>JAMPIV010015425.1:0-731593 GCA_024509875.1 Oreohelix idahoensis
GAACTTGAGATTGAGGTTCAATGTACCTTGACCTTGAGGTAGCCGTTATGAAGAATATGAGTTGTTAGAGAATCCACGTACTTTCAACTAGTGTGGAACTTGTGAGGTAATTCCCGTTTTGAATCTTGAGCAATTCAAGCCACACCGGCCACCATTTACTGATGGTGGTTTATTTACTGATAGAGCGTTTCTTCTGGGTTTCCATAGATGGTTTTCTATCGTGCTGATAATAAAACGCGAATCCACACAACTGTCAAATAAGTTCCACACACAACGATGTAAACTTCAGGCATGTTAATCAAAGCCTGCCGTGAAGTGAAGTAAACTGTGAAGGCTGGTAGAACAGTTAACATTGTTTATTTACGACATAAGTTCAACGCTACGATACACTGTTCTTGACTAGGACAATCACATAAAATGCATGACAAGAATACTCTGGTGAATGATGATGGTTTGGTACTGTGGTGGGATCCTTTCAAACATGTTCCTTACATTCAATTAATACGAATCCAGTAATGTTCAAGCTAGATAAAATGTCCGTTGACCTTGCTTGAGGTCATCCAACTAAGCATGTACTCCCATACCACGAACTCCCGCATTCGTCCAATAAGAGACTGTTTCTATCCAAGACATAGTTCCATATACCGTATACTCAATATATATTCACTGGTACATATATGAAGAGGTATCTGAGTTAGTATCTTTAGGTTTTAACTAACCTCTCAAAAATCATGCCACGACTTTGGCATTACAATAAAGGCGTTTACACATATGAATACTGCAATCAAATTAACTTCTTTCCGTCGTAGGAATCCTCCTTCTACGATCGATCTCAGAGGCTATCAACTCCGTAGGTCCATTCTAGGGATAACATTACAAGATGGATCCCCGCTAGACTGATACAAGGAGCAGCCTTAAACTACACGTTTCACTCACTAATCATACAAATATGAGGGGCGACAACTTACATAATACTTTCCATATTGGCTTCGACCTGAAGACCAATATCGCAATAAGGATGGCTTCCACCATACTTGCCACAACACAAGAAAAATCCCACGGACATCACAATGGTCCGTACTGCCCCATACAAAACATGACGTCATAATCTACTCAACTAGGTTACCCGTGCATCCCAAAGCAACTCACACTGCTTTGTGCACGTTAGTGCGTGAATCAATCGAACGCACAAATAATATAACTATATTGAGACTGGTGCGTACATTTGGCAGGACCGAAGACTACCCCCTTAGGTAATAAATGTACGTAACACTCAGTTATCTCTTTCATATCTCAGTTATCTCTTTCATATCTCAGTTATCTCTTTCATATCTCAGTTATCTCTTTCATATCTCAGTTATCTCTTTCATATCTCAGTTATCTCTTTCATATCTCAGTTATCTCTTTCATATCTCAGTTATCTCTTTCATATCTCAGTTATCTCTTTTATATCTCAGTTATCTCTTTCATATCTCAGTTATCTCTTTTATATCTCAGTTATCTCTTTCATATCTCAGTTATCTCTTTCATATCTCAGTTATCTCTTTCATATCTCAGTTATCTCTTTCATGTCTCAGTTATCTCTTTCATATCTCAGTTATCTCTTTCATATCTCAGTTATCTCTTTCATATCTCAGTTATCTCTTTCATGTCTCAGTTATCTCTTTCATATCTCAGTTATCTCTTTCATATCTCAGTTATCTCTTTCATATCTCATTTATCTCTTTCATATCTCAGTTATCTCTTTCATATCTCAGTTATCTCTTTCATATCTCAGTTATCTCTTTCATATCTCAGTTATCTCTTTCATATCTCAGTTATCTCTTTCATATCTCAGTTATCTCTTTCATATCTCAGTTATCTCTTTCATATCTCAGTTATCTCTTTTATATCTCAGTTATCTCAGTTATCTCTTTTATATCTCAGTTATCTCTTTCATATCTCAGTTATCTCTTTCATGTCTCAGTTATCTCTTTCATATCTCAGTTATCTCTTTCATGTCTCAGTTATCTCTTTCATATCTCAGTTATCTCTTTTATATCTCAGTTATCTCTTTCATGTCTCAGTTATCTCTTTTATATCTCTGTTATCTCTGTCATATATTTCGTTAATTTACAGTTATTCTCTTTTTTATACTCAGTTATCTCAGTTTATCAGCTTGTCTTATATCTATCTCTATCTTATATCTCAGTTAATCTCTTTTCTATATCAGTATCAGTTATCTCTTTTATATCTCAGTTATCTCTTTCATATCTCAGTTATCTCTTTCATGTCTCAGTTATCTCTTTCATATCTCAGTTATCTCTTTTATATCTCAGTTATCTCTTTCATGTCTCAGTTATCTCTTTTATATCTCTGTTATCTCTGTCATATATTTGCGTAATTTACTTATATGTGTCATTATTTTGGTCTCCCTCTATAGCTCTTGCCCTTGGGATACTAGAACAAGAACTGCCTTTACTGCTGTCAACAGGTTTCCTCAGCTTGTCTTCTATCTAACGTAATTTGTTCCTCTCTACATCATGTTCTATCTAACGTAATCTGTTCCTCTCTACATCATGTTCTATCTAACGTAATCTGTTCCTCTCTACATCATGTTCTATCTAACGTAATTTGTTTCTCTCTACATCATGTTCTATCTAACGTAATCTGTTCCTCTCTACATCATGTTCTATATTTATTAATCTGTTCCTCTCTACATCATGTTCTATCCAACGCAGTTTTCTTCTCCCCACATCATGTTCTATCCAACGCAATTTTCTTCTCCCCGCATCATGTTCTATCCAACGCAATTTCCTTCTCCCCACATCATGTTCTATCCAACGCAATTTTCTTCTCCCCGCATCATGTTCTATCCAACGCAATTTTCTTCTCCCCACATCATGTTCTATCCAACGCAATTTTTTTCTTCACACATCATGTTCTATCCAACGCAATTTTCTTCTCACCACATCATGTTCTATCCAACGCAATTTTCTTCTCCCCACATCATGTTCTATCCAACGCAATTTTCTTCTCCCCACATCATGTTCTATCCAACGTAATCTGTTCCTCTCCACATCATGTTCTATCCAACGTAATCTGTTCCTCTTCACATTATGTTCTATCCTACGTAATCTTTTCCTCTCTACATCGTGTTCTATCCAACGTAATCTTTTCCTCTCCACATGTTCTACCCAACGCAGTCTTCTTCTCTCTATATAACATGCTTTTTTCCATTGTTCCTGACCATACAATAAGACTGCTTTCTACCCATTTCCTCCAATATTCTATAGATTTTACTTGACATTTCTGATCTACGGGGGCTGTAAGTTTTCATTCTTTTTTTCCCCTCTATCATAGGGAGCAAAACGAAAGTGATGATGATAATTTATGATAATGATGATGATACGATGATGACGATGATACGATGATGATGATACGATGATGATACGATGACGATGATGATACGATGATGATGATGATGATACGATGATGATGATGATACGATGATGATGTTGATGATTAGCCATGTCCTAAACATTAATTGTTGAACACCTCTCGGAGAAACACTACGAATGAGAAAATCCTAAGCAATGGTTAAACTACTCTATCTAACGTAATTTGTTTCTCTCTACATCATGTTCTATCTAACGTAATCTGTTCCTCTCTACATCATGTTCTATCTAACGTAATTTGTTCCTCTCTACATCATGTTCTATCTAACGTAATCTGTTCCTCTCTACATCATGTTCTATATTTATTAATCTGTTCCTCTCTACATCATGTTCTATCTAACGTAATTTGTTCCTCTCTACATCATGTTCTATCTAACGCAGTTTTCTTCTCCCCACCTCATGTTCTATCCAACGCAATTTCCTTCTCCCCACATCATGTTCTATCCAACGCAATTTTCTTCTCCCCGCATCATGTTCTATCCAACGCAATTTTCTTCTCCCCACCTCATGTTCTATCCAACGCAATTTTTTTCTTCACACATCATGTTCTATCCAACGCAATTTTCTTCTCACCACATCATGTTCTATCCAACGCAATTTTCTTCTCCCCACATCATGTTCTATCCAACGCAATTTTCTTCTCCCCACATCATGTTCTATCCAACGTAATCTGTTCCTCTCCACATCATGTTCTATCCAACGTAATCTGTTCCTCTTCACATTATGTTCTATCCTACGTAATCTTTTCCTCTCTACATCGTGTTCTATCCAACGTAATCTTTTCCTCTCCACATGTTCTACCCAACGCAGTCTTCTTCTCTCTATACCTCTTTAAAAATGCAAACAGAATTTGCTATTTGTCTCTCCTTCTGCAGTAAAATGTGTACATTAACGATCAAGTATTATCGTCAAAACAATGGCATGGGAGTAATTATAGCTAACGTTTTAATCACATGCAGCACATTGAGAGGCTTGATCGGAACTCATTTTGTTGAATCTGAAAAAGTTACTTTGAATATTGTTTAAGTTATGAAAAATAATTTCAATTGTTGCCTACTTCTTTTTAAAGAAATGTAGTTTTAGTGGAATCATAAATGGTTACCGCTGTGTCAGCGCGTCTCTCCATCTGATAGTATTACATTGCCATTTCATATTTTTAATTTGTACCTATGTTCCATTTAACTAAAAGTGAAAAGAAGGAAGTTGTATGCTATATTTATTTGATTATGATTGTTTTTATTTGTCGACTTTTTAATGTTTATTTAGTCTCATGAACTTTTTTTTTAAAACTGTAATTTATGCTGTCCTGTACATTTACGCATGAAAATAAACCCACAAAAGCTAACTCCGAACCTCAGAAATGAGGTATCTGAGGAAGGTGGTTGAAGTAACAAGAAGTGACATGGTCCGCAACTAGACGATACGGCAAGGCCTCAAAGACCCAAGTAGAACAGTCCCAAATAAGATGGTTTGGTCATGTCTGCAGAATGGGAGATGATCGGCTACCACGGCAAATATGGGAAACCAAGAGCCAGGGATCCAGACCTCCAGGACGACCGAGAGTTCGCTGGGTGGACAACGTTAGACATCCCTGAAGGACCGAGAACTAGACTGAAACCAAGCCAGGAGGAAGGCCGCCGATAGGATAGTAAGGCGTTCTCTCTGGCAAACTTCTACACCCCAGGATAGAAGGGGAACGACTAAGTAAGTAAGTGAGTCATTTAGAATGTGCCTTATTTCTTGCTACTAAGTTGTGATCATTATATTGTATGGTGACATAGCAGATACTACCGTAGGGAAGTGAACTGTTAGGAACTTAATTATTCAAGGTCAAGCTTTATGAGGTGTGGTGACTAGTTCCCTTCCTCCCTGCCTTTACCTTCCCTAATTCGAGAGCATAATTAGGTACCCATTTACAGCTGGGT
This sequence comes from Oreohelix idahoensis, assembly GCA_024509875.1. Lineage (NCBI taxonomy): Eukaryota > Metazoa > Mollusca > Gastropoda > Stylommatophora > Oreohelicidae > Oreohelix > Oreohelix idahoensis. Next base: position 5,363 of record JAMPIV010015425.1, read on the forward strand.
AGACTGTACTGCGACGCTAGCAGGTTTCGAACTCGGAGCCCGGTAACTTTGCCGTTAGAGGCAAGCACTGTAACCACTCTACCAATAAGACTTTATTTACTGATAAACATAAGTGACTGATTATGAGTTTCACTAGTAAACATTCGTTGTACAAAGATTTCGTAAATATAATAATTAAGTTACCTATAATCTTTCTTATTTCAGAATTAAACTCTACATGAGTCGAAGAGTACAGCTATCCCGTGCAGTGCAGACGATAAAACAAGTCATGCCCTTCCGGGTCACTCCAGTCGTGTAGAATGGAATTTGTTACAGTGTATACAATCATCTTGTTTTTCCATGCCTCAGAATGACGGGTCTACCATCTGTGACGTTCAGACATAGAACCTTACGATTTTCTCATTATCCCTGCAACAATACTTGACAAAACCATTTTGTTTTTGTCAGTGTTTTAACTGGATATCAAATAACCACTAGATATTGACAGTCACAGACACGTTACATTCTGTTGTTTATGTATTTGCATTTTTTGCACAAAGATCATGTGATAGGTTTTAACAAATTGACTTGATATATTGGAATATTTCAACTTTAATAATTGTTTTAAGCAACTATATTTCATGCTTGAAAATGAAGAAAAATAATTACACAATGTGTAACATAATTGGAAGTTGTTACCTCTTACCTATGAATTTTTTTTTATTTTTTTTTTTTGGTTTGTTTGTTTGTTTATTTTTCTTTCAGTGGCGTTTATGAAGTTTTGCTCTTTTTAGAAGACAGAAGAGTCATAAATTTATGTTGTTGTGTTTTTTTCTGAGACAAAGAACATTCAGGTTTAAATTATATATTTTGAGTCTTGAAGGTAACAATTTTTTTTTCAATGCAGAAGAGTCTTGAAGGGAACATACATCTATGTTTGTTTTTGTTTTTCTCCCGAGCCATACCAGTCTTAAATGTTAAATACATTTCTGGTTGTCTGTTGTTCATTAAAAAAAAATAAGTAGATGACAGCAGTAGCTCTTACAGTAGACAATGTCCGCCATGTTGCAAGACTGGCTATCCATACTTAACCTAACCTCAACTCTGTTTTGAGTTACGTCAAAATTAATAATGCACGACAAACACTTAGACTGTTTGAAAAAAAAAAATATAAAAAATAACTTTTTTTTTTTTTTTGCCTCCAGTCTGCTGTCCCTTACAAAGGCCACATATCAATTTATATAAAAATCCCAGCTTTTTCAGTCAGTAATGCTAAGGGATGCAACTTTGGTTGAAAGTTAGACATTAATTGTATTGTTTCCCTAATATGTACTCTCCCGAAATAGTAACACTTACCAAAGAAGAATGCGCAAATGACGGTGTGCACAAAAATATATTTATAGAATGTGGGATCCCGTATACACACATGGGATCCTCTCTGCTGCTACGTAGTTCCTGTACTGTGGTGATGCAGTGTTTTTTTAAAAATACTTTTGAATAAGTAAAATTGCCGTTAGGTATTGGTGCTTTTGAATTTAATTCCAGTCATATGACGGGCTTTTACACTAGTATATATATATATATATATAGTTTAGATTCTGTTTCTATATTCTTCTGTATTGAACTTTTGTTGGTTGACAGTTTCATTATATTTTGTATATACAGGTACTTTTTCCCTGCCAGTCAGCAGCAATGTTAAACATGAATGTTAATATAGCGAGTACACAGTTTGTCTAGGATAAATTTATATAACTCAGACTAGTTACATTATCACAACTGCTTTGAAAATAACGCTATCAAAAATGTGTTAGGGCCCTGTGGAGCATAGAGCTACCATTGCAACTGGTCCCCATTGCAGCCTGCACTAAGCATTCTCGTGCTGTGGTAGTGGTTGTTTCTCTAGCAATTTGATTTATATGATTGTCTCAATCATTACAGCTGGGTCTGAGTAGACTGTATTGCGGCGCTAGCAGGTTTCGAACTCGGAGCCTGGTAACTTTGCCGTGAGAGGCAAGCACTGTAACCACTCTACCAATAGGATGCCACTAAGCCTCAAGCATCTCACATTCGTCGCTTTGTACGCATTTCATGTGGGAACAGCAGTCCTGCTTTTTCTTTGTCTCAGCAGAGACCCCCATCCCCAGAACTACATGGTGCGCATATATAGACAGACAGACCAGATAGATAGATAGATAGATAGATAGATAGATAGATAGATAGATAGATAGATAGATAGATAGATAGATAGATAGATAGATAGATAGATAGATAGATAGATAGATGGACGGACGGACGGACGGACGGACGGACGGACGGACGGACGGACGGACGGACGGACGGACGGACGGACTGGATGGAATTATAATTTTTTAATACATAGTACATAAAATGGATTTTGAGTAGGAATACGGTTACCAGTACGCAAGTGGCAGAATTGAATGTATAATATACAGTTAAAAACATATCCTAAGTATGGCCCATCAGCGGCTGAACAGAATATTTTGATTCATTAATTTAAAAAAACATATTTAGTTCAGTAATTACTTGATGAACGGGTATTACCATGCTATTTGTGGGTTCGATTACTGGGGATTCGACTGTGCCTGGTTTGACATAGCGAATTATAGCTGTCCATCTTATACTGAGTATAAGAGTTACTAAGTGTTGTGGGGGTAAAATAAAAAAATCAAAGATTAAAAATGTAAATAAATATCAAAAGTAAATGTTGATACCAGCTCAGAAAGTAGAGTTGCTGAACCTTGGAATTTACAAGATATATTTATTAGCTTTTTTAAATTAATTAACTCGCTCATTTCCTATTTGACGCTGCATGGATCATGGAGCCAACACGGCAACTGGTCTACGTTAAATCTGTATGAAAGTAGTCATGTGCTGTTGCTGTTTCTATAGCAATTTATTTTACATAATGAGGTTGCCATCCCAACCTCCCAACCTCATAATAGTCCTGTTTGACGACCTGTTCTTTCTTTGTCTACTCAGAAACCAAAGCTTCTACAGCAGCAGAGAAAACATTGACAAATGGAATTGACACTCGCACTCAAAGTTTTGTGTATTTAAACATATTTGTACATTCATAATTTATCATTTCGGTTGTATTCCGAAGGCAGGACATTTCTTTATCAAATGAATTTTAAACAAATGTTTATTACAGAATACATCTCCGTACAATTTTTTCCTAAATTCTGATTAAATCTGCATACAGAACTTCGCTGCTCGTGATATTCAGGGTAAAAGTAGTAATAGTTTTTGTTCTTTTTTCAGTATCTTAGAATGGGGGAAATCTGTTCAGGGGATTAAGGGTAGAGTTTGTCTTCCCTTCTTTCCCCCCCCCCCCCCTTTCCACTTCTTTTTTTATGATTTGAAGTAGTTTATTGTCAGTATTTTTTAATATATTGTGTTTATAAACTTACATTGGCTTTTTAAAAGGCTTGAGTGCCGTGAATCCTTTCTTTTTTTTTTAAGATTGACTTTATGGCTAAATGCAGTAGTTTCAGACATGCTTTTGTGTTGGATTTTTACATGTTCCATTTTATTCTAAAACTACTTTTAATCGTGTGTGATAACACCCGTGAACTTGACTCATTTATCATTACTTTTCAGCTCTTTATTGGGGCATAGGTCTTCAAGAAATTAACTCTTACGTTTTGTCCAGTGCTGTCCGTTGCAGTTCATTCCATGTTCTCTTTATCCCTTACTTTATAATGTTACTATCAGTGCCGTGGAAAATATTAGACGGGATCATACTGGAGAGATTAAAAAGCCATCGATAAGCGACTGAGAGAGAACAAGCAAGTTTTCAACAAAACAGATATTGTAAAGACCAAAGAGCCACAGTGCCGAAATAGTAGAGCAAAGCTTGGTACTGAACTCACAAGTTTAATTTGAATTTGTTGACTATGAAAAGACTCAGAAAGGGAATTATTTTAGAAACGTATGAAGAATTGTGAAGTTCTCAATAAGTTCATTGGCCTAATAAAGAAAATATGAAGATATGAAAGGCAGAATTCTTTATAAAGGGCATTTACAGAATCGTTTGAGATAAGAATTGAATTGTGGCAGATACTGAAATGCGTCTTGTCTCCCTTTGACTTCTTACTGGCCTTAGGTTAGACTGGGAAAACATCAACCAGCAACAATTTAATTTGGTGCATCCTGAAAAAAACAGTGTGACGGTATAGAACTTACCAACCACCTGGTTATTCTATCCCACAACCAGAACTATTTGCAAGACAAAACGAAACTAACCATCGCAACAGGGACTGCTCCACTCAGATCTGCAGGGATTGGGTTTCGGAGCCATGATGTATTGTGGACCCTGTCCCTTCTTGTCACTTGGACCACCTTGCTCAAATACCTCATTTCTTAGGTTTGAAGCTGGCTCGTGTGAGTTGTAGTCATTGTCCACGACTCATATCTGTAGGTCAAGCCTGGGCACACGTGGAGCAGTATACAGCCATCTTAGTCTTTTTGCCAATTTCTCTTTTGCTGAGAAATCCTTGGTTTATGGCATGGAAAGTCTGCGAGCTGCTGCTCTTCGGATAGCCAACTCTTAAAACATGCAATAAAATTTCAAAGATTATGAAAGAAAGAATGCTGCAAACAATGTGGATACAAATATCTTGGCAACAACACACATAAAGTTGGAGAAATTGACATTAATATGAAAATTAAATACAAAAGACAAGAACTGCTTTCACTACATTGGGAAATGCAAGGATATCAACTGAAATCTAGTCCAACACAAAAGTAAGAATCTTCAAGGCAGTCCAGTTGTATGGCACTGAAACACGGATAACAATGATAATGACAACTCACACAAAAAAAGTTACTCACTTTCGTAAATGGATGATCGTGCAGAATAGAAGGACAGTATTGAAATGGCATGAAAGAACCATCAATGGAAAACTGGTTAAACAACAATACAAGTAATAGTGGAATGAGAAGATGAGAAATGACGCTGCTCCCGTTGGATAGCATGAGGCTATCCTCAACTGACAGCATAAAAAGGCAGTTCTTATTTTGAAGTCCTCAGGATACGAGAAATAGATAGAGATCAAAGACACGGAGAAGGAAAATGAAGACAGACTTAAAAGTGATAAAGAAGACATGGAAAAAATCTTAAATGGATAGCACAGGACAGACAGGCTTGGCGTGAGCTTGGTGACGGTCTGTGATCCACGAGGAGCTGATACGTAATGAATGACAACACTATTGTCCCTCTGTCATATATGCACCCTTGCAGTTCTTCCTTCTTTGGCATTTTGGCCATACATCCTTCATTCCAAGCTCCTATTATTAATTCTGTCTCCCAGGCTTGATCAGGTAATGTGTGTAATATCTAAGTTGATGAACATCAGTGTTTGCTTTGGTGACCTCTCTTTGGAATACCATCTGGACCTGCAGATTATCCCTCTCTTAAAAGCATAATGACTTTCTTTATTTCTTCTTTATTTTGTTTCCCACAGTTAACTTCTGTGGGGTTTTTTTTTTTTTTAACTGAGTAGATGTCTGGGGATCTTGTGAAGGTGACATGTTTAGAAGTTCTTCAAACAGCTCCGTCCATCTCTTCACTTGTTCTTTTATGCTGCTCGACAGTTTACTATTCATGTTCTTGATAAGGCCATTTGATTGCTTACACTTCCCTGTTAGCTTCTTTGTGCTGTTGTACAGGTTCCTCATTATTTCCTTTGGCTGCAGCTTTCTCTGCCTCTTTGATATTTAGGCAGTCTGCTTCATCTCGTCTCTTCTGAACCTACTTTTTATTTCTTAGTTTGTCACGGTGTATATCTCTTGAGCCTTGGCTGTGTAATTTCTGATTCTGCATCTGTTAAAATCAGTATTTTGAATAGCTCTTTCTTCTATCCTAATAATGCTTTTTCTTGGAGTTAAATCCTGGTTTCAGCGTTTTCTTATTTTTCCAAGTACTTCTCCACATTTATCATTCCATATATTTGATGCAGGCAGCAGCTTCAACCGTCATATTTTTTTAAACTAAGAAACGTATACTGTGTGACCGCGAATTACACGAAGTTACGTTCCGACGGCACACGTATAATTTTACTTTCGAGTAAAGTGATATTATTTTCTCCTTGTAAATTCAGTATGCTACACTTAGGTGATGTTTCTGCAAGGTAGATATCAAAAAATTAATAACAGTTGTCATGAAAAGCACATGACAACGAATATAAAACAGAGAAACATAAAATACAAACACGAAACTATGAATTTCATTAGTAGTAATGATATCTTTTGCCCAGATCACGTTATTCCAAATTCGCGTAAATTAAAATGGCGCTAATCGTGATCCTACTATACATATGTGTTTTGCTGCCATCTATTTTTTTTTAGCCAAAGTTGACAACATTTGAGTTCGAATTCAAGAACATAATACTAAAAGAATAAACATCAGCAACTATTAATGGGGCATGCCGCATACTGAGCAAAAAGAGAGCTATAAATGGTGCATTATTTGCTGGACAAAATAAAGCGCCTGCACAGAAACACAACTGTACTAAAATAAACCTACAGAAGTATAATGAAGTATATTAAATTGTGATTTTCATGTTGACAGGATGCACTGCAACGTCTATATGTCAAATGTTTGTAACGCTTTACAAAAGGTAAATCAAGACATTTTAACTTCAGAAGCAGTTCATTTTCTAAACATAAATCAGTGGTAGATAATGAGTTTTTAAATACTTCTAATTAATTTGATTTGAGAGGTTGTTTTTTTTTTTTTTTAATGTTTAAAATCTTTGAGTCCTTGGTTCACTAGGTTTCAAATGACCTAGGAAGCTGAAATTTTGCAAACGATCCTCTTTCGTGGTATATTTTAAATTATCAAATTTTGAAGAAACCTCAAGTGACTTGTCCCTGGCTCACCATACAAAAGTTAAAGCTAAAAAAAGTCAGAAATTTTCCAAGGTTACAGATGGGAAAGAATCACAGAACTTCGTGACGTTGTATACAAAATTGTGAACAGGATCACAAAACATGATGACGTACATAAAATTGTGAACAGGATCACATAACATTCCATTTTTAGTACATTTTAAAATGAAAGTCTGTATCCTAAAACGTGTTTTTCCTTTCTTGTTTTTCATTTTTTTAAAAAAAGGAAGATCTTGTACACGGAAACACGTTGTGATTAAATCACTTGGCGCTATTTAAAAAAAAAAAAAAGACAGACAGACCATCGACAATGTTCCGGAAAGGCTAAACTGGTCATTAAATGTGCTACATGTTTAAATGGCGGAACTACTTACATATTTCTTCTTCCTTCGTGTATAATATGTGTGATTTTAATAAGTATATGTAAAAGCAAGACAATGTAATAATCTATATACGCTTAAATATACTCGTAATTACTAAAAACACAATTTTGTTGTACCAACCAAAGTTACACAGTGTTGCTTAATACATGAGATGATAAAATTATAATAGCACATTCCATATATTTATCCGTCCCTTATTTGTTTTAAACTCACCTTACATAATAAACATGATTAAATGATATTATATTACGTGTTTTTACCCAGATTGTTTATGTTTTTGACTTGTTTCATCATAATCACTAAAGGTCTGGATTGCTACCTACAGTTATCCGGATTCTGGTTTTGTGACCATCATAGTCATATGAAGGTTTGAAATAATCAGTTCTGTTATATGCAGCAGTCAACAACCAGGATTCTACAGACGTTCATAAATGGGTGCTTGCTTAGAATAGGAGGATTGAAATGGCATGACAAGATCACCGGTGTCGAACTGGTTACTAAAATCAGACAAGCATAAGTGGAACAATAAATGAGAAAAAGATATGGCGGTGTATAGGACATAATTAATGAATACTGCTGATAGCATACATGACCAGTCCTTATTCTGGAACACCCATGGTAAGAGAGGTAAAGGGAGCATGAAAATCACATTAAGAAGACAACTGGAGACGGAAATGAAAGAGATCAAGAAAGCTTGGAAAGACCTTGACCTGACGGCACGAGATAGGAGGACATGGCAAAAATTTGACGCAAGACTATGTTCCTTGGGGAGCTGTACGGTATTGATGATGGTACGACATGCAGTTTTCAGTAGACTCTGTACCTGAATTAAGTGGTCAAGGATTTTTTCAATTTAAAATAGTGATATATTAGATCTCATTACAAAACAAGCCTTATAAAAAAATGTTGGAAATTTGTACAACTGTATTTTATTGCAACAGGTTAATTGGCGTTCACTATCGCTGTGATATCCACAAAATTAACATTTTCCGTGTACCTCATTCACAGCTTCGAGTCTTCTGGATAATATTAAAAACGGACGTTATAAAATTCCATTTTATGACTTTGTATCTTTTTTCTTTTAAATATGTGTTCATCAGCAAATGAAGAATGCCCTGGATTTGTCATTCGTTTAATATTATTGATGTAATCAACAAATCGCTGTCAAAATTAACTAAATCAGGAGGTCCATCAAACCTTTATTGTTATTGTTGTTCAGAATCGACATCATTGCACTCTGGGTAAACCTATAGATGCTCAGCCTCCTTCAGCAAACGTCGAAGGATATGAATGCTAATTGTTCCTGTTGCGCGCTGGTTGTATATACACCGGATGCATCCTCTGATACGTTCATCCCTGCCAGTCTTACGCCTAATGCCAAACTGCAGCAATCTTAGCCTTGATGATTCATTGATTGCAGTGTGATAGTCTAATAGTCGATCGTTAATTGTCCTCAGTATCTCTCCCTTGTCCATATCCAGTGCACCTACTATAGGTGCTCTTGAAGCTAGTCTATCAGCTCTTCCATTGCTGCGCCTTATCATCTTGAATGATGGATGCCAAATTAGAATGGCAACTAAACGTGGGGATACAAATGGTATCATAGATCTGGCATTCACCGTGGCACGTTGGGATGTATTAGGTGCACAGGAAAGTGATCACCTACCTTGCGTCATACTCATTGCAAAGGGTAGGACCACTAGACACAGGAAACCTAAATAGACCTTCCAGTGTCCTACAGGCCCACTCGACTGTAACAACCCTTTACACCCATTGCGTCAAAATGTCAAACAAAAGGTCGCGAGAACACCTTTCACCCAACCTCCCTGGTGGAATAAGACAGTGGAGGAAGCATGGATAGAAAAGGAAAGAGCAACAAAGGAATGGCGTAAAGCACGAAACAGAAGAATGATGATTGAGGGAGAAGTTGAAGAGATGGAGAAAAAGCAAACAGCCGTTAATAGATTCAAGAGCTTGGCAAGGGAAGCCAAGGATAAAGTGTGGGAGGACTTTGTGACGCAGGTGGGCACGGAAAAAAAACTTACAGAAATTATGGTGCTAACATCGAAGCATGAATAGGAAAAGTGCAAGCCAACCCATCCCTAATATCAAAAGCTGTACAGGACAAAGAGAAAGGAAGAGCATTATTCAATCGATATGTGGAGCAAACGGATAAAGGTGACAAAAGTGCCCGCCTGAAAATAAAAGACAGTGTTCTGGTAAATTCCCTAAGGGGCCAGATGTACTTCGATCTCATTTCTGAAGAGGACGTGGTGTACACATTGAAAACCAGCTGAAACACTGCTCCGGGTCCTGATGGTGTACAATACCATCACATTAAACAGCTCGACGACACAGCCATTATAAATATGGTGAGCGATTTTAATACCAGCATACAGAAAGCTGAGGTGCCGAAAGACTGGCTACACAGTTATCTTCGGCCACTTCCTAAACCTGGCAAAGACCCCACAAAGCTCAGCAGCTATCTTGGATAACTCGTACCTCAACTCGACATTTCTGTGTAGTAAAGCAGAGTTAAGACAAGCGCAGAAGGACGGCATTACTCTAGCGCCATACTGTGAACAGAGTCAGAGCAAGATAACTCATACTTCAGTTGGAACTTTCCACACAGAGGATTGAATTATTTTTCGACGGACGAGGCAAGGGAAGCAACTCGTGGTGCCTCTCTCTTTAAGACCCTCCCTTATGACGGCGGCTCATATTTCATCATTGAGAGAACATGTTTCAGTGGGACTCACCATGAGTAGCCTTCAAGAGGTTTACTTTTGGCCTAGACGGTGGGCAGATGTGCGTGAGTACATTGAAAACTGCACACACTGCCAAGCGAGCAGCTTAAACCCTCGCCAACGTGTTAATGATGAGAGAAAAACTGTCGCACCCAGAAACCACACCAGTGCATAGTGAAACTCATCGATAAGTGTCCGCCCCAAAGCTAGATATTCTACAAATCTCTTAGGAGAGGGGGTATGACACAGAATGGGGCGACCTCTCCTCGATCTATGTTGCACTCCAGCAGTATCGGATACATTTTTTGTACTGATTTTATTTGCGTGCTTTCAATAGCCACAATTTCTTTTCATTATCTGGTATGTAGCAGGTAGTTTGTATATTCGAATATTTTGACAATCCCTGTAGGTGATAAAAAGCACATTTTCTTGACAAAGCACAGATTTGCTGAGATAATATTAATCGACAAAATGTTGGCTTATCTCAGGTGTGGCCGACCTCAGACTCTTGATTATCAGTAAAATCGGCAAGCGCAGTGCTTAATCGCTGATAAGACGGGTGCGCGCATCACCAAAGCTTGGAATACGGGGGGATAACTCATGGACAGACATGAATGACAAGATTACTTTAGATAAATGTAATATTGTTACATCTGAAACACATGGTCATATGCGTTTACAGATGCGTTCGTGAGTGTGCACACAGGGCATCGTATGACTAATTGCCATATATGGTAATACGTATCCATTTGCTTCACGCACCTTATTTCACGTGGACAGATTTTGAAATCACCACACCCTAACCCGCCTGTTTGAAAATGGTTGTAGCTTTTGATTTCGTTTCATAACAAACAGATGAGTGTGAGACCAGAAATATAACCTGACACATTTCAGTGGTTTTTTTTCACTGTGAGATTCACGCTTGCCAAAGACACCAGACATGCCAGTTAGAATTCAGAAGTTCCATTTATCAGACTGGACACCTTTTATTTGAGTATTTATCAGGACTTAAAATATATAGCCCAGGAAATTTCTTTCATTTTAATAAGTAAAGCCGCTGACTGGGGAAACTGAAGGAAACACACAAAGTCAGAGAGGGAACTTATTAAATTAACGACACCCCAGACGCGTGTAAGAGGCCGATTCAAGTCTCTTTTATTCATCTGAGCAAAAAGTCTTGTGAGCCAGGATTGGCGTAAGTTGTGATTTTACATTCTATATTTTATTACTAACATGTGAACTAACATATATATGTATTTTACCATGGGAATTTTAATATGTGAAAATCGCTGGTGGATGTCCCAGTCATTTGAGGCTGGCAACCTCAGCGTATAGAATGATGATTTAATGGACCACCACTGCCAAGGGCTGGTGATTGCTTTATTGCTAGTTTCGTAAAGAGAACTAAAAGCATAAAGTAGTCCCAGGTTCCATATGGAGCAGGGAGGAAAAGATGAAAGAAATGATGTACATTTTAATTATAATACTTACAGTTTCAAACAAGTGTAAATGTCGATGCTAACATATACACTTTAAAATTAATGGAAGTTTCAAACTTTTCAAATCAGTGTAAACATAAATGAAAGCATATTCACTTTATATTGTGAACACTTTTCAATCAGTGGAAATGTAAATGTGAACATATTCTATCTGAGCTATTAACCTTTTCTTTAAATGTAATGTAAAGCTAAAGCTATTCAAATTAAATGTAAAAGAAAGTTTTATTCCGAGGGACTAAATTTAATTCTCATCGAGGGTAAATTCTGAGATAAATGAGATGGTAGAATAGAGAGGGGGGGGGGGGGGGGGGGGGGAGGGGCACAGAAGTATGTGTCGGGAAACGCAATACTCAGAAGAGCATTTTGTTTCTATTCTTTACTATAGTTATTGGTGGTACCAGCAGAAAATACTATCTCTGGAACAAGAAGGGAACAGTGGCATAAGCTTTAAGACGAGGGACCATCTTTGTAGACTCCCTGACATTTCTGGGAAATGAGCTACACCTGACAACCTTGACCAGCGACATATGTGAGCAGTGTAAAAAGAACCAACCCATCAGAAGGAGCAGAATCGTAATTGGCAGCTAAGTTAAATATATGCTGCCACTTGAACTTCTTGTAAAAAACAGATACCTCCTATCATGACCGTGATGGTAACTTTTCTTGAGCCATAACTATTCAAATTATTTTCAAACTGTTAAAACTTAAGTGATTATTAAATTTTGTTATTTGTAAATTTACAAATTTAACTTCGATTAAATCATTTTAATGCATGTTTGTCTCAGTCAAATTTACTACACACACTCTAAACTGAGCTATACCAGAATAAGAATTCCCCTGAGTTAATCAGAAGGGGGGGCCTTAAACGAGCTAACATAAATCATTGCTTGATTCTTCACAAAAGTGGTCAGCAGATTCTAGAATTAACGTGCTAAGCCAAAGCAGCATTGTTTTCGCTTATCTGAATATCTTGTGAAGACTCCCTTTGTGATAGAAGTGTCATTAACCTTCTATCTACATATCTGACAAGAGTAATCTTGTGCGAAGGTAGACACCTTTGAAGCACATATTAGATACTCTTGAGTTTTGGCCACTGTTGGACCACTGCTGCAAAGCAGGGTATGCAATACCGTCACAATGATAAAACCAATATGATTTCTTTTTATATCTCATGGGTTTTTCCATGTGTACAGTTCCCTCGAATGGTATGATCTCAGAATAGTGCTCCACAAACTATGTGAACAATTCAAAAGTGTTGTGATCCAATGGATCTCATCTCATTGTAACATCACTGGCAATGAAGAGGCTGACAGATTGGCAAAGGAAGGTGGAAATCTACCTCAGCCTGATGCAAGCATAACTTTCAAGGAGGCAATGAGTTTTATCAGAATCAGATACAGAAACAAATGGGATGTAGAGTATCCAGGTCACACACAAAATGATGCATACTACCAGCTCAATAGAAGAAAACAAGTGGTAATCTTCAGACTCCGCACTGGCCACAACAGATTGAGAAAACATCTATTCAACAAGCTAAAGTAAAACTGGGTTGACTGGAGCGTGTCAGTACCGTGATTCGAACCTGGCACATATGTCGCAAGAGACCAGAACTCTAACCACTCTGTCAATCGGACTATAAATAAATAGTACCACAGTAAAAAGAAAAGTCAGCGTTAAGGTGACAAATGAAATAGTGAAGTAATTAAAAAAACTGCCATCAAAAATATATTTGTTAACCACAACGAAACTATATATAAGGACAACAATTAGTCCCAATCTCCCCTCCCACAAGAGAAAATATATATATATATATAAAGCAACATTAACGAATATCACACAATGTAACATAGTAGTGGTGGGCACAGGAAAAGAAACGAATGCTAGAAATAAAGTATAGCAGTCCTCATCTTAAGGAAGGCCAATCCGTTAACCTGCCAATACTCCAGAGGTGGCATCATCCAATAGTTGAGTCACAGTCTATAATTTCCGTCTTCCTGTAACTTATTCAGGTGTTAGAGCAAAACAGGAAATCCAGCGAATAGGAAATATTTTCCTTCCGCGCAGTCTGTTGAATCCGCTGAGTAATTGAATGATAGGTACGCTAATAATCCACAGTAAAATGGGTGGTAGAATTCGATGGTGATAACCATCAATGTCATGTCGTCTTAAATCTTCTTTATTAAGTTAATGATCTTCATGGGAACTCCTTAATGCCTCATCAATTTCCAAAGTGATTCTCTGTCTACACTGTCAAATGCCTTTTCATATGCGTCATATGACATGCATAGTTCTTCATGAAGTGTAACTTACAGAACCATTTGGGATTAGAACGGGAGTGCGACAGAGATGCTTCTTGTCTCCATTTCTTTTCTTACTAGCAAGAGATTCAGTTATGAAAACATCAACATTACACAACATAAATGGAATCCATTGGAATCTGATTAAACAGCTTGATGATTTGGATTTTGCAGATGACTTGGCTCTTCTGTCCCATAACCATCAATCAGATGCAAGAGAAAATGAAAATTCTCGATGAGAGGTCACAACAAGTGGGCCTGAAAATACAAAGGGAAAAGACAAAGATTATGAGAATAAATGCAAGAAATGATAACAAGGTTGAACTTGAAGAAACACCACTAAAATATGAGAATTGTACACATATCTTGGCAGTAATATAGAAAAAGTTGGAGGGACAGACAGTGATATCAAAAAAAGAATACAAAAAGCAAGAGGAGCTTTCATTGCATTGGGAAACATATGGAGAACAAAAGAATTCAAGTCCAACACGAAAATAAGAATCTTCAACTCAAATGTCAAGTCAGCCCTATTGTATGGCTCAGAGACATGGAGAGCAACAAAAACAACAACCAAAAAGCTGCAGACTTTTATAAACAGGTGCTTGCATAGAATAGAAGGACTGAAATGGTATGACAAAGTCACAAATGTGGAATTGATGACAAGAACCAGACAAGTGCCAGTGGAACAATAGTTGAGAAGAAGATGCTGGCGATGGATAGGACACACATTGAGGAAACCTGTTGATAGCATTACAAGGCAGTCCTTGTTCTGGAATCCACAGGGAAAGAGAGGCAGAGGTAGACCAAAAAACACATGGAGAAGAGAACTGGATACTGAGGTGAAAATGATGAGGAAAACATGGAAAGAACTGGAGCGGATGGCACAGGTCATGAGGACTTGGCATGTGTTTGTTGAAGGCCTATACTCCTTGGGGAGCTAAAGGGTATTGATTGATTGATAATATTTGAGGATTCACATCTTTATTTACTGTTACATCCATCTCAGGTTGTTAATAATAGCTGTGGCCATTTTAGTTCTCTTGTTCAGTTCTGTTTGAAACTGTTTTCCATATTCTAATCTCTGTTATTATGTGTCACAGATATGGAAAACTTTTCACACGTTTCAGTATCTTTTCATTTATTTCTATTATGGTAAAGCTGTCAATTGCACCAAGTGGCGATGCTCCCTGCGGCGCCACCCCAAACTGGGCAAAAAGAAGCTCTCGCAACATGTAGATAAGAAAAGAACATGCCAAAAGGCACACTTAGAAAAAAAAAAAGGCTCTCACCTCAGTGGCACATTCCCAAAGTTAGTTATGACTGACAGTGGCTACTAATACTAACACTTTGGCTAAACATACTTTTCAAGGTCAAGGTGGGTAGTATGTTAGCTCATATGGCAGAAGAGGAAGCATAAAAAAGATGGCCCAATATGAGAGAAATAGGTGGAGAACAACATTTTCACCCTGTGTAATTCTCAGGAGTCTCTAGAGAAACAAAAAGAAATAGGTTCATTGCTCCTTCAGCATCTGTAATAATGTGTCCAAATTTTTTACACAGAAACATCCAGTTATTTATAGCTTCACCATGGTGTACTTTTCAGTTCTTTGCAAGAGGAGGTAATTTTTTTGCCAGAGGAAGTAGGCTAAGTGAGAAAATTATCAGCAATTTTTTATAAAAACATAATTAACGACCTTCATCATTTATTGTCATAAGATTTTTGTTCAATGAATATTACAATATTTTTTTACCACCTGTGCACAAGGTTATATCAAGGACATATGTATATAGTTACACAATTAGATTTTTATTTGATATCCAATCACAAGATACATGAGTACAGACACATACACATCACATATTTCAAATGAGTAAATACACCACCGTTTTTGTACAGCTTTTACTGCTAGATATATCTGGCAACAAAGTTTATTTGCAAAAGGTTGCCTCCATGGTAACGAAGCAGAATTAATAATAAATAAAAAATAATGAAGAAAAAAAAAGAAGAGACAGATACATGTTACTAGCATTAAAATAACTCATGTAACTGACATCATTTTGTTTCCATGCACTCAACAGTTGTATTAATACTAAATGTATCAAATGATTGTTACTCTGTGAATGTGTATGTACAATGTAATGCAATGTTAAGGCAACATCTTTGGAAAACTGTAACCAATGACAAGTAACCCAGATATAATATTGATAACAATGTCCTCAGTTGCTGAATGAACCGGTAAGTCTCACAATATGAACTATGGAAACTTCAGTTTGACAATTTCTACATATGTTGTTGTAAGTTTTCTTCTTTTTCTGTCAACTTTGTTTTTTAACATTACTTGGTTGGGTAATGAGTCAGACCAGTTGAGATATCACATAATTCCATAAGGTGTCAGTCAAGTCCTTGATACATCCATCTGTAACCCACTTGGTTTATCACCTCATGGGTGATCTGTCATTTTTCCTTGACCTAAATCTGTTCTGATATTAGCAGTCTGTTTTTCAAAAATTTCAATCATTTCTTTGAAATGTAGTTATAAAACATATCTTGGACTAAACAATAAAAAATGCATCTGTAAGGCGATCGTTAGACAACCCTTACTGGAATACAATTTTTAATGTGACATCATTACTACTTACAATTGTAAACCTGTTTTCTCATTACTGCTCATATTATAAAATAAATGTAATGAATAATCACAATCTTTATCTCATGAAAATATGGTAATTGTAAGAAGCCCATTTGAAAAGAGTGTTTTTGTGTTACTTTATTCTGGTCATTAGACGTAAGGAAAAGCTTACTTTTAATTATGACTAAATGTACGAATTCATATTTTTCAAACAGGTAACAGTTATATTTATTCATTTGTAAATACAAGTGCATAAAAATGCTGTTGTTGGAGACAGGACTTGACTTTTCAAATTCCCTCACTGAACTGTGAATAACTGGAGAAAGAAGGCAGTACATTAAACTGATCATTACAGTAGAATGACTGTCAAAAGATATTCACTTGAAGAAAACAACAACACAAACACACAAAATATATCAGTGATGCTTGGATTAGTGTCTTTGACATGTGAATGCAAAGAAGCCAATGGGTGCATCCCTGCTCAGACAAAACTATTGAATAAATGAAAAAATATGTAGAAATATAACTTTATAAAATCATGGCAAGTCAGTCTAATACCTTTCACACATGTATATAGAAGTACAAATAAAAATAACAATCATAAACTCATATTAGCGAGTAACACGGATAAGAATAAATTCTATATACATGGAGGGCCTACAATTAGACTGACTTGCCAGTGTCCCTGGTTGTATATAGACCATGGGTCAAAACATATTTGGAAAACAGTCAAATTCAACATTTCTGTAAAGAGAGGAACAAACTATGTCAAATTATGGTCGCAACCCAGTATTGCTATATTAACAAGAAAGCTAAGATAATTACAAGTACAAAAATGGCATTCTCCTACCAAACAGCTAGCTCCTGGGCTAATAATATAATAACACTTTCAACAGGCACAGTAAATTATTAATAGCATCATTTTATGTGTTGTATATGTCAAATTTAATATACTTACATGTGCAATCTGGATACCCAACATGAACTTAGCTTTTAATATTCTCCATAAATTTTCACAAATAAAATTCCTTTGCTTTTGTTCATTTACACAACTGACAAAGTTGTACATTTTTTAACAGCAAAGTCACACATACACTTCTTAAAAATTAAATGGCTGTGACCACTGTCTGAGTTGGTATGGTGATCAGAAAAAACACACTGACGTGACCCAAATCAGCAAAGATAGTCAGTATAGTTATTAACCCAGTTACTACGCCATCCTCACACAAGAACAGATAAAATATACAAGATTCTTAAAGACAACAATGAAACCATTTCCTTTACAACATGTACATATAGCACTAATGAGTTTTTTTAATTTTTACAGATTTGGGGACTAATCGTGTACCTTTTTTCTCACTTCCTGATCTGCTGTACAAGTTCTCATTTTTAAAACTTCATATACACGTAACAAACAATAAATAACATCGCTCCACTTAAAACTAGCACAAAACTCTGACATACAATATGTCCTAGAATATCAATCACACTTAACAATGAGCATCAAAAATAATTCATAGCAACAATGTGGTCACTGATGATTGGAATGTGCAGTTAGTATATAAAACAATTGTGGTGTCGGGATGTGCAGGACAAACTATTTACACTTTACAAACATAAATGAATGCTCTACACAAAGAATAACATACAAGCTGAGTGCAGTAAACTGATAATATATGTTTGCGCAAAATAATGTACTAAAAATAGTTAAAATTAAAAGAACAAATACACACACTGTACATTTTAGTTAGAAAACATGAAGGAATAATTAGACAATGTTATTTATATACTGGGCTTTTCAGGGCTTAGTATTTATGAATGCTGCAAGTGCTGGCTGTCCTGCTCAGGACCATGATGGCTGATAGAAACTAGTCATTCTTTTAAGGACTCGGTATACTTATCCACGCTAGCAATTCTTTTCAGGACTTAGTACTTATCAAAGCTGTAAGTGTTAGCAGTCAGAGCTACACCATGCTAGCTGGGAGAACTTAGTAATCCTCTTTGGGGCTTAGTATTTATCAACACTGCACTTGAGCTGGCAGAGTTAACTTATTTTTTATGTGTCAAGTGCAATGTAATATAATTGATGGACTTCAAGCTATGTTGAAAGAAAAGTGCCCATCCACAAGAGCGCAAACACTTCAGCGAAACCCAAAAAAATGGTGCAGACTTCCTGTAAGGAAAGCAGATGCATAGATGGCTTTGTGTTCCATAGAGAGAAAAAAGGAAATTTAATGATGATCATAACAAGCAGGAATCACAAGACCCTTCTTTGCAATTAGTAATTTCCCTTTCAATAATTATAGTACAGGAAGTCCTCGATATACGTTGCAGTTATGGTCTAAAAAGCACGACTTAAAACAAAATAACATGTACCGAACATTGATTTCCCATTGAACTAATGTATTATGTTCCAGGCCAACTAAAAAATTTGAATTTAAATGGAAGTGTATAGGCATATGAATAGGAAATACTTTTTTTTATTGTACACTAAACTGTAATATAGTATAATTTATTGTGATTGCTAAATAATAATTAGACAATACACTATGAAATTATTAATAAAAAATAAAAATGACAGTACTCATGTTTTCATACATACTGTATATATTTTTACATTTTATATGCAGTATGTAATTATGAATTTAGATACAGAAGGAGAAAGAGAAGATTCTATGGAAATATACGTGTACATTCCTGTTCAAACGATGTAAGTGCGAATATATACGATGCGTATCCATTCCTGTTCAAACGATGTAAGTGCGAATATATACGATGCATATCCATTCCTGTTCAAACGATGTAAGTGCGAATATATACAATGTGTATCAAGTTTACCATCCCTAATTAAACAATGATGTGTATGCAAAACAACGTATATTGGCCCGATGTATATCAGCACGACGTATATCGAGGACCTTCTATATATGGTTTGATGTCATTTATTTTATATTTATGTTCAGTGAACATATAATCTTCATATAGAACTACTGCTCCCTCAAGTATGTGATATCAGCTAACTAATATGAGGTTGTTCATGAGGTTGTTCATGAGGTTGGCAACCTCATGTAAATCAAACTGCAACAGAAACCATCACTACAACTGCAGGTGAGTGGTTGGTGCCAGCGTCCAGAAGGAGGGGATCAGCTGGTGGCTGTGTGCTCCATAAGGAGCGACAAGAAAAATGGTAATGATTTTCAATCCTAGGGTTTTTTAAGGCACCAAATAAAAACTATGACATCACACTAATTATAACCCATCAGAGGTTGAACGGATTATTTTTCATCATTAAATTCTTTTTTTTTAAAATCACATTGAAAATTCACAATCAGCCATATCAAATAGACAAACATGATGAATAATAAGAAAATTTATTTTCTTTCCGTTGAAAGTCCTAAGTTATTTAGGTGAAGAAAAACATTTGGATTTTTATCAGCTATTGAAAATGCAATGAAGAATAGTCCTGATAAGACTGAGTATGATAAGAATATATGAAGCAGCAAAACAAATATGTCATGTTGATGAAGAAGTCACATCAAAAATTGGTGTGGGGGGTGGGGGGGGGGAATTAATGTAAATTAAATAAAACTTTATTAGCACCACACTCAGATATGAAACACTGGTACATATATACCAGTGGATATAAATCTTAATAAAGGAGAGTCAACATTATGTTTTTTTTAAACACACAGACAGGAAGAAAGTTAACATTCAAATTATTTACAAAAACTAAAAACAATAAGTTGCACCCAAAAAAATAGAACAGATACACCACAAGAATTGGCATAAGACCTCAAAATGGCATAGACCATTTATAGAGAATAATCAAGATGGAGATGGATCAAGGGAGGTGGTAGTTATCTTAGAGAGATGTAGCAAAACAGGCTGCATTGCGAGCACTGAATCGGGAATAACAAATGTTTGAATCCATCTGTGACATGACAACCAGTGGACTAAAGAAAGAAAAAAGGCAGTCTAACAAGCATCATATGCCAATATAACAATTTCAAACAGACAGCATTGAAAACTGTGAGATCTAAAGATAACGGCAGTCTATAATGGAACTATATGTAACATAATATGTCAAAACCAGAAAAACGTCTGCACTGTGAGATACTGGTGTCACAAAACAAGTCTTCCATGCACCCCTCTAAAGGTGGAAAAAAGTATTAAAATAAAAAGATAAGTAAATAACACAGCTTTGATGAAAAATTATTTATATTCAAAGACAGTGTATGATATATAGCTAACTGTGAGAAAATAGGTTTACCAATCCTCATCATACTGATATTTTTCTGAACAGGTCAGTAAGATACTGATTGTGTTGAAACACAATGCTCTCAGAATATATAACCCAAAGCATTTGAGAGCAGAAAGGCTGAAGTTTCATAAAGTGTAAACATCTAAAAATCAATCAAATTAACCAAATTAAATTTTCTTCTGCATTTTCCTCTTAATCAGATGTGCCAAAATTACTGATTATGTGAGACTGAGTTACAAAAGTGTATATATTTTTTGGGTGCTCACTAAAATACACCAGCAAGTTACCTACTGCTTATAAAAAACTGAAATATAAAACAGCACATTCTAGGTAGCTAGTGAACTGTCAGCGAAGTTTGGAAATATCTCAGGAGAAATTTCTAACACAACTGGTTAATCTGCAACCAGGCTTAAGCTAAAAAAGCTCAAATGCATGGTTAACAAAAAAAACCTAACTACAAATCATCTAAAATCTTTATTGTCAGCATTAAACAAATACGTTTTCAGCCATTGCATGACGTATATATTACAAGCATAATTAAAATATCTCTTTACATCCAACCAAGATAAAAACATGAATACGTTAAAACATCAGCCTAGAAATGACTTCACATCCACACTGGAATAATCTAACCATAAGCACAAAACATACATATTTATCAATATACACACACTCAGATACTCTCACATTAAAATGTAAGAAATGAAATCAGCAACTATCAACCAACATCTTTTCCTCATCTACTTTGCTCTTTGCATTGCATAGTCATAGAATTGGAAAAAAAGATGATTAAAAAAGAAAAATTAAAGCAGATTTTCAAAAATGGTCTTTACCACATTAAATGTGAGACAGCATGAAAACTGTCTCACCCAAATCAGATTTAATTAGAATATTAAGTATCATAAGTGGATGTGATTTCTTCTCTTTTTGAACAATGACATTTTTTTTTTTAAATACAGCAGTTCCAGCACTGAAGGTAGTCGATCTGCAAAAGTAAAGCCATCTTCCCTTCTTTTAAAATGGAATCACTTAGCAGCACTGAATATTTCCTCATAAAACTATTGCTCCCTCAGGCATGGCATATGAGGCTATTAATATAAGTTTGTGCATGGTGCTGGCAATCTCATCATGTAAAACAAATTTCAACAGAAATTATCACTGCAACAGCACTAGAATGATATGGTGCAGGCACCCTGCAACAGCACTAGAATGATGTGGTGCAGGCACCCTGCATCAGCACTAGAATGATGTGGCGCAGGCACCCTGCAACAGCACTAGAATGATGTGGTGCAGGCACCCTGCAACAGCACTAGAATGATGTGGTGCAGGCACCCTGCAAGAGTACCAGATTCAGTGATTACCCAAACTGCATCAGTAGTGAAAAGGGAAATAATTATGATGTATTTGATAGATATTTTGAGTTTGCTTCCAGGTAAAGAAATGAAGATATGATAAATATATCGCTGTAGTGTCCTATCCAACATTTGAGAGATATATTTAGATATGAGAGGAAGAGTTACAGGACTTGGGATAATGGCCGTTATGAGATGTTAGACATGTTTGTATCTCTATGTGTAATAAATGTTAAGAACGACAAGAGTCTAGTATTATTTCATTTAGGGGACTAAGATAGAATACCACAATCACCATTTATCAGAAATATGTTGATCAAAAAATCATTTTATTGCCTATTCTGCTAACTAGCAAATACTATATATATATGTATGTGTGTGTGTGATCGTCACACTTTTTCATCCAGTACTGGAATCACTGATTGAGGTCATCATGTCTGTTAGACTGTAAACTATCATCTCTGCCTATTACCGTATGTATCCTTCTTCATCAACTTTACCTACAGACAGATAATGTTCAGCTTTCCTTTTCTGACAAGAAGAGTCAGGTATGGCAGCATAGTCTACAGCTATTATAACATTTCTCAACTAAACCAGTCTTGGCACCATAGTCTACAGTTTTTAACAAATGCTTAATTAAACCACTCATGAATGGCACCCTAGTTTACAGCTGTTAAAATTCTCAACTAAACATGTCATGGCACCTTAGTCTACAGCTGTTAACAAATACTTAATTAAACCACTCATGACACCCTTAGTCTACAGCTGTTAACAAATGCTTAACTAAACCAGTCATGGATGGCACCTTAGTCTACAGCTGTTAACAAATGCTTAACTAAACCAGTCATGGATGGCACCTTAGTCTACAGCTGTTAACAAATGCTTAACTAAACCAGTCATGGATGGCACCTTAGTCTACAGCTGTTAACAAATGCTTAACTAAACCAGTCATGGATGGCACCTTAGTCTACAGCTGTTAACAAATGCTTAACTAAACCAGCCATGGATGGCACCTGTCTACAGCTGTTAACAAATACTTAACTAAAACAGTAATGACACATAGTGTACAGCTGTCATAAAATTCTCAACTAAATCACTCATGACACTCTAGTCTATACAGCTGCTATAAAATGCTCAACTCAATACTTCTATTCAACAACTCATTGCCTAACAAAAGTTTTTCACTTCCTTTCCATTTATCACATTCATTTCATGTCTCACATTGTAATTGCTCATCCAAAACTTATATCGTTGATTCAGTTGGTTGAGATGCGGGAGGCTGCTTACTCTGATAAATTCCTATGAAGGATCCATCCTCATTGAAATATGTGGTGTCCTCTTTTCCATATTCCCCTAAACTTTCATCATCACCACCAATAGGGGCATCATCATACTCTGGATCACCTCCAGGTGGTTTTGAATCTGGGTAGCTATAATTGTCATAGTCGCTGAAAAATAAAAGGGAAACTACTCATATTTTGCTAAATTGTATAAAAATATAGCTAAGGGCAATAATTAATTCATAATTGAAATTTTTTTTTCAAAAACCTCACAAATTCAAACATTTATCTAGTAATTAGCTAATGCACAGTATAAATCAATAAGTAATTTTTTTTGCAATATGTATTAGCTAAATACAGGTAGCAGTCAATGAATTAGAAATGTTGAAAGAATCAAATAACAAGATATAATATGCAAATAATACAATGCTTCTCTGAATTGTAGTCTTCAACGGGGATTGTGTTTACACACTGAAATAAAACACACAATATACCCCAATTATAACCAATTTCCAGGTTGAACAGGGTATTACAGCAACATAGTAGATGAAAACAACAACAACAACAACAACACTGAAATAACAAACAAGAACTTACGGTCTAGAAAAAGCATTGAAGTCTTTGTCTTTCAATTCTTTCTCTGGATCTAAACCTGCTCCAGTCTCCTTCTTATCCACTGTAAAAGGTAAATTATAAATTTTTATACAAGTTACAGCTGTTGCAGTGTATAAACTTGGAAAACTTTTTTTTTTTCAAGCCCATATTTAGGCCTATAGTTTAATTTATTTACAACATGTATAAATATCTTATTTGCTCAATAAAGCATTTTATAAACTGAACTCTCCGAAGATGGTGAGTATCTGCCTGAATGGTGAGAGGACACCTGTCAGCATACAGGGAAAATAGGATACTCACGTAAAAATCAGTCTCAGGTTAGACATACTAACCGGAGATTTCGCCTTGAATAATAGCGAATTTTAAAAATAAAAATAAACTGAAGTCAAACATGTTCCAAACACTTTGTGGTCAGTTCCCCCCTCCCCACACTCTCTCACTCACACCTCACACATATCATCCTATACACACACACCCACCCACACATTTCACTTACCTGGTCGGTCTTTCAGTACTATAGTCACACATACATACACTCTCTCACCCACACACAAACACTCACACCCATAGTCATGCACACATATACGGACATACTTACATATGCTGGAATAATCTGTTCTAGAAATTACCCGACTCATTACATTACGTGCCCCATGCAGGTCCCAGAAAATGTACAGGACTACTGGCTCCCTCAGTCATGTCATAAAAGCCAATTAATATGAGGCTGTGCTTGATGTGGGCAGCCTCACCAAGTAAAATAAATAGCTACAGAAACCATCCCAGCAAGAGCACATGGAAGCTTTGGTGTGACCTTCCCATAAGGAACCAGCAACAATGATGGTTCCATGCTCCATGAGGAGCACAACAGGGAAATAATGTATGATGATTAGAAGACATGAAGAAAATTTGTATCATATTAAAATCTTGGTGCTTTCTGAGACTAAGAACTAAATGTCATGAAAATCGGTAGTTCTAATTGCAAAATTTTCATACTGAAATTTTACGTTCAGTTTTTTTTTCTCCACAAAATCGTTATATCATGTATACTTCATAACTCACCATTGTAGTCTCCTTCTTGTTTCTTGCGACAGATGACATAAATGATAATGAGGATAATAATGATGAGCAGGATAAGGGCAATGATTAGGCCAATGATCCATAGATCAAATGCAGCTCCACCTGTACTGGCTTCTACTTGGACAAAAAGGAGAAATGGTCAATTTAGGTGCTGACATTAATATAAATGCAAACAATAGAATGACATCTGAAAATATGACATACACATAAGGCATACCGACATTGAAACAAATATGAAAAGGGGGAAAATGACTATAAAAACAAATTAGTGACATAACAATATATGATTTCAAAATTAGTCTATTCATAATTTAAGACATAAAACGAGATCTCAAATGTTGAAAGAATGAGATAGATCAACATGACATGACAAAGAAAGGATAGATTTAAAAAGGGAAAATAAGAGGGAAGGAAGTAGAGGAGGGTAAAGGAAGGAAGGAAGAAATAAAGGAAGGAAGAAAAAATAATCTTTATAAAGCATATTCTTAAAATTTAAGACAAACAGAGAGGCATAGAAAAATACTGAGGAAGGAACCATAAAGAATTCAGGCTGGGTGGTTTGTGGCGAGGTTGGGTTCTTTAAAAAATGCAACAGTTTCCAAGCTGCACTCTGTGAATCAAGACAGAACATTAATTCAAGAAAATGCTAAAATACAGCATCACTACTCTTGACATGCAATGAGTCTGACACTGCATATAGTACAAGCATAACATTTAGAGCATTACTTATTAACCTAAGGTGATGTGACCTCTGGGAGTGCAATTTATGCCAGATATTTTAGAAGAATCATCAAAAACGCAGTTAACTTTGCTCAGAACTCAAATGTACTAGTACAAAACAGAACATTGAGACAATGAATTGAATACCAAGTCTCAGTTACAGTTTTAGATAATGTTCTCTCGAGCATTACTGAACACCACCAGCAGCAGCAGGAAAGCTCACTAATCTAGTAAATTCATGATTATTATTAAACGTTAAATCTTCAATTTTCATGTATTCTAACATTTATTTTAAAATTTGAAACATATTTAAAATTATTTCTGTCATTATTTAGTTATGAATATAATGCACTTAAAATTTTAACCTTCTTACAAAAGTTTCAAATATTGTGTAGGTTATATTTAAAAGTTATTTTCATTATTCCTACATATGTAAGAAAAACCACTGGAAACTATTCACAAAGGCAATTCTAACTCATATGCCTCTGACAACAAGTTTCCCATTTCCCTCGGCTCACACATGCATTAATGTAGATAGTGATATCTGTCTTTTCATTTCATTCTTTTATCTCCTTTAACATATTTTGCGATTTAAAAGATAATGGGGTGTGATGATTCTTGAGACACTGTATGGGGGTGCTGGCCACCTGAAAGGTTAAAAGCACTGATCTAAAGCAAAAAATAACTATCTGGCCATTTGCAAACCTGATCTTGAGGAGTACAAATATGTCTTGAAATCTTCAACATCAGAAGATGGTATGTTATGTGCAATAAATGTAAAACTAAAGTAGACTAATGAAATGGTTTGCTCATCTGGGCTTTCTTTGCTGATAAGCTTTTCTTCGATCCCATGACCAAGGCATATGCATGCATGACACAATGGATGCCAGTCTGTTGCGTTTATCCACAAAAACGCCTGGGATTATTAGAATAAATGCTGCAGAACTGACTCATGTGGGTGTGCGGTGGTGTGTGTGGTGGTGGTGGTGAGTCAAGTTCAGGAGAAAATTAGGGAGGCACTATTACCTAAAGTTAACTTCACTAAATGTAAACACAATTGACTTACCTTGTCTTACTATATCGATTTCCACAACTTTGGTTTCATACACGTGGTAGATAACTCTTCTATATAGGCCAGCTATAGCTCCATACTGCTCATTTGTCAACTTGCTGGTGTCAATTGACGCCGCCATGGTGGTGGGGTTATAGATCATGTTTGGAGGACTTTCACTTCCTACATAAGACTTATTGTCAAACTCCCACCTAGTTTCAGAAATGACTTGTGTTATTAAGCATAAAAAAGTCCTGATTAAAATTTCACTCATCACAAAGTAATATTTTAAGCTTATTTTGCATTAAAATATGTTGGGAACTGAATCTTTTTAAATTGAAAAATAAATGCGTGTTCAACTTAAAAAACTATACCTGTAACTTAAAGTCATGGAAGGATCTGTGGTGGCTGTAACTGTCATGTCCACTATGTCTCCATGATTAATCGTCACCACTGATTTCGGCTGTATCACAATTGTGATTGGCACTGAGGGATGTTTACAAATATCATTACTTAAAAAGTTTTACTAGGCACAGAAAATTATAAAGGAATACATTAAAAAGACCACGGGTGATTATTTGTACTGTTTAAATTTGCAAACTGTTAACTCACATAAACTTGCACATCTTTAAAACTGTCTCCTTTTTTATCTTTGCCGTTTTCATGCCCAACTTCACCTCATATAGTTCCTGGTGGTCTTTGAGGACATGAAGAAGATGACTGCCACTTCAGGCATGCAGTATGAGGCGACTAATGTGAGGTAGTGTATGGGACTAGCAACCTCATTATGTAAAGTAAACTGCTACAGAAATGTCTGCTACAAAAGCACAAGAATTCTTTGATGCAGGCTTCCGTAGGGAGCAAAAAAAAAGGTAATTAATAATAATGATAAAGATTATGTTCATTTCCCATTTCAGGAAAGCTTTGCTTGCCAAATCAGTAATTTTATTTTTGTGAATCGTTAAATCTGTTTCAATTCCTCTTTTATAAATTTTCACCAGTGTTACAAATCTACTGCTGTTACTGTTTTCCAAGTAATTACAAATCTGAAAGAGTTATTCTTTACATTTTAAGAATAAAACGGCAAAATGAACTTTCAATGCATTGGGAAATATATGAAGTCCAAAACAAAAATAATTATCAAAATGATTATATTCAACTAATGTCAAGGTCATTTTCTTGTTCGTCTTTCAAACATGAAGAACAACAAAAACAACAAGTTACAGGCTTTTATAAATGGGTACTTGCAAAAGAATAACAGGATTGAAATATAACGACATGATCAACAATATGGGTCTAGTAGAAACAAACGGAAAAATATCAATGGAACAAGAGGCAAAGAAATGCTGCAGTTGGATGGCAAGCACACACTATTAGCATTATAAAGTTATGCTTATTCTGGAATCCCCAGGTTAAGAGGGGTGAGGAAGACCAAAAACACGTTAACTCTTAGTATACGAGCGGCCTTTTAGAGAGGCCGATGATCAATCCCCGTCAATAGCAAAAATTTATAGCTGAATGCATGTTTAAAACCACTGAACAATTTAGTTACGTGCATAATATAGGGGTTTCATTTCTTCACATTTTGATATATAACACTTATGTTATCTTTATAAATAAATTATTTAGTGCAAAATCTGTAACGGTAGTCATGAAAGGCCGCTCGTTTACTAAGAGTTAAGAAGAAAACTGGAGAGAGAAATGAAAAAGGTGATCATTGAATAGATCTTGAGCTGATGGAACAGGATGGAGGAAGTTGAGGGGAACTGCGGTAAGACGTGGAATACAATGGATGGGTATGAAAAAAAATCGAAAAAAGGTGATTCATCTTACGAGGACAAAAGAATAAGAAAATAGCCAACGTTACGGCCACAAGGCCTTCGTCAGGGAAAGGAAAGAAAGTGAAGGTTAGATAGGACACATAAGAACCTAAAAAAATATAAAAATTAAAACGGCTTTTCCTGGCACGCGCCTATAAGCGTTAGGACTTTATCGCCTTCAGGGAAGTACCTAGTTTTAATTTTTATATTTTTTTAGGTTCTTATGTATCCTATCTAACCTTCACTTTTTTTCCTTTCCCTGACGAAGGCCTTGTGGCCGTAACGTTGGCTATTTTCTTATTCTTTTGTCCTCGTAAGACGAATCACCTTTCTTCGATTTTTTTTCATACCCATCCATTGGAACAGGATGGGAAGACTTTGTGTGAGCTTGTGTAAAGCCAATGCTTTTTGCGTGAGCTGAAGTGTAATGATGCTGATAACATTGATGATTCTGATAAATTAACTGATAATATTGATGATTCTGGTAAATTAACTGATAGGATTGCAACAATTGCCTGTCAATTTTGGGCAGTTTTCATCATCTCTGCTCGCGGAATCCCCTATTTTCTTGGCTTCCTCTTCCACCACTTTTCTTCACATTTTCTTTGAGTTCCCCACTTTTCTCTTCTGTGTGGTTTCTATTCTAGAGAACACAGTCTTGTTATCATCATTTTCCTGTTTACTCCTTATGGAGACTGGAGCCACGACTGTAGTTGCTCCCCTTGAAGAGAAGCCTGCAACAAGCAGTCCCAGCCTCATGCAGCAATGGTTTCTTTAGCAATTTCTTTACTGAAGAGGTTACCAGCCCCATGTACAACCTTATTTTAGCCATCATGTACGACATGCCTAAGGCAGCACCAGGCCTATTCTTTCTTTGCCTCATTACAGACCACAGGGAACTACACGAGGCATGTTTTGTTGTAGTAGTTAGTTTTATCGTCCATTTGTAAAACTGATTCCATATCATTTTTTTTCAATGATTACTTTCCCTACCCTCTATTATTTCTATACAACTGTATTGCCACTAATGCTTCTACCCCATTTTCATCTAGGTCTCTTTGTATAGTATGATTGCTCTTCTTTATTTTCATTTCTCACATATTTTTTCATTGTGTCTTGTCACATGTTGTTCATGTCCTTTATGTTTTTCATAGCCTATCTACATTTCTCATCTGTGTCTCCTGTCGTGGCTGACAAAAGGAATATCCCAAAATGTCCTGTGTTTCTGGTTTATTGTCTATATGTAAAACTTACTACACAACATGTTTCATCTTCTGTTTGATTTTACAATATAACATTTTGTACTGAGTGTCCGATTGACAGAGTGGTTAGATCGCTGGTCTCTGATGGCAAAGGTGCCAGATTCGAATCACGGTATGGACAAGCTCCAGTCTACCAAGCTGTAAATGGGTACCTGACTCTGCTCATTGAGTTAGGGAAAGAAAAGGCAGCAAGGAAGGGAACTAGTCAACCTACCTCTCGATGCTAGACCTAGTATGGTGAAGTCTCTAACACTTCACTCCCCTGCGGCAGTATCTGCTATGGGACTACCTTTTTACATTTTGTATTGGGCATTGTTTTGTTCTCATCTACATGGTTGTTGTCATTGTTAAATATGGATATCTTATGGTTGGTGAGACAGAATTTCTTGGTAAATGTCTGCAGATTTGATGTGATATTCTAGGTGACATACCACATTTCTGAACCTTACTTTAAGACAGATTGTAATTTGTGTTGATCCGCCTAATTTATTTTCCTGGGTAAGAATGATGCAGCCCACTTGCTTATTCTAAAAATCCACCCATTAAAATGTTATACAAATAAACCCTTAACAATAATTTTTCTACTTCATACTTACAAATGACATTGAGACATGCATTAGCCAATATTGTATCTTCTGCATTGGTGACTTCACACTGAACACACATTATGTCTGTATATTTATTCACTTTCTTGATGGTCAGTATCTTGTTGCCTTCTGACACTTGGAACTTGTTGGGGTCTGGCATAAAATAGAAGTCAACATTTCTGTCATGCCAGAGCAAAGATTTTCAAAAAGAATAACTAACTTTAATTTATAATTCTACCAATGTACACAAGCAACAAATAACTTACTGCTACTATGCCACTACTCATGATGTCATGTTATCATAAAAAATGACATGTTATCACACAAGCTGCCATTCAAATGGATTAGGAAATTACAATAATTTTATTTTTTTAATCAACACTGATAAAATATTTTTGTTCCGCCATGGCTTACTTCTACAATTAATACTTTTAATACCTAAAGTAAATAAAAAATGGCAAATACATTGTTAAACAGACAAAGTAAGCATAACAGTTCACAGAAAACTCAGACTTACAGATAATGATAATGGTTTTGACTACTGTACACATTACAAATTTTTTAGCTACAATAGTACACAGAAGACATGTGGAGATGATAGCAACAATAACTTTGTCCATAAAATACCATTCTCCTTTATACAAACGTCATTAGCTGATTTAAATAAAACTATACAGAATCATCAAATTAGAAAACTAAAATTTATTAGAACCAAAACAATGAACAAATTGTGACTTGTTATCATAAGTTATTATATAATCAAGATTTTCAACCTCAGAAGAAATCCCTATTACCACAAAATCTAATGCTCATTTTCACTAACCATTCTGTGGTCCCATCTTTGCACCATTTATGAACCAGACAGGTGGTGCTGGAGGTGTTTCACCAGAAGCAGATCTAGCATCACAGTTGAACTGAACATCGGAATTCTCTGGCATGGTCTGGTCCGTTGGAGCACCATTAATGAAAATCGGTCCAGCTGAAAAGAGTATGGCATGATTTATAATTGCACATTTTATATGCAAATTAAGGTTCAACACTCCGGCATATAGATAATTGAAATGAAAGGTATTGTAGGAAATGGTGTGCCTATAAAACAGGTCCACTACAGAAACCCTGTCCCAACTTGGCACTTGTCTGAATCACAAATACCCACTACATTATAACAAGCATTTTGGCATTGTCTCAGCAGAGCTGACAAAAGCTATTTCCTTACAAATTGAAAATCAGACTGACAGACATGCGTCCCTGGGGGAGGGGAGGGGGAGGACATGTCCTCCAAGACTGTCAGATCAATAGGAGGAGCAGATTGGCAGCATGGCTAACCCAACTGAGAGAAAAACTGTAGGTGATGAGAGGCCTGAGGATGGATCCCCAACTTTATGAGAGAGAAAGAGAGAGAGAGAGAGAGAGAGAGAGAGAGATATGTGATTATTTGTGATAGAATGAAGAAGAAGACTATTTTCTTAGAGGCTGAGACACTTGGGAGTCATGACTCAAGTGGGCCCGCCCCTCTTTGAGTGTAAAGGAGTATACAGGGCCAAAACACTTGTTCGACAGGGGGGACTTCTTCTGATGATCTGATTGCCTCCTGTTGTATCGCTCTGTATAGAGTTTCCTATCATCATCTTAGTATGCAACAAAAATTATGCAACTTGGTGCAAAGAAACTTGTCTGTTGTATGACTAATATCATTTAACAAATTTACATGTAACATTCAGGAACTTCAATGTATGACTAATTTCAGCAAATAAAATTATATGGAACATTCAGGAACCCCAAAGAATGACTAATTTCATCTAACAAACTTACATGCAATACTGAGGAACCCCAATGAATGACTAATTACTTCAAATAAATGTATACAGAACATTCAAGAACCTCAATGAGTGACTAATTTCATCAAACAAATTTATATGTAACATTGATGAACCCCACGTTATGACTAATTTCATCAAATAAATTTACATGGAACATTCAGGAACCTCAATGAGTGACTAATATCATCAAATAAATGTATGTGTAACACTGAGGAACCCCACTGCATGACTAATTTAATCATACAAGTGTACATGTATCATTTAGGAATCCCATTTTATGAGGACTTTCATTAAATGCATTTGTGTAATAGTAAGAAAATCCCCAATGTATGACTAAATTTGTCAAATAAATTTAAAAGTAAGATCAATGAACCCCTTGCATGGCTAATTTCATCAAAACACTTATGGTAAAATTAAGAAACCCCAATCTATGACTATATTCATCAAATACATTTACATGTAACATTAAGGAACCCCTCTGTATAACTAATTTCATCAAAATAATTACATGTAACATTCAGGAAGACTGTCTGGGATGCCTCTCCAGCTGAATTTCTTGCCCAACAAAAATACTGCCTCTCATCTTCCTCCTGCAAATTCTTGACTGTAAGTACTCGCCCATCACCTGACACAGTATATTTTTCATTTGTCGTAATTGCCTGGCCAGCATCATTACGCCACTGAGTGAATGGAACACTAGGTTGGGCTGGATCACTGATGTGCAGGAGGAAAAGTATATATTAATTTCAGTTCACACACAAAATTGTATTTTGTTTTAAAAAAAAGTGAAAACAGGGTGATCTTTTAGGTTAACTACTAAGATGAAGTACTCACAGTCTATGGTGTAGTTTCCAGGGGTCTCTGAGAAGACAAAGACAGACTACGACTATTCCTCCCTAAGGCATGTCATAAAAGGTCAAACAAAGAGTTAATGAAACAACTGCAGCAAGAGCACATGAATGCTTTGGACCAGGCTTCCTACAAGGGGACAAGCTACAGTGGTGTCCCCATGCTCTATCAGGAGCTAGATGGGAAATAATGAAAAATAAGGGCCCATGATTGTTCTTGGGAAAAAACAGTGATAGTTTTGTGTTGCTAATCATCAATTTGTATGTCATTTGCTCTTATAGCTTTTAGCAAAAAAAGTTTTAACTGTGGAAAGTCAAGGTGTTTTTGACGATGGGAGGAAGAACAAATATGACAGACAACTAAAAGAACAGCGAAGAAGTTAAAGATTTTGATAAATGGCTGCTTGTGTAGAATAGAAGGATTTAACAAATTTGATGATGAGATATATTCCATTCAACCCCTGATGGGTTATAATTTGGTTATATTGTTAATTCAATTCAAAATATGAATAATTGCAGATGCATGAAAGTGGCATCACATCTCTTGTTCAATCATTGTAAATAGGTAAAGGATCCCGTTACATGCCCATTGAGGCATATTGGGAATATGGTGTTAGGCCCATATTTTCTTGACCATCGGCACACTAGGGGTGATGTGGTCAGTATCACGCCGGCAGCCATAACCTTCCTAGAGTTGCACTGGTACCCAATTCATGAGGCTGGGTCGACCCGAGTGCCATTTGTGGTCTAAAATATCCCACCTCAACTGGGGATTGAACCAAGGACCATCGATCTAGGAAGCCAGTGCACTAACCACTGTGCTACTGCAGCTCTATTGTAAATTGGGCAAATCAAAATTACCAAATTTGTGTATATGTCAAAATACAAGACAAAAAAGAGATAAAACAAAATCAAATTTTCAAAAAGCAAAGAAAAAACACAAAACTAATAAAATAAACGGGGGAGGGGTGAAAAGGCCTGAGGTGTTTAGTTAGAAATTTAATTTAGAATAGGATTGAAACGGTGTGAACAGGATAAGATTAGCTATATATCTAAAAGTCACAGCATACGGCACTAACAAAAATCATACAAATATTATGAATGGCTAGGGTAAAGAAATAAAGATGACACAAAAAATGTATAATATACAATCTGGAATAATGGTCGAAGAGAGATTTTACCAGTAAAGAAATCACAATAAATGTTATATTCTGTTTTCAACAACATACTCTAAAACTCGAATTATAACCAATTTAGGTTTGAATTGGGCATTTCTCTATCAGAATTAAAAGAGAAGAAAAACTTCAGAAGGGCATTCTGAATCTTTTGTACTCATATTACTTCAGCTGGCAACACCATCTCATCACTGGAAAGAAGTCAACTACCTGCAAAGCTGACCGGCCATGGCTAGTTCTTTCTGGTGGTAAGACAGTGGTGCAGACTGGAATTCAAGAATTCAAATGTGAAGTGTGCCTTTACCCCCACCCTTCCCTCCTTTTTTTTTTTCAAAGAAAGAACCATCTGTAAGAGTTGATTAACTCTAGAAGGCACAGGTCGATGGTCATTTTCTCATAGCTTTAGATATTTCTCATCTTTGTTGCCCGTTTTTGACTGAGGCGGATGAAAGAAAACCCATAATGTCCCATGTTTCTAGTGCAGCATTTCTCAGCCTTTTTAACCCTGGCAGAACCCTAGAAATAATTTTTCAGGTCTCATGGAACCCCTGCATAAAAATTAGTATATCTTTAGCTCACAGTATCCTATCACCTTACCTCTTCATACTCCTTATGGACGATGTCATCAAGGCATGTAAGGAGAGAACAAGAAAGTATTCAGTGGGGTACTGGAAGATGAGACAGGTCTATATTTCGGAGCTGGCATTTGTTGATGATGTTGCCCTGATTGCTAAATCAGAGGCACATCTCCAATCCAACCTGCAAGTCTGGAAGGAAGAGCTGGAGAAGAGAGGGATGGTCATAAGCAGCTCTAAAACAAAATCCATGGTGATATCACGAGAAGAAAGAAAACATCAGATTAAGTTGGGAGAACAGGTCCTGGAGCAGGTCGACCACTTTAAATATCTCGGAGCTATTATAGACCGAAAGGGAGGCATCAAAGAAGAGTTGGCCACTCGAAAAGCAGCGGCTGGGAGACTTTTTCAGGCCATAAATCGTGGATTCCTCAGCAAGAAAGAGGTTGGTAAGAAAACGAAGATGGCTGTATACCGCTCCACCTATGTCCCAGTCTTGACATATGGATGCGAGTCGTGGGCAATGACTACAACCCACAAAAGCCAGATCCAAACCTCAGAAATGAGGTATCTGAGGAAAGTGGTTGAAGTAACAAGAAGAGACATGGTCCGCAACCAGACGATCCGTCAAGGCCTAAAATCCCATCCGCTGCAGACCCAAATAGAACAGTCCCAACTAAGATGGTTTGGCCATGTCTGCAGAATGGGAGAGAAGATCGGCTACCACGACAAGCATGGGAAACAAAGAGCCAGGGATCCAGACCTCCAGGACGACCCAGAGTCCGCTGGGAGGACAACATTAGACAATCTTTGAAGGACCGAGGACTAGAATGGAACCAGGCCAGGAAGAAGACAGCTGATAGAATGGTATGGCGCTCTCTCTTCCAAACCTCTACACCTCACGGTAGAAGGGGAACGACTAAGTAAGTAAGTATTGTAAAACTGACTCCAAAACCTTTTTGCATTTATTTACTTTCTTTAGCTGAATGTTGCATGCCTCTTTAGCTGCAGGTGGCATGCCTGTTTAGCTGCAGGTGGCATGCCTGTTTAGCTGCAGGTGGCATGCCTGTTTAGCTGCAGGTGGCATGCCTGTTTAGCTGCAGGTGGCATGCCTCAGTAAATACAGTCAACATTGGATTTAAAAAGAAAAAGAGGTAACAGATGAAAAACGTGTACTCACAATCCTGAAAACACACATTCAAGCTTGACTGAGGCAAATCTCAGACCTTTAACTCCAGTGTTACTATACTGAATCTGTGGTTTAATGGCTACAGGAGCTGAAAAGTGAAATTATACCATTTCTTAAGTGAAAAATGATCTCATACATTGCCAGATAAGAGAAATGAGGTCCTACTATAAATAAAAGGTAGTCCCAAAGTAGATACTGTCATTTTAGAGTGAAGAGTCTTCATAGAGTGAAGAGTCTTCATAGAGTGAAGAGTCTTCATAGAGTGAAGTATTAGTCTTCTCTACATATGTAGTTTATTTCAGTTCCCTTTCTTGCTGCCTTTGTCTTTCCCAACTCAAGAGCAGAGTCAGGAACTCATTTACAGTTGGTCAGACTGGAGTGTGATAATACCTGGTTTTGAACCTAGAAACTTTGTGCCACTCTAACCACCTCTGCTATTTACATGCTCAGAGTAAAGATAGTCCCATAGCCGATACTGCCATAGTAGAGTGAAGTGTTAGAGTCTTCGATAAACAAACTCCAGCGTTACGAGATATGACCAGTTGCCTTCCTCACTGCTGCTATCTTCCCTCACTAATGAACAGAGTCAGGTACCCATAGCTGAGTGGACTGGACCAAGAAGCAGCCAGGTTTAGAACCCGGAACTTTGTAACTTTGCCATGAGGGGTAATTGTTCTAACCACTCTGCCAATTCAATGCTCAGGTTCTACTATATATTATCTATAAAGAAGAGATCATGAATGAGATCATCATCTCATCTCAACCCATAACCCGTCATGGGTTGTAAGGGTGCCATGGTGGAAGCATCAGCAGACAGGGTCCTCCACTGCTCTCTATCCTCAGCAATGCGTACAAGTGTGGAAAAATCGTGCCCTGCCCACTTTTTGATGTTATCAGCCCAGGATTTTCTTTGCCTTCCTCTTCTCCGTTTACCTTCGACTGTTCCCTGGAGGATCATTTTCGAAAGGGAGTCATGACGAGTTACATGCCCAAACCAGGCAAGCTTTCGACGTTTCACTACTGACAAAAGTGGTTCTTGGTGTCCTGCATAGGTGTTTATTTTCTCTCTAACATAGACATTTGTTTTGTGCTCTTTATAGCAAATGCGCAAAATTCTTCTAAAGCATTTATACTCGAAAGCCTGAATACCTTCACTCCGTATCTGCAGTGAGTGTCCAGCCCTCGCACCCATACAAGATCATACTACCTATTATAAAAAACATATACTATCGGATCAGAAACATGAGATGATATATCTCTCATCATGAAAATTAGGCCAGTATAAAATATTTATTAGGAACAAGCATTCATGTTATGCTAAAAACAAAATAATACTATATGTTGCAAAGAAGAAGGATCACACCATCTGCTATCTGAAAGAGATGGGATTAAATTGAGATTATAAAAATAGATCTGCATTTTGTTTTTCCATGAAATCATGCAGCTTGCTACAAAAAACATAAAGGCATACCTTGCTGTCAGAAAAAAATATTAGATTATGTGAAAGGAACTCGCAATATTAATTATCAATATTAATTATCATAAACATTGTATCATGCTTCCATTTAGCAAATGACATGTTACAAGAAAAATTAAATCAAACTGTAATAAGGATAGTTAGATAATAGTATCAGTAGCCTTCTCCAGTCATAACTGACTGAGAATTATGCGCCCTTGATGTGATTGCTCTCAGTTGCTTTTTTTTAGCTTGGTGCTCCTTTCAGCGTGTTCTTTTTTCTTCTGCTTGTTGTAAGAGCTTCACAGGGAAAATCTTGGTGCAACTGACAGCTTCATCCTCCCAGGTTGCTGAATTTATGTCCAGAGCCTTCATGTCTCTCTTGCACACAACTCTGAACCTCTGCTGCTGTTGTCGGCTGTTCTTTTGCCGTCTGCCAATTGTTTGTAGAAAACATCTTTGGGGATGCAACCATCTTCAATGTACCGAAAATGCCAAAACCAGTGTAGTGACAGCACCTCAATGTTTATCAATTTGTCCTTCCATGATCTACCATGGATATGGTGTAGACACCATAGATGGGAAGGTATGGAGCCTTTTTTCTTGCTTAGCATAGGTTATCCATGTCTCACTTCCATACAGAAGCATGCTGGTGATACAGGCTTCATATAACACAGCTTTGGTTTTCCTTGCGAGTTTGGAGTTTCACATATATCTTATTGAAAACATGCTTTCATACAACCTGTATCTCGTACATGGTATACTTATTAGTTTTACAATTATCATCACCCATCAGCTCCCCAAGAAGCATAGGCCTTATGCCTAGACCTCCTGTTCCATGCTATTAGCACAAGGTCTCCCCATGTCTTCCACATCCCTTACATTTTTGTCTCCAGTTCTCCATGTGTTTTTCAGTCTCCTCCTACTTGTCTCAAGCTGGGAATTTCAGAAGAAGGACTGCCTTGTAATGCTATAAACAGGTTTCTTAATACATGTCCTATATTTCACCATCATCTTCTTCTCATCTTCTGTTCCACTAGCACTCTCTGGTTCTTGTCATCAGTTCTACATTAGTGATTTTGTCAAATCACTCCAATCCTTCTATTCTCTGCACCCATTTATGAAAGTCTAGCTTTTTAGTTCTTGTCTTTGTTGTCCTCCATGTTTCAGAGCTATACAATGGGTTTGACTTGACATATGAATTAAAGATTCTGATTTTGATGTTAGACTTGATATTTTTTTTTTTTTTTTAAATCTCTGTATATTTCCTAATAAGGTGAAAGCTCCTGTAGCCTTTTGTATTCTTATTTTGATTGTTTTAGTTTGTTCCTCCAACAGTGTCTATATTATTGCCAAGGTATTTGTATTATTCTATATATTGTGGTGGTGTTTCTTCAAGTGCAATACTGCTATCCTTTCCTGCATTTATTCTCATTATTTTTGTCTTTTCCCTGTATATTGTCAAACTCACTTGCTGTGAGCTCTCATCGTGTATTTTCATTTTATTTTGTATCTGAATAGGGTTGTGGGACAGAAGAGCCAGGTGGTCTGCAAAATCTAGATCATCAAGCTGTTTAGTTAAAGTGCACTGAACTCCATTATAATTAGGATATATGGTATGGTTAGTTCAAGATAATAATTCTAATTTCTGATATCAAAATATGGCATCTTCTGTCCACTCAACTCAGTTCAAATAAAGTAAATTAAAAATGTAAAATTGTGTATATGTATCTAAGATCTTTTTTGACATTGTAATTTATACATTAGATACAAGAGAATTTGAAGTTTCATAAAATATAAAGATCTCAAAATGTTTTATTTTTTTCATCGAATTCAATGTTTTTTGCATTTTTCTCAAAATTATATTCACCACCTGTTACCAATTTTGTCAGAACACACCACATATAATCAAGGTATAGAAAAGACAAAAAAAAAGAAAAACTGTCTGTTGGAGTCGGATTTTCTTAGTGTTATTACGTTTGAAGGTGTTGACGATGATGGGTGAAATTGCCAGTTCGTGCTATAAACGGGAATTCTAAATCAAACTTCAAGTATGTCAATTCCGAACTTTGCAAACTGAAGTATACTGCCAAGGCGGGTCATAAAGTTCAACGAATTTATTCACATACACGATTCACAGTTACGAACATGGTATTCAATAGCAGACTAGACGTTTGATACATGGACGATCAATAATAAAATAGGATGATGCAAATCTGGCATAATGTTCCTAATGGCAATATACGTCTTTCCAGTCAGTTCCATTATCAATATACTTCCTTGCTAAACTAGAGTTCATACAAGTAATCTGTCTTTATGATAGATTCAAAGGCATCGGCCGTTGACCTTCTCCAAGGACATCGGTCATCATATACATCTTTAATAATACTCGAACATGCATCCATAAATACTGTCCTACTCAATTGACTCTTTCAATAAAATGCTCAGACAGTTGATTAATCATCAGATTCAAACATTTCTTCATCAAGATAAATATAGGTTAGATACTATCCTTGGCTAACCTCTCCATACGTGCCAAGATCAAGATGTCGGCACTTCATAATACATATTTTTAAGATCCATCTTTATCATACTTTTGCTCGTAGAATTACCACTACGTTTCATAAGTGAAGCTAACAGCTCAGCTGATCCATTCATGAAATCCAGACGTGTGGATTCCAGCTAGATGCCAGCAAGAGTGGAGACATCACTAAAATTCATATATAATATATCTTATTAATCTCTGGGTGCGAGACTTACGTATACCACATTGACATGGGCTTCTGATAAGAAGGCCAGTCCTCTTACCACAATGGTAACTGCTGACCAGGCCATCTTGTCTAAGCGCATATGTAATATGCAGATTGCCTGAAAATGAGAAAAGAAAAACATCTCTAATTTCTATTACAGACAATAAAGACAACAACCACGAAGTTATGGACTTTCAAAGATGAGTGTATGGGTAGAAGAGAGGG
Source organism: Oreohelix idahoensis (assembly GCA_024509875.1). Taxonomy (NCBI): domain Eukaryota; kingdom Metazoa; phylum Mollusca; class Gastropoda; order Stylommatophora; family Oreohelicidae; genus Oreohelix; species Oreohelix idahoensis. The sequence goes on from JAMPIV010015425.1 coordinate 45,873, forward strand.
ATTGAAATGTTATGACAAGGCCACCAATGTCACATCTATAACAAGAACCAGACAAGCGCCATAACAAGAACCAGACAAGCGCTATAACAAGAACTAGACAAGTGCTATAACAAGAACCAGACAAGCGCTATAACAAGAACCAGACAAGCGCTATAACAAGAACCAGACAAGCGCTATAACAAGAACCAGACAAGCGCTATAACAAGAACCAGACTAGTGCTATAACAAGAACCAGACAAGCGCTATAACAAGAACCAGACAAGAGCTATAACAAGAAATCAGAAGAAGATGCTGGAGATGGATAGGACACACACTGAGAGAACCTGCTGATAGCATTACAAGGCAGTCCTTGCTCTAGAATCTCCAGGGTAAGAGAAACTGGGGTAAACTGAAAAAAACATGTGGAGAGGAGAACTGGAGACAGAAATGAAAATGATGAGGAAGATACAGAAAGAATTTGAGCTGATGGTACGTGACAGGAGGACTTGGCCTAATTGTTGAAGGCCTATGCCACTTGAAAGGGGAGGAGGAGCTAAAGGGTTATGAATGAAGGTGAAGATCAGAGAGATTCTAGTACAATATATTACTAATGATAAAGAATAAATTAAATGTCAGCCTAAACACCCCCAGCTTTCACAATTCCTCCCCCCCCCCCTCCTTTCTTTGTTTTTGTTACACCATGAGAAGTGTGAAAAAACTACCATTTTAAGATAAAGAAAAGAAGAAGACATAAGCATGAACATGCACACACATAGAACTTGGAATCTTTCATTTACTCTATCACAATAATTGAAGAGGAGGGATAATGCCATAATCAGGTATTGGAAATTGAACATATTATCTGGAATTAGAGACATTATACATCCTTATGTTAACACATCAGAGGTTGAATGCAATATTTTTTTTCACAAATGTAAAAAGAAAAAAAAACCTATAGTTTGCATACCCTGTTGGTCAATAAAAAGGCGGCCTCCATCCATGTCAATACCTTTACGTTCAGTCTCGTACCAGTTGTATATAATATTAGCACCCACAACAGCTTTCTTGTCGCTACAGAGCAGCACCACATATTGGTATTCTGCAACTTGTTTTGTTATTGCTCCAGGATTATCAAATTTATCAATTCCTGGAAATAGATATTCAATGTGTACATGTTATTTTTATTCTCAGAATAATGCATACTAAATAGGGTGACCATATTGTTAGAATAATGCATACTAAATAGGGTGACCATATTGTTAGAATAATGCATACTAAATAGGTTGACCATATTGTTAGAATAATGCATACTAAATAGGTTGACCATATTGTTAGAATAATGCATACTAAATAGGTTGACCATATTGTTAGAATAATGCATACTAAATAGGTTGACCATATTGTTAGAATAATGCATACTAAATAGGGTGACCATATTGTTAGAATAATGCATACTAAATAGGTTGACCATATTGTTAGAATAATGCATACTAAATAGGTTGACCATATTGTTAGAATAATGCATACTAAATAGGTTGACCATATTGTTAGAATAATGCATACTAAATAGGTTGACCATATTGTTAGAATAATGCATACTAAATAGGGTGACCATATTGTTAGAATAATGCATACTAAATAGGTTGACCATATTGTTAGAATAATGCATACTAAATAGGTTGACCATATTGTATTGTTAGAATAATGCATACTAAATAGGTTGACCATATTGTTAGAATAATGCATACTAAATAGGTTGACCATATTGTTAGAATAATGCATACTAAATAGGTTGACCATATTGTTAGAATAATGCATACTAAATAGGTTGACCAGCATACTAAATAGGTTGACCATATTGTTAGAATAATGCATACTAAATAGGTTGACCATATTGTTAGAATAATGCATACTAAATAGGTTGACCATATTGTTAGAATAATGCATACTAAATAGGTTGACCATATTGTTAGAATAATGCATACTAAATAGGTTGACCATATTGTTAGAATAATGCATACTAAATAGGTTGACCATATTGTTTTAAACAAAAAACAAGAGAACATTTTCTGACTTTTTTAAGTAAAAATGAGGATAATACAAGCCAAAATGTAGAACAAAAAAGAGGACTTATTCATTTCAATATCATAACAATAACAGTAATCTGAAAGAGCTAAAGGGGGTGTGGGTTGCACTGTGGTCAAAAACCAAAAAGATAGTATTAAGGGATGGAACTTTGTCTCGGAGCACATTATGGTTCTAAAACTAAAAGAAGGAGAAACCATAGTCAACCTGGTCATAGTGTATGGGCCAAATGAGGATGAGAGAGCAGAGGTCAAGGAGGAATTCTTCGAGCTGCTTCGAAGGACAGTGGATGACTGTCTAGATGAAATTATCATGCTCGGAGATTTCAATGCCAGAGTTGGAAATGACCATGCTAGATGGGGTGGAGTTATTGGAAGATATGGAGAAGATTCTCTCAATGACAATGGAAAGCGACTCCTTAGGTTCTGCAGTTAGCAGAATTTGATCATTACAAACACAAAGTTCCCCTATAAGTGCATACATGCATACACTAGATGTGAACCAACAAAGAATGAGAAGTCAGTGATCGACTATGCCATTGTTAGGAGGAGATCATTCAAATATGCCCGGGATGCTAGAGCCTGTAGGGGGGCCAGAGATTGGAAGTGATCATTACCTGCTTACAGTCAAAAGAACAGCTGAAAGAGTTGCTCAGCCTAGGAACTGCCCAACATCATGCAAGAAACTAAGTAAAGGAACAGGAGAAATGAGCATTAAGACCTACAAGCTGAGAGAGCCAGAAATTAAGACCAGATATCAGGGGCTTATTGCTGCAGCGGCGAGCAACACAGAACAACAACCTGATGACTTGGAAACCCTCTCGCTTAAATTCAAGGACATCATAAAGACAGCTGCTGCAGAAGCATGTGGTGAAGTCCGACTTGGGAACAAGAGAAAGAGGACACCTTGGTGGACAGAGGAAGTCAAAGAAAAAATAAGAGAGAAGAAAATGGCATGGAAACAATACTTAGGAGCTAAAAACACAGCAGGACAAATAGAGAAATATAGAGAATATGTGATACTTAGAACAGAAGCAAAGAACAAGGTGCTAGCAGCAAAACAGAAGTCCTGGGAAGAATTTGGAGAAAAGCTAGAAAAAGATGCACAAGAAAACCAGAAATTGTTCTATAAGACCCTAAAGAACATAAGGAAGGAAAAACAATGCCCTCTCAAATTTATAAAGGACAAGCAAGGCAAATTGCTTACTGCCCCGAAGGAAGTAATGGGAAGATGGAAAGAATATTTCTCAGAACTCCTGGATGGTGAGCATGGTGAAGCATCAGAAATGATAACCACTAGCACAGAAGAGAAAACCAATGATGGTGAAGATGACATAAAGATGGAAGAACTGAAGGCAGCACTGGAGAAAATCAAGATGGGCAAAGCAGCAGGGCATGATGGTATGACACCAGAAATGGTTAAGTACATGGGAGCATCAGGTGACCTATTACTCTTAAGGGTCCTACAGGAAGCGTGGTGCAACAAGACCATACCAAAGGATTGGGAGATTGCCATCATAAAACCAATTTTCAAAAAGAGTGACAATCGACAATGTGGAAACCATAGAGGTATATCCCTTCTCAGTGTCTCTGGTAAAATCTACTCTAGAATCCTAGAGCAGAGACTCCGATGCCTAGGTGAGCCAGTGCGGATTCCGAGCAAACCAAAGTACTCAAGACCTAATCTTGACACTCAGCTGAGTGAAAAGGCCCTTAAGACAGGGGCCAGAATTTTTTTTTAAATTTGTTTTTCTGCCAGGAATAGAACACAGAATGTTTGCTTGGAAGGCAACGTGCTTTGGAACATGTGGTTTTTTTTTTTTTTTAAATCGTAATTATGTTAATGTATTTTTGTATAAACAAAGACTAACAGAAGCAAGCAAGATTAATTTGTTCTTAGAGTCACAATATAGTGATAGTTGAAATATTTGTTTAAAAGTGTCAAAAAACATTGATCAGTGCCTCATTTGGCTGACCACTATGATGCGTGCACCATGAGTTGAGTGATGGTGCCCGTGGTCTGGTTTTGTGAAGTGTGCAGATGATGTTCAGTCAAACAATGATCATACAAAAACAGGGCAATCCACATAAGGACGTCAGTTAATTCACGACGTATAAAGTCAATGATTCTTGTAACAGCTGATGACGTTTTTCTGTATCATTTATTGTGGACGCCACAGTGACAAAAATGTATACGCGAATATGTAGGTACATCAGACAGTCATTATCACAGCAACATAGTCAGCACAGTAATGGACGGTAGACGGCATTATAACAATGATGAGTCATATGCATTTTATACTTCAAAGTGCTGTAAATGTAGTCAGGTGGAAACCTCCATCCTTTTCTATAACAGCCCGGAGATAACCAGATGTATGAGATCAGTTCACTCTCCTTAATCTGACTTCAGCAAGACAGGCACGTCTGCTGAAGTATAAATAATGTCCTCAAAAAAAAATCCTCTAGATAACAAAAGGTTTCAAACCTAGTTCATGTAGCAAAGAGCAAGTAATGGTCCTTGGGACATGCATCAACCGATGCGGTACAATGCAGCAACATGTGAGCTGAGAAAACATCTCGTGATGACGACTTTCGAAGACAGCTTATGAATCAAATGTCGCTCACGACCAGAAATCGATAAAGTTAATGAAAAGTTAATTTACCTTGCCTTCAGGAAATACACAGAAATACTACGCCTCCCGGCGTGTGGAAATACACTAGAGGTATCATCTCGAATAAACGAAATATCCATTAAGAGGACTTCACATTCCTGACAGAACAAAAAATAGCCGAGACCCTCTCACTGAGGCGTCTTGCTAGCTCTGCAAATCTGCGCTCACTGACTGGTGGGCGGAAATCGATCGACAAAGACCCAAAACTTAGACATGCGCAGTCCAGCGCAAACCGACCACAGTTCAGACAACTTAAGACGCAAGGACCTTTACTAAGAACCAGCTTAAGAATGATTACCTTATAAGGATGACCCAACTGGTTGCCAACCGTTTTCTGAGAAACGCGGCCTAGCCAGACCATACATGGACATGATTCAAGAACGCCTAACAAACTTAACTGCGTTCGATACCAACGCGAGGAGACAACTGCTTACAATGAAAAGTGAATATAAATTTCAAGCAATTGTTTCCCTTTCATTACAAAATATATATTGTACATAAAACGATGTTGCGAGAATTTCACACGCAACATATCACCACCACCTCCCGATAAAAAAAAATGTGGAACATATTTTTTTTTTTTTTAAATATCCAAGAGCATGCGATAAGCGGCTCAAAACGCACGAATTATGCGCGGATAATTAATTAAATTGCCTAACATGAGGCTAAATATAGAGTGTCTGGTGAGGATATACCTCAACAGAAAAATAAATATGTCTCAAAAAATATTCATATCGGGGAGGTGTCACCAACACACATCACGCTAGCATGTAAACACAATATACGTATGCAAGTTACCATAGTCATCATTAAATAGCATACTCTAATATTGTCTTAAAAAATGGATGTACAAATCTGATAGAAAAAAAAATTTAAATAGTACATTATTTGACATGTAATGACATTAGTACATAGTAAAATTAAAGTACATGACGATCCAGGACACATTCTCTGGCATTCCGAGGGTAAGTACACAATCTGGAACTCGTCATGCTTGATAATAGTAAGGTAAGTCCTCAGCTCAACAATGACATTCTGAGAAAGTACAAGCAATATAATGCTAATTAATAACTAATATGCTTCATAAGGTACAATACATTATTAATAATTGTGGCTGTTTAGTAAACTAACGGCCCTTATATTAACTACCAGTCCTCCTCTATCATCTTAAAAAACGAACAGAAGAAGATGACAACAAAGCACGATAGTGTGTACATATAAAGTAAGTACAGATGTGCTAATCTATTGTAGAAATATAGGTGTGTTATGACTCTGTAATATATAGAAATATAGGACAGAATTATTAGTTGGAATCATGTGGGCATCTAGACAAAATGTCAGCCATCACATTATCCGCACCACGGATAGCTCGTACCGTGAAGTGAAAAGGTTGAAGAGCAATAGCATATCGAGTGGATCTCGAACTCTTCAAATTCTTAGTCTGAATAGCTGTAAGAGCTTTTTGATCAGTCTCTAGAATGAAATGTGCGCCCAGGAGGAATCTTTGTAGTTTGAGAATTGACCAAACCATCGCTAACAACTCACGGTCTAAAACCGAGTAGTTCCTCTCTGCCGCATTTAGTTTTCTAGAAATGTACATAACAGGATGCAGAGTATTTGCATATTCTTGCATAAGTGCTGCTCCAATCCCAGTGGATGAAGCATCACTCCGAAGAACAAAAGTCCTATCAAGAGTAGGTAATCTTAGGATGGGAGGAGATGAAAAATATATTCTTGATTTGGTCTAGGGAAGATTGGCATTCTTCAGACCAACGGACCAGATTAGGCGAACCTTTCTTCAACAATGTTGAGAGAGGTGCCATGATCGAAGATAAATTTGGAATAAATCTCCCATAAAATTGAATTAAACCTAAGAGACTCCTAACTTGTTTCTTCGTTTTAGGAACAGAAATGTTCAGTATTTTGGAAGTATTGTGGTCCTCTGTCTTCAAGAGACCATGACCAACACGATGACCCAGGAAAGAGATTTCACCAAAACCAACAAAAGCTTTAGAAGGTTTTGCTGTCAAACTATTCTCACGTAGAGTGGACAGTAAGTCATATAACCCTAAATAGTGATCTTCCCAGGTATCACTGAAGAGACAGATATCATCTAAGTATGCGATGACATCCGAACGATGTGACAGAATTCGACGCATCATGCGAACGAAAGTAGCAGGGGCGTTCATAAGACCGAAAGGCATAACATTCCATTGAAATAGACCCCTAGGTGTAGAAAAAGCAGTAAGAGGTTTGGCATGCTCTGCTAAAGGCACTTGCCAATAACCTTTAGACAAGTCAAGTTTAGTGAAGAATCTAGAATTAGAAAGTCTAATCAGTAGATCTTCTAACAAAGGCATCGGTTCAGCATCGAACTTTGTGACCTGATTCAATTTGCGATAATCAACGCAAATTCGTATGTTCTTATCTTTCTTCCGGACAATAACCATGGAAGAAGAATATGGTGAAGTCGATGGTTCAATTATATTTAATTGAATCATTTCATCCAATTCCTTTTCCACTTGCGACTGAAAGTGTATAGGGATAGGATAAGGCCTAACCCTAATAGGATTACTGTCGGTAAGAATTATGTCATGTTCTATGACATCTGTGTGTCCAGGAATGTCAGTGAGAACATCCTGAAATGTTTGTAACATCGACGAGACTTGTCGATGTTCGTCACCAGAAAGATTTGGAGAAACAGAAACGTTTTTCCAAGATTCCGTGGAATGTAGTGGAACCACTGGAAGGGGAAGATTGACATCAGAGAAAGTAGATTCCTCATCCTGTATGACAGACAGGGATGAGTAATGACCATGAGGTGCAGGAGCATCATCCGTTGCCTGGAAAATAGGCAGCAAATAGTCCGGACGTTCGTGAAATTCCGAAAGCATGTTTATGTGGAAAGTTTTATGCTTTCCATCGATATCGACCACATAGTCGACATCAGAAATCCGAGAGACTATTGCATACGGACCTTTCCATGCAATAAGAAGTCTATTTTCCCTACTGGGGAGTAGGACGAATGCTTTGTCACCTGGACAAAGTTGTCGTAGACATCTATTTTTGTTAGCAAACTGCCTTGCCTTTTCTTTAGCAATTTCTGATGAAGCAGTTGCTAGTTTACATGCCTCAATGATCTTTTGCCTCAGAGCAATGACATACTCATATGAGGATTGAGTTTCATCGCTAATATCATCGGCAGTGATGAGATCGTGTAATAAAGACATAGGGCCGCGCGGACGCGCGCCAAAGACAAGTTCGAAGGGAGAAAACCCTGTGTGTTCATTTGGGACTTCTCTATAGGCAAAGAGAGCCGCGGGTAAAACCCTGTCCCAATCTTGAGGATGATCTTCAGTTATCTTACCAAGCAAAGTCTTGAGCGTTCTATTCAGACGCTCAACTAACCCATTAGACATAGGATGATAGATACTACTGAGAGATCGTTCAATATGTAAGGTAGACATTACCTGTGACATAGTGTCAGATATGAGTTGAGTGCCATGGTCTGACAATATTTCTCTGGGGAACCCCAAGCGAGAAAATATCAACCAAAGAGCATCTGCGATATCTGTAGTAGATATGCTCTTAAGAGGAATAGCCTCTGGCCAACGTGTGCACATATCGACACATGTAAGGATAAACTGATGTCCTCTGGCCGACTTGACCTTAAAAGGGCCAATAATATCTATGGCCATTTTCTGAAACGGCCGAATAGGAATGTCAGCAGCCTGGATAGGCGCAGCATGTCGTGGTCCTCTAGATTTGACCTCCTGACATACCTTGCATGATCGGCAGTAAATACGAATGTCCTTGTTGACAAAAGGCCAAAAGAAAGCCGCAAGGACTCTCGACTTCGTACGGAAAAAACCCATATGTCCAGCACATTGCGAGTCATGAGCATGTTGTAATATTTGCACTCTCATGCTCTTGGGAACAAGAATTTGCGAATGTGCCGACGTAGTCGAATCTTGTACCATACGTACAAGTACGCCGTTTCTCATTGCAATCCAAGATTTTCTATTTGTATCCTGATTCGGATCACCTTTCTTCGCAAGAATGAAGAATTTTTTTAAAGAAGGATCTTCTTCTTGCAATTTTATGAAAGAGTCACGAGTGATCACTAAGTGACTATCTTGGCTATCAACTTCATTATCACCATTCAGTGAAGTTTCGGGTTTTTGTAGAGCTTGTGCTCTTGTAACCACTGCATTTGTAGCTTGCATGTTATTATCTTCCCAAGCAGCAATCTGCTGTGGGGTACACTCCCTAACTCCGTGAATACGACCAATAATAAGGTCCGCAATAGGATTAGGTAAGAGACAAGCATGCACATCTCCTGTAAAGAAAGGAGTGGCAATGCGAATTACAGCAGTAGGATATTTTTCTAGAGTGCCGCCAAATGTGACACATTTAATAACCTTTCCTGTAGCACAAGATGGATCTACAAGCGATTGTCTAACACCAATAGTGGTGCATCCGGAATCGAAAAGTAGTGAGACCGGAGTATCATTAACAAGACCCTTATGTAGGATTAAAGAACCCCTCCCGTCATGCGCAACAGCAGCAGGAAGAGCGGGAAGAGGGTGACCACAACTCAAAGTAGTTATGGTACCCGGTTCGAATAAAGTACTGCATTGGGGGCATTTGTTTGCTCTCTCAAAGTCAAAAGCAGAACCAGTGACGGCGTCAAAGTTTTTATTATCAACAACCTGATTACAGGCTCCCTGAGTTTCCTGTTGTACAGAATTAGCCTGCTGATATCTCTTTTTTTTTGTGTTGAGATCTACCCCGACTATTATTACCTCTGAAGTTATCAGAGTTATTATTATCTCTGCAGTTATTATTGTCTCTATTGTAATTGTTATCATGGTTCGAATTCCAGTTTCCACAATTACTATCATGTCCACATTGATGCGAACATCTATGTGTTTGGTTTTGAGGTCTTCGGGAGGAATAACCTCTATTACCATATCCTCTTTTGAAATGCCTATAATTATTAGGGTGATAGTAACGAGCACTATCAGGTTGTCTCCAATTCTTCGAAGAAGAATCACCATGAAATTGATTTCCATGATTTTGAAAGTAATTACCGTTACCCTTTCTATCAAAATTTTGTTGGGATCTACGAGCAAAGTTTTGACCATACGGTGCTGCCGAAGCAACTGGTAAACCTTCTTTCACCTTAGAGTTACTAATGGTTATGTGTGGGTGCGCAGTTACATACTGGCAACAGAAATCTTCCATTTCTTTTATTGTTTTAGGTTTACGTTCATGAAGGAAAGCAAGGAAAGACTCATTGACAGAAGACATGACTTTGTCTCTAAGTATTAAGTCCATAAGTGCTTCATAAGTTTTTTCCGTCTTAGATAGTTCAACCCATCGTGAAAAAGTAATGCGTATTCTTGCAATAAACTCGGAGAATTCAACTCCAGTTTCAGGCAACATGTTTTTAAATTGTAGACGATAGCCGTCTTCGTTAAGCTGATATTTCTTTAACAAAGCGGCCCTGACAACCTCATAATTGTTCTTGTCAGGTTCATCCACCATATTTAACATACTTAGAGCTTTACCTGTCAGTATCCCTGACAACTGATAAACATATTTTGCTTTGTCTATGTTATGAGCTTTACATGCTTGTTCAAATCTGTCCAGATAGAACATTATGTCATCACTGGAAGGATTAAATGTTGGTAACTTAATCTTAAAAGTATCATTATTAGACTTATCAGAAGATGAACTCTTGTTTGCATCATTAGCATTACTCATGCTCGTCAATTTTAACTTCTCCAACTCTAAAGCTAAGAGTTTTTCTTCATGTTCCATTTTTGCTTTTTCTTTCCTCTCATCAGACTCTCTCTGTAATCTTCTTTCCTCAGCCTCAGCCTCTCTTTGTAACTTTTTCTCTTCAGCCTCAGCCTGTAGTCTCTTATTTTCAGCCTCTTTCTCAAGTCTTTTATTTTCAGCTTCTTTCTCCAGTCTTTTATTCTCAGCTTCTTTTTCAAGTCTTTTATTTTCAGCCTCTTTTTGAAGTCTTTCAGCTTCTTTTTGAAGTCTTTCAGCTTCTAGTTGTAGCTGGAGTTTTCTCTCCTCAGCTTCTGATTCCCTTTTTAGTTTTTCCATTTCCATTTGGAATTTTCTTTCATCTGCCTGCATCTGCAGTCTCAGATTCTCAGAATCTATCTTTTTCTGCTCAGCTTCTGCTTTCTGTCTTTTTTCCTCAGACTTCAGCGCTTTGTTATATAGAGCAGTAGCATACTCTTCCAATTTATCATCAGTCTTTCCAAGGGATTTACCCTGTTCAATAAAGTACTCAAGTGTAGACATGTTGTCTAACATATGAGTCCAAAAACCTGAAATAATTAACTAATTTATTTCAAACCTAAGTGTAACAAGTCTTAATTAAGCACTTGTATATTCACATCACATTATATTATCCCAGTCTCTGTGGGAAACAAGTCTCCAATCAAAGAACTTGTATATGAAATGTCAACAATCAATTCTTGATCATAAGTGCACTTCTCATTCAATAGTGCACGACACTATTCATCATTCATTTATCATCAGTATAGTAGTAACAGTGCATTAGCATAGCCCATTAATTAATTACTATAACTGTAAACAATGACTATGTAAACACAAGCAGAATGTAAACATTGAAAATGTAAACAATGCAAACAATGTAAACAATAACAATGTAAACAATAACAAAGATCAGCAACAATACAAAAACGTTCGCAGAAATCAACTAAAAATAAAGCAGAAATTAAAGAAATATCACAAAAAATGTGACGATATCTGCGATAGAATTAAACAAAATACATGACACCACAGTGTATAAATAAAAATGTTGTATGAAACTAAACTATAGTCAAGAGGAGGCTAACAAATACAAACAAATCAAAACAAAACTAAAGAATGCGAAATAATAACGAAAACAATATTAACACATGTCATCACAACTAACATAAATAGCAACAGAAGTCGCTTAGCAAATTCCAGTATCGGAAATTTGCAAACCCTACAGAAAACGCTCACAATAGACGACCTCTATGACGTGGTATGATCTAAGGGAGACTCCACCCAACCGAAAACCCGCTGAAATATAAACATATAAATATACCAATAACATATAAACATATAACATATAACAATAGAATGAGATGATACACAGAAGACTCAGTAGAAGTATAAGGGCACAGTTTACATACAAACAGGCCACTTAACTTATAGGCTTCCAATCGTAGAACAGCAGAAAAAACAGATGTCAATCAACGTCCTAGAGAGCGAAGCTCCAACGATGATGGCACATCTGAACTGCTTCCACTGCTAATACGATGGTACTAGAGCTTCTGGAATACTGTATGTTGAGTTGTTCCGGCACTTGACCTTCTAATCCAAAATGTAAATTGATGGGATTCGGTTCTTGGCCTTCTTCAGAAAACAACCCGTTTCAACCGGCACTTGACCTTCTCAAAAAACGACAGCACTGGAACCTTGACAGCAGCAACTTGCTTGACTTGCGTTAAAGACAACAGCAGTCCGTGTTATCCGGCAATATGCAACAACGCCGGGTACTGTCAAATTCATGTTTCAGTCAAAAAATTGCAATTTTGACATTTACCGGGCAACGCCGAGTACTTTGAAAATTTTGAAGTGTTGACTTGAAGGATGCCGTTTGTTGAAAATGATGTGGGTAAGGGACCCCGTGTTTGCTGAACCAGATGAAAACCAGTTAGGGACCACCGTGTTTGCGTGGTGGGCTTACCAGAATCAAACCAGCTTATGGCCACCAAATGATGCGTGCACCATGGGTTGAGTGATGGTGCCCGTGGTCTGGTTTTGTGAAGTGTGCAGATGATGTTCAGTCAAACAATGATCATACAAAAACAGGGCAATCCACATAAGGACGTCAGTTAATTCACGACGTATAAAGTCAATGATTCTTGTAACAGCTGATGACGTTTTTCTGTATCATTTATTGTGGACGCCACAGTGACAAAAATGTATACGCGAATATGTAGGTACATCAGACAGTCATTATCACAGCAACATAGTCAGCACAGTAATGGACGGTAGACGGCATTATAACAATGATGAGTCATATGCATTTTATACTTCAAAGTGCTGTAAATGTAGTCAGGTGGAAACCTCCATCCTTTTCTATAACAGCCCGGAGATAACCAGATGTATGAGATCAGTTCACTCTCCTTAATCTGACTTCAGCAAGACAGGCACGTCTGCTGAAGTATAAATAATGTCCTCAAAAAAATCCTCTAGATAACAAAAGGTTTCAAACCTAGTTCATGTAGCAAAGAGCAAGTAATGGTCCTTGGGACATGCATCAACCGATGCGGTACAATGCAGCAACATGTGAGCTGAGAAAACATCTCGTGATGACGACTTTCGAAGACAGCTTACGAATCAAATGTCGCTCACGACCAGAAATCGATAAAGTTAATGAAAAGTTAATTTACCTTGCCTTCAGGAAATACACAGAAATACTACGCCTCCCGGCGTGTGGAAATACACTAGAGGTATCATCTCGAATAAACGAAATATCCATTAAGAGGACTTCACATTCCTGACAGAACAAAAAATAGCCGAGACCCTCTCACTGAGGCGTCTTGCTAGCTCTGCAAATCTGCGCTCACTGACTGGTGGGCGGAAATCGATCGACAAAGACCCAAGACTTAGGCATGCGCAGTCCAGCGCAAACCGACCACAGTTCAGACAACTTAAGACGCAAGGACCTTTACTAAGAACCAGCTTAAGAATGATTACCTTATAAGGATGACCCAACTGGTTGCCAACCGTTTTCTGAGAAACGCGGCCTAGCCAGACCATACATGGACATGATTCAAGAACGCCTAACAAACTTAACTGCGTTCGATACCAACGCGAGGAGACAACTGCTTACAATGAAAAGTGAATATAAATTTCAAGCAATTGTTTCCCTTTCATTACAAAATATATATTGTACATAAAACGATGTTGCGAGAATTTCTCACGCAACACACTACTTCCTACAAACAAATGAAAAGTTGAATTCTGAGCACCTTCTAAGTGTCAAACAGAGAATATGTACACTGAGTTCTAGTTGGCAAGAGATATAATTGTTTGCTCTTGCTTGGATTTGGATTTTGTTAATGAATGCCTCCCTTATTTGTGTGTCGCTCATTACAGACCAGACAAACCACATAAATATACTATTAGAAAAAAATGAATCAACCTGTAGAATGGTGAATTTTTAAATTTCACCTGGACACTTTCGAGAATTCCATTTTATTAATAGCCACTTACGTGATTGCCACAACCTAACACGTGCAGACCAGCTTGATACGGTGATCTGCCCACCTTTTCCATTGTCAAACACATTACTGGCAATGCACATATAAGTGGCTTCTTCGCGTGTGGAAAAGGAAGGAATTTTCAGAGCTCCTGTTGTGGAATCAAAAGTAATGTAGGAAGAAGGCGCAAGATCTGTTCCATTTTGTGTCCATTTGTACCTATTGGTATATCAAAATATCATGGTTTGAAAATGAACCTTAAATTAGTTTTTTTAAAAGCAGTTTTTATTGTCAAACAATGTAACATAGTAAGAGAGCTTTATTTTCATTCATTTCATTATGATCATCACTTTTTGTTATTGAATATGAAATGCATTTACTTACCTGGTTACTCCTCTTCTACCTTGGGGTGTAGAGGTTAGCCAAAGAGTGCCCAGTTCATCTTATGAGATGTCTTCCTTTCAGCCTGATTCCAGTCTAATCCTTGGTCCAACAGAGATTGTTGATGTTGTCCTCCCAGCAAATTTTAGGTCATTTAAGAGGTATGTATCCCTGTCTCTTGATATGGAAGATAGGACTTCAACTCTTGCTCACCATATATTTATATTTTCGGCATCTTCTTTAGTCCTGCCCAAGAGATCCCAGTTGCCTTGGCTTCCTCTTCAACTGATCTTCTCCAGAATTCCTTTAGCATCCTAAGTAGACCCATGTTGGTTCCAGCCAAAGTCATGTCTGTTTATACCAGTTGGTTCTTTCCTGAGGCTATGTCCTAACCACCATCACTTTCTCCAGCTTTATTGGTTGCCATCTCTTCACTAATTGTCTGTTTGATAGAAAGGATGCAACAGAAGCATCTGTTGATTAATGTCTGGAGTCTTAATGTGATTTCCCAACCACATCTTTTAACTTGTCATCGCCCTATTACTGCTTTATTCCATCTCCACTTCAGCTTGTTTTGAGAAAAATGTATTCAAAGTTTTTAGGGTACTAGTTGAAAAGAAGGATATATCACATTAAAATTAAAGTTTGAAATGATAATCCAAACTGTTGAGTAGTATGACAGTTTAAACAATAAGATGTTGTTGATTAATGGTTTCTTTTGCTTTTAAGGACCATCTTCTTTGCACACAGACAATTCCGTCATTGCTCCGATCTCTTCCCTTAGATCACATGAAGGAGGATCTCAAACAGTGAATACACTCCATAGCCCTGGCAAGGATCCCAATGTGTGAATACAGGAATTACACATTCTATAAATATTTTTATGGTGGGTAGGTTTTCCTAATTTTGTACATTTTGCCACGGAAGTGGCCATTTTGCCTTCTCTTTTACGATTTCAAACTGCTGCGGGATTTTTAACGTGTGTTACTTGCACAGGGGACCTCCTATTTTCACCCTTATCCGAGAAGGTTAGTAATCTGATCTAACTACCAATGAGATGGGAGGGATTGAGAATAACATCATTAGGTCCCACTGGTTCTGAAAAAAATGTCCATCGAATATATTCCCTGTACTGGGAGCCGAACCTGGTACTTTCAGAATTAGAGGTGGACACCATTCCTCTTAGCCACTCTGACTGATTTATGACTTGAGGTTAATTTTGGCCAAAAGTGGAGATGGAATTAAGCAGTACTAAAGCAACATTGTGCTGAACAGTCTATTACACTGGTAAAAATGCATGGAGGCATATCTGGAGTCATCCTTACATGACCACCAGCTAAGCACAATGCTACAGTATTCAAATGTTGAAGTGAACCTGTCTGTGAAGCTAATTACACCCTCATTGACTCTTGAAATCATCCACACACTTCCAGGGATTCCTCCTGTGGTGAAACATTTTGAGAACCCAGCATTGCACACTAAGCTTGGAGGAGTCACTTGAGCCCCAGACGTAACTCTGGCTTTTTACCAGATTGGCTGCATGCAGGAGGATCTCAATATGGGCCCATGATGGGCAGAGGGAGCTGAGAAGTGGCTCTGTGTAGGACGTGATGATTCCTTGAGAGAGGCTAGAACCAGAGCACAGTAGTTTAGCTCTGCATATTTGTAGCGCCACGTTGGATGGCAGGGATTGCACATTATGCCACACGATTCTGATCTTTCTACGATGATGTTCTGCACATATCCTGAAAACTGTAATGGTCTTATGTTAACTGGGGCTAGCATTCTGCACAAATCCTGAAAACTGTAATGGTGTTATATTAACTGAAGCAGGCCTTCTGCACATATCCTGAAAACTGTAATAGTCTCACGTTAACTGGGGCTAGCCTTCTCGATATGTTCTTGTAATTTACAGCGGATTTAGCTAAGGCTAGCCTTCTATGCATATCTTCTTGATACCATTCCTAAATCCTTTTGGGACCCAAAGGCGCAGCAATAGAGAATGCAGTCAGTGACCCATAGCTTGACTGCTTGCGTCAGGGTCAGCGAACCAGAGCTGACCAAGACCCTACTCCACCTCCACGTGGTGGTCCTGGAAACAGGCTGCATCACTGCAGTCTGGCTGAGAGAGTAGGGATCAAAGAGGGAAGGCAAACCCGGTCCCAAAAAATGCTGTGCTGAAGTCGGATGTGTTGGCCGAAAGGCACAGATATCGCAGCTCCACTGTAAACAGACACAACGCAACCAACATCCTTTTCAGGACGAACAAGGAAGAAGAAGAAGAATCCTTTTAAGGTCTTATTTTAGCTAAGATTAACCTTCTGCACAAATTCTTGTAACCTTAATGAGCTTACGTTGGCTGAGGTTGGCCATCAGCAGTACAGTTGACCACTACATTGTTGTTTTCAGAGTAGTACAAGTCATTTCTGCTTCTAGGAGTAACAATGTTTGGTGGTCTGCGAACTGCAAGAATAAAAAAGAAAATCACAGAAACATAATGTGAAAGTGAGGTACAGCATACGCTAAAATAGATAGATTTTAAAACAATCAGTTGTGCATACTTCCTTTATGCATTTAACATGACCAAACCTGACAAATTTGAATAAACTTTTGTGAGACAGTATCTTTTAGAAATACAAATGTTTGACTAATGAAGTCATGTCTGTGAGACTTGACTAATTAAGTCATTTCTGTGGGACTTGACTAATGAAATCACCTTCGTGAAACACTGCTTATGAAATAATCTCTGTGGGACTTGACTAATGAAGCAATCAATTGAGACTTAACTAATGAAGTCATCTCTGTGAGACTTGGCAAATAAAGTCATCTATGTGTGACTTGCTTATTGAAGTAATCAATGTCGGACTTGGTTAATAAAGTCCCTTCTTTGTGGGTCACTCTTGTCAGAGTTTGATTTGCATATCTACATAAGGCAGGGCAGTACTGTCACTTGCACTGTGTCTGGATTGTGGCACTGCACTAAGATGCATTCTTCCTTCACTCTAGTCCAAATGTGTTTAGTGTCCTCGGTGCTAATTATTTGTTGTCTTGACTGTTTTGCATTCTACCTGGTCTACAAACAAACAAACAAACAAAAAAAGTCTCAAATATGAACCTAACATGTTTGTTCAAAGAGATAACAAACACTACATTATTAATGGCAAGAACCAAACAAGAAACAGTGGAACAAGAGACGAGAAGAAGATGCTGGAGATGGATTGGACACACATTGATGAAATCTGTTGATAGCATTACCTGGCAGTCCTTGTTCTGAAATCCCCAGGGTAAGAGAGGTAGACGGAGACCAAGGAACACATGAAAAAACAGAGCTGAAGACAGACGTGAAGGGGATGAATAAGACATTGAAGGACCTTGATCTGATGGCACGTGACAGGAAGGTCAATGATCCTTGGGATCATTAAGGGTTAATGAATGAATGACATTCCATTCGCCTTTTAGGAGATATGTGTCCGCCATTTTACTAATTACACTGGTTCATTGATGAAGACAACTTTTACTTCAGGCTATACTTTTCTATCTACTTATTTGATATTATATGTTATTTTATTGTAGTTAGTTCCGTTGATATTTCTTTCTTGACTAGTAATATTTTTATATACTGAGCAATTATTAATTTTTTTCCACTTGTTTGATCTGTCCTTTGACATTTTCTCAGTGCCTTTTTATATTATTCGTCCTTGTTTCCTTTTTGTAACTTTTTTTAAACCGTTATCCTGAAACGCACAGCGTTTCAAGTATATTGTTCATTTTTAAAGCTTAGCCCAACACTTGTTTTCTTTATACTATTAGTTTTACAGCAAACCCTGTCATTATTACCACATACTATAACACTTCTCGAAAACTATCTCTCCAATGCTTACTTATAAATTGAGTTTGAGTTAGACGATGAATCTAAACAATTCGCGCTGTCATCAACACCCAGTGCGGACTTTCCCAATATCAAAAATCATTATCTGGATTAATCAATGCGCCTGCAATATTTCAGTGATTAATCGAACAAGTTGCAGTGGGTCTGGATGGTTGATCAAATTATCTGGATGACATTATTTTCACTAGTGGATGATGTGCAAAGTCCTACGCTTGAAAGGATTATTTCTTCGTCTGCATCAACTTGGACTATACTGTAAACCAGTTCAAATGTAACGTCTTTATATCAGAAGAAGTCGAATCACCACCATCATCTTCCTTTGCGTTCGTTGCGGAGCATGTAGCTACAACAGCAGCTGGTCCCTTTGCAGAAAGCCGGCATCAAACATTCGCATGCTCCTGCAGCAGTGATTTATGTGACAATTTGTTTTATATGATGATGTTGCCAGCTCTAGGCACAGAAGCTAAACATGTGAAAAGTATCATTGCTGCAAATGTTCTAAGACTCTCAGACTCCAGCATTGCTGCAATAAAACTATCTCGTCCAGAAAACACAGATAAACAACATTGACTTCCAGGCAGCATAAACTATTACCATAAGTACACTAAACATTTTTTTCTCAGCTGGCTGCGTCACCGAATATTTTAAGAAAAAAAACAGAAAGCTTCTTTCACATGGTCGTGAAGCTCGAGAGAACGCTTTAACCTTTGAATGCAGCAGCCACTGATGCTAAACATTTGACACATTTCAGACATTTAGTAGTGCGTGGAAACATTTTGCAGCGCTTAGAGATATTAGTCATCATCTATCCCTTTTCGCTCCATAAGGAGCATGAGGACCACTACTAAAGCTTGTTCCCTGTCAGGAATCATGAACTAAGCACCCATATGCATTTATAACAATGGTTTTCATAGCAGTTTATTTTATATGAAGTTACCATTACTTTTCGTCGTGTTTAAACAAAACCGGGAGAGTTATTCTATATCGACACCGTAACCAGATAGTTACGTTTTCACAGTGAGATGTTTTCTGCTCGAAGTTTATTGCAATTTTTCCCCACAAAGATTTATCCACTCAGAAAACACTTTAGTGGGTCGGGTGTATCCCACTAAGCCCTTAAAGTAGACATGAAAGCGGATCTGCCTGCACCTAAAAACTGATACCCAAGCAGGTTCTAATGAAACCATGAATAGGGGATTAACTATTTCTATCCCAAAAGAAGTATAGAGTGCCATGGTATCGTATATTATTATCATAGTCTGCCTAGAATGCTCGTTTTGCTAGTCAGTTTCCTCATGTCTGAGATTTACACAATATAATAACAAAAGCACTCGCGCTGCATATAAGACGTGGATAGTTCAGTACATTCTTAAGTCAATTTACATCGTTATCGTTATCAGGTGCCATCTTCACATCGAAGGTCGGCTACAATGGATCTCCGACGTCTTCTGTCTCTTATCTCGATTGTGCACTCTGATAGACTCTTTCCTGTCCATCTCTTGATGTTATCTTCCCCGTATTGAGCTGTCTTCCTTTCGCACGTTTGCCCTCAACTCTGCCTTCTTTTATGATCTTCTGCAAGGTGTTAGGCCTATGTCTTTTTACATGGCTATAATATTTTATCTGTCTAATTTTGATCTCCTTCATTACTTCTCTTTTCACTCCTAGTTTTTCTAGAACCTCTTTACTTGTTTTCTTCTCTTTCCACGAGACGTGCCCCATTCTTCTATATATCCATATCTCAAAGGCCTCAATTATTTCTTCTAATTGTTTGTTCATTGTCCATGTTTCTACACCATACAATAATGAAGAATATACATAGCATTTGATGATTTTCACTTTGAATTTGTGAGTTTAGATGTTAGAATCTGTCTCATGTTGTTGAATGTAGTCTTGGCCATTCCTATTCTCTTCCTGATTTCTGTTTCCCATTTGCCATCTTCTGTTATTATTTGACCACGATAATGAGAAACTCTTGACTTGTTTCAGGTTTTTTTCCATTGATTGCTATCTTTAGCGGTTGCTTATCGCCTGCTTTCCTAATTATCATAGTTTTCGTTTTCTCAATGTTAATGTTCAATCCATATTCATGACTTATGCTGTTTACTTGCTTCAGTAGGTCTTGCAACTCCTGTTCACTTTCAGCTAACAAAACTGCATCATCTGCATATCTAAGGTTGTTTATTGATTTTCCACCGATGTTCAGTCCTGGTAGTTCCTGTATCTGTCCAAATTTACAATGATTGTGCAATTAATAAGATAAATTTTCTCAAATTTGCATGTTAATTGCTTGTTAAAAACTTCACCTTTGGAAACACAGTAGCATTCATTTTGGTGATTGAGTAAAGCCTAAAAAACTGCTTGAGACACAAAGAGTTAATCACTGTTGGCGGATATAAAATTTAAGTTACATGATACAAAAGATATAAATTAAATGATACAAAAGGTAACGGGACTAGACGGTTGATATTTAAGACGTCCTCCATTATTATGCTAAACGTGGAAACCGGGACTCTAAACCGTAATGGCCTAAACAGATGTTATTCCTATAAACTACTACTACTACAACTGTTGCTACAACTACTACTACTTCTACTACTATTACTACAATTATTACTACAACAACTACTCTGTTACTACAGCTACTACTACAACTAGTACTGCAACTAATACTACTACAACTACTATTACTACAACTAATACTACAACTGCTACTATAACTACAACAACTACTCTAATACTACAGCTACTACAACTAATGCTACTACTACTACACCTTTTACTATAGCTACAACTACAACTACTGCTACACCTAATATTACTACTACTGCTACCAATTTTACAACAACTACTACTATTACTATAACTACTAAAACTATTACTACTACTACTACAACTACTACTACTACTACAACTACCACTACTACAACAACTACTACTACAACTGCTACTACAACTACTATTACTACTACAACTAAAACTACTACTACTACTATTACAACTACTAGTACTACAACTACTACTCTAACTACAACTTACTTAGTCGTTCCCCTTCTACCGTGAGGTGTAGAGGTTCTATAACTACAACAACTACTCTAATTCTTCAACCACTACCACTAAAACTACTGCTACTTCTACTACAACTATTACTACAGCTACTACTACTACTACAACTATTACTACAGCTACTACGACTACTTCTACAACTATTACTACAGCTACTACTACAACTATTACTACAGCTACTACTACTACTATTACTACAGCTACTACTACTACTACAACTATTACTACAGCTACTACGACTATTACTACAACTATTACTACAGCTACTACTACTACAACTACTGCTACTACTACCACTATTATAACTACTACTACTACTATTACTATAACTATGTGGCCGTGTATGATGACTTGTCTACTATTTCATACTTCTCAAATTGTCAGAGATGTTCGTATAGTGGGTTCGTATCTCTACCCTAAACATCAGGCAGCTTATTTGTGGTAAGGGAGCGTTCTTTCAAAACAACGACAACAGTTCACGTACTGACAGTTGATGGATGATCTTAACTGTCGATGATTGACTTCTCTCTGACAGCAGTAGCAGATCAACGTAGAACTTTATTTACATGATCAAAAAGAATGTTGAAGAAATGATCTGCTCAACCTTCCTCCTGAGGCTGGCAGACTTAATACAGCAAAACCTCAGTAGGTAATAAGACTCTCTATCGCTGCTTCTATGTTCCTACTCTCTCTCTCTCTCTCTCTCTCTCTCTCTCTCTCTCTCTCTCTCTCTCTCTCTCTCTCTCTCTCTCTCTCTCTCTCTCTCTCTCTCTCTCTCTATGTCGCTGCTTCTATGTTCCTACTCTCTCTGTCGCTGCTTCTATGTTCCTACTCTCTCTCTCTGTCGCTGCTTCTATGTTCCTTCTCTCTCTCTCTCTCTCTTTCTCTCTCTCTCTCTGTCGCTGCTTCTATGTTCCTACTCTCTCTCTCTGTCGCTGCTTCTATGTTCCTACTCTCTCTCTCTCTCTCTCTCTCTCTCTCATCTCTTTCAAAACCACTAGAGAAACACATTTACAACACCACATTTCAACACTTAACAAAAAACAAACTGCTCATTGATAGCCAGTCAGGTTTCAGACCCAAACATTCCTGTCACACAGCGCTCACCAAAATGGCAGACAACTGGCTGTCGAACATAAATGATGGAAAATTATGTGGTGCTGTTTTTGTCGATTTCAAGAAAGCATTTGACATGATTGACCACACTATCTTGGTTCAAAAGTTGGAAACCCTCAGAATAGGCTCTAATCCACTAAACATCATCAAATCATTCCTGGCAGATCGACAACAGTTAGTGCTTCACAACAACTCGGCATCAGATTTCTCGAAGGTAGTTACAGGAGTACCACAGGGCTCTATTCTTGGGCCCCTACTCTTCGCAATGTTCATCAACGACCTGCCACTACATCTAAAAATATTCAACTTGTGACCTCTTTGCAGATGATTGTACTATCTACACTAGTGACAATGACTGCGTGGCACTTGAAATGACTCTTCAAAGCGATGTAGACAATCTAACAAAATGGAGTAATATGAATCGTATGCCAGTAAACACAACAAAAACGAAATCTATGTTGATTACCACCAGACAGAAACTCCTAAGCTGCACCAAAAGATCGCTACAGCTACACGCGGAATCAATACAAATTGAACATGTAACAGAGCACAAAGTTCTGGGGATCACGATTGACCAGCACTTAACGTGGAACTCCCATGTACGGAATTTAACCAAACACATAGCACAAAAGATGTACCAGCTAGCCAAAATAAAACACTTCTTAGACGCAGACACTAGACTATTGTTCTACACCTCACATATACAGACACATCTAGATTACTGCTCTACACTATGGGATTGTTGCCCTGCTTCCACCTCGAAGAGACTGCACTCCCTGCAAAAGAGAGCAGTGCGTCTGATCACCGATAATCGCACGACACCACACACAAGGACAGGAAAAGAACCCAAAATACTGTCGCTAAAAAAAAAACGTCTTCTCTACAACAAAGCCAAGCTGACTCACACAATTCTATCTAACAATGCCCCGTCGTACCTAAGATCATTGTTTCAAACCAGTAGAAGGGAGGGACAACGATTACATCAGTTACGTCTGCCCAAACCTAGGATCGACCTGTTCAAAAAGAGTCTAGCCTACTCTGGTGCCTACTTATGGAACAGCCTTCCACACCACCTAAAAAGCCTACCTACACAATATTCTTTTAACAAAGCACTTTTCAAACACTTCCTCAACACTGATTATCTCCCCCCCATAGAAACAGTATTTGCCTGTCAACATCTCATCCATAGGTCAACATTTCTTTTCCTCTTCCGCTCATTTTTGTGTGTGAATAATTTGTTTTATATCCATGTAATATCATTATTATATTCACTTTAAAATATTATTATATAATGTAATGTATGTGTGAATGTACCCACATAATACTGTACTTTAGAAATGTGAGTCGTGAGAATGTACCCGCATACCAAAAATACAGATTAATTGTAGACGGATTGACCGCATGAGTGAGTGTCGGTATACAGAATTTATTTATTTTTATCTATTGTTTTATTTATTTTATTTTATTATTACTTTTTTCCCCCATTTACTAGCTTGTTTGTTTCAAAAAAAAAAAAAAAAACCCTACTCATTTTTTTATTATTATGCTTGCATACTGTAAATGAATGCTGTTATGGTAACTTTATAATGTTGCATGCCTTTAAATTAATGCTTAAAGCATCATGTGGGAATGAAAGGATATAGTATGCAAGATTAATGAGAGTGGAAGGGCAGAATGTTAGACGGGCCTGCGCGCCCAATTCTTTACCCTTCGAAAATAAAGTTCGTTCGTTCGTTCGTTCGTTCTCTCTGTCGCTGCTTCTATGTTCCACTGTCTCTCTCTCTCTATCGCTGCTTCTATGTTCCTACTCTCTCTCTCTCTCTCTCTCTGTTGCTGCTTCTATGTTCCTACTCTCTCTCTCTGTCGCTGCTTCTATGTTCCTACTCTCTCTCTCTCTCTCTCTCTCTCTCTCTCTCTGTCGCTGCTTCTATGTTCCTACTGTCTCTCTCTCTGTCGCTGCTTCTATGTTCCTACTCTCTCTCTCTCTCTCTCTCTCTCTCTCTCGCTGCTTCTATGTTCCTACTGTCTCTAGTGGTTTTGATGGTCATGGCTTGAGAACCATTGTTGTCAATATTTGTGCCTTCTTAATATTCTTCGTATGTACTCGTTTCTTTTTTGCTCTGAATTGTTATTCTTCTGATTTTCTGTCTTCTTGACTTGGTATATCTTAGTGAGACTGGCCTAACCGCCAGGGATGACTATTTACCAAGTTTATATTCTATTCCCTAGTATGTCAGTTTGTCTACTATTCTGCACTATCAGTAATAGACTCGTAAATGTTCAGCGTACCTGATCTGGTTCGAATAATACACACATTATCTTGTACTGGCAACATTGTCTTCTTGTCATCAGAATAACTCACAAAACTGTCATAAAAGATTGTGGCGTGGATTGCGATTGAGTGTCTAGACGATAGTGCATTTTTCTGTCCCCACAGAAATCAACCAAATCATTTTGGCTTATCGTTCGATAATAACTCTCAATTGCGCAAGCTACTTCTAACTACTATCTTTAATCACTTGGGAGAGAACCCAACTTAGCTCTTAACGTTATAACGTTTCGGATCTGACTGATTTAATTTTGAACAAAGATTTATCACGACAACTACTTTCCGAACATTCAAGAACAAAACAGCTCACCCAAAATATAAATTTCCCGTGCAAAGTCTCTTCACTCAGTAGCTGAGCTTAACATTATCATTCTCGGATAAGGTCAGCTAACCTAAACAAAAACACTGCAAATCAAGTGGCGTCAACTCTTGTCCCCTTCTCCAATGTATTATGGATTATTTTCCTTCGACTACAAATCTACTATCATTCATAAAAGTCGATGTCATAAAAATATAATTGTACCCGAATTACTCTTGCCCACACTAACTGTTACAACTACTACAACTATTACTATAGCTACTACTACAACTACGACTACTGCTACACCTACTACTACTTCTACTACTACCACTACTATAACAACTACAACTGTTTAGCTACTACAACTATTACTACAGCTACTACTACTGAAACTACCACAATAACTACTGCTACAGCAACTATTATAGCTGCTACTACTACTATTACTACCGCACCCACGTCGTTGCATTCAGCTTTAAAAGTAGCATGTGTTAAATTTCGGTTGTATGAGTACTCAATGGTTGTGTGAGTACTCAATGGTTGTGTGAGTACTCAATGGTTGTGTGATTACTCAATGGTTGTGTGAGTACTCAATGGTTGTGTGAGTACTCAATGGTTGTGTGAGTACTCAATGGTTGTGTGAGTACTCAATGGTTGTGTGAGTACTCAATCTATACTTTGTAGCTCCCTGTGAAGCACAGCTCCTCACCAAAATAACGTCCAGCCTTCTTATCCTGTGCCATCCGTGCAAGGTCTTTCAGTGTCCTCTTTGTCTCTTTCACGTATGTCTCCATTTCTCTTCTCCGTGTGTTTTTGTTTTTTGGCCTCAGTGTACGAACATTTTAGGTGCCAAATCTGTTTTCTAAAAAAAACCAACAAAAAATGAGCAAGCAACTCTAGACTCCGCTCGGCTTTTTTTTTTCCTGATTTGCGTCATATGCCTCTCTATCAGATGACCTTCAACTGTCTTGGATGCCTGGGTTGAGTTATTTTTCTTTAAGTGACTTGTCCATATTGTTATTGAGGATTTTGTGGCTTTCATGTTTCTACGGGATGAGATAGCCAGCCCCATGCCCAATCCTCCTTAGTCACCCTTTACGACATGCCTTGGCAGGATACATTTACTTTTATTTGCTGCCCGTCCGGGCACGGGTATCACACGGGCGAGTGTTAGCACTACTAGAGTGAGAAGGAGGGAGGGATGTGAACTGATAATTTTTAATAATATTGATAAATATAAATTTATACAGCAAGAACAGTCCTACTTATAGTTATTTTCATCATCATCATGATGTTGCTTTTCGCTCCCTACGGAGATTAGCGCCACCACTACAGCTGGTCCCCTTATAGGAAGGCTACACCAAGCATTCACTTGCTCTTGCAACGTTGTTTCTAGTTTGACATAATTAGCTTTTCAGCCTCATGGACAACCTTATATTAGTCGCCTTGTACGACATGCCTAAAGGAACAGTAGTTAAATTCTTTCTCAGAGACTCCCGGAAACTACACGGAGCCCTACTTATAGTCTGCTTGTAAATGGCGCACACATAAAACGTTTGTAAATGACGCCCATTCTTCATACGACAAAAGAACAAATACAGCACCGCTGACACATTACTGTCTGGACTTGCTGCTTCTTCCAAGCATCTGTTGCGGCATGTGTCATAAGGTTAGAAATACATGGATGACTTATTTCAGCAGCTATTTCAATAAAAGGGAACCGCGGTAGCAAAGTGGTTAGTGCACTGGCTTCCTAGCTCAGTGGTCCATGGTTCAACCCCCAGATAATGTGGGATTTTTTAGGCCGCAAACGGCTCCTGGGTCGACCCACCCCCAATTGGGTACCAGAACAACTCCTGGGAAGGTTAAGGCTGCCGGCGTGATGCTGACCACGTCATCCCTAGTGTGCCGATGGTCGAGAAAGTATGGGCCTAACACCATGTTCCCAATGGGCGTGCAACGGGATCCTTTACCTTTACCTACACTTATTTCAATAAAAGCTAGAAATTTCCTTTCAAGTCGAGGTTTCAAAATGGCTTCTAAAATCGTGGTTTAGCTGGCAGGAAAATTCTAGCATTGCCCTGACAATCGCGATAGTTAGCTAGCTCAGTAAACGTTGTGGAAAAAGCAACGAATTAAACTGTGTGTATTTTGTTTCCTCTTTATCCGTTATTGTTATGTAAAGTATGCGCAGAAGTTTGAGGGATCTGTACACAGCCAAACACTAATCTTTTAACCTTATCGTCATAACCAATCACTGATAACATTATTCACTCGCGCATACAAACTCAAGGTGCGTATATTCTTTAAAGTGTTTTTAGGCACTCAAAGACAGCAGCTTGTGAAAAGTTTTATCCGCGTTCTTATGAAAAGAGATTCTGAAAGAGCAAGCATAAAGAAATATATAAATAAGCATGTAAAAATACAAATAAATTTAGTAATAAAAGCGGTAGGGCAAATAACGGCTAAACTTGAAACATTTTGGTAGAAATAGGAGTACTCCTTGCCAAATAAATGAAAAGTTCCCACAACTCGATATTCGCACAGTCTAAGGTGAATGAAAACTTAGATAAGTTGAATATACCCTGCCAGAGGTCCTAAAGGAAAAGTTCCCACAACTCGATATTCGCACAGTCTAAGGTGAATGACAACTTAGATAAGTTGAATATACCCTGCTAGATGTCCTTAAGGAAAAGTTCCCACAATTCGATATCCGCACAGTCTAAGGTGAATGAAAACTTAGATAAGTTGAATATACCCTGCTAGATGTCCTTAAGGAAAAGTTCCCACAATTCGATATCCGCACAGTCTAAAGTGAATGAAAACTTAGATAAGTTGAATATACCCTGCTAGAGGTCCTAAAGGAAAAGCACAAGCGAAATTAAAATTGGTCGTGAAAAAAGCACAAACACACACACTTAAAATGGATTTAAAAGCAGTTTAAAAAAAACAATAAATTAATACGTCCTTTTCTTACTTGAGTGGGAAGAGCTGGGTACAACTGCATCGTGCTAGGTTACGACAGGCACTGAAGATCAATAAATTAATACAAGCTCTGTCTAGATATGCCCCCTCTATCTCGAATACTGTGTCCAAGTATGCTCCAAGCTAACAGCGGGGCAATAAATGGCAGTGTAAATTCCTGCACTTTTACTTCTATACATTATAAGTCTGGGGGTGGGCTAACAATAAACTTACTCACAGTTTACACAAAATTAAAAGTCCAACTCCCTAAACGACACCCAGGACGTTACAGAACCCCATAACTTTCATAAATGGATGCTTGTGCTAAATACAAAAATTAAAACGGTGTGACATGATCACCGAAGTGGAACTGACGGAAAGGAGGAGACAAATGCCAGTAGAATAAGAAGTAAGGAAAACGCGCTGCTGTTGGATATGATTTATGAAACCAGTTGACAGTATTACAATGTAGTCTTTGTGCTGGAATACCTCGGCAGAAACAGAGGATGACCAAAAAGTACACGGAGAAGGCATGAAACGGATAAAGAAGACAAGGAAAAAACCTTGAAGGGGTGGCACAGGACAGGACAGCTCGGCATGAATTCCTTGAAGGTTAATGTCGCACACAGAGCAAAGGATGGTTAGTATTATACAGAAATCTTGGTGCAGTTTTCAGCTTTAATAGCTTCACAAGTATAAATGCTACAAACTTACAATGAACATTATTTGAAAGTTTAATTATGTACATTTTTTTACATTTATTTAGTTTTGGGAATTTTGAATAATACATTTTTATGTTTTTATTCTTTGCTTCAGTCCCTCTGATTGAAGATGGCAAACTTGGAAGACAAAGTCAACTGCGTTCTCTGATTAGCTTAATTCAAGTCCACAACAACAATAAGAAGAAAATACGCTTCCCATTATAAGGAGGAGGCTCCCCACAGAAATTTAATAAACAACAGGATGAAAAAAAATTTAAGGAACCCGGCTCAATTCACTGAAAGCCTAGATCCAGGACAATTGGCAAAAATGTACTCAACGCCTATTCTCTGTGGGCAGCTGAAGGGTAATGATGATGATGACGCCGACGAATTTGAAGAAGATGATAACGACGGTGACGATGCAAGCAGAACGAGATATCGCACCCGATTACTACCAAAAATATGGATAAATTCCTCATATCCGAATTATTCCCCTTCTAATGTTGATGGTGGGACCTGTAACAAATATATTTATGTGATAGCAGTCACAATCTGGCGTGGTACGAACATGATTAGATGGCAGGTGGAGGAGGTCCCATTATGTCATGGCTGTATTCCCGTCATCCCCTGTGCACAAAATTGGAGTGCGTTCTTGTGTACACGGCATAATTAACTGTAACTTGTCTAGACTAAAGTAACATACTGCATCAAGCACTCAGCACTAGCAGGATCTCTTTCACGGGCAGATAAAATCAATACCTGAGCGACAATTTCTATACTCTATATACGGTTCCCAGTCTAAACTCTGCTTTTAGGGCGGTGGTAAACGATAGTGGTGGGGTTAAGACAGTGCGGCAGGATGCGCTCAGTCATAATCATACACGCCAATCAAACAGCAGAATCTTATTTTTCCTTTACTTCAAGTACCAATTCAGCTGAGGTAGGTGACCATGTCTCGTCACAACCGCCTGTTACCTTTGCTGTTTATTAACTGTGCTGTTGACTTCCTTAAATGCCCCGATGTCAAATATCTAGTTTAAATGGGTATAACTGTGGCACCAATAAAATTTCTGCTGATCAGCTACTGCAAAGGTGTCCAACGTATGGGGAACTAAGAAAGCACACTTGACCATCATCAGTAACATCCCTCTACAAACGCTATGAGGATGCCAACAATGTCAGGCTGATCACTACTTTCTTTAAGAATATTCAATTTGATGTCTGAAAGTGTACGAAGATGATGAAACTATCCAGTATCTTCTATCTTTGTCACCCTCTATCTCTTTTTTCATCAATCTTTTCCATTGTCACAATATATCCCAGCTTTCCTCTTCTCTTTGTTATTGTTGATTATAATTGATGTTACTGCACTCCGGGCAAACCCATAAGTGCTCAGACTCTTACAGCAAATGTCGACGGGTATGAATGCTAATTGTTCCTGGTGCGCGCTGGTTGTATACACACCTAATGCATCCTTTCATAAGTCCATCCCTGCTGGTCTTACGTTTGATGCCAAATTCCAGCAATCTTAGCCTTGATGATTTATCGATTGCAGTGTCATTCTCTATTAGGTGATCATTAATTGCCCTCAGTATCTCTCCCTTATTCCTATCCATTGTATATTCTATGGGTGCTCTTCAAGCTAGTCTGTCAGCTCTTTCATTGCAGCGTGCCCCTGTGCGAAAGGGTAGTAGATTCATATCAGTTCCTGAAGATTTGAGGCTTCTATGGAGGTTTTCCATTCATACCGGAGCCAACCATGTTGGACCTTCCGACGCATGGACTGAGAGTCTGATACAATAACTGCCCTTGTTAATGAAGTCTCAGACAGCCACCTTAATGCTGCAATAGCTGCCTATTCCTTCATTCTCATGCTGAAGTTTGTTATCATGTAAGCCCCGCTATGCTCAGCGACGATTCTGCCCTTTACTCTAAAAGAGAAGCCCAACCCTGATTTCACACCCCTGAGTACAGGCCCATCAGTGTACGCAATGGCATCCTCATCCCCAGCATGATCATTTTATCAATTGATCCTTTTCCAGATCTGTCCTCCCATTGGCTCAAGTTGTGAACTCTCTACCAAGGCTGATGATGACTTGCTGGTAGCTAGTCCAGTTCTCATGTGACTTACTCCACTCTTTCCCTTTGAATATATTTTCAAGTGTGGTCACCTGCTTAACCGTTGGTTCTGCATGTGCCATCCATGGCATCTCCCGCTTTATTCTCGCTCCCTTAATGTCAGCTACGTTTCCATACAGGGGGTGCCTTTTCTCTGTGTGTACTCACATATAGGCTTTTGACTGGGCCATCGCATATCTGTATCTAATCGATAGTAATCCAAAAATGTACTTCATCGACACGATGGGGGGTATCTCGCGTACAGCCCATGACTACACGCATGCCTTCATTTTGAATGCGTTCGAATTGTTCATATTGTGATATTGATAGCGTGAGTATTCCCAGACCATACTCAATGACTGGTATGACTAGCTTATGATACAGGAGAACTGTAGTCTCTGTTTCAGGTGCGCTGTGGCCATTGATTTTAGGGCTGCCTGTCACATAATGGCCGTGTTATCATTTTATTGTTTTCTACCTGTTTTCTTCGCTCACATTGTGCCTTCTTCTTATTTCTTCATAAATCCATATCTTCTCTCATATTGAACGCATGACTAAGGTTTCATGTTGTTATTTTGCCTGATCTATCCTGGTTAGAGATAACAGACAAACTCAACTGGGCAGCAGAAAGAGACACCGCCTTACCTTGTAAAATAAACAAACCAGGCGGATTGCTCTCGCATTCCAATCTGGTGCCCATGCTGCTTGTATTGACAATTGGAAAATAAACACGAATTGCCAGTACGAGAGTTGCATAACCCACCAGGGGATGGACACTCGTGTTTATAAACATTATACTAACAAATTAACGAGGAAGGTTTGTTGGGAAGTACAGACATGAGTCATCTAAAAGTGGAAGTGCCCATACCATATATGGGAGGCGTTTGAAATTACCTGTGTCTGCGGAATTTCATGAGAGAAAGGGAGAAAAGATATAAACTAAAGTCAAACGGTTGGATTTGCTTGGTCTGGCCAAGATATATTAAAATAGGCTGCGTTTAATTGGAGACGCACGTAGCGCAGAAAGCTTACAGAGCGTGGGCGCAAGAACCTATATAATGTAGCATATTTTCCGACTCCAGCACTGTGCTCCATTGAGTCAAGACGACACCTTCAGACTAGCCAGGATCGAAGAAATATAGGATTTCATTAACGAGGAGTGGACCAAGTATTGAGGATCTACTGAAATTAACCAGCAAGAAAACTCGACTTTATAATACTGGAAACCACAAATTCCCCAGAACCTATAAACAAGATAATAGTGGGATTATCATTAAAGTAATACTCAACTACCTGTAAGATGGCCTCATAACTTGTGGCCCGACATTATTCGGAACTCTACCTATGTCAGACGTCTGTAAATAACCAGATTATACGGGGTGAGTTGTAACATATATGTTAAGTGGTGTTTATATTATGTAGTGAGTATTACAGCTACTCAGGCCAATGTCCATAGAGAGGTATCAAAATGGACCCCGCACACAGCCAATCTTCACCAACAAATAATATCACCACGAAGGCCAGGTTGGACGATTCAAATATACATTTTAATATACGACACGATGCTCCTCAAATCTCTTCAGTAAAGCCATACAATACATTGGCTAAATATGGAAATGCAGTCCTTAGTAAACTTCCATGTCGTCTGTCACTAAAACACTGTCCATGACAGGTTTCGCATAAAGTTTATTTACTCACGTTCACAATAATAAGAATTCCTTTCATACAATAACCTAGCTTCATCACACGGAGGTGTATGGATGAACTAGTGGTCGAAACATCCAAGGAATCTGTAGTGAAGTAGTAGAGTAATTAGGAGCTCAACACACGTGCGTCCACCTGCCTTGAAATACACACAGAAAAAACCCAGCGACAGATCGCTGACATTCGCAGACGGCAACTCTAGACGTCTGCTAATCGGCCAAAAGGCAATGACGTACTTCCTGTAACCCAGGGTCACCGGTCATAAACAAATATGACTACTAGTCGAACCGTTTTGATATCGACAAGCATATTATGAATTTAACTCATAACAATATACAATTTTGTCATTTTGTATTTTACATTTGACATGTTTAACTCGCTGGTAGTTGTACAAGTTCATACGAGGCTGGCAACCTCAGCATATGAAAATGAGAGAGTCATGAATACTGCAGCAAGAGCTGGGGACTTCTTCATGTCGGTTTTCTCACAAGGAACCAAAAGTAGAGGTAGCCTCAGGCTCTAAGTGGAGCATGGAGTGGATGATGATGACATCATAGTGTACATATTTATTATATTAACCTATTAATAAGTTTATATGTATATTTAAACATGTGTAAAGCAGGCAAAAGTCGTTTTCCGCTGTCCTGCAACAATTTTTCCCGTCAGATTATTTGAATTAACGATGATTTTCATCCTATCTTCTGGGTTTATCATTGATGCTCAGGGCTCGTTAACGTTTCAAAGTTCACACTGTTATAAGCATCCTCTAGGGCAATTTCTACAGCAACCGTTTCCCTCGTACGCAAATGTTCCAGCGTTTTCCCATGTTGCTTTCATGGGTCTATAACTACCCTGGGTATCAGGAAGAATGTGTGCATTTTCCAGGTGGCTCATTACTTGTCCAAAACTTTTCAAGTAATTTACCATAGACATTCTGCAATGTGATAATCCGATAGCTGCTGAGCAGTATGGGATCTTTACCAGATTTAGGAAGTGGCCGTAGCCAGTCTTTCGGCACCTCTGCGTTCAGTATGCTGATGTTGAAATCCCTCACCACATTCATAATTCCTGTGTCGTTGTGGTGAATTAGTTGTTATTATTGGTTTAAATATTATATTAATGGTATCTGGTGTGAGGTCAGCTATGCAAGTCCCTGAGGTTTATTAAATACAAATAAGTTTACAGGGTACCTGTCTGCTTCCACCACGACCTCACCCGATTATATCTTCTCCTACTGAAGTGTATTGGTGTGTGTATGTTGTCTAGCAAGTGTCTAGGGTATATGCAATGTAATGAAGTGTATGAACAGGACAACAACTACAATTTCCCAGACAAGTCTTATCTGAGGTCTCTGGAACCAGGCTGGTTGAAGTATGTATAAAACGCCAGCATCCACTGCCAAGACACGATTCTGCTTCTATAGGTAAATCACTGTGTAGACACTCAGTAGTTAGGCCTCACTGCAGAACTTAGGGACAGGTGTTAGATCACCTGGGCTCACTTTCACTCGTAGATGAAACTCTGGAACAATACAAATGTGTCCCACTCAGCATCTAATAATCTCTCTCTTTCGTTATTCTAACATGGCAATATCATCAGACATCAGTATGGTAACTAAACAATTAGTTAACGTTCTCAATTTGGTTGGTACCCCCTTCTGGATAAATAACTTTCAAACCCCGTTTGATATTTTCCTTGATAAAGGAAACATTTTACATTAATACTATCAAGTCATGTACAATCACGGTGACTTGCTGAAGAAGACGGCCAGTGATCTTCCTGGTCTTATGTCATAACACAACTTTTTCTTTTCATCATAAATATTTAATTTTCTTTTCTCCCCATATGGCCGAAAGCCTGTCGGGCTTTTCTATACCAGGTTAATACAGTTCCTAACAACGTGTGAAACAACACAGAGTTTGATGTTGGCTACCCTCTAGATAAATGTTTTTTCCCCATAAGGTTCATACAAATTCAATAATGCATACATAATAATGATAAAATTGACAATATAAATGTTAATATAAAGGTTTCAATTCTTACCGCATCAAAGAAATCTACACACTAAACAGTTGAATATTGCGGTATATGGCATAATCCAAATCGCTGCTAGTGCAGAAATAGCAAACAAGTAAGTACTCCTTCCTTGTCTTAAAACAACTTCTTTAGTGTATCAATTTTAGTTAACAAGTGGCCCCGAATACCAACTACTAATTGGTTTTATACAACCGTTTGTCTATTATACTACAGCCAATCAGAGACTGTTTAGTGAATAGAGTTCCTTTTCAAATAAAACTGACCTCAATTATTCAAAATAAGGACTCCTTCCGATACTCCGACTCATCCCCTATTTAGTATTACACATTCAAAAAAAATCCCACGTTAACCTTAATTTTTCCTTTTATTTTCAAACTACCGTATGTAGAACGAACACTACGCTACGTCACAAAACCAACGCTAGCAAAGCGTATAATGTTAGACTGCGGCAAATCGTTTTGGCATTACTTCGGTATACAATTTGAGCGTGCTGCTGGTGTATGGGAAGAAGCCAGTCAGACACAAACGGGCTGGTTCTATATATTAGCATTGGGAGTACAATTTCTTGGAATTTAGCGTTTGTTCTCACAGATTTTACTACAGTCGTCCAGCTATTTAATTTGTTGATACTGTACGCCATCAGGGCCAGGGGCGGTGTTTCCACTGGTTTCTAATGTGTGCACAACGTCTTCTTCATAAATGAGGTCGAAATATAACTCACATCTTATGTCATTCTCCAAAATATGGTACTTAATTTTTAGACGAGCAACGTTGTCGCCTTCATCTGTTGGGCCAAATATCGATCAAATTATGCTCGTCCCTTCTCTTCATCCGTCTTTAGGCTTATTCCTGTGGAGTTTTTAATCTTGGGGATGGGTTGATTTGTATTTTTCATATTCATTCTTCTGTGTAAGGACCACAATTTATGTAGATTTTTTTTTCCGGGCCCGCCTGTGTTACGAAGGCCTCCCATACTGTATCCTTGGTCTCCTTCGCCAAGCTTTTAAATCTATTGATGGCTTGCTTTTTTACCTCATCCTTCTCTTTAACCAGTACATCATTCCCCATTTATCTCTTTTGGGCTTTCCGCCATTCATTGGTTGCCCTTTGCTTTTCAATCCATGCTCTCTCCACCGTCTCATTCCACCAGGGTGGTTGGACGAAAGGTGTTCTAGCTGTCCGTTTTCTGGAATTTTGACATAGTATATGTATGGGACTGTTATGATCTTGAAGGCCTGTAGGATATTTGAAGGCCTGCTTCGGTTTCTTGTGTCTTGTGGTCCTCCCTTATGTAATGAGGACAACGCAGGGTAGGTGATCATTATCCTGTGCCCCTAAAACATCCCAGTGTGCCAAGGCGGCAGCAACACTCGAGATAAAAGCCAGATCTATGACACCATCTTCTCATAACACATAAAAACAAAAAGTTGATTTTGTCTCAAGGAGTAGTAATCTGTTATTATATCTGACCCTATATGTTCTGCGCACTATTTTTCTTTGAGGGTATTTTTTTTTTTATTATTGCATTTATATAGTCATAAATTGTCCTGTCCTTGTTCTGATTGTTAACTCCGCCTTGGCAAGACTATACGCCGTCTCATTTCTTGTGAAAAAATATCACGTGTCAAATTGCACCGGAGAAAACGAATTATTCTTACTAGAGCACGATGAATCACTGGCTTCATTACCGCATAAATCTTGTTAAATGAAACCTAACAGCCGTGACAGATTCTCAGTCTGTTAAATTTACAAGAAATAAACAAAAATTAAAGCAGATGTCACGTTCTGGTCTTCATATATGTTGCTTTAATACTGCGGCCTTCCATGAGGACATGATGACGTGATTTCATCATCATCATCATCGTTCGCTCTCAAATAACCACATCTCTCTCTCTCTCTCTCTCTCTCTCTCATATATATATAAAGCTGCTATTCATCGCACGATCCCTGACTAACGATAGCGGCTGGGTTTCACTGGTCGTGTTCATTTCATTAATTTTTTTCATTCATATCACTAAATCTCGCGTTCTTTCCTTTTCCCTGACAAAAGCGTTGTAGTCGCAAAGTAGACAATTTCCCATGTCTTTTGTCCTAGTCAGATGAATTACTCTTTCTTCTTTTTGTTTCAAAAACCCACTCTTTTAAAGTTGGCAGCCCGTCTCAGGCTTATCTCGTCACCAAGCAGCTTCCCCCTCAACTGAGTTGGAGAAGGCCATGCTGCCATCCTGGCTGTCTCATGGAGCCGATATCCTTGGCAGACGTGTTATACTGTCTGTCCTCCCCACCTGGACACATACCTGTCTGTCCTCCCCACCTAGACACATATCTGTGTCCTCCCCACCTGGACACATATCTGTCTGTCCTCCCCACCTAGACACATTATCTGTCTGTCCTCCCCACCTAGACACATATCTGTCTGTCCTCCCCACCTAGACACATATCTGTCTGTCCTCCCCACCTAGACACATATCTGTCCGATTTCTGCTGTGGCCGGTTCTTGGTCTGAAAATGATCATTTGATCTCTTCTTGTTAATGTGTAGAATGGTTCTGCTGTATCGGACTCTGCGTGTTCCTTTTGCCACTTTTTCTTTTAACGTTACTTTTTATGATTGATTTTTTATTTGTTGCCCTGTCTTCAGTTTAGCTTTTTCTTCCTTCTTCTTTGGCAAGTATGTCTGCCTTCTTATTTCCATATATCTTGCAATGGGTAGGGATCAACTGTACTTTAACTGTTTTGAATTTATATCTGGCTTCCATTAGTGCTTCTGCCAGACTGTCTAATTCGTTGGATTTATTGTTCTACACAGTTAACATATCAAAGAGCCGTACGTTGCTGAGTTATTTATATATTTATGTAAAAAATTGTTCAAGCAGGAAAGTGTTATGATTTTGGGCCAATGAAAAAAATTCTTACCATCGTCTGCTGTTGGAAATAAAGCGATTGGTTCAGGTATTCACACAAATTTACCTTGTTAGGAAATATTTCAGCAAAGTACAACACCTGCTCTGCCGTTTCTTCTTATTCAGGTTCCAAGTCTGGTGGCATAGGTGATCATGTCTCTCCACAGCTTTCTGTCTCAAATACTGTTTATTAATTCTGTTGTTGACTGCCGTGCATGCCATGATATCAAGCTGTCCTGTATCTTCTTTCTTTGCCGTCATCTATCTCTTTTTCAATCAATCTTTCCTGTTATCACGATACATTACATCTTTCTTTTTCTCATTACATTCAATCTTTCTTTTTCTCATTACATTCCATCTTTCTTTTTCTCATTACATTCCATCTTTCTTTTTCTCATTACATTCCCCCCAAACAGTGCATTGCTTCCTTCTAATGTGAGTAAAATGGCTTAGAAAAAAAAAGGGGGGACAACAGATTGCGCATTTTGTCAAAGAGGTGACCTTACTGGGAATGTCTCAAACAATGGACCTACCATCAGTACCTAAGTGCATTTTCATCAGACTCAAGACAGCCATTACTGGATTTCATTTATATTATTCATATGAATATGATATTTACGTCAGTTATTTGCTAATGTTAGGATTGTAATTACGTTTTGTGTTTTTACCAATGTTGTACATTTCACGGTACTGCTTTTTAAAGTCCGGTAATTGAATATTCCACGTGACGCAGATATATTCTTTATTTAAATATTTGCAAAAATTTATTACAGACGACTCACCGTAACGTTCTCTGGCAAAGAAAAACAGCGCTGAAAAGAATTGGGAACAACTGCTATAAATATTCTCCTGTTATCTTTATAGGCGTGGGTGCGCAATGAGAGAAAACGCAACTTTATTGTCAACACAGTGTGACTTGCCAGATAGTCCTGTACAAACAATGCCACATTAGCACGGCACGTATTTCTAGAAGGTTTTCACATTGTTGTCTCTCATTCGTGAGGTATCTTGTTGTACAATACCAGATAGTCACATACGTAGTTTGTTTCAGTTCTATATCCTAGCCGCGGGGGCGGCATAAGGTAGATCCAAATGTACCGGTACGTCAGAGGTGAACGAACGAACGAACAAACGAACTTTATTTTAAAAGCGTTAAGAATTGGGCACGCAGGCTCGTCTGATATTGTGCTCGTTCCTTTCTCTCATCTTTTATACTGAATTAAATTATGCTCACATGCATTTTACATACCAATTTTTAGGAATTCAACTTGTGAAAGTAAAATAATTCATAGTATGTAATTACAATAATGAAATAATTTATGTGGAAAAGTACAAACATCATCATTAGAACCTATATTCGATATTATATACGTATCTGGAGACATCGGGGGGAGAGGGGGGGGGGGCATGTAATCAGCACTCATAGAGAATTCGATAAGTCTACGACTGTATGAATAGGGACTGCGGTTGTTGTTTAGATCACGTTGAAGACTGTTCCAAAGATGAGCCAGCAGAGTACGCTAAGCTTTTCTTGAATAAGTCAAGTCTAGGCTTGGGCACTTGTAATTTGTTAAGGCGTTGACTGCATCTTTCATTTTATTTGAAAATTGGCCACAGCTACGTTGGAGCATTTTGTGGCAGGATTTTGCGAACGAATTTAGCTTTGTTCAACATAAAGCGCTTTCTTAGGGGCAATATTTTGAGGGTTTTTTTAAATAT
The DNA here is from genome assembly GCA_024509875.1 of Oreohelix idahoensis. NCBI lineage: Eukaryota > Metazoa > Mollusca > Gastropoda > Stylommatophora > Oreohelicidae > Oreohelix > Oreohelix idahoensis. The sequence continues at coordinate 85,125 of JAMPIV010015425.1, forward strand.
AGATCTACACATAGTCTTTGGCAGTTGTCAGAAACTAGACGCACTGCACGCTTGTGTAGTGAATTAAGTTTCTTTGTGTTGGATATGGCGATTATTTGGTCGATGTCCAGGTGACGAAGGAGGAAAAGAGTAAGAATTTGACAGATACAGAAACTTTGGGCTTGCGCTCTCTCGCCAGTTTTTTAAAGTGCTGTTCCCTGGTCCCGTGCAGATCCCGGGGGTGTCACTTATGATACAAAGAAAGAATATGCCTACTGCTACCTCAGGCATGTCGTACAAGGCAACTAATATAAGGTAGTGCGTGCGACTGGTAACCTCATTATGTAGAAACTAGTTGCTATAGTAACCACCGCTACAAGAGCGTGTGGATGCTGTGCGCAGGCTTCCTGCAAAAAGGGGGGGAGGGGCAGCTGCAGTGGTGGAGTCGTGCTCCACAGGGAGTGAAAAGGAAAATGATGCTGACCCCTAGGGTTAAAGGTACTTTTTTCTGCGTTTCCAATGACAACACAGGGGCTAACTTACTACATGCGATTGGGGGCGAGATCTCTTCTCTGAAGTGATGCTAACAATCCATAAAAAAATCATCTATTTTGAATTTTCCTCAGCTTAAAATTATATATTTTACACATATAAAAGTACACGTCCTTATTCCAAATTCCAATTATCTGAAACCTGAAAACAGACAAGAGTTTAGCAAGGTAGATCTTCGGAGAGTTCAGAGTGCTTCTAAAGTAGACCCTCGCAACTCCTGGGTTGGCTGCCGCTGTCCTAGCCGTATGCTAGCTTAACAAAGGTTGTGTTGAATCCAGGCAAAAGTAAAAAAAAAATCGGATTTCCGGTGAAAGTTATGCCCAAATTCCATTAGTCACGCTGAACGGCTTGATAATAGATTTAGCGTTAGATTTTACAATCAGCATTGACAGTTTATGACAATACACTGTTTGCACACTGTTGCACCTCTCCCGTCGTTACGTCATCAGTATGATATATTGTTCACAGTATGAATATGAGTAACAAACAATAGGGAGTTTGGGCAATTTTTTTCTTCTTTTTACGAGGTTGGTATTCATGTGTAAACAATGAAGAATTCAATTCACTGAATTAGTTACTTTTTGCAGATGACCAAAGTCTAGTGTACGTAGAAGATAACAAATAGCAGAACCAAACACATGCACTTAATTCAATTTGTGGAAGACAGAACAATATCTTTTAAAGTTTCAGAAACACTAATCAACTTGATACCATTTACATTAGAGACATTGTAATTTTACCCACGTTTTTTAATACCCCGACCTGCTATAAAACGTTTCACTAGCTTTGCCCTCAAACAAATGTAATTATCTGATTAACCGTCTAACGTATTAATGCCATTTTTTGCATACGATGTTATATTGGGTTAGACCCAACAAATATATACTTTATATCTGTGCATCTTGTCCAGTTCCCATAAACGGATGAAATCCTTTGATCTTTGTCGGCATATTAATTATTGTGTATCGAGAAAAGAAATTTTACCACTTCATGCACAGATTCTGTGAATTGATTAGGCATAGGCGTGTCTACTATTACAATAATGTGGCCATCACGTTTGCAATTGAATACGTGTTGAAGATGATTTCTTAAATGATCTGCATGCGAAATACTCGTGACATTGTTTGTCATTGACATTTAATGCGCTACCAAACTGGACCTTCCTTGATCTAATTATTTCAATGGGTATCATCTCTTTGCGGATAATAAATATCATAATGGAACGTTGCTCCTCTAATGTGCTTGTAAATAACGGTAAGGTCATCTTTAAAGAAATTAAACTTCATCCGAATCATAACCAGATGTCTCTGAGAAATTGAAAATCAATCTCGGCTGAATGAAGGACAAACCATCATTCTTCCAATATTCCTCTTCCTCTCGTAACACATGGTTCTCACTTTTCTTCCAATAATCCCTGGCTATATTGGAGATGGCGGCTTTTATAAGTATTTCAACATCTTTTAATTTGAACGTTCTATTTTCCGTTGCTACCTGTTCCTTAATTTTAGCCCATACTAATTCTATTGGGTTTAAGTGAGAATGGTAAGGAGGTAATCTTAAACATCTGTGACCATGTTCATGGATTGCCTTGTCTATGTGAAATATCTTTGTATGCTGTGTCTTTTTTTACAATTCCAAGTAATTCAGGTTCATGGACATTTCGTTGAATGGAATGTTGTTTATGGTCAGCCAAATCTTTATTACATCTTTAATACTTTGTGAATTAGAAACTGTATCTTCTGGTGCCACAACGTTGTGATATGAGGCATTGTCCATTATCAAACACCACGGTCTATCCAAGGAAGGAAGTACATGATTCACAATCCAATCTTGAAATATCTTGCCATTCATCTCTGCATGGTAATCCCTATTATCTGTGGATTTTGAAACAAATATGAGTTCAGTATTATTTAGAAGCCCATGATGGCTGCTTCCTGGATGTGCAATTATTAGGCGCTGTCCTTTGCTGCTTGGTACTAGTCTCTTAGTTGTTCCATCAGATGATTGCCATTCTCGTTCATTACTGTGGTGCGCATTGATCCAAGTTTCATCTAAATACACAAAATCATAACAATCTCTTCTCATTTCTCTGACCTCGCGTAAATATTTGCTTCTCATTGCAACTATATGAGGCTTCTCACAAATAAGGTTTCTACCACCAACATATTTTCTAAAAGTGAATCCCAAACTCCTAATAGTCCTCCATAGCGTAGATTTGGAAATATCAATGTCATTATTCTTTCTTAACCAAATTTTCAATTTCCTTAAAGTCACTGCCTCATTATTGTGAAACATATTGCAAATTTCTCTGCGGATCAATTCTCTGTCAAAATTATCCACCACTCTTGGCCTAATTTTCGTGTGTAAAACACTGGAATTAGACATTTCAGATGTCGCTATCCAGCGGTGCAATGATCGTTTGCTTATCCCCAAGGCGTGAATAGTCCTCTTTTGTGGGTTTGAAATAGAATGATATAGTTTTCCTCGAGTAGCTTCATTGCAGAAATACTAAAAAATCCTAATTTGCTGTAATGTCATAAAATGTACTCGCAGACTCATTTTTCCTTCTTAACCACATAATAATTTTTGTAGACACACCTCTGATTGACAATGTGTGCGTTGCACCGGATATAAACTGTTTTATGTTCAAGAAGTGCGATTTCACGCAATTTCACTCAAAAATCATGCCAATTGCTTGATAAACCAAAAATGTGCAAATGAGGTCGTATAATTTACTGTAGACATTTCAATATGTGTGCGTGTGATGTGTGTTGGCAAGTAGGATTTTATATTATATCGCAAAGAAACGAAAATTGAAACCAATGGCCGCATTTTAATGAAAAATTTAATTCATAGGGTCTATACCATTTCAAATTCACACACAAAATTTCAATTTTTACGTTGATATAGTTGACAATGTGATAAACCAAAAACACACGTTATAAAATTTATTAATATTTCCCCACATACAGATCTGCTTCAAAAGAGCATTTATGCCTCCCCGATTCCATATATATTCCCTTTGGGTCACAACCATGTCAATTCAGACCTGTTCGCGGAGCTGATTCTCATAACGGAACAATGGTATAAATATAACTGGGTGGTGGGAAAACAGAAGGTAGGGGTGATGAATCGTGAACTGCCTGCTCATCAGTGGCGGCTCGTTCCTAAGGTGTATGGGCCAGAAACCCAACAGAAATTTAGACAAATTAAATCTTTTTTTATGTTTTAAAAGTAGCATGTGAAGTCTCAAGAATATATATAATAATAATAATAATAATAATAACGATAATAATAATAATAAGCATTATAATTCTACATTGAACCTTCTTTAAGCTCTCTCTTTCTCTCTCTCTCTCTCTCTCTCTCTCTCTCTCTCTCTCTCTCTCTCTCTCTCTCTCTCTCTCTTACCTATTCTTAAGCTGTTATTATCTCCCATCCCCATTTCCAGAGTGCTCGCACTTCGTCTTCCGATGACTGAACGCAAATTTTTGTTTAAAAATGATTGAAGTAGTTTACGTTTCACAAATCTAGAAGTCAGAACGCTGGGAACATATGCTTAAATATGCAGAATACCCCGATGGGGATACTTTTGGCGGTCCCTGTGATAGCTAGAGTTGTCTATTTTTTTGGTACTACGTGATGTTGCTATTGTTTTCAGTGAAACTACGAAACACCCTTATATAATTATCAGTCACCAAACCCATAAGACATCTTAATCGGAAATGTGTTTCTGTGTATAGAAACGTTTGAAAACTTACTTAAGGAATACAAGTTTATATGAATTTGATTTACGCGAATTCGAACTTACGCGCACCAATTTTTAGACATGTTTGTTTAATTTACGTGCCAAACTCTAAGTTACGCGACCTGGTATTTAGAGATTTTAACAGTATTTTATCTGCGTGCCAACGTAGAGCGAAAGCAAGATGATAACAATTTGAATGTTTCTTGTGGATATTTTTGGAAGACAATTACTATTAAAGATGCACTTTCGCTGATCAAGACTGCATGGAATGAAGTTCCGCGGCAATGCATGAACGGTATGTGGGGGAAAAAACTGTACCCTAAATTACGTCATGACATTGAAGGCTTTAACTTTGATGACAATATTATCACAGCTATTAAGGACGGTGTCAGAATGGCCTCAAGAGCTTGCTAAGATGGAGTTAACGAAAATAAAATTGCAAATTTGCTTAAATCTCAGAAAGTAGAACTACGCAATGGAGAGTTGTTGGCGCTTATTATTAAGAAGAAGAAGAAGAAGGCGCATCAACGTGGTCCAGCCAGAAAAATAACCTCTAGGCCGTCACCTTTTCAGTAAAACGATTACGGGAGGCCTGCCTTCTTACTTCTTGAACCGCGCTTTATGATCTTTGAAGATGGACACCTTCTTCAGGAAACAATTCATTGCTGCATCGCTTACTCCTCATGCAGATGACTCACCACTCCATCCCTCACTGAATTAAAAGTTGATGAAGATGAAAAAGATAATGGTCCTGCCCCTGTCAATGTTGAATAATTGTTCAATGTTGCTTCTTAAATATGCTTCTTACATAAGTGGTAATGTGTTAATTTAAACTGTTGATTATTACACGCATTTATTTTTATTAATATGTGGGGCATTGGTGGAACGCATCCCCTTTGAATGAGAAAACCTCATCTACCGTGTCTCCACCTTGGCGAGGGAGCGGAGCTTGTGTGTCCCCATGACCCCAAGAGCTATTCCGGCGGTATCATAGATACCAGCAGGGTCTCCCAAGCCGGACAGGTCGAAAGGTAGGAACCAGACACACACACTTTTTTCCTTGCAGGCAGGATGGGGACAGTCAAGGGCTAAGGAAGGCAACCCTACAGAAATGTCTGTTGAAATCGGATGCACTGGGCCACAGGCTTAACGAAACAGTGCAACGTACTTCGCTTAATGATGACGTCAAGAATAAAAAGAAAGCAGAATGGTGCTCATCCCGTGGAGTCCCGCTAGGCGGCGAGAGTGCCGGGCCCCCCGCCTCGAAGGGGTCCACCCTGTGCTCCTGGTGATCACCCTCCCCTGTACTGTGGAGTCGAGGCACAGAGGGAAAAGGCAAGAGTTACACATGTGGCCATCACCAGGACCATTCGTGGAAAAGCTCTATGGAGATAGAAATAGCTGACCACTGATTTCTTTGAACATATTCTAGTTGACATCTGAGAGTGTATGAAAAAAAGGAGTATGAGAAAACTCTGTTCCATTTATGCGATTTATGTTTACGCGAGAGTCTCTGAAACACATATATCGTGAAAACAAACAACTACTTGTACCATAAGCGAAGAATGACGTAACGCTCAAGCGACAGAGAACAAATTAATAAAATCCACTCCAGACTTCAACATTAAAGTAAACACTGTGGGGCGCTGGAAGGGAAAAGACACTGTTATAACAAGTAATTAATTTCCAGTATTTAGTATGTCTTCATAATTTGTCATTTTTCAGTTTGTAAAATTATAGCAATTAAATATTGTTGTCATATTCATTTTTGTGTACTGTTAACGCGCGCGTAGGTATACGTACAACTACAAAATTATTTATAGATATCCCCACCAACCTTGAAGCATTGGAGCCGTTACTGCTGCCCTAGTATTATTGATAACCTGACGTTGTGTTATTCCAAGCAAGGATTTCGACAATTAACACACCAGAATCAGTGGAGAGTGAAACACGGTATTAAAGTAGGATATGTGGAGAATGAATGTGGGAATATTTGTGTTCTGCGTGTACAAGTTTTTTGGTAGCGTAAAATTAGTGTAATGGTTATTGTCGCAAAACGCAGAACACGTATGCACTACCGCAGACACAGGATATGACTGTGATAAGAAATGATCCCTTGCACCACTCTGCAAGGTACGAGGTATAAACCATTTGAGTTATTCTGTCTAGATAGAAACTTGTTGTTATTCTGGCTAGATCGAAACTTGTTGAGTTACTCGGCCTAGATAGAAACTTGTTACTTTGTCTAGATATATAGAAACTTATTTAGTTACTTTGTCTAGATAGAAACTTGTTGAGTTACTTTATCTAGATATAAGCTTGTTGAGTTACTTTGTCTAGACAAAAAATTGTTGAGTTACTCGGCCTAGACAAAAACTTGTTGAGTTACTCTGTCCAGATAGAAACTTGTTGAGTTACTTTCTCTAGATAGAAACTTGTTGAGTTACTCGGCCTAGACAGAAACTTGTTGAGTTACTCTGTCCAGATGGAAACTTGTTGAGTTACTTTGTCTAGATAAAAACTTGTTGAGTTACTCGGCCTAGACAGAAACTTGTTGAGTTACTCTGTCCAGATGGAAACTTGTTGAGTTACTTTGTCTAGATAGAAACTTGTTGAGTTACTCAGCGTAGACAGAAACGTGTTGAGTTGTTCTGTCTAGATAGAATCTTGTTGAGTTATTATGTCTAGATATAAACTTGTTGAGTTATTCTGTCTAGATAGAAACTTGTTGTGTTATTCTGCCTAGATAGAAAATTGTTGAGTTATTCTGCCTAGATAGAAACTTTTTGAGTTATTCTGTCTATATAGAAACTTGTTGAGTTATTCTGTCTATATATAAACTTGTTGAGTTACTCTGTCTAGATAGAAACTTATTGAGTTACTCTGTCTATATAGAAACTTGTTGAGTTATTCTGCCTAGATAGAAACTTGTTGAGTTATTCTGTCTAGATAGAAATTTGTTGAGTTACTCGGCCTAGACAGAAACTTGTTGAGTTACTCTGTCTATATAGAAACTTGTTGAGTTATTCTGTCTAGATAGAAACTTGTTGAGTTACTCTGTCTAGATAGAAACTTGTTGAGTTATTCTGTCTAGATCAGTAAGTCCTGCGTATAGACGAGATAATGAACTTTTTATTTTATTTTGTGGAGTTGTTTTTTCCTATCCCCAGGGATTCGAGTTATCCACTCTTTGAACCCTTGCGGCAATTTGGGGGTGTCGTTTTGGGCTTCCCTACAACCCTAGAGAACTTCCCCAACTCGGCGGGCGCAGTTGGGGGGGTCACACCAGACCCACTATTTGACGTGTGTGCAATGTAACGAGAAGGATGTCCTCTACTCTGCAAGGCGGTCATTGTGGAGGGGGACTGTCGTGACCCAAGCCGGTGGCGCAGCCACTGCTGCTACCCCTGCCCAAAGACGCCGCCCGAACAGACACACGTAGCTTTGCCTTATCATTTGAACTGTGTGGGTCCGTGGCCGGGAGCACCACGCACAGTCCTTTAGGGCAGCGAGCTCCTTATTTTTATTTTGTGGAGTATTTTTACATTGATTCCAGCGTTTTCAAAACGTTATGGATGTGTTTTAAACAGCTCATTATTTCATTTCTCCTTTCGTCAACGCTATAGGTCTGCTCTTTTTTAGCTAACACAAAATGAAGCAGATTGTCTGAACTTGAGCCAGCATACACAGAAGGGTGCATTTGTTGTTTCTTTATTATTCTGAGTCTTGCATTGCACAATTACTTTATCCAACAACTACAGGCAAACTTCGATGTGCTTCAATGTAGAGTGAGACCTCTCTCTCTCTCTCTCTCTCTCTCTCTCTCTCTCTCTCTCTCTCTCTCTCTCTCTCTCTCTCTCTCTGTGTGTGAATTAGCCCTTATTAAACTGGTTTACAATTACCTTATCTAACAATAGCAGGCAATCCTGCAATCCACAATCTCTCTCTCTCTCGCTTCCAATTCTGGGCTATGTTTGTGTGTGAATAAGCACTAAGTGAAATTGTTACAAGATCCGTGTAGTTCCCGGGGGTTCTTTTAGGACATGTCCTTCGTCGTAAGAGGCGACTAACCCGAGGTTGTGCATGAGCCTGGCAACCTTATCATATAAAATAAACTTCTATACTAACCCTCGCTGCAACAGCAGTTGAATTCTACGACTGCAGCCTTCCTGCAAGGAGACCAGCAGCTCCAACTGTGGTATCGTGCTCAAATGGGAGCGAATATATAAAAGCAGAAGAAACAATGACACATATCGTATGTCAATATTATATGTAAGTTGTCCAAATTTAATATTTCTATAATTGTCATAATCGACTTCCTTTGTGACTGTGACACATCCAATCAACTACTTCTGAATTTAAAAAGTACTGATGCCTAACTTGAATGTGGGTTGTAAATATGTCTACCAGTGACCTTACCTCACCTCCCCCACCTCAATTCCTTTTGCCTTTTAGTTACTCCCACGCTTTTCTTCAGGTATACCAAGCTTATTTCGGGACCCTGTCCAACCACTTAAAATACTGTGCGGTGTCACAGACGCACAGAGGAACAATAAAAAGTCACCGGCACAGAGAAACAATATAAAGCGAATCTATGAATAGACCGCTTTCAAACCTAGAAGACCTTCAGAGCTTTATCTGTTTGTCGGTTAAACTGTACGCAGCACTTCAAACAATAAAGTAACTCCAAAACTTTCCAGGGGAACAAAATTTGCTTTGGACAAAAGTGTAGCTATCATTACTGTTGCCCGTCGTCCTTGTCCAAAACGTCTGAACTTCCGTGAAGGCACAAAATAATAGGGCCATTAGCTGACTTCAGACTAAATTAAATAACGTCGACCAAAGTTGCCAATTTGGCTTTGTTTACGGCCAAATTCTACAATTCTGGCTTTTGTTGTTTGGCTTTTCGGTGTTTTTTCTGGCTTTTTAAAATAATTGGTTGGCGTAAAAAAAAAATCGTTTCGCTTTTTTTTGGTGCTTTATATATGTTTGTGGCAGTATAGTCACGAAAGCGACCGGAGTTTGACAAACTGCGTCGGATGGTGCGCAAACCATGGTTGGTTGTAATAAGTCAGTGTGATCTAGATTGAAAGATGTCTCCTCTCTGTGTGCGAATGAAATATATCTGCCATTCACTGTCTTTGTGCATTCAACATGCAGTTTCCATACTACTATATCATATCGGATTTTAATTGTCAGAAATACCACACTGGTTCCGCCATAGTGAGTTGAGACGATAATCGTATAAAGAATTGTTTTGCGTTATGAACACAGCTACATAATCTGAACCTGCTCGAACTACTCCTCTTTAATTTGAAAAAACCATCACCTACTAGGTGGCTGGTACGAGAAAAGGTTATGTTTAATATTTTTATGAATTGAAATGAGCTGAAGGCTTATTTCACTTCTGCGGAGCTTGGCTTTTAAAGAAAATTTTGTCAGACCACAAAAACTACATGTGCTTTGTGTTTGCTACGCCTGCTGTACAAGAACTGGAAAGATTGAATGTTCTTTTTCAGCAAAAGAAAACTGATCCACTCGGTCTATACTAAAAACTATTCTTGCACCAGCATAGTCTTCAGATGAGAATGTGTGACGTCAGTGAGCACAAAGAAGAATATATAAAAGTAAAGTCGTCACATAGCACATACTGCCCTAAGGGAGTGGCGGATTAGAGATTTCACTTTGCTATGTCTCAGCTTTATAAGGTGAGATTACCAGTTTCCTTCCTCGTTGCAGTTGCTGTCCCTAACACAAGAACAGAGCCCTGTACCCATTTACAGTTGGGTAGCTTAGGGCGTTATGATACCAGGTTTCGAGTCCGGTAATCTAGCATTGAGAAACAAGAGCTCTAACAACTCTACCACCTGACGATCATATACTAAAAAAAAAATATATTTTACAGACATGTGCTCTCAACAGACCAATGATAAAACATGACCACAAATTCATTAAACTTCTGCTCCTTGTCATAAAAATCCTGACTGCCATGTGCCATCCATTCAAGTTCTTTCCTAGTCTCTTTATCACAATTAAATTTAAGTCTGGATGTATTTTGGGTCTCCCACTTCTTCTTTTACGTTGAGGATTCCAGAAAAATGATTGCCTTGTAAAGCTACAATGTAGCTTTCTTAACGTGTGTTGTATCCAACTTAATATGAAACAAATATAAAGGTATGTTATCAGGCACTCGCAGGAAATAAAGAAGTAGAACACCAGACAACAGAAAAACAACAGACATGAGTGGCTTACCCAGGATTTGAACACTGGACCTTCCGTGCGACAACCCCGCCTAGCCATGCAAGCGAATCACACTATCCGCCCTGCCATCTACGCATCATCAAAAAATGATGTTTCAATGGCAGGTCAACAGTGCGAACCACAATACATGACACCAGAAGTCCACCATGGGCAGTTCAGCCTATTAATAACGCAATCACTTCTGTTGTATTTCTATCAAGCAGTATAGGCCGAATCCAACAAGACAAGATGCGTAGATGGCAGAGCGGATAGTGTGATTCGCTGCATGGCTAGGCGGGGTTGTCGCACGGAAGGTCCAGTGTTCAAATCCTGGGTAAGCCACTCATGTCTGTTGTTTTTCTGTTGTCTGGTGTTCTACTTCTTTATTTCCTGCGAGTGCCTGATAACATACCTTTATATTTGTTTTATATTAATTTACTGTTTACAGGCCTCGGGTTTCCCTCAATTATGTGTAATAAATGTTGTATCCAACTCCAGTGTATTTTCCTTGCCTCTTGTTCCACTGAAATTAGTCTGATTCTTTCAATGACTTCCACAGTGATGATCTTGTCATGTCCTTTAACCCCGCTATACTGCACAACATGTGATATTAAGAAAGCACTCAGCGAATACAAATTTGACAGCTAATTTGTTCAAGAAAAATCAAGAATGGATGGCCAGATATTTAACGAGACATAGAGAGAAAAAAGAGGGGGTGACTAATAAATACTCAAAAATACAGAACACAGAACAATATGCAAAGAGATACGTAGGATTTGTTGACAAGCAAAAGAACAGTGGATGGAAGACATACGTGGAATAAAAGACATGGAAATAAAGCACGATGCGCGAGATAAGCAGAAAGATTGAAATAAAATGCCAAATTTTTAAAAAAGCGTATTCAAGGGTGGGTTCTATCAAAAACAAGAATCGGGAAATCTTGTTTGAATAGAATAATATAAAATAAAGATGAAGGGAATATGGAAAAAATACTAGTCAAGGATAATCGTGTCAACAAACCGTCACCATATATTATTGAAGGTCCAAACGTTCTCGATCAGACATTAGAAAATTATGATGAGAAGAACAAAATCTACAGGCACGGACAAAATAAAAATAGAAATGATATAAGCCCTATGGGACTTTGGCATACATACAATTACGGTTCTATGTGACGACATACTCGTACAATACAGAATATATACGACATGACCTGAAGACATCCAGCTTTAAAGCTTGGCCCAAAAATCCCTAGCGCAACGGAATGTTCAGACTTTAGAAAAATCAGCAAGATAAATCACATGATTAAAATACTGCTGAAGACTATACAGGAGAAAATAACATGAAAAGCAGAAAACGAAGTTTGTGAAGAATAGTTTGGTTATCAACAGAACAGCTGACCAGGAGAAACTATTTTGAATACAAATAATGGCGTACTTTCTGTACTTCCTCACCGTGCGGAATGCTGGAAAGTAACAGAAAAGGAAATGTCTAATTTGTCCTCTTTCCACACAGCCTGTTTGGTCGAAAACCATCACCAACCAAGAACTGCATACATGGTGCAGTCAAACAGATAGGTAAACCATCATTGCGGGCAGGCGCTGGAACTGGGTTGGCCATGTCCTCAGAAGAGACCCCGACGAGAACTGCTATGCTATGGACCCCAGAAGGAAGGCAAAAGAGAGGCAGACCAAAGACAACCTGGCGCAGAACTGTGGAGGCTGAGATGCAAAGTATGAACCAGAGTCCTTCACGAAGGACAATTTACAGAATCCTTTGAGACAAGTACCGAAGTGTGGCAGATATGCTGCTTGTCAAGCACTTCTCATCTTACTGGATATTGATTGGATTATGAGAACGACGACATCAACCAATAGGAATGAAAATCAGTAGACTTTGAGAAAACCGCTTTACAATATAGATGGTGCTGATTGTCGCGAAAGCGATGGGCTCGATATCTTAGGTAATCGAACTCGGTCTAACACTGGGTAATGCGAAGGTTTGGTTTTAGCCAATGAGAGCAGAGCTAGCTATTCACTGCGAGACTCTTAGGCTTGTAGGCATAACAAAGATGGAAATCGGCAAGTGTACTAATGTGTTTGCTTTTCCACTGGAATTATGTAAATGCAGATGGATTACAACTAATAAGGACATCAAGGTGAGATATTAGAGGGTATAAGCTTTATCAAGATACCTGTATCTTCGGATTACGTGCAGTACATCCTGAGATAATTGTGATTGAAGGAAGTTAACACCTGAATCGCATGGAGATTTTCACAGGTTCGTCTGCCATAGCGAAAGAGAAAATGGACAGAAGTAAAAGACAGTTATATTGAACAACAGCTCCGTATCGGCCGGTTGAAAAAAGCCCTAGATGAAGAAACTCGGTTGAAGAATAAAGGAATAGGATTTAATGGAAATTTTACTAAAAACACACTTGGCTAGAGGCAACACATTTTGCAAGAAAATGTATGAACGAATAACTTATGACGTAAGTGTTCTCTCGCTCGCCGAATGAGAAAGTATAAAAGGGGGGAGGAGCGGATGCATGGGCACTCACCACTAAAATATGATTCAAAACACAGACGACAGAGCTCGTCACCAAGCACCTTTGCCATCTATATGTGTGTGCAGCCTGCCAGGCCTTTTGATGCACTGTGTATTCTGAATTGAGGGTCAGATTGACTTACGTAGTAAATATGTAAATAATATTATTTTATTGCATATTTGAATTATATTGTGTGTAGAATTATATTGTGAAATTCTTGGAGGAAAACGCCATTGTGTGCTGTACATTTTTTAAAATAAACCACAGGAATGATTTGGAATGTAGAATAGTTATCAGGAGACTTATGAAGTCTTTCGTGATTACTGGATGGGACCATACCTGAAGGAACTGGGAAAGAATAGGATGAAGTGATTAAATGAATGATATGTATATATTTTAAAAATATAACAGGTCTATACTATTTCACTGAAGTAAACCATGGACAAATATGTGGAATTGAGTCTCAGAAATGATGATATAGATGTTTATGATAAAATCTGCCTGTAATATGTCACTGACTTGATCTGTCTAATCTGACTTAACAAATGCTATCTGATGTCTTACTGGCCTCACATCTGTGTCAAGGAAAGTTTCTTATGGCAAGATACTAGCCTAGAAACATGTTGTTGCAGGTCATATCATACCATACTGTCAGCAAGGCAGAAGACTGTTGTGTATACCTGTGAAAGCCCAAGAAGCATTCAGTCACCAAGTGTATACCTCAGATCTGGTTTGGGAACCCTAATGTATGGGAAATTCCAGCCACTGTCTACAGCAGATTGACAGTTCGGTGCAGTCAACACAGATAAGTTTTCAAAGAAAGGACTGATTCATAATATATGATCTACCACACTTAAAAAGACATGACGATACCAGTCTTTGTTAAGATCAATTCATGTGTAAAGACAGGATCTTAAGTCACAGTGACTCTCTGAAAGTTTAAGAACAGTGAGAGTTAGTATAAGTGACATTTTAATGTAAAGGACATTTTATTATAAAGTGATAATTCCCAAGAGGAAGGAGTCACTGACACTCTGTATGTAAAACTTAATTGTGTGTATTACACATTTCTTTTGTAAATTTCATTATCATTTGTATTGCATACCATACTTCTTATTCCAAAAGAGAAAAGAAGAGATTAATGTACATATAATAAATTGATTAATTGTATCCAAGACTTGAGTAACTCATTACAGTTTTGTTTTAAGTTACTTTCTTTCATTAATTTCCCTAGACATAACATAACATAGGATAGTTGCTGATAGGAGACAACTAAGTATCTGGTACTTCATATTACCATCTGGGCCAGATAACTTTATAGTCTGACTCTACCTATGACAACCATACACCAGTGCTCATTTCTGAGACTATGGTATTTCTTATAAGACCAGAACTCTTATCTGGCAATTGTATCCTTTGTATCATCTGTGTCGCGAGGTGTTTTGAGGAGATAGGTCAGCTTGGATGGAATGGAAGAATAAAGATAATAATGTCTTATTGATAGCTTCCGAGTTTGAAGAAACTGCCTCTCCTCGGGAAATAGTGTACTAGAAATTTACTTAAAAGAGAATTCTGGTACCTAAACAAGATATTTACTGGACGATAAATTCTTCCTCAGGGATCCTACAAAAGGACTGTGTAAAGCACATAAGGTTGAGAAAGAGATTTGGTGTCCAGCCACATTTAAAATATCCCGACCCAATAGAAGTTAATTGAATTATGGCTGAGCCCCCAGGGTGTAGATTATATTTAAAACAAAATACAACCCAAATAAAGTTAACAAGAAAAATAACAACAGACTCTGTTATGTAAAGTTGGATAAAAGGGTATGGAATCTTACATTTTTATATACACATATAAATATGAAAAAAAGTTTAGCTCTACTGTTTATAAAAAAAAAAAATCAACTAGTGTGGTCATCACTTGGACCAGAGATCTTTTCTATGGTAGTGTTGCTGGTAGGTGTTAATACTCATCTCCTCAAGGACTGTAGTAGCTGCGGAGATGATTTTGGTTCGAACTCTCTTGGTTTGGTCTGCCCCAGTAGGTTGGTCTTATAACAGTTAATGGGTTCAGAGGGTGTCAGAGTCTGCTTCCCTGGACTCAGTGCACATCACAGATAAGGATGGGGTAAGTCACCTCTGCTGAATGCCTCTTCTGTTTATGGGATGTGTGGGATGGTTACTGGGTGATAGGATAAGGTTGGGTAAGGGTAATCTTGGTACCATGGACTTGTACCCTGGACCTGGTTTAGGTATCTGGTAACCACAACCTGGTTTAGTACTGGGTAACCGCAACCTGAGTTTTTTTCTTTGTAACCGCAACCTGGGTTAGTACCTCGTAACCGCAACCTGGGTGGACTGGAAACAATTGAAATCCCATTAGTGGTTTCAAGAGCAGTCATCTCCTAAGTCTGATGGCCGGTAAGCGTCCATCAGAAATTAAATTAACACAAGGTTAACTACTATTTAGTAACTGTGTTATCTATTAGATATGAACTACCACTTCTTAACTGACATTATAGTGTATCTTGAGTTCTCAGTCTCTATCTGGCTGTCTGCTTATTTACAGCAGTGGTTTTCCCCATGTGGGCAATGAGTTTCACAAACTGTAAGGTAGGGGCTGGGGTCATCAAATGGTTGAGAACCACTGGTTCACCTAGTGCCCATAGAGCAGTGTCTTAATTTTGGGGTCTCTGTCAACAATGGTTTGAGAACCACCGGGTAATAGTTTCCTATGCTGCTTTAACTTGGTGGGGTGTCATTGCTGCCAAGGTCTGAGAACCAATGATTTACATTCTTGCTTACTCGAGCAGTAAATCATTTGAAGGGTCGTCATGGTCTCAAGGCTTGAGAACTGCTGACTTACATTTTGTCAGTCAAGTGGTAAATTCATTAAATAGCTAAATAATTTCAAGCATTCTTAAAGTCCTGGTTCCTGTAGCAAATAACATTCATATACTGATAATAAAATAGTTCTTCAATCATACATAAAATAGTTCTTCAATCATACAACATGGTATATGCATAGGATTGCATTAAATACATGTAAAGAACCTTCCATAATGAAAAAACACATTAATGTCCCTTATGTGACAAAGTGAGAAGAAGTGATTGAGACACTGTTATCAAGTTTGTAGTCTTGGCAGAGAACACAGAAGTCTTATAAGAAATAGAAAATAGAAGAACCACTAATACACTTCTATTTTGCTTGGGTCAATATGCAAATCTCAAAGAAACAACAATAATATACATCAATTATTTTAACCCTGTCTTATTTCTGCCAGGCTGTGAGATAAAGATCAGGAGTTAATTAGGTCTATTGACCTCAGCAAACTCATACATTAGTTTGAGTGATCTGTAAAGATGCAA
This sequence comes from Oreohelix idahoensis, assembly GCA_024509875.1. Classification (NCBI taxonomy): domain Eukaryota; kingdom Metazoa; phylum Mollusca; class Gastropoda; order Stylommatophora; family Oreohelicidae; genus Oreohelix; species Oreohelix idahoensis. The sequence continues at coordinate 101,563 of JAMPIV010015425.1, forward strand.
ATAACAGTTATTGTCACTGAAAATGAAATGCATTTAAACTTTAACAAAAAAGTTACTGCAATAGCAAGCTGTTGATAAACATATGATTATTCATGTTATAAAATCAGCACTTCGATATTAGATTGATTTCTACTAAAGACGCCTTCGCTGGGAAACCAAACGAAAACCTATTCTGTGTGCCTAAGACGGATATTTTGCTAAGGACGGAACAAGTGCAAATGTTAGCCTCGACAGATCTACTTACCATACAATCACATCTGCTTCCATGACGATGGTTACAAGTTACAAAAAGAATGCAGAAAATTCCCTCCAATATTCCAGGATCTGTTCCGGGCAGGGGTGGGTTGTGTGCAAATTCTGTTCTGGTCCCATGGGTATAAAGTTACCTTCATTTCAACTCGCACTAGCGTCCATCGTTTCCGGCTGTTTTTTTTTTACATGAGTTCCCTTCGTGAACCCAACACAGGTCACTTCCGGTCGTTCGTAGGACTGATTTTCACCTTCGACTTTCGCTGGCGAAGTGAATAATTTATTACCTTGGACCGAGAATCCTGAGCTAGTAAAATACTGTTAAATCTAAGACTAGCGAGAGAGAGAGACTTTAGGTTTCTTGTCAAATGATAGGAGAAATTTGTAGAGGGAAAAAAAATAATAGACAGAAGAAAAGAAGTCGGGGAGAGTCGTTTCACGACAATCTGATACATCTTTTTATCTAACTATCATCCATCAACACTAATTAACCTCTCGTGACACTGATAAACTGGCTATTCTGTCCCACAGCTGTAGACAGATGCAAGACAAAATGGGAGTACTGTACTTGATAAGAGGTCACAACAATTAAGTGTGAAAAATACACAAATAATTGACAGATTATGAGACTAAAGTGCAGCAAATAATAGCCAGATTGCAAAAGGATAACCATTCCCACTAGATATGGACTCGTATAACTTAGCAGCAACATAGTCAACGTTGGAAGAACTGACAATGATATAACAATACAGAAGGCAAGAGTAACTTCTACTACGATGGGAAATAAATTCTAATAAAATCCACACCCCCTTGCAAATTATTCAGTAATATCTTCCTTCATTAACCAACCTGCCAATAATATCGACCCTCATTAGCCTACCTGTCAGTAATATCTACCCTCTTCAGGCAATCTGGTAGTAATATCGATCATCATTTACCAACCTGTCAGTATAATTTACACTCGTTACCCAACCTGTCAGTAAAAACTTCCCTCATTTGCCAACCTGTCAGTAATAACTTCCCTCATTTGCCAACCTGTCAGTAATAACTTCCCTCATTTGCCAACCTGTCAGTAAAATCGACCATCATATACCAACCTACCTGTGATACTGTCCATCGTTAGCCAATAAATAAGTAAATAAATAAATAAAGGTAATTAACAGGCACTATTCGGGCATAAAGGATGACACCAGACAACGTAAAAGAAAATATAAGTGATAAGCTTACCGGGAATCGAACCCAGGACCAACCAAACGGCGCCATCGCTTTGCAGTGAAAGTACATTTTATTTATTTATTTATTTATTCACTTATTTACGGGACTCGAATTTCCTTCATTACTCATTAGCCAACACAACACTAATATCGCCACCGCGACCTGAAGGCGGGAGATTCGTTAAAAACGCCCCCAAGGCAAGCACTCGACTACCTAAACAGACGGTGGGGGAGGAGGGGGTCGGAATGCTTACATCTGTACACTGTAACATCGGATGCTTTTTTAGTGAGCAGCTGCGTTCCCTATACAACTAACGGATTAACATTCGCGTCAAACAAAAACATAAGGGGAGAGAAATTCGATTTAATGTTCATACTTTAGTATTTTCGCTTATTAAAAAAAAATTATAATAATAACAAATGAACAACAGAAACTTGTTCTACAAACTATAGATGCAAAATTGGCTGAGCGTCCTTTCACGATGTACTGTCACAGCAAGGCGATGGCGCCGTTTGGTTGGTCCTAGGTTCGATTCCCGGTAAGCCTATCACTTATATTTTCTTTTCTGTTGTCTAGTGTCATCCTTTATGTCCAACGAGTACCTTTATTTACTTTTTTATTTACTAATTTATTTACTGTTCACATGACTCAAGGTTTCCTCCATTATTTATACAAACTGCAAAACACAGCTGGAATAAATATTCCGTTTCAATAAGCATTAACAAATTATGAGTCATGAAGATTAGCAAGATAAAAGCATGATTGCATTTGAATCATCACTGAGTGTTTTTTTTTTTTTCGCTGGGACCACCACAGTAGTTGGTCTCTTTTGTAGGAACCCCTCGCAAAATCAGTTAATGCGCCTTTGCCAGGTCCGTAGATAGGACTTAATAAGGGGGGGTTATAAAAAAATGTCGGCACAAAACATGTTTCTTCTCTTCTTTGATCCTTAGCCGCCGACCGTCAAAGCAGTCAGTGGCCATTACGCCTGGTGGCGTCTTGTAGGGCAACAACAAATTGATTCCACTTTGCTCGGTCAGCGGCCATCCTTCGTACAGTGCCCCAACTCTGGTTCATTCTTTACATCTCAGCCTCCACAGTCCTCCGCCAAGTTGTTTTTGGTCGGCCTTTCTTTCGTTTTCCTTCAGGGGTCCATAGCATAGCTGTTCTTGTGATGGCATCGGGGTCTCTTCTGAGGACATGGCCAACCCAGCTCCAGCGTCTGCCAGCTATGATGGTGTGCATGTCCTCTTGCTTGCTCCGAGTAAGCAGATCTTGGTTGGTGATGATATTCGGCCAAAAGATTCGGATAATTTTTCTTAGGCATGTTGTGTGAAAAGAGGACAATTTCGACATTTCCTTCTCTGTAACTCTCCAGCTCTCCGCGCCATAGAGAAGCACAGAAAGCACACAGCTCTGATATAATCCTAATTTTGAGCTTGTGCTGTACTGAGAGGACTTCCAGATGTTTGGTACAGTATAATTTCCCCACAAATGTTTTTCACCACCCCCCCCCCCCCCCCCCCCCCCCCCCTCCCCTACTTTTTATCATCCCCCCCCCCCCCCCCCCCCCTCCCTTTCCCCCCCCCCCCCCCCCCCCCCCCCCCCCCTTTCGTATCTACGGCCCTGGTCTTTGCAGTAGTGATTTCCGAACATTTCGTTTTACCTAATGCGGTTGCCCTGGCATACTGCAGTGTGACCGTTTTTTTATTTTTATCTTTCAAGATTCCCAGAGCTTATTGACAACATACAAGGAGTGACAACAATTACAGCCAAATAAATGCAGGAAGGGAGCATACATTTAGGGAAACTTAAAAACAACAACTACATAGAAGATATTACTATGATTAGAGAGAATTATCTCGAAACTGCCAGCTCTTAAGGGAATATCCAGATTAGCAAAGAAGGGAACAAGACAAGAACAACCACTCACAGCAACAACTCTTCAAACAGCCAAATCACTCATACGAACAACAAACAGAGAAACGTGGCTGAACAGATGGGTCATGGGAAACACCGGGAGAGAGGTTTACAGACATATGGCCCGTCCTGATCCTAATGACAACATCAGCCATCTTACAATGAGGGATGAGAGCACCATTTTTCGGCTCGGAACACAGTATATACCACTCAACAACCCCTTGAACAGAATCTAACCACAACACTCTCCAGGGTGCCAGCTATGTACCTATCCCCTATGAAACTGTTGACCACCACTTTTTAGGTGCCCAGCACTCGATGATGTTAGGAAAATGCTCCTTCCTACGAGGCCAGATAAGTGGAACATCTTGTACGGAGAAACAAAACAACTTGCGAAAACATGCAGATGTCACTACCTGGCACGTGGCTGAAGGGCGAGAGCTCCAGCGCCGCTGGATCAATACCAACAACAACAAGGGAATATTACATTGCGGCAATTCTTAAGTACAATAGCTGACAACTGTTCTGCTGAACTCAGGCCCAACAAAAGTGAATCAGACAACAACGAGGGAATATTACATTGCGGCAATTCTTAAGTACAATAGCTGACAACTGTTCTGCTGAACTCAGGCCTAACAAAAGTGAATCAGACAATAACAAGGGAATATTACATTGCGGCAATTCTTAAGTACAATAGCTGACAACTGTTCTGCTGAACTCAGGCCTAACAAAAGTGAATCAGACAACAACAAGGGAATAGTACAATGCGGCAATTCTTAAGTACAATAGCTGAAAACTGTTCTGCTGAACTCAGACCTAACACAAGTGAATCAGACAACAGCAAGGGAATAGTACAATGCGCAGTTCTTAAGGTAGTAGACTACCTTGTAGGGTAAAAAACTCAAATTTTCCTTTCAGAATCAAACAACCATGGGTATAGTGTTAGTATGGACTTAAAATTTTTGTCCACATAATGACCTCATTAATTATGCAAATTAGCTATCCAATATGGCCGCCGTAGTGAATAAATTATACACCTTTTTTAAAACATCATAACTATGTTATTTTTACTAGGATCTGACTGAAACTTGGCAAATTGAATTAGTATATATAGCTTGAGATTTTGACCTAAAATAACAGATATTGACCGAAAGGTTGATTTGTAATGAATTTTCAAAATTTATATTTCTTGAATGTTTGATATTTGTGCCTCATTATATATGCATGATGGTCATAAAACTAAAATTTTGAATTCAGTTGTATCCATTTTAGGTCATAATCTGTAAGATTATATGATAACCAATTGTGTTAATTTTCATGTCAATTGAATGTACAGATCCAGAGATATCTTGTTTCAAAGATCACCAGTTATGCTAAAAAGACAATTCCGAGAAAACAAAGAAAAACAGAAAAAGAACTCACAAAATGAAGTTTAATGAGCTCCTGTTGAATAAAGGTCTCCTTCTACTGCAGCTGCAGTGTCTATGAATCCCATTTTCAGTGCTCTCAGGGTCTTTCCATTGCAATGTCCTTACTTGCTGAATAGATCCTGTGCAGCGTTCTCCTGTATGCTTTCTTTGCCATGCGTTGACTTGTGTTCATGTATATCGAAAAATTCTGCAATGCACTGTGGCCTTTCCCAATAGAACGCACAAATGCCACCATTCGCACATTTACTTCTTTGTTTGTGAGTAGCTGAAGATGAAACATCAGAAGTATTGAAATTGGCAGTCCATTCGCCACTGTTTGTGCGCTTGATACTGATTTCATGACAAAAGCCATTCCGAGTCTCTTCGACGATCTCACAGGTCAGTGAGTACTGATAACATTTGTCACATCTAAAGTTAGCGCATAAAAACCCAAACAGTAGTTTTTACATCCATAAGGAATAAACCCATTTCCTTTGTTGTCATTTTTAGCTTGTCCTTCACTTTCTTGGACCTTTATGACCTTTATTTTCTTTGCTGAGGAGCACAGAGGTTTTATAGCGTCACTATCGACAATAGGTATCTCATTTTCAGGCAACGGTTTGTTGGTGTACACGCCTCCCAGTCTTTGTCTTATTTCTCATTGTGAACAAAAGAAGCTCTGCTAACTACTATTATACAGAATCAGTATAAAACTAGCAATAAATAGAGTTGATGTTGGTGAAAATGCACTATGCATGTAACAAATGTTGAAATTTACGATCAAAGCTTTCTAGACACACACTTTTGAAAAATTCACAAGAAATCATTGAGTGATTCCCCGTGGAAAAGTTATAAATATTTTTTTCCTGTTGCCTATGTATAATTTTAATTTCGCAGTTTTACAATTATGCACCTTCTTGTTGGGTCATTATTCACATGGTAACCAACTATAAACATTGGTTGCTATGCAAATCACTCAAGGGGGCGTGTGTAGAAAAACACTGATTCCTATCAAACCAGAGTATCTCTAAGTGTCGTGGAATATTCTAATCCACATATATAAATTAAAAGGTAAATATAAAGCCTAACAAATAAATTCTAATAAAGAAAAGAGCAATGGTAAAATAACAGTGCTGTCACAGAGAATGTACTCGAAATCCCCCTTGTTTTCTGCTTCGTCTGCAAATTGTAACGCTTTCACGTTGATAGTAAAAGCCTACTGTATTATTACCCGCTTTCTTCAATGAAACGTGTGCTGTATTTCTAAGAAAAACATTGAGAGGCAGACTGCGTAATGACCTAGATTAATCCTAACATTAATTATATTACGTTACCAAAACGAACGAACAGATGAACTCAATGTTTGTGATGTATTGTGCTCAGTGTAAAAAGAGAGTATAAATTAGTTATGAAGTAGAAGGTACATCCTTCTTGTTTTCAGGGACCGTGGTCTTGATGGTATTGAGCAGCACCTGGTCAGAGCTTTGCTGAATCCAGAGTCGGACAGCATACTCCTTGGTCCATTTAGCTATCAGTGAGGTGTCTCCAGAGCCGAGGGGAGAGTCGAGCAGAGGAGTCTGTTCCTGCCGCCATCACGCAAGATAAGCTGATGTGGCCAGCTGAGCTCAAAATTATGTACCCCCAGCTTAAAATGACCTTGTAAAAATAACATTAAGAGGGGAATTAAATGGTGTTAATATCAGGAACTGAGAACATCTCCAATAATAGTTCCCATAAAGACAAACTATTGAAGTCATGATGACAAATACCAACAGAGCTTGAACAAAACAAAACCAGTATTACCTCATATTACTACTACACAACTGACACACATAGGATACTTTTGATAATATATGTCATTACAATATTCATATTGATAAATTCTGTACATATAACTTGTAAGTAAAATTGATTGTGATTCCTGGTTCTAATTATAAGTATAAAAGTCAAAATAATATGAGTAGAAATAGAAATAGTAAAGTTGTAACGCGTCTTCTTTCCCCGCGCCAGTCATCGCATTGAGATAAGAACGTAGTGTGAAACCTTATTGCCGCGCCAGTGGTATTGGACTTTATAACTCGCCCGTCAAGGGTTAACGGTAAAAATTTTGAAAAACGACAAGCTTAGTTGTTCCAAGAAAGATAGTAAGAATAAAACAGGGGAGGCATAAACGAACGCATAAAAGTGAGAGAGAGAGAGAGAGAGAGAGAGAGAGCGAACACATGCCACAAATTGTCAAGCGTTAGATTCTTGGACTAGCTACCCAAGACGACAGTGCGAGACGATACAGTGGCAGGTGTTCGGTAACGTGTCGCAAGCTTTGTAGAATTTAAAAATACCCCGCAAAACCCAATACTTTTTCGGACTATAGGCACACTGAGAAAATATATAAACACACAGACAGCGCTTTCGCTGCAAAAGAGTCCATTTTATGACGTAACAGACTAGTAGTTTCAGTTTTGGACAACGCGGGAGAGGAGAAAAGATGGCGTAATTTATATGATAGTGGAAATTGAAACTAACTCTGAAAAAATATGGATTTCTTTATTAATGGGTTTAGGATCATAAAACCTAGTTAGTTTGATGGCTTATCTTCTCCTGATAAATAATATGTTTAAAAATACAAAATCCCCCAGTAGATAAGAAAGTTATTGACAAAAGACTGTATTTGTTCGTGCAGACAAACGGACAGACTGGCGGTTTTGCATTCATTTTGCATTCACTAACGATTACAATTTTGAACGCGTTGTTGGAAATGAGACAAGCAAGCATGTATTCTGTTGGAGGAGGGGTAGACAAGGGGAGAGAAATTATGGGATGGCTTAACACAAAATATATTTTAGCAGTAGAAATCTAAGAATGAGTGAGGAGAAAACTTGTTATGTCCAAAAATCAAGTCTGTTTTTGCTTTTATTTTCAAATTCAAAAGTAGTCGTTCGCTCATTGGCCAACGCCTTTTATAATATTGAAAAAATTCAAAGTCTCGACGCCATTTGTATAATACAGTCCCTCGAACAGGACGTTTGAAATTCTGGGAAGTGTGACTTGCCTTATTAAATTAAATATATAAAGTAAACCAAAAAGGCATCACAGTCCAGCCAGCAGGACATCTGAAGTCTGCTAATCAACGTACCTGTGTTTATTCATTGAATTTATGGTAAGGCAGAAATTATTCATATATATTTTGTTTAAAAATGTGAGTGAGAGATACTGCCATTACGACTGTAAGTAATTAGGTCCCTAGCTGATATATGCAGGGCCTAGAGGTAGATTTATGCTAGAACACATTGCCAGTTTTGTAAAATGCACATGTTTTGTGAAATAAAAATGTTTTCTTAGGTGGCCAGATGGACACAGCTCACCTATCCTATTGTATGGAAGAAAAGAAAGATTAATATTATTATTGCAGATGTAGGGCCGCCTTGAGAGGAGAGACATGTGAACAACACTGGTACACTTTGTAATGGATGCGCTGGGTTGGTCAATTAGATATGACCCAGATCTTTATTTCTTATGTATTATAATTTGTAGAAATAACAGTTTAAGTATGATATCAACAAGGAGACATTATTTCATTGTTACAGGGTTTTTATCTGGCACTAGCCCGGTGCCAGATGTCTGTGAAAAGCAGTTGAGAAGTCTTTTCATTTCCAGTAGTGACAGGGGTCTACAGAGTCCACCCTGTTACTTTTGGGCCAGTATCAAAGTGATCGTTTTACAGCAAGAATACGGACAGTTCAAGTTGTGCCAGATAAGTAAAATATCTGGCACCCGACTTTTCATCAGCATCAAAGACTAGTGCACCCCTGTGTAACATAATAAAAATATTCCCCAAAGAATAAAACATTGACAGTTGTGTATTAAAGAACTGGGGATGATTAAAGAATCCCAAACAGCCATCCAGTGTTAGAAACCAGTAATATTAAAAATTTAGTAACACTATTAGTATATTTTAACAGTATATGTTTGGACAAACTGTCCCTTTGGGTTGAAAATTTGCATTTTATGTATATACCTTGAGTTCTTTTAATTTTGAAAGTCCTGACCAGAAGAATACTAGGTTCAGGACCAATAAAATTGTATAGAAAATATTTACACATCAAAATTTAACCCATGTGTTAGTTCATTTGATCATAGACTTTACTAGTTGTTTATATGTGTGTGTTAGTGTCAAATTACCATCACACCACACTTGCATTACCCTAGACATTAGACGTAGCTATCATACATACTAGTCAAGAATAGGTCTGATTGAGGTCATAAGGTGGTAGCAGAAAGGTACCCTGATAACTCAACCCAAAATTTGTTATAATCAGGGACCTTCACAGCTGACCTCATTCAGTACAATAGTAATAAAGAACAACAACATTGCATAACATCAAAAACCACCACGCAAACTAGTTGCCTTCTTCGTTGCATATGCCTTTTCTAACTCAAAAACAGAGTCAGGTTCCCATTTACAGCCGGGTATACTGGAGAATGGCACTACCAGATGTTGATTCTGGAACATGGTAACTTTGCCTCAACAATAAATCTAATGTTAAAGCAACAACAACAAAACATGTTAAATGTACATTATGCAAACATCTCACTAAAGCGCTGTATGACCGCACGCGAAATTAGTGTTAAAAGTTAACTTTATTGTTGTGTGTGATTCTGCTAAAACGGGTGAATGACCTCGCTAATGGACACACTCTTCGATGTAAGATTTACCCAGGGGCGGACTGAGCGGTCGGGCAACCGGGCAATGCCCGCGTGTACACAGCAGTAAGGGGCCCACTCTCCCCTAGCCTCCATCTATCTCGGATGGGCGGTTAGGGGTCAATCACCCTTATTTTTCGTGAGCACAGATCACTGTCAGTCCGTCCCTGGATTTATTTTCCCTATTCTTTTACGCTTATACTGGTGAATGGGGCCATCATCACAGCTGACTTGAAAGTCAAGTGCTCATCCACTACGCACAGATTTCACTAACACAAATACCCACTGATCTGACACGGACGAAGCACTGTAAACGCGATGCATCAGCATTAGGAATGTATGTTTAAAAAAACAGTCTCCCCCCTCCCCCCATCTTGTTAAGCTGCCTGCCTCGCTACTTACAGTGTTCGTTAGTAAACCACACAGTTAATACTCAATGGGCACTCACTCTAGTGCACTTTAATATTCGCTCGTGTCCGCGCCTGTTGCCTAAGGCACTACCGCGTGTAGGGCACTAGCACATTTTGAACAAATGAAAACTTTCATCTTACTTAAGAATTTTCCGAGACACTCGTTCGGCGCATAGAAGATCCAGTAGAACATCAATTATTCGAATTAATTCGTGACAGGGGCTGGTCTGATAATCGAAATTTCGGATAACACTAGTCAACAAATTTTCAAAAGTTATTTGTACCAGAAATTAAATATACCATTTCTTATTGATTTTGACATGCTGATTTCAAATATCATAATGAAATTTACCAATTGGCTCTGGTTTTTTTTTTTAAATGATGAATTTACATTACAGTAATACAAATAATGTATGCTTCTTTAATTCTCTGGGGTGAACAGCTAGTCTTTCTACTTTAGCATTATAAAAATTGTGGTTACATACTCAATTAATTGATATTTCAACATAAAATGATAGAAAAAATAAAAACATTATTTAAAGTTCACATATCATGTTTTAAAAAGGCACACTTGAACCCATTCCGTCATTATTCAGTAGCTGTTCGAGCTCTCTTTGCTTGCTTCTTGTAGTCAAAATCGATGAGGTGTCTCTTGTCACAGTCCAACAGTAATCAGCAAGCATTGAAGGGCTCCAATTGCCTTGATACCTTGTCTCCATAGCAGCAATGTCCTAGTGAAATCGTTCACCATGCTCATCACTGACCGCTCCACAGTTTGACGTAAAGAAATCCAGATGAGAATCCAGAAAATGAATTTTCAAAGACTCTTATACTTCAGAAGGAGATGTTCTACAATTTCATTGTAATTATCAGATCTGTTTTTTCCAAGAAAATTGTCCACCACTGGCTTAAATGCTAGCCATGCTGCTTTTTCCTTGCCATGCAACACACAAAGAAACTCGTCATCATGAAGAAGTTTTCGAATTTGCGGACCAACAAATACTCCCTCTCTTATTTTAGCTTCACTCAGTCTTGGAAATTTTCGATGAGGTATTTGAAAGCCTCATCTGTTTTCTCCATTGCCTTGACAAAGTTTTTCATGAGACCCAGCTTAATGTGCAAGGGTGGCAACAAAATCTTGCTGGTGTCGACAAGTGCTGGGTTCTCAACGTTCTTACTGCCAGGCTGCAATTGCCTGATTGGCCAATGTCTTCTGATGTAATGGTCACTTCGTGCACGGCTATCCCACTCACAGAGAAAGCAACAGTACTTTGGTGTATCACAGTACATTGTTGGTGTCCAAGTCAAAAGAGCGACCACTTTTTCAGTCACCGCAAAGTGACCAATGATGATGATCGTAGTTTATTACACTTCAAAAGCTGCTTAATATTTTCATAAATTCTTTTCATATGAACTGCGTGACCAACTGGAATTGACGGAACACATTACCATTATTCATACAACAAAACAGCTTTAAGACCTCGTCTTGGATGAATCAATGAAAAGCCTCCACTCTTCCGGTATGTAATGATTTTGAGGGCTGCCATTAAACAGAAATGTGTGGCATGCAGAAAAGTCACCCTCTTTGAAAAAGAATGTAATAAGCGGCTTCTGGCGGTTCCTATACACAGAAATTGTAACATCTTCTGCCAGGAGATTCCACTGTTGCAATCTGGAACCCAAAAGCACCGCCTTGTTCTTCGGTAAATTCAGATCTCTTACAAATTCATTCAGTTCACCTTGGGTTATTAAGTGTGGTTTAGTGGATGTAGTTTGCTCAAAATCTGGGTCGCTTGAGGTTGATGGTTCAGGACCACCAATGTTCTCTTCTTCATCAGTGGAAGCAACTGAAAATGATTCTGGCACTTTGGGAACTGGTAGGTCATCGCTATGTGGTACCGGAAATATTGCAGAGGGGATGTTTGGATATTCCAGAGTCCATTTTTTCTTCTTTGATATGCCTTTCCCAAATGTCCTAGGCATTTCTAACTACGATACTTTTGATAAGGACAAATGCACTAACTAATGGCAAAATTTTATCAGAGATAAGATATTTATACACAAAGATGATGTAATCATAGGTAGGATTGCATCATCAACTTCTAGTTACATTTTTATTGGTCATTAGAAAAAATTATGCAATAGCCCACAACAGTGGCGTCATATATATATAAATTGACCGTAATTAAATAAACTAGTAGCATATATCTTGAAAACTAGAGCCAATCAACATTTTTTAATGTCATTTTCGTTTTCAGCACACCAAAATTAGTTAAGATCAGCTATTTTCATTTCTGGTACATTTTGGTTGTTGACTAGTGTAATTGAAAAAAGAAATTAAAAAACTCTTATTCACCAAAAAAAAAAAAAAGAAAACAAAACGTCTCTAATTAGTCTTGATTAAACATAAGAGCTTTCTCATTAAGAATTGGTCTTGAAATTATCTCTTCAGCTGCTCTTAGTTTGCATAAACCATGTTATATTGCTTCTTTGCTTTATCTTTGTCAGACTTTTTTCAGCGTTGTTCTTCTAGAGCCACCATCTCCACTATCTAATCAGCGTTGTTCTTCTAGAGCCACCATCTCCACTATCTAATCAGCGTTGTTCTTCTAGAGCCACCATCTCCACTATCTAATCAGCGTTGTTCTTCTAGAGCCACCATCTCCACTATCTAATCAGCGTTGTTCTTCTAGAGCCACCATCTCCACTATCTAATACATAAATGAACAGAAGAATTCACTCTTTATTTTAAAGTGAGAAATTGTGGCAGCTCCGACAGCATATTTTTCCTGCGATTTTCTTCCCTGATTCCCTCTTTTTTTCAAACAAATTAACTCATGTATTTCCACTTTCTCCGAGTTTTGTTCGAACAAAACTTGTTTCTGTTACTTCACTATGTAAATTCTCCAGCGTTCACAAAAACTAGAATGGCGTTTTTGTTTTTTTAAGTAAAACTAAAAACACTAAAATGATCATACTACATCTAGGAACACTCGGAATGGGCGGAAATAACGACCAAGAAAGCTAAAACCAGCGAGTGGAGGGTGCTTATGTCGCAGATCACGCCCGCGTTCTTTAGCTTTAGTGTTTCGGTTATCTGGAAATTCTGTTAAGTGGAAATTTGGATAATCGGGAGATTCAAATATGTAAGGCACGGGGCATAAATCCAGCAACCTGTGAGGATAAAGCTGTCGCTCGCACCAAGTGGCGGTGTTACCTACGGCGCCGCCTCAGACTGGGTGAAAAGAAGCTGTCACAACAAGCAGAAGAGAAAAGAAAAAAGAACATGTCGAAAGCAGCACCAGTGGAAAAGAAAAATAACTGGGGGCTATCACCTCAGGGGCGCATTCCTATAGTCAATTATGACTGAAGGTGCTACTACTGTAATTGTTTTGAAAGTAATCGGAGAGCTCACGCGTCTTGCAAAGTCCAGCACAAGAAATATAGGCATACTGGACGAAGCAAAAATACATATGTTACAACAAAAGTTTTAAAAACTACCGTTCTCCTAACTCACATTAATTCACCTTTGTTATCTCCAAACTAGCCCTAGACATATGTTGCCGCTTCAAGCGAAGCACATGCGAGCACACCTCAAATGCGATGAATCTAGCTGCGATGAAGAAAGTTTTTCCCAAACATCTAAATATAAATCAGTGAGACAATACTGCAGAAAATCGATTGAAAAAGATTCCCAGGCTATTTTTAAAACGGTTAGTCACAGCGGGGAAAACTGTGTGAGCTGGATAACCATAAATAGAACACGTGGAAATTTCTTGCAACCACGAACAAGTTAAATTATGGAAATTAATTACGGTGTACTCTTACTGCAAAATGTCCCGATGACGGCATTATGTCAGAATGATGAGCAACGAATGCAATAAAAAAAATGGAGGTGGAGTTGTCTTTCTGAGCTTAAACACTGGTGCACTAAAAAGCTGTCAGTGGCAACAGGACAATTCTCAAGTAACTTCAGAGCATATGTTATAATGATACAGGAAAACACAGAGACAAGTTGCTTTCTTCACCGATGCACTGTCGGTAAATGCAACGTTCAAAAACCACAGAAATAAATGCAAACCTGGATGACCTAAGAGTAGTGCTCCACAATTTATGTCAATGATTCAAATGAGTTGTGATCCAATGGATGCCACCTCATTGTAACATCCCCGGCAGTGAAGAGGCTGACAGGAAGGTGAGAAGCTACCTCAGCCTGATGCAAACATAACTTTCGAGGAGGCAAAGAGTTTTATCAGAATCAGATACAGAAACAAATGGAATGTAGAACATCCAGGCCACACATAAAATGATGTATACTACCAGCTCAATAGAAGAAAACAAGTGGTAATCTTCAGACTCCGCATGAACCACAACAGATTGGGATACCACCAATAGATAAAGATAGGAACCACCGATGAGTGTAACTGTGGCACTGATAAAATGACTGCTGAACATCTGCTTCAATGTTGCCCAACATATGTGAAACAGAAAAAGTGCACATGGCCGTCATCAGTTCTATTCGCGGAAAAGCTATGGAGATGCAAATAACCTCAAACTGACTACTAATTTCTTTGAAAACATTCAAGTTGACGTCTCAAGTGTACGAAGAAGAAGTATTAATTTCATTCTTTTCCATTAAATTTAAACTTGATTGGATCTTTGTAGTCAAACTTATCCTGACTTAAGTTAACACCCGTGTGTTACCGGGGCCCGAACGGGGAGCAAAGAACACTGCACCCTACAATGCATGTCGTAAAAAGGAGGGACAGGCTTGTGGCTGGGTATCTCATCCTGTAAAAACATTTTTACCACAAAAACTTCAGCAAACAATATGGATAAGTCTAATACAAAATATAAGTCAAATCATCATGCTCTGGAATCCCCCGGGAAAGAGAGGCAGACATAAACCCAAAAACACAAGGAGAAGAGAACTGGAGACAGAAGGGAAAATAATGTGGAAGACGCGGAAAGAACTTGAGCAGATGGCACGTGACATGAAGACGTGGCATACGTTTGTTGAAGGCTTGTGCTCCTTGAGAAGCTAAATGGTGTGGATTGATTGTTTGATTGATTATTATGACTTATGTTCAATATACCATGCCAAAAAAAAACTGAAAGGCCTACGTGCTCTTTCAATGGTGCTGAATTTAGTTTTCACAGTGCACTGCGCGCCTTTTCCGTATATTCCCGACAAACTGATAGGAATGTATCACTGTTGGTCACAAACGTTTCATTAAGAAAATTAGTGATATGGAGGATGACAGGTTGTATAAATATTGAAACAGTAAAGATACATTGACCATATATTCAGTAAAAAGATAGCCCCAAACAGATACTGCCTTAAGGGAGTGAAGTGTTAGAGATGTACTATACTATGTCCAACTTCAAGAAGCTGAGTAACCAGTTTCCTTCCTCGCTGCCTTTGCCTTCAAGAGCAGTGTCAGATACCTATTTACATCTGTGTAGACCGAAGCGTGACGCCCCTGTGTTTCGAACCCGGTACCTTTGCGAAAAATCTCTCCAGGCTGGACCTAGTATAGTGAAGTCTCTAACACTTTACACCCATGCGGCAGTATCTGCTAAAAGACTACGATTATATATTAAGTACAAAAATGAAAATGACTTAAAGGATATCCCAGTGTAAGCATCTTACTTAAGCTTGACAAAACCACCGTCAAACATTTTGTTTTACACTTCACACAAACTTCTGCATTACAACAAAATATTACCAGCACACACAGAATATGATCGTCTGATAATCTCTTACCTGACCTAACGGTCTTTTATTTATGGACATGTGCCCTAATATAACCGACTAGGTTGAATGGGACGCGCCTCGCCAAAACGAGGCAAAATTTTATTTTAAAAGAAAAAGAGCGTCCGATTGGCACGGTGGGTAGAGCTTTCTTGCTTTTCGCAGCAAAGTTACAGTGTCTGGGGTTCAATACCTGATAACGTCACACTCTAAACACCATCATTTTTCGTTTGAGCTCCTTACGGAGCACGAAGCACCACTGTAGTTGGTCACCTTGCAGGAAGGCCTGCACCCAGGCATTCACATGCACTTGTGGTTTCTGTAACAATGTCTTTTATATGCTGAGGTTGCCAGCCCCGTACACAACCTCATATTAGTTGCCTTGTACGACATGGTTGAAGGTGCAGTACTAATGTTCTTTCTTTATTTCTTTGGAGACCCCCCTGGAACTTACATAGGGCTTCCACCCACACACTGATGGGAAAATCTACAGGGGAGATACTTCTGGTGATCAGACTGCCTCCTACTGTTTCGTTCTCTTTATATATATATATATATATATATATATATATATATATATATATATATATATATATATATATATATATATATATATATATATATATTTATATATATATATATATATATATAAATTTTTCATTTTACGGAATGCTGTCTCTAAGTGACAGAAGACACACATCGGCTGGTTTGGACAGTGTCTCAGATAACAACAAGAACAGAATGGATCACCAGTCTATAGAAACAAGAGGAACCCACTAGTGCCAAACAATGACTGACGGAAGGACATTATTGTGGGACTAAAATTGCCGTGTAAAATGGTACTAAGCATTACAGCTTGGATGTGGGTTTAGAAGACAAAAGGTTAAAAAAAAAAAAGAATGCCCGAGAGGAGACAAAGAATGGAACTACAACTGTCTCAATGAGGTGACAAATATGAAGTTACGCAAGGGGCTGACAATCTCATCAAGTAAAAGTAATTGTTACGGAAACACATCTGCAAACACACGCGGAGCACTTTGGAGCAGGTTTCCTGCTACGAAATCCAACTTCGTGATGACCCCGATGTTCTCAAGAAGAAGACAGATAATGATGATGGTAACAGAAGACAGATAATGATGATGGTAACTGAAGACAAATACTGGTTGATCTTTTGTTTAATAACATCAGATAAAAGATGCATCTCAGATATGAAGAGTAGAATTGCCTAGGAAAAATCATCATTCTATGAAAAGACAAGTGTTTATGCAACAACTCTTGGTCATATGAAGTAAGAAAGAGTTCTTCAGTGTTATATCAAGCCAATAGGACCTAAGACGCATCAAAAGTGAGGGATGCAGTCAGCGACCCATAGCTTGACTGCCTGCGTCAGGGTCAGCGAACCAGAGCTGACCAAGACCCTACTCCACCTCCACGTGGTGGTCCTGGAAACAGGCTGCATCAATGCAGTCTGGCTGAGGAGTAGGGATCGAAGAGGGAAGGCAAACCCGGTCCCAAAAAATGCCGTGCCTGAGTCGGATGTGTCGGCCGAAAGGCGCAAATACCGCAGCTTTGCTGTAAACGGACACAACGCAACCAACGTCCTTTTCAGGACGAACGAGGAAGAAGAAGATATCAAGCCAGTCATATCATACGGAAGTGAGTCACAAGCAATTAGTAAGCAAGCAGGAAAAGCCATAGAGGCCACCTAGATGTAGTTTTATAAAAAAAAATGTTCTGAATACCATGGACAGCTAAGAAAAAAAAATAATGAGGATGTTCTGAAAGAAGCCATTGTGACAAGGAAACTTATTTTATAACATAATATCACATATTAGAAGCAAGCAATCCACTTTCGTTGGACATATAATGAGACATATAAAACATCAGGAAAGATTGATGACAAAAGATACAGAAGGCAACAAAGAGAGAAGATACTGGATAATTTGACATCATGTCATGGAAATAAGTCAACAACAGAAATGATAAACAGCACGGGAGACAGGAAGTTGTGAATAGACATGATCGCCTCTGCTACAAGGCATGAAACTTGATGACGATCCTTGAGTTACGTTACAATTCCATCTCGAGCAATACTTTTATTTTCTTTTATTTATTTCCTGTCAAATGATTTGAGTTCATCATCGCTGTCCTTCAACTCGCCAAGGAACATAAAGCCTCCAACAAACTCAGGGCAAGTCCTCCTACCCGTGCAATCTGTTATAGATTTTCTCAGGTTCCTTTATCGTTATCTTTCAATATCCTCTTTATCCCTTGCAATTTTTTTTTTTCTCTTTTAGGTCTCCGGTTCTTATCTCCGTACATTTATCGGTCGCCTTCTACCTCTCTAGCTTGGAGGATTCCAGAAAAAGAACTGTCTTGCTACGCTATCAACAGATTACAATATGTCGTGTTCTATCTAACGCATGCGTCTTCTCATCACCTGTTCCACAGGCATCTGTCTGGTCCTTGTCAAACCTTCTTCCTTTATTCTACGCTAGCAACCATTTATGATACAGATTAAAATATATCAAAGAAAATTATTCTCAGCACAAACGGTTTAAACTTTCCCCCGGGAATGAAACCTCATCATGTAAAATAAATTGCTATATGATCCACCACTGCGTGAGCACTAAAGTACGTTTTGCATATGAACAACTGCAGTAGTGACCCATACTACTTGATGAGCAAGGAGACATTAATTCATTCTAATGAATGAAACACAGGTCTAATGCCGCAGATAATGAATACCACTATATATACACCTCGGTATCTCTATTCCAGGGGCGGACTGAGCGGTGGGCATCTCGGACACTGCTTGAGGGTCCACAGCAGTAGATGGGCTCACGTGCCCCTAACCTCTCCTTGTGGAACCGATCAGGGGCCAATGACACTTTATGCCCCGAAACCCAGATCATTGTCAGTACGACACTGCTATATTCCCTTCCCTTTATTACCCAACAGAGCTATTCTTTATCTCGAATCATTGCTATCTACATTATGTTGCTAGTATAACAAGGATCGGTGCTAGCTATTAATATTTATAGCCTCATTACAGACCACTCCTGCGATGTGGACTCTGATATGTCTAATATCGGAAATTGTTTGTGTTTCCTTTACGTGACTCAACATACCAGGATACATCTGAGTGTACGACAACAGATGATGTTACAAGATAGTTATGTTACGACCCTTTTGGGGGTGAAAGCATTTTCCGATACTGTAAAGATATGCTGACCATAACAACCTCGAGGTAGGGTCGGAGTGGCAAAGGGGTATGGCGCTGAGAGAATATAATTTATGGAATTTTTTTTCTCAGAACTAGTGGTCCTAAAGATGTCATACCCCCCCCCCCCCCCCCCTGGTCTCATGGGTAGTAAGATCGGATGCCTAGCCTTCTCGGATAAGGGCGGAGGTCCATTATGCAAGTTGCGCACGTTAAAAATCCCACGGCAGTTGGAAATCGTAAAGAGTAGGCCTATCAGGCCGCTGCCCTGGCAAAATTTTAAAAATTAGAAATCTACCCACCACAAAAAATATTTATAGAATGTGTGATTCCTATATACACACATTGGATTCTCGCCGGTGCTACACTGAAAGAGCACGTTAACTGATTTAGCGTAGGCTTCCAACATTCCTTAAGAAGCGAAATAGGGACACGATAATGACGATGAGACATACAAATGCATAGCACACGCATACACATACGTTCAAACTGGCCCATTTTTATGTATCAACCGAAAACAGGACACTCATTACCACTGTTAATAGTCAAGCGAACGCTTTCTGTACGTGCCTTGAACTTACGAGAGATAGTTTACCGTGAAAAGCTCAAAAGACAACCAGCCGACAAATAAATCCTTGAAGCAGTAAACTTTCACAGGAAAGAAAATAAGAGAGATTAATGGGAAAAGGGGGGTGGGCGGTGTTAAGACAGAATGCACGTCTTCGATTCAGACAACACAAGGTTAAAGGTAAAAATAGTCTCATGGCATATACTGTCATACGGGAGTGCATACTTGTTAGAGATCTCCTCTTCACCAGGTCTCAGATTTATGAGGTGTCATTGCCTTTCCTAAATTAAGAGCAGAGTCAGGCATACATTTTACAGCTGGTTAGATTGTGCCATTCTCACGCTCACTGGACACGGTTAAATACAGAAAACGCACTGACAAGGTAGAATGGAGAACTTAAGGGGTTGAAATTAAGAAGAGTGGGGCGTGTACTTCGATGTCATTATAATAAGTCGCCCACGTTAAGGCTAGGATATCTAAACCTATCGAATACATCTCCCACTGTTCTTCATTTCAACCTCCATACTGCTGGGTCGACTGCAGCCCTTAAGGGCAGGATAGTCGCTGAACATAGCGGGGCTTACATGACAACAACCTCCAGCACGAGAATGGAGGTAGAGGCAGCTACTGCGGCTTTAAGGTGATTGTTTGAAAGTTCATTAATAAGGGCAATTATTGTGTCAGACTCTCAGTCCATTCTTCGGAAGATGCAAATGGATGGCTACGTCATGAATGGAAAACCTCCATAGAAGCCTCGCATCTTCAAGAACTGGTGTGGATCTACTGTCCTGGTCATGAAGAGGTACGCGGCAATGAAAGAGCTGATAGACTAGCTTCAATAGTAGGTGCATTGAATATGGACAAGGGAGAGATACTGAGGACAATTAATGAGCTCCTATTAGAGAATGACACTGCAATCGATAAATCATCAAGGCTAAGATTGCTGAAGTTTGGCATTAGGCGCAAGACTGACAGGGATGAACGTATGAGAGGATGCATCTGCGTAAATACAACCAGCGCGCAACAGGCAATCATACCCTTCGACGTTTGCTGAGGGAGACTGAGAACCTATGGGTTTTCCCGGAGTGCAATGATGTCGATTCTGAACAACAATGACTGTAGCATGATCTACGAAGCTTCGAACATGGTAACTCTACTTGGCCAATATTGAACTGAAACTCTGCCAATACGCTCATCAATATTAAACGAGCACTGCATTCTGTTAAGCACATTTGTTTCATTCCAAAATTGTAACTGCTTAGTGATAGAGACGAGATCTCTTCCGGGTCCTGGTCTACCTTCGCTTAATGCGTAACGATGTCTTCGTTCTTATAGACTTTAAATTGGTTTCCTCAAATTAACACGGTCTTTGAAATCTTTCCATTATTGTTAACCATTCAAAATATAAATGAAATGCAAAAGTATGATTATAAAATTCAGGATGATCAATTATAATTGTTCATACAAGATCACTTCCTACCTGTTATCCATGTACACACACAACTCTACGGTTGCAGTATGATATCTGGGTCACGGAATAACTCGTTTTACCTGTCGCTTGACACAGGTCAAAATATTCGATTACTAGCTGGGTCGAAGAATTAAATTGCAAATTCAAATATAAATGGTGTCCAGCTGTGCAATAAACAAACAGTTATTAATATTAGAATAGAAAATATTGAAATAAACTTAATTAATAAAGTTGCTAACATGGAAACTTACAATTTTAGGCGTGAAACTAGAATTTGTGTCCAGTAAATAAAGCATGTCGTTTGTCTTCGGCTCAAGTCGGGTATGACGTTTATTGCTCCTTGTCGTGACGTGCTACGCATATACAAGTTCAGTTTGGATCGTAAACGTTAAATCGTAAATTTTTTCTTTGTAATTAACTGCCTTAGGGGATGAATTGTTAAAACTTAAGTTACACTAAGTCTTCGCTGTAGATATGAGGTAGGATGAGCCAGCCGTGAATATCTCAATAGGGTGTGTTTATAAAAAGAATATATGTAGGCCCTACATAGAAAAAGGTTATGTGTCTTACCAAGACAAGAAAGAAAATCGCCAACGTTGCGACCACAAGACCTTCGACAGGGACAGGAAAGAAAGCGATAGCTAAGTAAGAGACATGAAAAAAATTATTAAAACGAATAAATAAAAAGTATACCACCTGGTCTGTTTAAATCTGCTTTCTTGTTTTTTTTTTTTTTCTGTCTTTTATCTTGTTGGTGGTTTCTGTTGTTATCCATTCTTTTTGTTGTCGTTGGAGGGACAGACAGTGAATGCAAAATAAGAATACAATAAGCTAGAGGAGCTTTAATTGCATTTAGAAATATATGGAGATCAAGAGAAATCGAGTCCAACACAAAAATAAGACTCTTCAACTCAAATATCAAGTCAGTACTATTGTATAGCTCTGAGACATGGAGAACAACAAAAATCAACAACCAAAAAGCTACAGACTTTCATAAATGGGTGCTTGCGTAGAATAGAAGGATTAAAATTGTATGACAAGGTTACCAACGTGGAACTGATGACAAGAACTAGACAAGTGCCAGTGGAACAAGAGATGAGAAGAAGATGATGGCGATGGATAGGACACACACTGAGGAAACCTGTTGATAGCATTACAAGGCAGTCCTTGTTCTGGAACCCTCAGGGCAAGAGAGGCAGTGATAGACCAAGAAGCACATGGAGAAGAGAGCTGGAAACAGAAGTGAAAATGATGAGGAGAACGTAGAAAGAACTTGAGATGATGGCACGTGACAGGAGGACTTGGCACGTGTTTGTTGAAGGCCTATGCTCCTTGGGAGCGGAGGGTAATGAATGAATGAATACTACTCGGTCGAACAGCCAGGCACTTTTCTAGGGTCTACGAATGAATGGAAAATTCATGAAAAAAAAAAATAATAGTTTGTTTGGTACGTCCGCACGTAACGCAATGCTGTCTAAGGGATGCAATCATTGCAAATAGTAAACATGTTTTTAAACTCAATATATACCGAGATGCGCCGGTAGTTTTAGTGGTTAGAACTTTTGTCGGCTACGTAAAATGTTCTGCTTTAGATTCCATGCAGATAACTTCACTTTATTTTAATGTATTTTGTTAATTTATATTTAAATTTAATCATCTGTCTTCAATCTTTATAAGTATGTTTTCGGTTCATTATAATTTCCAAGTGTCTGTGTTAGTGATGAAGGGCTTCTTAGCTCGATGGAAGGTGAAAGGTGGAAGGATATGGAACAGAAGAAACTGTATACAGAAGATGTAATAATTTTTTTCAGAATATGAGACAGAAATCGCACACCAAAATTTCTTGCCAGAATTTCTTGACGTGTTACTTGCTAATACAGTATAAAGTATGAAAGACTACAAAAACTACCTGTGCTTTGTGTTTGCTACGCCTGTTGTACAAGAATTTGAAAGATTGAATGTTCTTTTTCAGCAAAACAAAGCTGATCCACTCAATCTGTACCAAGAACTATTCTTGTACCAGCATAGTCTTCAGATGAGAACGTGTGATGTCAGAGGGCAGAAAAAGAGAATGTATTAAGTTGATTTTGGTGTTAAGTTCTTAAGAGAATGGGATAGGTTCCTACAGCAGACCATTGTCGTGAAGTGGTCTGATTCACAAACCCGTCATTCTTTACCCAAAACTGCACGCCATACTTTATAAATACTAAAAGAGAGCAGAACCAATGAAACGCCGTCTGTATTCGGTTGTTTACAAATAACGATTACGCATTCAGCATGGAGGATCAAATCTGTGCAAATCAGTTGGATGTGGAATTTAACTACAGCTTTATGAAAGAAATACCTTCTGGAAGAGGTCAAAAATACCATACTAGGAATGTTGCTCTACACGTCTGTGCAGAGACTTCCACAAATAATAGTATAGGAAGGGAGAAATTTCTAGTGAAAGGCATCGACACATCAGGTTGGTCCATAATTTTGCTGTTTAGGCTACGCCTAGGAAAAGACGGTAGCATGTAATATAAAGACTATTATCTAGATGGATAAATAATAATTCAGGGGATATTTTAAGCCTAAGATGAAGGAAATCGCTCCAGAAATAAGGAAGATAATTGAGTTTATAGTTTTTCAAAATTGAACAGCAAGACAAAATAGGCATATTTAAATAAATTAAGAATGGAAGCAGAAAAGGTGTCCATGGTTTTAGAAAAGCATTTAAAGAATTATTTCTTGATGGAATGGACCACACGCACCAGGAACAAAGATAAGGAATTGTATTACTGTATTGTTTAAGATATCACTTAGTATTTTTTTCACAAAACCTAATAACTTTATGGAGGCGAATCCTGGACAAAGGGCTCTAACTAAGGATTTGGAGAAAATTGTATTCACAGTGAATTGAATTAGGTTAATGCTGACTTGATGTGACCTGTGCGTCTACCTGCACTCTGTCGTCTGAAACTATCTCTCATCTCCTACTTCTGGGAAAAAGAGATAGAGATAGGCAATATAGGGGTGAAATTAAATATATTTCAGGTTGCATCCTGCAATTACTTCCACCTAAAGGAGCCAGACTCTACTATAAGATCCAGTGGTGCGAGCGCCCTTGATGCCATGGGGGCGGTCACCCAATCCTAGGGCCTGGAGGAGACACAGTTTTCTTGCCAGACCCAAGGTGGAACGGACTACTAAATCAAGACTTGAAGCTAAGTAGCCACACAAGGCTACTGATCAGTTTATTCCAATTCACCAAGGATATTGAAATAAAATGATGAAGTTCGAGTGTTTTTAGCTAGGCAAACATTCTAGTCAGTACTTGACAACAATTCTAGAGCTGTGAGCGACATAGAATTAAGATTAACATACTAACCTTCTACCACCTGAGTGAGTTCAACCAAGAGAGAACCTTTAACAAAATTCAGAGACTTTTGATAATTTTATGAACAATTTTCAAATGTTTATTTATTTAATTTTGTAAATTGAATTTTGAGTTTCTTGAAAGATTTTCAAGCAGAAAATAATACTTGTAAAAACAAATTGTAAATATTTACCAGCAGACTTACTTAAATTATTTAAGCTAAGTTACAGTTCTTGTTGGTAAATAGTTTAGTTAAATACCCCTAGCAGAGCTAATAATATATCAACAGAGGGGATCTGGAGAGGGGCAAGTAGAGACTTAGAGTAAAATATTACCATCTTCTCTAGGAACTTATACAGCTTAATCCTACCTTTGATATCTATACACCCTAACTCTTTTCAGAGAAGGGGGTATTACTTATAAGACCAGACTCTTATCTGGCACTATCCTGGTATCAACTGATACAACTTTGTGTCCAGGATATCTTATAATTTAAATAACATCTACCCTCTCGTGACAACCACAGGCGTTGAGGCCCATCAAGAAATAAAAAATGTCAAGGTAAGATGTTTGTCTATGCAAGAAGAATCTCTCAGTCAAGTTAGACAGCTAGAGATACTTTTCAAGGCCTTTCAAAAATGAGCCCTGTGATAATTTTGAACAAGTCTTCAAGGCCCACATTTTCAGCGTTACCTTTTATACACATTGCAGAAAACAACATCATCACATTAAAAGAGCAATACAGGAAAATAACTTTTGTTGATTGGAGAGAAAAACTACAATATAAGAAAGATGGACTCCCCACAGAAAGTGAACTGGTTTGGATTGGTGTACTCTAACGTAAGATCTTTAAAGAGCTCGCCTCATGTGCCATTATTGTCTAATAACCCCAGTGAGTAATGTTGTAGTTGAGAGGATGTTCTCTCTTGTACCATCAGTTGAGATAAAAGCAAGAAACAGAATGCAGCTGCATCTGCTTGACGCTATTGTAAGAATTAACACCTAACTGTTGTTTTTGAATAAATGTTGTAAGGACTTCACTGTATCGTAAAAAATGTAAGAACACTATACTTCTGACAAGTATACGGCGAAGGTTCCAGCGGGGATGTCATTGATGACCCCGATCTGGAGCTTTTTTTTTATGTGAGTATGAATAATCTATCTGAATAATTCGGCTTTTTAAAAAAGTGCTTGGTTTAATTTTTTTGCTTTTTTGTGTGAATGTGTTTGGCTTTTTTTCACAGTTTACATGTGGTAAACCTGACTTACAGGTGCGAACCACATAACCTAGCTATAATTTACTCTGTTTAAAAAATCTGGAAATCTCAACAGCAGGATGGTTATACGAGTGTTAAATGTGATGCGGATATCTACACCATCTGACATTTCTCACTGCATGAGTTGCTAGATTCATTTGTATTCTTGTTGTATTCAAGTGAAAAGACTCGAGCAATGACATTTAGATCAATGCTCCGCAACCGGTGTGCCGCGGCGCATTGATGTGCCACCAGAGTCTGCCTGGTGAGCCGTGACACCAAGCAAAATACACCATGTAATGGTATACAAATTTATATGTGTGGGTAAAATATTACGAAAGAATCTCACACGTAAAAATGTACGAATAATAAGTTGAGTTATCATCATCCACCAATATATTACAACAAAATTATGGGAGCATTGTCAGATGATTGCAGTGCATTTTAAAACATTTACCATATCCACCTATTTAAATATTGTAGTGTGCCGCGGAAAAAATCGCTGCGAGAGTTAATCGTGAAAAGACACACAGCCAGCTAAGCACCCTAAAGAAAGTGTCTCATTGCCCGTGGACATTTTTGTTTACAACACTGTGTGCAACAATGGAATATACATATAGGACCCCTGAACGACCCAGACATTATTCAGTCATTAACATAATTTCAGTTAACAAATAAATGCCAAAACACTTGAGCCAGTCAATCACTCTGTTTTTGTTCTGTGTTAGAGCTGCGACTGTAGTTCGCTACATATTTCTATTTAGGGCTATCTTTTTTTTCAGCTCTGCCCATTAGATCCCTGTTGGCTCGGCTTTCCCTCCCACCGTTTTTCCCCATATTCTTTTAGGCCTCTCCACTCTACTCTTCCCCTGTGAGTTCCAGTTCATAACTTGTCTGGTGGTTGTTTACTGAGGATGTATCTGATCGAACTCCGCTGTCTCTCTTTCATCTCCAGCTTCATTAAGTGATGTCTGGTCTTACCCACGTGACCGTGTTTGTTATTAGATTTGACCATTCAATGTGAAGGATGCGAACGAAGTATCTGTTGGTAAATGGCTAGAGTTTGGATATTTTATATGTAATGTCTCAGAGCCATAGAGTAGGAGAGATGGTAAAAATGTCTTGAAAAGCTTTATCCCAGAGTCCGCTGGGAGGACAACATTAGACAATCTTTGAAGGACCGAGGACTAGAATGGAACCAGGCCAGGAGGAAGACAGCCGATAGGATAGTATGGCGCTCTCTCTTCCAAACCTCTACACCTCACGGTAGAAGGGGAACGACTAAGTAGTAGTAGACAAGCTTTATTTTAGTTTCCTAGAAATAATCGAGCGTCGTTATCTTGGAATCTAATTGTTAATTCACTTCACAACTAGACACGATAACTAACGCTTGTGCTGTAGATTAATTAATCATTCAAAACTCATTTCCTCCTATCGAGCATGGAGTCGCCTCTGTAGCTGGCTCTAATGCAGGAAACATGCCTTAAAACATTTATGTGCTCTTAGAGGAGCAGAGTCTGTAGCAATTTGTTTCACTTGATAAGGTTTCCAGCCCCATACACAACCTTCTATTATTCCCCTCGTTAGTCACAAATTGCCTGAGGGAAGCGATAATCCCATTCTTTCTTTGTCTTCTCAGAGACCCCAGGGAATAAAACGGGGCGAATAATCAATGGCCGCAGAGAATTATTCCCACATCATCTTTGGAGTACTGAGCATTGTTTCTGCTTTTGCCAGGAGCCAATGTGAAGCTCAGTGTTCGTCACGTCGTTCAGTGCAAATAAGATTCTCCAATTGTCCAACGTTACACGGTGCAATACTATCAAACCGTGGAGAATCGTAAACCAAGAATGCACAATAACCATGTAAGTTAGGAAAATGTGGGTTAACAGAAGAAAGCCAAGAATGCGATGGATAGCTGCATGTTAAAACAAGTAAAGAAAAAATTAAACAAGCTTTATGGACCACAGTTGGTCATTACTAGAGCTGTGTTTCAAACGAAAGACTCGCCAACATAGTTGTTTGAAAAAACACAATCATTTAATCGCTGTTCACCATCCGACGCCCGCTCCTACAAATAAGAAACACAGTCTATATTCACAGTGCATTATTTCCTTTTTTTAAAGCCCTTACTTTAATAGAGTTATTCCTACCTTATTTTATATTGTATTACCGGTCAAAAACTTGAAAGATTAAAATGTCCAAAACAAAGGAGCTGCATTCAAAGCTTCAGCTCTCTACAATGAGTTAAACATAGAGATTCTGAGTGTCAACGAATTTAAACAAAACAAATATACAAAACTCATGTATCCTTAAATAAAAGTGTTTTTTTTTTTTAAAGTATATAGAAAATTTTATGAAACATTGGACAGACAAAAGAAAACCGCTATAAAATGTGCGTTTTTGTATCAACATTGAACATGTTAACACCACCAGATCTAGAAACTGGACAGACTGCGTGTCTTCACTGGTCTTAGAGTGTTGTTGTTTGTTCTGTTGGGCCAAGGTTTGGTGGTGTTTACAGTTTTCTTGTGTCTGGTGTTTACAGTTTTCTTGTGTCTGTTGTTTACAAATTTTTGGCATTGAACAGCTCAGCGAGGAGTCTTCTTTATTTAGCAATTCATTTTATCTCAGTTTTCAGTATGTGTACTCAATTTAACTTCTGACAGACTAGGACTATGCAACTGGCATCTCTGTTTGTTGTTCTTTAATTGTTATTATTGTTGTTATTGTCGTGAAATTATAAATCCACATATATAAATTAAAAGGTAAATGTAAAGCCTAACGAAGTAATTCAATAAAAGGAAATAAGACTGGTAAAGACCCGTGCTTTCCAATAGCGTACACCTACGTTGTGGAATGCCATAATGGCTGAATCAGAAAACCCCTTTTTCTGCTCCGTCTGCATAAAACTACACGCGTTTCTAAAAAGACAACTAGTACTGTGTTTCTTAGAAAACCTTGAGATACGCAAGCTGCTTAATGACCTAGATACACAAATACTAGCATTAATGAATTATATACACTACGTTAACCTAAAAAGGACAGACGGACTTAGGATAGAGAGAGAGAGAGAGGTACTGAGGAACGTATGCAACACTAACACGCGTCTCGCGATTGAAAATTAATGCCACTCCCAACGCGAAAGGCATGAAGCACTAACTTTTTTTCAAATAGACAGTGATAAAAAACACTACCAATACACGGTTAAGTTTTGAAAACATGATTTAATGCTTATTAGGAAACATGACATTCTACTGTTTTATGTCTGAAATCCTGACATTAGTCTGACAGAACAGTCGAAAAGGCAGGACAGGTGGCGGTTCTAAACATAAAAAAACCAATACATGACTATCCTAGAAAATACATATTTTGAACGCAGCCACTTAGCTCCCTTAAAACTTATATATTTGGGTGCCTTAGGACTTGCTGACAAAGAATATGTTAGGTGTTAAGAAATTAGTTTAATAATTAACAAATTATAGCCATAATACTAGAGTGAGGGTGTCAGACAACACAGGATCAAATTTGCTCAGTGGCATGTTTTAAAACCATTATTTTACGGGAAATAGGCCAACAAGTTAAATCCGATTTGATTGGCTAGAATAATATGTAAGGCTAAACATGATTAGTCGATTGCAAATACTATTTTTGGTTGTTAATAGAAACGATAGAAAGAGTACATTTTTTTTCAAATGCTTTTGTAAACATGGTCCGATTGGTTAGACCATTTGATATAGTCAATTAGGAGCGTCAGTTCAGGGCCACATTTTGAAAATAAACTTATTGAACGGCAAGTGCGTTGAGATCCAGCTCATATTTTTCTAAATAAAAGCCTGGGACAGAGGCAGATCGGAATTGTGCCATATTCATCGCCAGTCAACGTATTTGTTTATTATTTCCATGAATTGTGGTAAGCTAGACATTTGATATCTTTTGATGAAAATTGAATGTGAATTGATAATGTATGTCTGTATGTGTGTGGTTCAGTAATAAACAAAAGGCAAAACCTAGATATTGCTCCAACATGAACAAAACTTGTCGCAGAGGAGTGAAACTGCATGGGATTGCCAAATAGTACGATGACACCTATCTTATTGAATAGAAGGAAATAATGCTGAAATTGCAGAGGCGTTGTAACCATTAGGGAGAGGAATACTGGTGTAAATTGTTTCAGATGAAGCTAGCAGTTGGCCTACCTCGCTGAACTCTGTGTTTGTTATGTATTGTGTTTCAGTGTGGAAATAGATTATAAATTAGTTCTGAAGGGAGGTACAACCTTCTTGTTTCAGGGACCGTGGTCCTGAACTATTAAAGCAGCACCTCTTCTGAGTTTTGCTGAATCCAGAGGCTGATAGCATACTCCTTGGTAAAGATAGCGACCAGTGTTGTTTCTCAAGAACACGGTGAAGCAAGCGAGCAGAAGAGACTGTTTCCTGCCGCCCTCACAGAAGATAAGCTTCGTTGGCCAGAGCAGCTCAATCTTATGTACCCCCCCCCCCTCTAAAAGTGACAGTATATTAAATAAAGAGGGACAAGTAATTGTTTCCAATGACAGGAACTGTGAACTTTTCCAATACTATTTCCACCAGAAACAGACACCTGAAGTCATGATGATAAACAACCACCTAGCTTGAAAAATCCAGTATTACCTCATAGTACTACATCACAACTTACACACACATTGTGATAATAATAATATATGTCAATTAGTCATCACAATATTCCAGAATAATTCTGACTGAGGTATAAATGTGGTAGCAAGTAAGGTTATCTGTAATACACCACACTTATTAGATACAGATACCTTCACAGCTGATCTCAGTCAGTACACTAAGTCCCCTATAATATTTATATCATCCCACTTTACCACATATATTGGGGTCTCGCTCCCGGGATATTGAACCTTCCCCTAGCATATATATTGGGAGTAATTCATTTCTGGAAATAATAAAAATTAAAAAGGTATTCTTGGGTGGAAAAATAAGGTTGAGCTCTCAGTGCTTGTGGTTGTCCTTAGTTAATTAGACATAGATAAAATTGTTTGGTTAAATATTTTATACATTTACCTGTTAGAAAATGGCCGACCTGGCAAAGTTTCGATCTGCTGCTGTGCAGGCTGCGAAAGAGTTAGGAATGGACGGGCAAGTTATGATTGCTTATGTCACTACTGAATGTGACAAATATATTGAACGTGAAGAAAAAAGATTAGAAAAAGAAGCTGAAAGAAAGTTAGAGGCTGAAAAAGAAATTAAGAGGTTGCAGATTGAGGCTGAGGCTAAGGCATTGGAGTCAGATAGGGAGATTAAAAGGCTCCAGTATGAAGAGAAGAAGCTGGAGGCAGAAAGAGAAGAAAAGAGACAGGCTGCAGAGAGGGAAGCAGAAGATAAGAGATTACAAAGGGAGCACGAGTTACGACTAAGGGAGTTGGAATTTCAAGGCCATGCTCCTGAAAATGGTGCCAGTCTTTTTACCTCCGATGCCACTGCTAGTCAGGGTGCCTCAACCTCAGCTATGAACTTTCATTTAGATCATTTTGTTGAGAAAGAAGATGATATCGAGAGCTATCTAAATAGATATGAACTATTAGCTACCACGTATGGGTTAGAGAGAGAAAGGTGGAGCTTAAAGTTATCTCAAGGACTTCGTGGTACGGCTTATGAAGTTTTTGCCAAAATTAGCAGAGGTGATCAAGAAAATTATGACATGCTAAAGCAGGCTCTTTTGTTAAGATATGAAAAGAATGATGAATTTTATGGGAACAAATTTAGGAATGCTAAACTACTGTCAGGTGAAACCTATCACCAGTTCTCTGCACGGTTAGAGACCTACTTGGAGAAATGGACGGCTCTGGGGAAAACCCAAAATCTTAAGGAAATGATCCTTATAGAACAACTAAGAGAGTCCATGGCTCCAGACCTGAGAAAGTTTCTCATGGAACAAGGTGCAGAGAGACTGGGTGAGTTATTGAATGTTGCTGAAAGATATCAAGCAGCTCAAGCAGAGGTAACAAGTAATAAAACCCCACAATTCAATGAAAGGAAATATGATAACAGGAAACCCTTCAGACAGGAAGGAAAATATTGTCAAATATGCAGGATGCATAATCATAATACTAATGAATGTGGTAGGAAAGTTCCTCCATATCACGCGGCATGCATGATAACAGTGGACAAGGGGAAGAAGAAACTGACAGAGAATCATATAAATCTTCAATATCCCCCCATCTGTGAAGAAGTGACATGTAATGGTGCCAAGGTTAGGTGCCTTTACGATTCAGGTTTAGAATATGACTCAGTTGTGAGTGCAACCCTAGTGCACCCTGAACAGTATACCACAGAGAAAGTGGAGATACAAGGGGCCGTAAAGGGAATATCCACCATGACACTTCCCGTAGCCGAGATCAATGTAGAGACAAGGTACGTGGAAGGAGTGATTAGAGCAGCCGTGTGTGACGACCCTAATTACCCGCTGGTGTTAGGAAGCAAATATGTTTTTCTAGGAAGCCCTGTAAAACCTGTGGTAATGGCCACGCTTCAGGTCAGGTCGACCCCTAGTAGAACGGAGGAGGAACCACCACAAGTTTATTCTGATAAGCAGATAAGAAAGGCCCAGGCAAAAGATAAAACATTAAAACCTTGCTTTGGTAAATTGCCAACAAGCCATGCACACCCTAAGAAAGGACAATTTTATTTGAAGGAAGGACTGCTCTTCAGGAAAGCTAGAGCAGGATCCAAAGAACAGGGACAATTGGTATTGCCAACCCCCTACAGGGAAAAAGTGATGGCACAAGCTCATGTTGTACCAGACGGTGGACACCAGAGAAATGGGACCACCCGTCAAAGAACATCGGAAAAATTCTACTGGCCCCAAGTAGCTGCTGATATTGCACAATTTGTGGGGGCCTGTGAAAAATGTAGCAAGGTACAGTCCCCAAGTTGGGAAAATCATAATCAGATGCCAGCCAAGCATTCTGAAACATATGGGCCTAACAATAACAAGGAAAATAAAAATAATAAGGTTGACATAGAGGATAGGTATCCACCTTCCCCCCAACAGTGTTCACCAAAAATATTTAGATTCGCAACTCTGAGAAGGGCATCCAGAGAAAATAGAAACTCAGACCAGTCAACCCAGGAACAGTTTGAAGCCGCAGTTAGGGAGCTGGCTGTCATTGACATTGAAGATGATCCGCCTAAGTTAAAACCGAAACAAATTGTTAACAGAAGAACAGTGGGCAGTGGACGAGTGAGCAATTGGGAAAATGCTCACAGCGCTTCACAATATGGCTATTAACTTAGCATTAAAAGGGCACTGGTGACATTGGTAGTCACCCGACCCTACACCGTCCAAGGGGAAGTAGTGTTCGGACCCTGGATGGAGATAACCCACACATCTTATAGCAATGCTAAGGGCGAATTGATTTCTGATGCAGAAACTCATTTCCCCACATATTATCTTAATTCACCAGATTGTCGGTAGGCGGAACTATAGTTGGTGAATATGGCCTCCATTTGAGTGGCACATTATAGAACATTATAAATATATTATTAGACGGGTGTTTCCACATTCAATCACGCCTGAAATCAGACCACTTGTTGGCTGTGAACATTTCGGAGGAGCAGAGTGTCTCCATTGTTGCCTTTTTGAATTGAGGATAGTCCGAGTGTTTATTAAGGCTTATCAGGAAATTATTGGATCCCCTACACAACTCATATATCACCATATAGATCAACTCCTCATAACGTACAAATTGAGGAACATCTAATATTCTCGGGACATGTCGTTGAGCAGACTCAGAGAAGAGAAATGGTGAACACTGATTGCTAAGCAGCAATAAGACAAGCAGTAACACTTGCAGCTGTTCAGTAATATAACTGAAATGGATTCTTGGATTGCAGAGGTCTGAGGCAACCTTCGTCAGTAGTGCTTACTTTGAATTGAGACACCTGCATTAATCCATGATCAAAATGAAATCAGAGAAACGTTGATGCAGATTTTCTAAGCCGCCATCCGTGCGATGAAAATCAAAGAAATCACCAGGCATAGACATAAATTTCTCTATGTGTATATAGAATTATAGACTGACGTATAACGTCTGTTTTAAGTGGGGAGAATTTGTCGTGAAATTCTAAATCCACATATATAAATTAAAAGGTAAATGTAAAGCCCAACGAAGTAATTCAATAAAAGGAAAGAAGACTGGTAAAGACCCGTGCTTTCCAATAGCGTACACCTACGTTGTGGAATGCCATAATGGCTGAACCAGAAAACCCCTTTTTCTGCTCCGTCTGCATAAAACTACACGCGTTTCTAAAAAGACAACTAGTACTGTGTTTCTTAGAAAACCTTGAGATACGCAAGCTGCTTAATGACCTAGATACACAAATACTAGCATTAATGAATTATATACACTACGTTAACCTAAAAAGGACAGACGGACTTAGGGTAGAGAGAGAGAGAGGTACTGAGGAACGTATGCAACACTAACACGCGTCTCGCGATTGAAAATTAATGCCACTCCCAACGCGAAAGGCATGAAGCACTAACTTTTTTTTCAAATAGACAGTGATAAAAAACACTACCAATACACGGTTAGGTTTTGAAAACATGATTAATGCTTATTAGGAAACATGACATTCTACTGTTTTATGTCTGAAATCCTGACATTAGTCTGACAGAACAGTCGAAAAGGCAGGACAGGTGGCGGTTCTAAACATAAAAAAACCAATACATGACTATCCTAGAAAATACATATTTTGAACGCAGCCACTTAGCTCCCTTAAAACTTATATATTTGGGTGCCTTAGGACTTGCTGACAAAGAATATGTTAGGTGTTAAGAAATTAGTTTAATAATTAACAAATTATAGCCATAATACTAGAGTGAGGGTGTCAGACAACACAGGATCAAATTTGCTCAGTGGCATGTTTTAAAACCATTATTTTACGGGAAATAGGCCAACAAGTTAAATCCGATTTGATTGGCTAGAATAATATGTAAGGCTAAACATGATTAGTCGATTGCAAATACTATTTTTGGTTGTTAATAGAAACGATAGAAAGAGTACATTTTTTTTCAAATGCTTTTGTAAACATGGTCCGATTGGTTAGATAAGAACCGATATGTAGAGAACTCTCTGTCCCCTGGGGAAGAATCTACTGTACAAATTAACAGGGAAGAGGCAACTCCTCTAATGAGTAAGGAAGTACATAATGACGAGTGTTCCTTAAATTCTGTTGAAAGGGAGCATTCTGAGAAAGACCACCTAAAAACTAGTAGGAGAAGCCTAAAAATAGGAACATGGAATGTTAGAACTTTAAACGGAGAAGGAAAGCTGGACAATCTTATATTAGAGGCAACCGACATGAAACTCGATATACTGGGAGTTGCAGAGGCAAGACTTTTGGATACAGGCTACATAACAAGAGACCAGTACACGCTTATACACTCAGGAGGAGAAAAACACGAAAGAGGGGTAGGAATGTTGATAAAGAAGGAGTTAGAAAAAATACGTATGTGGATACTGGACACACAATGACAGAATGATGTTACTAAAGATGAGAGCAAAGCCATTCGACATATCAATCTTACAAACTTATGCACCAACTAAAGATTACAGCGAGGAAGAAATAGAAGAATACTATGAAGAGCTACAACACCCACTTAAACCAGTCAAATCTACAGATGTGTTGATAGTAATGGGTGATATGAATGCAAAAGTAGGAAAAGGAAAATACAAGAAAATAGTAGGACAGTATGGATTAGGGACAAGAAATGATAGAGGAGACAGACTTATCCAGTTCTGTGAAGAAAACCAGCTGGTCATATGTAACACCTTTTTTGAACATCACCCAAGGAAATTATACACATGGAAAAGCCCAGGAGATGTAACACGTAATCAAATCGACTATATCATGATAAAACATAGATTTAAGAACAGTGTCACAAGTGCAAAGACACATCCTGGCGCTGACATAAATTCAGATCACAATCCAGTTGTCATCAAAGTAAATATAAAGCTGAAAAGAGCAGGAAACAGAAGACAGGAGGAACCCCAGATAGAAATATCAGCGCTGAAACAACCAGATATAAAACAGAAATATTTAATCGAAGTCAAAAATAAATACCAACAGTTATTGACAGAAAGCATGGAGCAGTATAGAAGAGAAAACCCAGAAGAAAAAGCAACCGCAAAATGGGAATGCTTAAAAACAAGCATACAATCAGCAAATGCAAATTTACCTAAAAAGGAGTCTAAGAAAAATCAAATTTGGATGACAGATGACATCTTGAATAAAATGGCAGAAAGAAAGAAAGCAAAAAATACTCCAGAATATAAAACAATAGACAATGA
This sequence comes from Oreohelix idahoensis, assembly GCA_024509875.1. Taxonomy (NCBI): domain Eukaryota; kingdom Metazoa; phylum Mollusca; class Gastropoda; order Stylommatophora; family Oreohelicidae; genus Oreohelix; species Oreohelix idahoensis. The sequence continues at coordinate 137,455 of JAMPIV010015425.1, forward strand.
CATACGTACTCTGTGTAGAGAAGCAAAAGAACGGTGGATAGAAACAAAATGTAAGGAAATAGAAGACTTGGAAGCGAAGCACATGACAAGAGATATGCATGAAGAAATAAAGAAATTATCAAATCGGTCGCGGTTTGCACAAGGAGGAAGCTGTATCAAGAACAAAAATGGTGTAATATTACTTGATGAGAAAGACATATCAAACAGATGGGCAGAATACGTAAAAGAACTATTCGAGGACAACAGAGGTAAAAAACCATCACCAGATTCTAATGAAGGCCCACACATTCTCAGATCAGAAGTAGAGAATGCCATTCATATGATACAAAAAGGAAGATCAGCAGGCATGGATAACATAAACATTGAAATGATAGAAGCTCTGGAGAGCTTTGGTATAGATACAATCACAGAAATATGCAATGATATATACAATACAGGATATTTACCACACGACATGAAGACATCAGTTTTTATAACATTGCCCAAAAAACCAAATGCAACAGAATGTTCAGACTTCAGAAACAATCAGCCTGATGAGTCATGCAATTAAGATACTGCTCAAAATCATACAGGAAAGAATAAAAAGTAAAGTAGACAGCGAAATCCAAGAAGAACAGTTTGGTTTTAGACGGAACAGTGGAACAAGAGAGGCAATATTTTGCCTAAGAAGATTAGCAGAAAAATATACAGAGGTCCAAAAAAGTATGTATATGTGCTTCATTGACTATAAGAAGGCTTTTGACAGAATCCATCATGAGAAAATAATTGAATGCCTCAAAGACATAGGTATTGATGGAAAAGATATAAGAATACTCAGTAACCTTTATTGGGAGCAAACTGCCACAGTAAGATCGGGAAGGAATTATTCACCATACATAGACATAAAAAGAGGTGTCAGACAAGGTTGTGTGCTGTCCCCCTGCCTATTTAATTTATACACCGAAAAAATTTTCAAACAGATACAGGAAATACCAGGACTGAACATCAGTGGAAGATGATACCGTGTTGTTAGCTGAAAGCGAACAGGAGTTACAAGAACTAGTGAAGCAAGTGAACAGTATAAGTCATGAATATGGACTCGACATTAATATTGAGAAAACTAAAACTATGATAATTAGCAAAACAGACGATAAACCCACATTAAAGATAAGCGTAAATGGGAAAATCCTGGAACAAGTCAAGAGCTACGTGTATCTTGGTCATATAATAACAGAAGATGGCAGATGTGAAACAGAAATCAAGAAGAGAATAGGAATGGCCAAAGCTACATTCAACAACATGAAACATATACTGACATCCAAACAGTTATCTCACAAATTAAAACTGAGAATCATAAAGTGTTATATATATTCTGCATTTCTGTATGGTGCAGAAACATGGACGATGAATAAGCATTTGGAAGAAAGAATTGAGGCTCTTGAAATGTGGATATATATAGAAGAATGGGGCGTATCTCATGGAAAGAGATGAAAACAAATAAGGAGGTCCTAGAAAATCTAGGTATGAAAAGAGAACTAATGAGAGAGGTCAAAGTTCGGCAGCTAAAATACTTTGGCCACATAAAAAGGCATAACACCTTGCAGAAGACCATAACAGAAGGGAGAGTTGAAGGTAAACGTGCAAGGGGAAGACAGCGCTATAAGTGGGAAGATAACATCAAGAGATGGACGGGAAAGAGTCTATCAGAGTGTACCACCAAGACAAGAGACAGAAGACGTTGGAGATCCATTACAGCCAACCTCCGTTGTGGAGATGGCAACTGATGATGATGATGATATAGTCAATTAGGAGCGTCAGTTCAGGGCCACATTTTGAAAATAAACTTATTGAACAGCGAGTGCGTTGAGATCCAGCTCATATTTTTCTAAATAAAAGCCTGGGACAGAGGCAGATCGGAATTGTGCCATATTCATCGCCAGTCAACGTATTTGTTTATTATTTCCATGAATTGTGGTAAGCTAGACATTTGATATCTTTTGATGAAAATTGAATGTGAATTGATAATGTATGTGTCTGTATGTGTGTGGTTCAGTAATAAACAAAAGGCAAAACCTAGATATTGCTCCAACATGAACAAAACTTGTCGCAGAGGAGTGAAACTGCATGGGATTGCCAAATAGTACGATGACACCTATCTTATTGAATAGAAGGAAATAATGCTGAAATTGCAGAGGCGTTGTAACCATTAGGGAGAGGAATACTGGTGTAAATTGTTTCAGATGAAGCTAGCAGTTGGCCTACCTCGCTGAACTCTGTGTTTGTTATGTATTGTGTTTCAGTGTGGAAATAGATTATAAATTAGTTCTGAAGGGAGGTACAACCTTCTTGTTTCAGGGACCGTGGTCCTGAACTATTAAAGCAGCACCTGGTCTGAGTTTTGCTGAATCCAGAGGCTGATAGCATACTCCTTGGTAAAGATAGCGACCAGTGTTGTTTCTCAAGAATACGGTGAAGCAAGCGAGCAAAAGAGACTGTTTCCTGCCGCCCTCACAGAAGATAAGCTTCGTTGGCCAGAGCAGCTCAATCTTATGTACCCCCCCCCCCCCCCCTCTTCTAAAAGTGACAGTATATTAAATAAAGAGGGACAAGTAATTGTTTCCAATGACAGGAACTGTGAACTTTTCCAATACTATTTCCACCAGAAACAGACACCTGAAGTCATGATGATAAACAACCACCTAGCTTGAAAAATCCAGTATTACCTCATAGTACTACATCACAACTTACACACACATTGTGATAATAATAATATATGTCAATACAAAGATCATATCTATAAATAGTGTACATACAACTTTTAATTACATTTGATTGTGATTCCTGGTTCACTTTGTAGTTGAATCAGGATATCTATTATTGAAAGAAATTAATACATATTTTTAAAGTTAAACTTGACTTATTAAGATAGTCTTATAGAGGGTTCTATGTGTGTGAGTGTCACAGTGTTGTAAAGTATTGTGGATTAAATTAAATTGTTTATCTGTCTGTTGTTGTTGTGACTTACACTTCATCATTATCATAACCCTAGACATTCAAAGTAGTCATCACAATATTCCAGCATAATTCTGACTGAGGTCTAAATGTGGTAGCAAAGTAAGGTTATCTGTAATACTCCACACTTATTGGATACAGATACCTTCACAGCTGATCTCAGCCAGTACACTAAGTCCCCTATAATATTTATATCATCCCACTTTACCACAGTTATAATGCTGCAAACTTCTATTATGTAGAAGTTAGATCTATATATTCTTTAATAAGATTTATTTAGCATCTGCAGTTTTTCGCAGTGACTGGAACATCGAGTGGCAAAGTGGATAGAGTGCTTGCTTCTCGAGGCAAAGTTGTCTGGTTCGATACCAGGTAGCGTCATTGTCCAGTCTACCCAGCTGCACATGGACCCTGACACAGCTCTTGAGTTAGGAAAGTCAAATGTGAGGAAACGAACCGGTCACCCCCACCTTATAAAATTGAGACCTAGTATAGTGAAGTCCCTAATGTTTCACTCCCGTCCGGCAGTATTCGCTTTTTTTTTTTTTTTTTTTTTAATATTTATTTATACATCGACCGCTAGGTTGTATGATAGTTGCCTAGTTTAATGTTTATTGGCTCTTCCTCTCGTGCTATTTGCTAATCACCCCTCTTGTGGTGTAAATTAGATTTCGTGGCGCCAGCAAATAGACTAGTTGTATGGAAAGCGCGTGTATTTGTATAACTTTCCCAAATGCGTGACTTTCATAATTATTACTATCGGTAGTAACATGGAAACAGAATTGGAGTCTAGAATATTCGTATAAACTCGGACTAAAAGCAGAAGCTAGGGGAATTGAAATTGCGCAACATTAGATAAGGGTTGAACGCCGTGAATGGCAATATTCTTATGTTCTTTTTTTTATCCTTCATTCGCTGTTTTTGTTTAAAGCATGGAGCCATATGCACTGTCGTTAGCGCCAAATCAGCTTTAAAAAGCATCATGTACTTTTGCAGTGGTGATTTCTGAAGACTTCTTGTTTACACAATAAGGTTTCCATCCGTTTGAGATAAGAATTGGAGTGCGGCAGGGATGAATCATATCTCAATTACTCTTCTTACTCGTCTTCATGGCTACAGATTGGTTTACGGAAACAACATCAGCCAATAGAAATGGTTTGGTTAGTTTTGGTTGTTAAGGACCATCTTAACTGCACACGGACAACTCCATCAGTGCTCCGATCTCCTCCCTTAGGTCACACAAGGAGGATCTCAGCACAGTGCAAGAGGATCCCAATGTGTGTATACAGGAATCACACATTCAATAAATATTTGTGTGATGGGTAGATTTCCTAATTTTTAAATTTTGCTGGGGCAGCGGCCGTATGGCCTACTCTTTATGGTTTTCCACTGCCGACGGATTTTTAACGTGCGCAACTTGCACACGGGACTTTCCATTTTGTCGCCAACATAAATGGAATTCAGTGAACTCTGACGAAACAATTCGACGATCTGTATTTTGCCGACTATCCTGGCTCTTCTCACCCGTTAACGTAACCGCATGCTAGACAAAAGGAAAGTACTTGATAAGAGAGCACAGCAGTTAGGCTTGAAAACGTACAGAGAAAGACAAATGATAGTAATGCATCAAATCATAACACGATTGCAATTGAAGAAACACTCCTAAGATATAGAATCATTCATATATTTTGGCAGCAGTATAGACCAAGTTGGAGGAACAGACATTAACAAAAAATAAGAATACAAAACGGCGATAAGAGCTTTCAGTGCATTGGGAAATATATGGAAATCAAAAGGATTCAAGTCCAATACAAAAATCTTCAACTCAAATGTCAAAGCTGTCCCATTATATGACTCTGAAATGTGGAGAACATCCAAAGTGGCAATCAGAAAGCGACAGATTTATATAATCGGCTGCTTATGCATGTAGTAAAATCTGCGAGAATAATCGCTCATTTCAGTAAGATTTTAGTCATAAAATGATAATAAATAAATCCGCCCTATTGTGTCTGACGGTGATGCTCTCACACGCCAGCAACGCTGCCTTTTGTGCAGTGCTAAAGCCTATAGAACGATCCCACGGTAAAAATCTAACACGCGTTTTAGTTTCGGTTTCGAAAACGTACTACCAATTTTTAACATTTTGCCAGATCTGCTGCATACATTCTGCAGCCAAGACTTATAATTAACGATTTTGCGGAAGTGTGCCGCAAAATAACTATCTGAATTAACGTATTCTGTCAACTTTAACGCTGGTAATAAGTAATAATCCTTACATTTTTTGGTAGTGTTACACGATACAATACAAATTATTAACGCCAATTCTTAACCCGCCACGCCAACACTCCGCCTCGCTTGACAGTCTGCCATGCATATATACACGCTGGAGCAAAGCCAACAGAGGCAAAACACGCAGACAATTTTATTGCCTCCTCGCGGTAATGTTTCTGACGTCACAAAAACAAGTTAGTTATTTGAAAAATACATGCTAGCGAGATGAAAGAGAGGGGACGATGGCCGTCTTGTGTAAAAATTTTATTTGACGATGACCGGTGACAAAATTGAAAATCTAAAACCATAATGAAACTGAACATAAAAATCATATGGTAGTATAGCTTAGAGTCCACCGAGCAAGAATGTGTTTTAAATAATATAATAGTCCCAGTATTAGCCAAATTATTGAGAAAATACTAAATGTCTACGGACGCACGACCAGACAGACTGTTGTTCCTGCTTGTATATTTCATAACGTTAGTGGGGACACCGGCTTAGAAGGGAGGCATTGAGGTAAATTCACATTCGCTTGGGTAACAAGAGTATAGGAGGAGAGGGGAGCGGTAGGAAAATTGTTACCAAAAACTAACATCGTTTTGTATTGGCATAACTAAAGCAGACTGGCCAATCGACTACCAGACGCAGAGTATGTTTGGAATTATTTTTGTTTTTCAAAAACTGCATTTGAATTCTGGTAGTCGCAAGCTTTCGATTGGCCAGTGCTACTAAATATTAGCAAAAAGCTTTCACTATTCATTGCCAGTTGAACAGTATTTTTTATTCAGATACGCTGAGAACAGCTGTGATAAATTTAAAAGTAAATTAAATAACTAAATAAGTATTTCACAGTCTGGACGGAGCAGAAGAAACTGAGGCCATTTCTTTGCAAAGTCAGCGTCATTTGTTTATATTTCTTGATTTGTGGTAAGAATGCTTTATGAATTTAATATGTTTAATCCCATTACCAAAGTTAGATACTGCTATTGGGAAAAAGCGAAGGACGTGCCGGGAGCAGACATTGTTGAGTCCTCATGTTGAAATGTATCTAACTAATGTATGTTGTCATGATTATGTTTGAATATTATTGTATTAGAGTATATTAGTAAGCCTCCGTGTTCCATGAACACTGTTCAACATGCCTGAAGCATTTATATTTAAAAAGAAAAAGATGAGAAAAATATATAAAAGGAAATGTGGTTACCCCACATTATATTATTGAGGAAAACTATGTAAACGTACAGTGGCGTATCTGCCATAGGGACCTGAGGGGTGGTCACAGCAAGGTGGGAGTCATGAAAAATTAGGGGGTGAGTGCACCTGAAATGCACGCGAGGCTGACCCCATACCCACGTATGAAAATAAATAAAAGAATAAGTGATCAGATGTAAAAGGCCAGGGAGTCCTTTTGTTGCAGAGGTTTTGTTTCCTGTTGCCAGCTGGTGACAGGAAACCTGAGGAGTGACGATAACGCCAAGAAGTCTCCGAAATTTCATGTATGCTTTCAATAGATAACAGCAGGAGCTTGGGCGTGTGACGTGATATCGATATTTCTGCAACTACACACTATCTTATCATTCAACAAGAAACCCCAGGTGATATGTTAAGGACCTGGGTATATCTGACAGTTTCGGTTTAAATAAACCTTGGTATTTCAAATCATACTCAGGAAGTTGATGGGGTATGATGATAATACAGCCCCTCATACACAGTGACTCTCCCTCTAGAAGAATATAGTGTAAACTGTGAACATTCCAACAGGAAAGACATATATTAACTTTGTAGTTATTTGGGCAGATTGTCCACACAATTTTAGTTAATCTTTTATGTAAACTATCTTGTCCTCATTTTCAAAGACCTGTCCAAACAATATGACTGGACAGGCAAAATAAATTGTACAAAAAATTATCAAATTTAAAGAAAAACTTAACCACAAGTTTTATTCACTTCCTCATAGAAACTTAAAGTGTTTTTGTGTTGTGTACCATCATTTCATTTCTCCCCTAGACACTAGGTACATCATACACCAGACACTAGAGCCAAAATAGTGACCGTGTGAGATCTAGGGAGGTAGCGTTAGGTTCCCTGCACATAATTCATCATCATTTATAGAGTCAGGGGCCTACATGTGCTTGACCTCACACGGTAAATACATACACGGATTTCATTCTTTTAGGATACCATCATAACCTCCCCAGCAAAATCTAACTTTGCTACAATGCAGAATAGAAGGATTGAAATGGTATGACAAGATCACCAATGGCAGATCCAGGCAAACACAAATGGAATAAAAAGATACTGGTGTCAGATCAGACCAGCTCGGAAGTCCGTAGGTTTCGCGGTAGTAGGTTCTTTGCTGATCCTCAGTATAAGCAGAAACTGGAAGGGCACGAATTCATGTCGAACTTTAAAAAGATTTACTAACATGAGGTCAACAAAAAAGTAGATCCTTAGGCCAATGCAATTTTTTATATAGACAAACAGGTGTTGGTTCTAATTTGTCTCCGTTGAATAAGACATAATATGCCTATATTACAGTAATATTGTTGGTTACACAGTGAAGTTAATCTTCATCGTTATTTTCTTTTGCGCCCCTTAAGGAGCATGGTGTCACGACTACAACTAAACCCCTTGAATAAATCCTGCACCAAGCATACGCGTGCTCTTGTAATTGTGATTTCTGTTATATTTTGTTTGACATGATGAGTTTACCAGCCTCATGCCCAACCTCATATTAGTCGCCTTGTACGACATGCATGAGGATGCAGTAGTCATTTTCTTTATTTGTCTCTCCAGACACCCCCCCCCCCCGGGAACTCCACGGGGCAGTGCAGTTAAAAATGAACAATAAATACGGTGGTTCTATGTCCTTTCACTGTTAACTCTCGCAGCGAAGCGATGCAGCCGTTCTGATAATACCTGGTTCGAATCCCATGAATGCCCATCACATCTGCAACTTTTTCTGTTGTCTAATGTCCTACTTCTTTCTTTATTACACGTTTCTACCATTTACCCTTTTTTTTTTTTTTTTTCGTTAATTATTTTGTACAAAATAAATTAAGTTGGTTCGTATCCATCCTAAGCGTGGACCAAAAACAAACCAAAACTTCCAGCTTTTAAAATAAAGTTTGCCTCGTTTTGGCCAGGCACACCACGTTCAACCTAGACACAATGTCGGTCGGTTATATTAGGGCACATGTCCAAATATAAAAGACCTTATCAAACTAATCCTCTCACATCAAAAACTGTCTTTTCGTGGCACCTGCTTGCTTTCTTGTCATAACTATCATAGACCTAATCTGTTCAATGTCTGGAAAAGGACTAAAGCATAAAATAATAAACCACATTACATTTCATGGCCGAGTACCAAGAGTCGTAGCATTTTTGGAATAGATCGGTCGTGGAGTAATATCACTTAAGTGAATTAAACTTACATGGGGTTTGGTTGCCTCAGATGCTCAACGATTTTATGTAGTGCTGCAATTTCTTACAAGTGCCCGCATGTCGTCCCTGTGAGGTTTCCTAGGAGACAAAGATATACTAGGACTACGACTCTCTCATGCATGTCGTAAGTGGCTACTAATACAAAGTTGTGCGTATTATAACAGAAGCATATTGCTCCTTCTCTTGTCTCCATGTCTTTTCTTACTACCAATAGACTGGGTTATGAGAACATCGACAACACACAACAGAAATGGAATCCAGTGGACTCTGACTAAGCAGTTGGATGATCTGGATTTTGCTGATGACTTGGCTCTTCTGTCCCATAACCGTAATCAGATGCAGGACAAAATGAAAACACGCGATGAGAGGTCACAGCAATTGAACCTGAAAATACACAGGGAAAAGACAAAAATAATGAGAATAAATGCACGTAATGATAACAGGGTTGAACTTGAAGAAACACCACTACAAGATGTAGAATTGTACACATATCTTGGCAGCAATATAGACACAGTTTGAGGGATAGACAGTGATATCAAAATAAGAATTCAAAAAGCAAGAGGAGCTTTCATTGCATTGGGAAATATATGGAGATCAAGAGAAATCGGATCCAACACGAAAATAAGAATCTTCAACTCAAATGTGAAGTCAGTCCTATTGTATGGCTCAGAGACACGGAGAACAACAAAGACAACCACCAAAAAGCTACAGACTTTCATTAATGGGTGCTTGCGTAGAACAGAAGGACTGAAACGGTATGACAAGGTTCCCAACGTGGAATTGATGACAAGAACCAGACAAGTGCCAGTGGAACAAGAGATTAATTAAGAAGACGATGGCGATGGATAGGACACACACTGAGGAAACCTGTTGATAGAATTACAAGGCAGTCCTTGTTCTGGAACCCCCAGGGCAAGAAAGGCGGAGGTAGACCAAGAAGCACATGGAGAAGAGAGCTGGAAACAGAGATGAAAATAATGAGTACAACGTAGAAAGAACTTGAGATGATGGCACATGACAGGAGGACTTGGCATGTGTTTGTTGAAGGCCTATGCTCTTTTTGGGATTGAAGGGTTATGAATGAATGAATGAATATTGCTTCTTACCAAGAAGAGATCAAATTATAATTTTCAGACTGAGAACCGGCCATCTATTTGTTCAATAAATTAAAAATTGGGAAGACAGACATGTGTCCATGTGAGCTATTGAAGCTAGTCTGTCGTTGTTGTTGTTGATTTTAGGACCTTGCAGAAATCATTGAATTTTGTTTTGTGCATGGGATACCCGGTTCAACCCCATACGGGTTATAATTTGGGTATGTAGTGTTCCTTTTTTCTATATAGTACCTTACATTTGTTGTTTTTCCAGATTGCACATTCTCTGGCGTTTGGTGTGGCGTTTTCTAAGATCTGTTGGTGTATCTCTTCCCCATCCATTATCTTTTAGGTATCTCATCATGTTAGTAAGTCCTCTGCAGCTCTCCACCAGCTTATCCATATGCTTGTTCCAGTTGAGTTGTTGATCTAGTCTAGTGTCATATCTAAGTATTTTGATGTTTTTACTGTGTTCATCTTATGTCCCAGGATCTTTATGTCTATTACATTCTGTTTTATTACTCTGCCTCTACTGAATATCATTCATACTGGTTTTTTTTAACATTTAATTGGAAGCCCCACTTTGTCATCCATTACAGCAAATGAAGTTGATGATAATACCGATCATTGAGGGATGCCCTTTTGTTGTTTGTAAATATCTGATTTATCATTATTTACCTGTACTGTAAAGTATCTGTCCTGTAAGAAATTTTCTATGTACTTGTACATTTTTCCTACTATCGTAATCTTGCTAACCTTGTAGAGTATTCTTTCTCTCCATCATTCATCATATGCTCTTGATACATCTAACAATATGGCCACTGTTTTTGCATTCATTTTGGAACCTGACTTTACTTCATGTTCCAGTTTAATAAGTTGATCCATAGTGCTTCTGTCAACTCTCTAATTGCCGCGTACCTCTGCATGATCAGGTCGTTTTCTAGTGGCGTGCTAGGTCTTAGCAGCCTTCAGGGAAGTACCCAGTTTACATTTATTTTATATTTAGATTCTTATGTGTCCTACTTAGCCCTCACTTTCTTTTCTTTCCCTGACGATTGCCTTATGGAAATTATTGTTGGCTATTTTCTATGTCTGCCATCACCGGTGTCAATACCTTGTCGAGGTATGGCGGCTTGCGTACCCTGATTACCCCCAGAGCTACGCCAGCGGGAGTTTTACTCCTGGAAGGTTCTACCAAGCTGGACAGGTTTGCGCAGGCAGGGGGCCAGACTAAAGCAGACACCCTGATCCTCCAGGTTGGGGGTTTTAGCATAGGGCTGACACCCCTCACCCGTGTGTTACCGGGGCCCGAAAGGGGAGCAAAGAATAGTAACACTGTCCCCTACCAAGCATGTCGTAAAAAGCGACTAAGGAGGGTTGGGCATGGGGCCGGTTACACCATCCTGTAAAAAAAATTTAAACCACAAAAAACTTCAACAAATATGGACAAGTCAAATAAAGAAAATAAAACACAGCCATCCAAGACAGGGGAAGGTCCTCTCGCGGGGAGGCGTATGATGCAACACAGAGAAAGCCGAAAGGAGTCTGTGTTGCTGACTAACCTTCTTTCTTCTAGGAGAACTTCCAGATTTGGCACCTGGAATGTTCGGACATTAAACGAACAAGGGAAAGTGGCGCAAGTAGCAGCAGAAATGAGGGAATACAAAATCGAGGTTCTGGGAATGTGTGAAACAAAGTGGAAGGGGGGTAGACAGGAAGAAACTCATCACAGGTGAATTGGTGCTGTCCTCAGGACATGAAGACGAAAGTTCACACCACAGTGAAGGGGTAGCTCTTATGTTATCTAAAGAAGCACAGAAAGCACTAATTGAATGGGAAGCTGTTGGACCCAGAATAATAACAGCTTCTTTCAAAACAGCTAAAAAGAAAATTCATGTAAATGTCATCCAATGTTATGCACCAACTAATGACAAAGAAGAGTCTGTGAAAGAAGCATTTTATACTAAACTACAAGAAATTATGGATAAAGTAAAAAGAAGAGACATCACAATTTTGATGGGTGACATGAATGCAAAGATAGGTACAGTCAACACTGGATTTGAAGAAGTCATGGGAAAACATGGGCTAGGAGTAATGAATGAAAATGGAGAGCTATTCGCAAACTTCTGTGCTTCATATCAACTGGCTATAGGAGGAAGCATGTTTCCACATAAGAGAATACACAAGGCAACATGGATATCACCAGACCATAGAACAGAAAATCAGATTGATCATATATGCATAAACAAGAAGTTTAGATCATCATTGCAGGATGTAAAGGTATATAGAGGAGCAGATGTGGCATCAGACCACCATCTTCTGATAGCCAAAGTAAAAATGAAACTCAAGAGATATGCACCAATGCAAAATTATAGACAACAGTTTAATGTAGGACAGCTAAGAAATCAAGAAACAAGAGACAAATTTGCGGTCACAGTATCCAACAAATTCCAAGTGCTCCAACAGCTGGAAGATGTAGAGAATACAGAAGACTATTGGCAGCAGGTCAAAACAGTATGGAAGGAGACATGTGAAGAAATACTGGGGAAAAGGGAAAGACAACAAAAAGCATGGATAACAACAGAAACCATCAATAAGATAAAAGACAGAAAAAACAAGAAAGAAGAGTTAAACACAAGAAAAACTAGAAGCTCCAAAGCCAAGGCTCAAGAAGTGTACACAGAAGCAAACAAAGAAGTAAAAAGAAGTATCAAAAGAGACAAGAGGAAGTATATTGAGGAGTTGGCAAGAGAGGCAGAAGATGCTGCAGCCAAAGGAAATATGAGAGAACTGTATAGCAGCACAAAGAAGCTAACAGGGAAATACAAGCAAACAAGTTGCCTCATAAAAGACAAGAATGGGAAACTGCTCAGCAATATACAAGAGCAAATGAAGAGGTGGACAGAATATTTTGGGGACCTTCTCAATAGACCAGCTCCACAAAACCCGCCGGACATCCAGCCAGCAGAAGAAGAGCTACAAATTAACGGTGAAAGACCAACGAAGGAAGAAATAAAGAAAGCCATAAAGCTTCTAAGAGAGGGAAAAGCGTCGGGACCTGATGGCATTCCAGCAGAGGCCATCAAAGCAGATATCGACACGGCTACAGAGATGTTATATAATTACTTGGTAAAGTCTGGGAAAAGGAAGAGATACCAGCAGAATGGAAGGAAGGATATCTGGTTAAGTTGCCTAAGAAGGGAAATTTACAAGAGTGCACAAATTATAGAGGAATAATGTTACTATCAGTGCCAGGAAAAGTATTAAACAGGATTATCCTTGAGAGATTAAAAGAGTCCCATAGACAAGAAACTGAGAGATGAACAAGCAGGTTTTCGACAAAACAGATCATGTACAGACCAGATAGCCACTTTGAGAATAATAGTTGAACAAAGTCTGGAATGGAATTCACCACTATACATCGGATTTGTGGACTACGAAAAGGCATTTGACAGTGTAGACAGAGAATCACTTTGGAAATTGATGAGGCATTATGGAGTTCCCCTGAAGATCATTAATTTAATAAAGAAAACATATGAAGACATGACATGCAGAGTTCTTCACGAAGGACAGCTAACAGAACCGTTTGGGATAAGAACAGGAGTGCGACAGGGATGCCTCTTGTCTCCATTTCTTTTCTTGCTGGCAATAGATTGGGTTATGAGATCATCGACAATACACAACAGAAATGGAATCCAGTGGACTCTGACTAAGCAGTTGGATGATCTGGATTTTGCTGATGACTTGGCTCTTCTGTCCCATAACCGTAATCAGATGCAGGACAAATTGAAAACACTCGATGAGAGGTCACAGCAATTGGGTCTGAAAATACACAGGGAAAAGACAAAAAATAATGAGAATAAATGCAGGTAATGATAACAGGGTTGAACTTGAAGAAACACCAATTCAAGATGTAGAATCATACACATATCTTGGCAGTAATATAGACAAAGTTGGAGGGACAGACAGCGATATCAAAATAAGAATACAAAAGGCAAGAGGAGCTTTCATTGCATTGGGAAATATATGGAGATCAAGAGAAATCGGATCCAACACGAAAATAAGAATCTTCAACTCAAATGTGAAGTCAGTCCTATTGTATGGCTCGGAGACATGGAGAACAACAAAGACAACAACCAAAAAGCTACAGACTTTCATAAATGGGTGCTTGCGTAGAATAGAGGGATTAAAATGGTATGACAAGGTTACCAACGTGGAACTGATGACAAGAACTAGACAAGTGCCAGTGGAACAAGAGATGAGAAGAAGACGATGGCGATGGATAGGACACACACTGAGGAAACCTGTTGATAGCATTACAAGGCAGTCCTTGTTCTGGAACCCCCAGGGCAAGAGAGGCAGAGGAAGACCAAGAAGTACATGGAGAAGAGAGTTGGAAACAGAGGTGAAAATGATGAAGAGAACATGGAAAGAACTTGAGATGATGGCACGGGACAGGAGGACTTGGCATGTGTTTGTTGAAGGCCTATGCTCCTTTGGGAGTGGAGGGTTATGAATGAATGAATGACACCCCTGTCTATGTAAAAAGAAATGAAGTTACGGAAACGACAACAAATGAACAAACTTTGCTGCGGGACGGACATCCGGAGCCTGAGGCTCGTATGACTGTCAGTGGTGAAAGCCGAAAGGAAGCTACTGACACGAAAACGGACGTTCTGACCGCAAAACGTGAAACAAGAATAGGATTTTGGAATGTCAGGACAATGAACGAGACGAGTAAACTAAAACAGGTCACGGCAGATATGAGAAACTATAGGTTACACATTCTAGGGAAAAGCGAGAGCAGATGGACAGGGGCAGGAAAAGTTAAAACAGCAACAAGAGAAACAGTACTTTACTCTGGAAGAGAGGATGGACAGCACAATGAAGGTGTAGCCATTATTCTACAGAAAGGAATAGAAAGGACATTACTGGAATGGAAACCCATCAACAACAGACTGATAAGATTAAGACTGAGAGGGAGATTCACCAATACTACAATACGCACCAACGAATGACAGCGACGAAGAGGTCAAGGATAAATTATATCAACAACTGCTGAAAGAAATGGAAGACACACCTAGATATGATCGTATCATAGTGATGGAAGACCTCAATGCGAAAGTTGGAACACACGGTACATATAATGAAAGAGTAATGGGGAAATGCGGCAGCGGAACAGCAAACGAAAATGGGGATAAATTAATAAGTTTCTGTAGCATTAACAACCTGGTCATTGGAGGAAAAATTTTCCCACACAAAGAAATTCATAAATTAACATGTGAAACCAAATGGTCGGGACAGAAACCAGATAGACCACATCATGATTAACGGTAGATGGAGACATGCATTACAAGATGTGAAGGTAAGAAGAGGTGCAGATGTGGGAAGTGATCACCATTTAGTAGTAGCAAAACTGAAAGTGAAACTAAGAAGGGCTGGACCAACTGTAACTACACAGAAAAGGTTTGACATCAGCAAATTGAAGGACCCCCTTACCAGAAAAGCTTCTGCGGCTGACATAAAGAAATTATATCAATTTGTCAAAAGTCAGGAAAAGACATTGACTGATGATATAGACCAGAAATTCAACACAATTTCAACAATATATAAGGAAAGCAGCAAATCATGCTTGGAATTCCAGGAAAGGAAGAAGCAAGACTGGATAACACCAGAAACATTAAACACCATAACGATGAGAAAGGAAATGAAAAGAAAGAAAACAGAACCCCCCCCACCCCCCCCCCACCCCCCACCCCCCAGGTTAAAGCAACTATATAGCGAACAGTACAGTCAGCTGGACAAGGAAGTTAAACGCCAAACCCGAACCAACAAAAGGTATTTCCTAGACGATCTTGCAAGACAGGCTTAAGAGGCAGCACTGAGAAATGAACAAAGCACAGTATACAAAATAACTAAATTCATCAGCGGAAAACGAGGTGCAAACAATATTACATTAGTAAGAGATAAGCAAGGAAGTCTCATCATGACAGCAGAGGGACAAGAAACAAGATGGGCAGAGCATTTCAGAGAAACTCTGAGCAAGGAACCACCAGAGACACAATTGAATGTTCCTGAGGCTGAAAACGATCTTGATGTTAATACAGACATTTCACGAAAAGAAGAAATCATCACAGCAATCAAGGGGTTACAGAATGGAAAAGCTCCTGGCCATGATAACTTAAATGCAGAGCTATTTAAGACAGACCCTGAGCTAGCAGCAGAACTATTAGAACCCCTATTTGCACAAGTCTGGAAAACAGGGACAACATCAACAGAGTGGAACAAAGAAATAACTTTCAAATTGCCCAAGAAGAGAGATCTTGCAGACTGTAATAATTGGAGAGGAATCACTCTTCTCTCAGTTCCCAGCAAAATACTAGGCTGGATAATTATACAGAGAATTTCAAAAGCAGTAGACCACTAACCGAGGAAAGAACAAGCAGGATTTAGAAAGAACAGAAGATGTGTAGATCATATATTTACCCCCAGGAACATTATAAAGCAGTGCTCAGAATGGCAAAGACAGCTGTACATTAATTTCGTTGATTTTGAAAAGGCTTTTGACAGTATACATAGGGACAGTTTATGGAAAATACTGAGGGCTTATGGAATTCCAAGCTGCATAGTGTCAATCATAAAAATCCTCTATGCCAACTTTACGTGTAGCGTTGGGCAGAGCAACCTAACCTTTGAGGCGAAGACAGGAGTACGACAGGGATGCCCCTTATCAACCACTCTATTTTTAACAGTCATAGACTGGGTGATGCGCCAGACAACAGAGGGCAGTCCAAGAGGAATAAGATGGACTACATTTTCTACATTGGAAGATCTGGAATATGCAGATGACATTGCACTGCTAGCACATTCACATCAACACATCCAGGAAAAAACGGATAAACTTAATAAGTATAGCCAGCAGGTGGGCTTGAACATCAATCTAAAGAAATCAGAGGTCATGGCGCTCAATGTGAGCAACCCTGAGCCCATATCAGTAAGGAATCAGCAACTTATACAGACAGACACCTTCACATACCTAGGATGCATAGTAACACCAGACGGCGGAGCAAGCAAAGACATCAACAACAGAATGAACAAAGCAAGAACAGCCTTTTTTAGCCTAAACAACATCTGGAAGTCCTCTCAATACAGCACAAGCACAAAATTAAGATTATAATCAGAGCTGTGTGCTTTCTGTGCTTCTCTATGGTGCGGAATGTTGGAGAGTTACAGAGAATGAAATGTCGAAATTGTCCTCTTTTCACACAACATGCCTAAGAAAAATTCACCGAATCTTTTAGCCGAATACCATGACCAACCAAGATCTGCTTACTCGGAGCAAGCAAGAGGACATGCACACCATCACAGCTGGCAAACGCTGGAGCTGGGTTGGTCATGTCCTCAGAAGAGACCCCAGTGCCATCACAAGAACAGCTATGCTATGAACCCCTGAAGGAAAACGAAAGAGAGGCCGACCAAAAACAACTTGGCGGAGGACGGTGGAGGCTGAGATGCAAAGAATGAACCAGAGTTGGGGCACTGTACAAAGGATGGCCACCGACCGAGCAAAGTGGAATCAATTTGTTGTTGCCCTACAAGACGCCACTAGGCGTGATGGCCACTGACTGATTTGACGGTCGGCGGTTAAGGATCAAAGAAGAAGAAGATTTTCTTTGTCTTTTGTCCTCGTAAGACGAATCACATTTTTTCTATTTTTTTTTCAATACCCATCCCCCATGACCAGGACAGTAGATACCACACCAGTCCATATGGGTAAGACACACAAACAGTAAAACATGTCCACCACGACTGACGCCTCCACGTGAGAAGTAGATTGACAGCATGGCCATCATTAAGCCATATGAGGGAGAAACTGGATGGCGACAGTTTTAATAGCTCGTGTACCGTACTTTCACATATTGCCATAAAAGGATATAAAAAGGCAGACCACTGTTTCCAAACCATGTTATATGCAATGATATCCAAGCTCATAACTGTGGCTCGACGAATGTCATTGAATACCAGTTCTGCCACTCATTAAACTTTGCTTCCAGAAAATCAGCCGACAACACCTTCAAATATTTCTATCACAAAGGCACTTCTTCACTAGAGGATGATCACCAGCAAATACGCGAGTCTCCTTCATTATTAAGAGATTTGTTGAGCACTTATCTGAGCATCCACATTACCAGTACTTCAAGGAGAACATTCGTTCTTATAATTCTGTACTGAGTTTAGCATCAGTGGGTGCACAGATTGATAGCATCGGCAGTATGAGACCTTACTTCTTCTAAATGCATGACCAAATTTATCAAATTTAATTCCATTAGTTCAATATTACTTCTCCCCGGGCCACATGTCTTTTTTGAAAGGTTGCCCCATGGCTTCATATTTAATGCATCCAGATAATTTTTCTACAAAGATCTAAGGACGGTAACCTGGAATGAAATGACCAAAGTAGAGATGATGCCGTCGTTAGGTCATGTAACAGGAAGAACACACTGTAATTAAAAACCCGTCAATTTTGACGGAAAACGAGAATATTTTTAAACTAGTAATAACCACGCCTCGGCAAAACATCATTGGCTATGGTACCGACACTGCGCAAAGCTAGAAGAAGAAAGGGTAGAGGAAGAAAAAAAAAAAAAAACAGAAGCGAATTACATTCAACAACGCTGGTAAAGATAATTTCACCAAAGAACTTTATAGAGAATTGAACGAATCTGAAATATAAGGAAGCAGTACAAATCACGTGATCACAAAATGGCTGAAGGGGAGTGTTTTCATAAACGCTAAACATAGATAGTTTTGGACATTGTTCTCGTTTTGACATTTGAGATGCAAAAATGCATTTTTCCATCCCTGAAACGGAGGAAGTGAAGGAAGGCGCTACTTCTTTTACGGTAATTCAAAAGTTGCATTAATTCTTGTTAATGCTGTTGATATTTGTTAAGGTAAAGGTACTCTCATAGCGGGGTTGAAATAAAAAAAAAACAGTGGACCGCCTGTTCGACACGGCCTTAACAAATAATTCAGAGATGCAGGGGGTAAGGGTTAGGTTTAGATATCCTAACCCTAACGACGTTGGTGACGTACTACGACGACATAGAAGAACATGGCACACTGTGCTTCATTTCAACCCTGTAACAGAAACTATTGTTAGGGGAGTGAAATGTTAACCGCTTTTGCCTTCCCTAACTCAATAGTAGAGTCAGGTGCCCATTCACAGCTGGGTAGACTGAACCTTTAAAGTACCTGGTTTCAAACCATAGAAAGTAATTTTTAGGTTAATAAAACAGATTTTTGTAAGCTACACACAGCAAATAGTAGTCACATTAACTACAATAAACTGCATCAACATTTGTCCACTTAAATATGTTAAACTAGTTTTATACCAGCTACTGCATCAACATTTGCCCACTTAAATATGTTATAGTTTTATACCAGCTAGGTCGTCAGACTGGCAGAGTAGTTAGTGCACATGCCTCTCAAGCAAAGCTGCCAGGTTCTGGGTTCAAAACCTCATGTCATGCTCCACCCTACTCAGCTGTAACTGGGTAGGCCTACCTATCTGTACTTTTGAATTAGAGAAGACAAAGACAGTGAGGAAGGGCACTGGTGTCTCCACCTCATAAAGCTGGATGCTAGTGTAGTGAAGCCTCTAACACTTTGCTCCCCTATTGCAGTATCTGCTATGGGACTATCTTTACCTTTTAAGTAATATTTTCTTCTTCCTTGTGATATTGCTGGACAAGAGATGAAAAGAAGACGCTGCTGATAGAAAGGGCACACACTTAAGAAACCTGTTGATAGCATTACAAGGCAGTCTCATCCTTGTTCTGGAAACCCCTAGTGTAAGAGAAATAGAAATTAGACTGAAAAACACAAGGGCAGTAACTGGACACACATGAAAATTATGAGGAAGACATGGAAGGACCTGGAGCTGGTGGTACATGACAGGAGGACTTGGCATGCATGACAGGAGGACTTGGCATGCATGCATTAAAGGCCTATATTCCTTGAGGACCAGAAGGGTAATTAAAGAATGAAAGAAAAGTTTACACTTTTGAGTTTTAAAAAAAAGTCAAAATTTTCTGTTTTTAGGAAAGTGCTTTGTATGTCATTTTTATATTGACAACACACCTGCAGGTGTGACTAATAATTAAGCTGTAATAAGGTATAGGTAGTTGATGCGTGATGCCATATGATGATGGATGGTATCCGCATGTCTGGTTTTGTGTAGTGTGCAGATGTGTTCAGTCAAACAATGTTCATACAAAAATAACAGGGCAATCCACATAGGACGTCAGTAAACTCACGACATGTAAAGTCAATGATTCTTGTAACAGCCGTTGACGTTTTTCTTCATTATTTATTGTGGACGCCACAGTGACAAAATGGTTACGCGAATATGTAGGCACATCAAACAGTCATTATCACAGCAACATTCAATACAGCAATGGACGGTATACAGCATTACAATGATGAGTCAGATGCATGTTATATTTCATAGTGCTGTAAATGTAGTCAGGTGAAAAACTCCATCCTTTTCTATAACAGCCAGGAGATAACTAGATATATGAGATCAGTTCACTCTCCTTAGTCTGACTTCAGCAAGACAGACACGTCTGCCGAAGTATAAATAATGTCCTCAAAAATATCCTCTAGATAACAAAGGTTTTTCAAACCTAGTTCAGGTAACCAAGTAGCAAGTAATAGTCCTTGGGACCTGCATCAACCGATGCAGCACAATACAGCGACATGTGAGCTGGGAAAACATCTCGTGACGACGACTTTCGAAGACAGGCTATGAACCAGAAATCGCTAACGACCAAAAATCGATAGAGTTAATGAAAATGTTAATTTACCTTGCCTTCCGGAAATACACAGAAATATTATGCCTCCCGGCATGTGCAAATACACTAGAGGTATTATCTCGAATAAACGAAATATCCATAAGAGGACTCTCACATTCCTGACAGAACAAAAAAATAGCGGAGATCCCCTCTTCAACGAGGCATCTCTTTCGCCATTCAAATCGCTCACTCCACTAGTGGTGGGCGGAAACCGATCGACCAAAAAGCAAGACCAGTCATGCGCAGTCCGGCGCGAAAAATGACCACAGCTCAAAAACTCAACTGCATTCAATACCAACGCGAGAAGACAAATGCTTACCGAGAAAAGTAACTATAAATTTCAAGCAGTTGTTGCCCTTGCGTTATAAAATAGATATTGTAATAAAATGATGTTGCGAGAATTTATCACGCAACATATCACCACCTCCTCCCGATTAAAAAAAAAAAATGTGGAACATATTTTTTTTTTTTTAAATATCAAAGAGCATGCGATAAGCGGCTCAAAACGCACGAATTATGCGCTGATAATTAATTAAATTGCCTAACATGAGGCTAAATATAGAGTGTCTGGTGAGGATATACCTCAACAGGAAAATAAATATGTCTCAACAAATATTCAGATCGGGGAGGTGTCACCAACACACATCACGTTAGCATGTAAACACAATATACGTATGCAAGTTACCATAATCATCATTAAACAGCATACTCTAATATTGTCTTTAAAAATGGATGTACAAATCTGATAGGAAAATTTAAATAGTACATTATTTGACATGTAATGACATAAGTACATAGTAAAGTTAAACTACATGACGATCCAGGACATATGCTCTGGTATTCCGAGGGTAAGTACACAATCTAGAACTCGTCATGCTTGATACTAGTAAGGTAAGTCCTCAGCTCAACAATGACATTCTGAGAAAGTACAAGCAATATAATGCTAATTAATAACTAATATGCTTCATAAGGTACAATACATTATTAATAATTGTGGCTGTTTAGTAAACTAACGGCCCTTATATTAACTACTCAGTCCTCCTCTATCATCTTAAAAAACGAACAGAAGAAGATGACAACAAAGCACGATAGTGTGTACATATAAAGTGAGTACAGATGTGCTAATCTATTGTAGTAATATAGGTGTGTTATGACTCTGTAATATATAGGAATATAGGACAGAAGTATTAGTTAGAGTCATGTGGGCATCTAGACAAAATGTCAGCCATCACATTATCCGCACCACGGATAGCTCGTACCGTGAAGTGAAAAGGTTGAAGAGCTATAGCATATCGAGTGGATCTCGAACTCTTCAAATTCTTAGTCTAAATAGCTGTAAGAGCTTTCTGATCAGTCTCTAGAATGAAATGTGCGCCCAGGAGGAATCTTTGTAGCTTTAGAATTG
This sequence comes from Oreohelix idahoensis, assembly GCA_024509875.1. Classification (NCBI taxonomy): domain Eukaryota; kingdom Metazoa; phylum Mollusca; class Gastropoda; order Stylommatophora; family Oreohelicidae; genus Oreohelix; species Oreohelix idahoensis. The sequence continues at coordinate 159,516 of JAMPIV010015425.1, forward strand.
ACCAAACCATCGCTAACAACTCACGGTCTAAAACCGAGTAGTTCCTCTCTGCCGCATTTAGTTTTCTAGAAATGTACATAACAGGATGCAGAGTATTTGCATATTCTTGCATCAGTGCTGCTCCAATCCCAGTGGATGAATCATCACTCCGAAGAACAAAAGTCCTATCAAGAGTAGGTAATCTTAAGATGGGAGGAGAAGAAAATATATTCTTGATTTGGTCTAATGAAGATTGGCATTCTTCAGACCAACGGACCAGATTAGGCGAACCTTTCTTCAACAATGTTGAGAGAGGTGCCATGATCGAAGATAAATTTGGAATAAATCTCCCATAAAATTGAATTAAACCTAAGAGACTCCTAACTTGTTTCTTCGTTTTAGGAACAGAGATGTTCAGTATTTTGGAAGTATTGTGGTCTTCTGTCTTCAAGAGACCATGACCAACACGATGACCCAGGAAAGAGATTTCACCAAAACCAACAAAAGCTTTAGAAGGTTTCGCTGTCAAATTATTCTCACGTAGAGTGGACAGTAAGTCATATAACCCTAAATAGTGATCTTCCCAGGTATCACTGAAGAGACAGATGTCATCTAAGTATGCGATGACATCCGAACGATGTGACAGAATTCGACGCATCATGCGAACGAAAGTGGCAGGGGCGTTCATGAGACCAAAAGGCATAACATTCCATTGAAATAGACCCCTAGGTGTAGAAAAAGCAGTAAGAGGTTTGGCATGCTCTGCTAAAGGCACTTGCCAATAACCTTTAGACAAGTCAAGTTTAGTGAAGAATCTAGAATTAGAAAGTCTAATCAGTAGATCTTCTAACAAAGGCATCGGTTCAGCATCGAACTTTGTGACCTGATTCAATTTGCGATAATCAACGCAAATTCGTATGTTCTTATCCTTCTTCCGGACAATAACCATGGAAGAAGAATATGGTGAAGTCGATGGTTCAATTATATTTAATTGACTCATTTCATCCAATTCCTTTTCCACTTGCGACTGAAAGTGTATAGGAATAGGATACGGCCTAACCCTAATTGGATTATTGTCGGTAAGAATTATGTCATGTTCTATGACATCTGTGTGTCCAGGAATGTCAGTGAGAACATCCTGAAATGTTTGTAACATCGACAAGTCTCGTCGATGTTCGTCACCAGAAAGATTAGGAGAAACAGAAACGTTTTTCCAAGATTCCGTGGAATGTAATGGAACCACTGGAAGGGGAAGGTTGACATCAGAGAAGGTAGCTTCCTCATCCTGTATGACATACAGGGATGAATAATGACCGTGAGGTGCAGGAGCATCATCCGTTGCCTGGAAAATAGGCAGCAAATAGTCCGGACGTTCGTGAAATTCCGAAAGCATGTTTATGTGGAAAGTTTTATGCTTTCCATCAATATCGACCACATAGTCAACATCGGAAATCCGAGAGACTATTGCATACGGACCTTTCCATGCAATAAGAAGTCTATTTTCCCTACTGGGGAGTAGGACGAATGCTTTGTCACCTGGACAAAGTTGTCGTAGACATCTATTCTTGTTAGCAAACTGCCTTGCCTTCTCTTTAGCAATTTCTGATGAAGCAGTTGCTAGCTTACATGCCTCAATGATCTTTTGTCTAAGAGCAATGACATACTCATATGAGGATTGAGTTTCATCGCTAATATCATCGGCAGTGATGAGATCGTGTAATAAAGACATAGGGCTGCGTGGACGCGCGCCAAAGACAAGTTCGAAGGGAGAAAATCCTGTGTGTTCATTAGGGACTTCTCTATAGGCAAAGAGAGCCGCGGGTAAAACCCTGTCCCAATCTTGAGGATGATCTTCAGTTATCTTACCAAGCAAAGTCTTGAGCGTTCTATTCAGACGCTCAACTAACCCATTAGACATAGGATGGTAGATACTACTGAGAGATCGTTCAATATGTAAGGTAGACATTACCTGTGACATAGTGTCAGATATGAGTTGAGTGCCATGGTCTGATAATATTTCTCTGGGGAACCCCAAGCGAGAAAATATCAACCAAAGAGCATCTGCGATATCTGTAGTAGATATGCTCTTAAGAGGAATAGCCTCTGGCCAACGTGTGCACATATCGACACATGTAAGGATAAACTGATGTCCTCTGGCAGACTTGACCTTAAAAGGGCCAATAATATCTATGGCCATTTTCTGAAACGGCCGAATAGGAATGTCAGCAGCCTGGATAGGCGCAGCATGTCGTGGTCCTCTAGATTTGACCTCCTGACATACCTTGCATGATCGGCAGTAAATACGAATGTCCTTATTGACAAAAGGCCAAAAGAAAGCCGCAAGGACTCTCGACTTCGTACGGGAAAAACCCATATGTCCAGCACATTGCGAGTCATGAGCATGTTGTAATATTTGCACTCTCATGCTCTTGGGAACAAGAATTTGCGAATGTGCCGACGTAGTCGAATCTTGTACCATACGTACAAGTACGCCGTTTCTCATTGCAATCCAAGATTTTCTATTTGTATCCTGATTCGGATCACCTTTCTTCGCAAGAATGAAGAATTTTTTTTAAAGAAGGATCTTCTTCTTGCAATTTTATGAAAGAGTCACGAGTGATTACTAAGTGACTATCTTGGCTATCAACTTCATTATCACTATTCAGTGATGTTTCGGGTGTTTGTAGAGCTTGTGCTCTTGTAACTACTGCATTTGTAGCTTGCATGTTATTATCTTCCCAAGCAGCAATCTGCTGTGGGGTACACTCCCTAACTCCGTGAATACGACCAATAATAAGGTCCGCAATAGGATTAGGTAAGAGACAAGCATGCACATCACCAGTAAAGAAAGGAGTGGCAATGCGAATTACAGCAGTAGGATATTTTTCTAGAGTGCCGCCAAATGTGACACATTTAATAACCCTTCCTGTAGCACAAGATGGATCTACAAGCGATTGTCTAACACCAATAGTGGTGCATCCGGAATCGAAAAGTAGTGAGACCGGAGTATCATTAACAAGACCCTTATGTAGAATTAAAGAACCCCTCCCGTCATGCGCAACAGCAGCAGGAAGAGCGGGAAGTGGGTGACCACAACTCAAAGTAGTTATGGTACCCGGTTCGAATAAAGTACTGCATTGGGGGCATTTGTTTGCTCTCTCAAAGTCAAAAGCAGAACCAGTGACAGCGTCAAAGTTTTTATTATCAACAACATGATTACAGGCTCCCTCAGTTTCCTGTTGTACAGCATTAGCCTGCTGATATCTCTTTTTTTTGTGTTGAGATCTACCCCGACTATTATTACCTCTGAAGTTATCAGAGTTATTATTATCTCTGCAGTTATTATTGTCTCTATTGTAATTGTTATCCTGGTTCGAATTCCAGTTTCCACGATTACTATCATGTTCACATTGATGCGAACATCTATTTGTTTGGTTCTGAGGTCTTCGGCAGGAATAACCTCTATTACCATATCCTCTTTTGAAATGCCTATAATTATCAGGATGATAGTAACGACCACTATCAGGTTGTCTCCAATTCTTCGAAGAAGAATCACCATGAAATTGGTTTCCATGATTTTGACAGAAATTACCGCTGCTCTTTCTATCAAAATTTTGTTGGAATCTACGAGCAAAGTTTTGACCATACGGAGCTGCCGAAGCAACTGGTAAACCTTCTTTCACCTTAGAGTTACCCATGGTTATGTGTGGGTGTGCAGTTACGTATTGGCAACAGAAATCTTCCATTTCTTTTATTGTTTTAGGTTTACGTTCATGAAGGAAAGCAAGGAAAGACTCATTGACAGACGACATGACTTTGTCTCTAAGTATTAAGTCCATAAGTCCTTCATAAGTTTTTTCCGTCTTAGATAGTTCAACCCATCGTGAGAAAGTAATGCGTATTCTTGCAATAAACTCGGAGAATTCAACTCCATTTTCAGGTAACATGTTTTTAAATTGTAGACGATAGCCGTCTTCGTTAAGCTGATATTTCTTTAACAGAGCGGCCCTGACAACCTCATAATTGTTCTTGTCAGGTTCATCCACCATATTTAATATACTTAGAGCTTTACCTGTCAGTATCCCTGATAACTGATAAACATATTTTGCTTTGTCTATGTTATGAGCTGTACATGCTTGTTCAAATCTGTCCAGATAGAACATTATGTCATCACTGGAAGGACTAAATGTTGGTAACTTAATCTTAAAAGTATCATTATTAGCCTTACCAGAAGATGAACCCTTGTTTGAATCATTACCATTACTCATGTTCATCAATTTCAATTTTTCCAACTCTAAAGCTAAGACCTTTTCTTCATGTTCCATTTTTGCTTTCTCTTTCCTCTCATCAGATTCTCTCTGTAATCTTCTCTCCTCAGCCTGAGCCTCTATTTGAAGTCTTTCAGCTTCTTTTTCAAGTCTTTTATTTTCAGCCTCTTTTTCAAGTCTTTTATTCTCAGCCTCTTTTTCAAGTCTTTTATTTTCAGCCTCTTTTTCAAGTCTTTTATTCTCAGCCTCTTTTTCAAGTCTTTTATTTTCAGCTTCTAGCTGGAGTTTTCTTTCCTCAGCTTCTGATTCCCTTTTTTGTTTTTCCATTTCCATTTGGAATCTTTTTTCATCCACCTGCATCTGCAGTTTCTTTTGTTCAGCTTCCATCTGCAGTTTCTTTTGTTCAGCTTCCATTGCTTTATCATATCGAGCAGTTGCAAATTCTTCTAACTTATCACCAGTCTTCCCCAGCAATTTACCCTGCTCAATAAAATGCTCAAATGTAGACATGTTGTCTAACATATGAGTCCAAAACCTGAAATAATTAACTAATTTATTTCAAACCTAAGTGTAACAAGTCTTAATTAAGCACTTGTATATTCACATCACCTTATATTATCCCAGTCTCTGTGGGAAACAAGTCTCCAATCAAAGAACTTGTATATGAAATATCAACAATCAATTCTTGATCATAAGTGCACTTCTCATTCAATAGTGCACGACACTATTCATCATTCATTTATCATCAGTGTAGTAGTAACAGTGCATTAGCATAGCCCATTAACTAATTACTATAACTGTAAACAATGACTATGTAAACACATGCAGAATGTAAACATTGAAAATGTAAACAATGCAAACAATGTAAACAATAACAATGTAAACAATAACAAAGATCAGCAACAATACAAAAACGTTCGCAGAAATCAACTAAAAATAAAGCAGAAATTAATGAAATATCACAAAAAATGTGACGATATCTGCGCTATAATTAAACAAAATACATGACACCACAGTGTATAAACAAAAATGTTGTATGAAACTAAATTATAGACAAGAGTAGGCTAACAAATACAAACAAATCAAAACAAAACTAAAGAATGCGAAATAATAACGAAAACAATATTAAAACATGTCATCACAGCTAACATAAATAGCAACAGAAGTCGCTTAGCAAATTCCAGTATCGGAAATTTGCAAACACTAAAGAAAACGCTCACAATAGACGACCTCTATGACGTGGCATAATCTAACGGAGACACCACCCACCCGAGAACCCGCTGAAATATAAACATATAAATATACGAATAACATATAAACATATAACATAAAGAATGAGATGATACACAGAAGACTCAGCAGAAGTATAAGGGCACAGTTTACATACAAACAGGCCACTTAACTTATAGGCTTCCAATCGTCGAACAGCAGAAAAAACGGATGTCAATCAACGTCCTAAAGAGCGAAGCTCCAACGATGATGGCACATCTGAACTGCTTCCACTGCTAACACGATGGTACAAGAGCTTCTGAAATACTGTGTGTTGAGTTGTTTCGGCACTTGACCTTCTAATCCAAAAGTAAGTTGATGGAAATCGGTACTTGGCCTTCTTCAGAAAACAACCCGTTTCAACCGGCACTTGACCTTCACAAAAACGACAGCACTGGAACCTTGACAGCAGCAACTTGCTTGACTTGCGTAAAAGATAACAGCAGTCCGAGTTATCCGGCAACATGTAACAACGCCGGGTACTGTCAAATTCTTGTTTCCGTCAAAAAATTGAAATTTTGACTTTTACCGGGCAACGCCGAGTACTTTGAAAATGGTGAAGATGTTGACTGTATTGAAGAATGTTAATTTCTTGAAGGATGCTGATGAATTCTTGTTGAAAATGAAGTGGGTAAGGGACCCCGTGTTTGCTGGTACCAGAATCAAACCAGCTTATGGCCACCAAATGATGCGTGATGCCATATGATGATGGATGGTATCCGCATGTCTGGTTTTGTGTAGTGTGCAGATGTGTTCAGTCAAACAATGTTCATACAAAAATAACAGGGCAATCCACATAGGACGTCAGTAAACTCACGACATGTAAAGTCAATGATTCTTGTAACAGCCGTTGACGTTTTTCTTCATTATTTATTGTGGACGCCACAGTGACAAAATGGTTACGCGAATATGTAGGCACATCAAACAGTCATTATCACAGCAACATTCAATACAGCAATGGACGGTATACAGCATTACAATGATGAGTCAGATGCATGTTATATTTCATAGTGCTGTAAATGTAGTCAGGTGAAAAACTCCATCCTTTTCTATAACAGCCAGGAGATAACCAGATATATGAGATCAGTTCACTCTCCTTAGTCTGACTTCAGCAAGACAGACACGTCTGCCGAAGTATAAATAATGTCCTCAAAAATATCCTCTAGATAACAAAGGTTTTTCAAACCTAGTTCAGGTAACCAAGTAGCAAGTAATAGTCCTTGGGACCTGCATCAACCGATGCAGCACAATACAGCGACATGTGAGCTGGGAAAACATCTCGTGACGACGACTTTCGAAGACAGGCTATGAACCAGAAATCGCTCACGACCAAAAATCGATAGAGTTAATGAAAATGTTAATTTACCTTGCCTTCCGGAAATACACAGAAATATTATGCCTCCCGGCATGTGCAAATACACTAGAGGTATTATCTCGAATAAACGAAATATCCATAAGAGGACTCTCACATTCCTGACAGAACAAAAAAATAGCGGAGATCCCCTCTTCAACGAGGCATCTCTTTCGCCATTCAAATCGCTCACTCCACTAGTGGTGGGCGGAAACCGATCGACCAAAAAGCAAGACCAGTCATGCGCAGTCCGGCGCGAAAAATGACCACAGCTCAAAAACTCAACTGCATTCAATACCAACGCGAGAAGACAAATGCTTACCGAGAAAAGTAACTATAAATTTCAAGCAGTTGTTGCCCTTGCGTTATAAAATAGATATTGTAATAAAATGATGTTGCGAGAATTTATCACGCAACAGTAGTCCCATATCAGATGCTGCCGTAGTGGAGTGAAGTGTTAGAGACTTCACAATACTAGCTCCAGCATCGAGATGTGGGGTGACTAGTTCCCTTCCTCGCTGCCTTTTCTGTCCTTAACTCAAAGAGCAGAATCAGGTACCCATTTACAGCTGGGTAGACTGGAGCGTGATGGTACCATGATTTGAACCTGGCACCTATGCCGCAAGAGACAAGTGCTCTAACCACTCTGTCAATCGGACTGTAGTCAAGCTGTAGTAGATAATAATATGTAATATTCGTAATGCATCTTGTAGCTCCTAGGGATCTCAGAGGAGACGAAGAGAGATTAGGAATACTGTTCCTTCAGACGTAAAAAATGACTGATATGAGGTTGTGGATGAGGCTTACAACCTCATTACGTAAAACAAATTGCTACAGGAAACACTGCTGAAAGAGCTCATTAATACTTTTGCACAGACTTCCTGCAAGAGGGGCCAGCTGAGTGGGTGATTTCATGCTCCTTAAAGAGTGATGATGATGAATAATACACAGGACGTCCGAGATTTATTTACTGGATTATGAAATTCAATAACTGTGAGCAGATACAAGTGTTATGGATAGATGATACATTTGCAGCCTTAACCCAAGGAATTTATTGGTCATGTTCATCGAAATTAACATTCCAAAATGAAAAGCTCAGGTTACAGTTTTTCAATGTCTCCAAGTGGGCACACTTTCTAACATGTACAGTACCTGGCCAGTATACACATTGTCTTCTCATGACCGGTTGCCAGTTTTACTACACAATGCATAACTGGTGCAGGGTTACCAACCTGCATTTTAAAAAAAAGTTATGAGCTGCCAAGTGCATTACTCCTGCTCTATTCCCTGCATGGTCCACCACATGGTTCCATTGTTAATTTTATTTGTAATCCAGTAAATAATTCTTGTATAATGTAATTATATGTTATAGTATTAATAATAGCTTTGTCATTCTCAGGATAGAGCAGTCACAACCAGTGACATCTGTGAGTAACAACTAATAATTAGTAACAAAATTTTCATCAGTTAGCTGAAGAATGGAGAAAACCTGTTGCTCAGATTTGTAGATGCACTTGGACCTTGCAAAACTGGAAGGAAATTACTGAACATTAACAACTCTTCGCTAAGGCAACACAGAACAACAACTTATCACAGTTTACTAGACATTTACATTTTCAGCATTCCAGTAACACACATACATCAGATAAATGGAGATGATACAACAGATAAATGGAGATGTGTTTTATGAATATTCGAGAGATTTCAAGTCCAATCGGCCGCAACACTTCACCATCAGAAGGAAGTCAGGAAATGCCCGTGGCTATTCTAACCCCTTAATTTGATACATAATCAGTCAGATTTACAATTAAGTAAACATTGACACTGAAAATACACTTATCACTTCACTAATCACCAGGTAATCATGTTTTTTGTTTCTACTTTTCAGACGTACAACATTTACATAAATGGAGTATTCCATTGTAAAGCAAGATATAAACAGCTGAGGCAGTTTCATGATGAGGTAACTAATTCTAATGGCTAAGTAATTTTTAAATATTCTTCATTAATTCATTCATCTCCTTTTTTTTTGCACTGTATGAAGAATGGCGCCACCACTACAGCAGCCCCTTTCACAAGTAGCCTGCATCAAAGCTAATGCTCCTGCAGTAGTGGTACCTGTAACAGTTTGTTTTACATGATGAGGTTGCCAGCCTTTTTTGACATGCCTGAAAGAGCTGTAATCCTAATCTTTGTCTGCTCAGATAGACCTGGAAACAACACCAGACGTATCCCTGACAAAACTATCAAATTTAAAAAAAAAATGTTTTAAGTGTTTACTACTTTTCTTCATAGCACACCCCTTTCAACCATTTACCATAAACATTGGAATGTTGGTTGTATCAGGATGTAACTACCAAATGAATCGCAGTCTCCTTTATATACGTCTTATAGACATTGAGAAAGCGTTTTATTTTCTAACATGAACAGAAATGTGGAAAACATTGAGATACAATAGAATACCAAGCAGTTTTATTAAATTCATACAAGATTTTAATCCAGAGGCCATCTGCGGAACTGATTACGTTTTACTGTCAAAACCTTTTACTATACAGGCTGGGTCAGGCAGAAATTGCTTCTCTTGCCAACAGTCCTCTTCTTGTTGATTGACTGGATGATGTGACCGATATCAGATGGAAGGGAAACAGTAATACAATGGACATTTGGCGAAGGCATAAATAAAACAATACATTCACTCAGGAAACAAGTGTAACGAGCTGATAGCATTACAAGATAGTCTTTGTTCTGGAATCCTAAGGGTAAAAGATATAGAGGGAGGCTTAAAAACTCATGGAAAGAAGAAATGGAGACAGACTTAGAAAAAGGATAAAGATGACATGAAAGGAACTTGAACGGGATGGCACAAGAGAGAACAACTTGGTGTGATCTGATTGAGGATCTGTTCTTCATAGAGACCTGAAGGGTAATGATGGTGAGAAAGCACAATGGCACAAAAGAGAGAACAGCTTGGTGTGATCTGATTGAGGATCTGTTCTTCATAGAGACCTGAAGGGTAATGATGGTGAGAAAGCACATAAAAAAATGCTACATAAATTGATAAATAATAATTGTTTCATTTTTTACACTTTTGGCCTGTCTGACTTGACAGTTAATATTTTCAATTATCATCTCACCAAATTCATTCTGTTCATTTTCAGCTCAAGAAAGAGTTTGGGTCCCTTGTTACTCCAGAATTTCCTAAGAAGAAGCTTCTGGCTTTGTCTCCTCAAGAAATAGAACAAAGAAGAATTCTGTTAGAACGGTACATTCAACTTGGTAAGACACTATAGTTGCGTTATGTATGAGTCAGTTATTATTTATTAAAACAATTGTAATTTGGAATTAAGACTGAAAACTAGATTCTTCATTTAAAATTTGGTTCCCTTTTCTTTCTCATGCACAGGCAGTAGTCGGATTGTTAGGACAGTAGTCATTTCTGGGCAGCACAATTTTCTGTGCTTTTCTGATATGAGATGCCTAATCTGGATCCAGGTTAAATTTGCAGGAAATGTTGGTATCAGACGCAGTAGCAAGTAAAATTGAAAACCACAGTCAACAGTCAAAATCTGGTTCTAATTTCCTCATCATTCCTTAGCCTTTAGCACGCTGCATTCTTTTCCCGAAATTTTGCCCTGCAGCTGCATTCTTGTTCAGAAAACCCCCTTTTTTATAGTGGATGACTTGTAAAATCTATATTTTTTTTTTTTTTGGCCAATTGCTGTAATTTTTGGACTGTATAGAGATAAATGGATGACGAATCTGATGACGTCATTTTGTTGATGTGATAGGAGAAGAAGACTGGTGAAAAAAAAAAAAAAAAAAAAAATCAACAAAAAAAGAGCCTTACCTCACTCCTGGTGCAGCTCTGGAGTACAATCTGCCTTAAAATTGAGCAGGGTGTGATAACGCTCAAAGCAGGGATATGGACAGAGAGGTACTACACACCTACGGCACACTAATGGGGACTGGTGGCGCTTCTTGCCCGTGTCCCTGCTGGAACACACAACGCAGTCTAGCCTGGAAGGTCTGCCGCTAGCCAGACGTTTAGGGTTTGGAGTCATGTAGTGTTCCCCCATAACCAATCTTGCTGGTGCAGTGTCAGATACCCTTCCTCTGCGGTGTGTGACCCTAGACTGGTACCCTTCAAGCAGCCCATGAGCAATCCGCAGACGGAATGTTTCCGCCTTGATACGAGACGGATGCTTGGCCCTCCACAGGACAAGCGAATTGACAAAGCAAACTTCCAATAGATAGAAGAAAATTTTCTTCCACCATTTGCTACTCCTGTGCAGAACCATATAGTATGTCAACTGTTTGTCCACACGATCAATACCTCCCATATGACAGGAATAGGCCTGGACAGCGCATGGTTTGTCCACAATCCGCACATTGCCAGCATGATGTTTGGATCTAACCTCCTTCCTGAAGGTCTGCGCATCGTGTGCAGTTGTCATTAGATTCACTGGCCTCTTGTCAAACCATGACATATAGAGGATATTGCCTTCTCTAACAGTCATGGGAGGGTCACCAGCTTTGGGTTTCGCCAACTTCAGTTGTGGGGGGACCCCTCGGCGGTTGGTCCGCAGTGTGCCGCAAGCCCCTGTCTGATTATCCCCAAGCTCCTTGAACAGGGCAGGCGAAGAGAAAAAGTTGTCCATGTACACAACATGGCCATGCCCATACAGGGGAGCAACAAGGGAGGTGACAACACGGTGAGCAACCCCTCTAGTAGGGTCCACATTGTCTTCCTTCCCAAGGTAGAGCTGCCAATTCCAGAGGTAGCCTGTCTTGGAGTCAGCTAGGCCCCAGGCTTTCATACCCCACTTAGAGGGTTTGTTGGGCATGTACTGCATAAGGCTGGTCCTACCTTTGAAAGCAATCATACTTTCATCAACACTAAGCTCTTTTGAGGGTATGTAATGGCTTTGCCATAGAGGGAGAAGAGTGTCAACAAACGATTTGATTTTGAAGGCTTTGCTGTGGTCAGGGTGCCCTCGTGGTGCTGCAGTTGTATTGTCCACGAGGTGTAGAAAAGATAAGATAGACAGAAACCTGTCCCTACTCATCACTTTCTTGAACCCTGGCATGTCAAGGAAACAGTCATTTGACCAATACAAATCAAATGACGATCTTTTCGTTACACCCATCAACAGAAGCAAAGCAAGAAATGCCCTCATCTCGTCATCACTGACATTGGTCCACAACGCCACACGGGATGCGGCACGAACATCTTGCCCGTCCTTTTCACCAACCTGACTGGCGTAACGATTAGTTTCCGTAACTAATGTGTTCACAACATCATCTGTGATGAACAAACGGAATACATCTAACTCAGAGATGTCATCGTCAACGCCCACAGGTCCCACAACTTGGTCGAAGTTGCGGAGCCAGTCGTGGTTGTAGCCAGAAGGTGCTGCTCTAACAACATTGACTTCTTCAAAATCATCAACACTTGACACATCACTATCTTCCCCTTCATCATCACCCACATTCGAAGTATATACCGGCAGACCAGCACTAGTAAACCCAAGAAACTCCTCATCATCGGAATCAGAATCCATGAAAATTTCAGATAAAATGGCAGCTGGATCCATGCCGATTGATTTCGATTTGAAAATTGCACAGAAAATGTACGCTATCGCACCCGTTTCAAATGAAAGTCAGAAAAGGAAGTAAAACCTCTTTCACAGAAGATTCTATTTTTGCATCCGGGGCTAAGATCACGTGCACACACATTATAAATCAGTTTCCCGATGATATCCGCAAGGCGACACATGTCGCCTCCAGCTGGCAGAACATAGGTTACCTTCGGCGACATGTGTCGCCCGCAGCGTGCTAAAGGTTAAAAAAGTTGTTCAGTAGTCATTTCTGGGCAATGATACTTTCTGTGGTGCTCTGATATGAGGCTGTTATTGGATCCAGGTTGCATTTGCTGTAAATTTATTTTTGTCAGTCCGACAAATTAAAATTGGAAAGCCTGGCACATAATTTTTCTACTTTTGTCGTTGTAGTTCCCGGTGGTCTCTGGAGTGAGAACAAAAGTATAGAACCACTGCTGTCTCAAGCATGTCATTTGAGGCAACTAATATTGAGGTTTATGAGGTTGTCAACCTCATCATGTAATCAAAACTGCTACAGTAATGACTTATTGCCATAGCAAGGAAGACAATCTGTGAAAATTTATTTTAAATTTTGGTTATAAACAAAAAAAACCAGTCACGTTCTCTTTTGTAAGACTCAGAAGTGCTTGTACCTGTAGGCCATTAACATGAGGTACTCCAAATTGTTGTTCCATTGTGATGTCACCTGACACTGATTCCAGGCTCAAATGCTTTACCGCCTGAAGTTACTTAAGTGAAAACAAGGAGTGGATTCTGTAAGTGGTATATATGGAAAGCTAAAACTTACATTACAGAACTTTTGTAATCTGAAATATGACTTATACATGGATTCCAACACTTTGCAAGACGTGGTATTTACCGACTGCAGTCTTGATTGGTCTTGTTTTATTTCTAAATTTCAGTGAGCCAGGATCCTCAGATAAGCAGCAGCGAGTTGTTTAATACATTTCTGTTAACAGCTCAGCAGGTAAGTGCATTTCTTAAATGCAGGACAGTGGTATAGTTCTTTCTTTCATTCTTCCACTGATTTTGTTGTGAAGGGCTGGTTTCTACTTTCCACTTCAGCATTAGTAGTAAGGGCAGTTGTGCTGTCATCTTTACATACTGTTTAAAACCTCAGCATAGCTGTTTTAAGTCACGTACAGTTCTGGAGGTGTCTGTGATGACACAAAGAAATACTAGCTTTACTGCTCCATCTGGCATGTCGTACAAGGCTTGTCGTATAAGGTTCGTGGGCCTGGCAGCCTTATGGAAAGCAAATTGCTAAAGAAACCACTGTAGCAAGTGCATGTGAATGTTTGGTGCAGGCTTCCTGTAAGGGGACAAGTTGCAGGGGGGCTCCATGCTCCCTAGGGAACACAAAAGAAGATGGTGGGGATGATAATGATAGCTGTCTTACAGCCAAAGCAGTAGTTGTGCTGAAGTTTTCAGTGTTGCAGTGTAATTTGATATTTGTGTCATAGGCACTGTCTATATTCCTTGTAAATATTACATTTTGGCGGAGATATTCACACTGCATAGAGAAATAGGTGGAGACCATGACACACATGGAGAAGAGAGCTGGTGACAGATGTAAATAAGACATGGACAGATCTTGAATCGGTGACGCAGGACAGGAGAGTTTGGCATGTTTTTGTTGACACCATGTGCTCCTGGGGAGAACTGAAGTGTATTAGTGATGATGGTTATATGGTAGTGATGATGATGGTGGTGGTAGTTGTGTGGTGATGATGATGATTAATATTTTTTTTATTGTACACACACTATCTTTCTATAAAGAAAGTTTTCTTCACCAGCTCCAATTTTTAGTTTATCGAAGATGTGATATTCAATCTGTCGTCCGTTTATGGATTTTAATTATTGTTACCATTTTAAAATATTTTTGTTAAGTTTTTCATAATTTTCTGGTGTCCCAGACATTGTGTCAGCTATTTTGTCAGCTATTAGTCCTTATACGAAGTTTAATTACTGCTTTTTCCTTATTATAAGATATTCCTGTAGCATTTTAGTGCAGATTTCTTCACTTCTGCCTTCCACCAACTTCTTCAATTCTTAGAACTTTTCACCGTGGCAGGATCCCCTATATCATAGCCTTTTTAAAAGACGGGCAGTCTTTTTGTCCCTTCAGGGCATATATATATATCACTCACTGGCAGTACATCTGTATCACTTCCCCTCACTGTTATTTTCATTAGCTTTTACTCCATTAGGGTTTTTACTGTTGTTTTCGTCACCACTACCTTGGCAAATCAGACGTTGTTTGAATACATTCCTGCCACTATTGAAGTAAACACCCCTACCAGATGTAGAATCATCCTCCTTCTTGACCCTTTCTATCAGTAATCCTTTTGGTTGATGTTTTTTATAAAGTCTGATTGAAAAGCCACTTCCTATTTTTAAATCTGTATATCCTGACGTGTATCAGTTAAATATACATGAAAGAAATATCAGAACAGGAATCAAAACCGCTATTTGAGCAATAAGTTTTATATATATATATATATATATATATATATATATATATATATATATATATATATATATATATATATATATATATATATATATATATATATATATATATATATATATATTCTTTTTTTTTTTCTTCAAATGGGCAATTTATCTCCAAAAGGCCTTAATGTCCAACATCATTTTGCATAAATTCTGGTGGCTTTTCTCTCTTTTTCATTCTTCTTTATTCGTTGTTTTTTCGATCTATCTTATGTTTTTGTTTTGGTTAATTTTATATCCTTTTGTATCTTTTTAAATTGTCGCTATCTTATACGTCACTTCCTTAGACGATTTCTTGGACAAGGTACCTCAGTGTTCTATTCCAAGCATCTACGGATCTAGCTAAGTGACCTTTTACTTGTTCCGAAGTTTTGTTCATTCTTTTTTTCGTTTCGTTGATTATTTACTTTCTTGTTTCGGTATTTCTTTCAGGTTTAACATTTTTCTTGTATTATTATTGTTCTTTTTTTGCTCATCACTGTGGGTGTTTACTTTTTCCATCTGCTTGTATCGCTCATTTGGTGTATGTTTCTCATCATCGTATGTTTTTGTAGTACCTATATGTAATTCTTGTCCTTGTCACCTGTTTGTAACTGTGGCTGAAGAAGGGTAAAACCCGAAACGTCCCTTGTTTCATGTGAACCGTTATTTGTAGAACTGATTCAATACCGTTTTATTGGTTTATATACTTATATTCCTTACCAGTTTTACAGCAGCCCCTTAATTTATTTAATGTGGCACAGCATTTTATATAATATAATGGCAGTTAATTCTCTTTATTTTGACGTTTGTTTCAAAGAAATCAATTGTATAGGAGCAAGGATATAAGAGTTTAAACATAGGAAGGGACTTCTCAATTACCCTGTATATTGCAAGTACAGTAACGTTTATAGGATCATCCTAGGAAGAAGTGAATGCATAGATCACATGAAAGCTGCCGGATCTAGCAGGTTAATACTTCTGTAAAAATGTTTCTCTTAGGAGTCACAAATGGAAGAAGCTGAACGTGTCTCACTGGATACATTCCTTATGAATGGCCACAAAATTACCATCAGTTTGATGTCCACAGACCAGACAGATGATGTGTTGGAGGTAAGTTTATCATTTACATGGAGGGATGTTTTATATGAGATATTGTGTCAGTCTGCCTATAACCATTATTCCTTTAAGTGACAGGTACAGTTCAGATGGTAAAATTGCCTTTTGTTACTATCTGAAAAATCCTTGTTTTCTCATATTTATGCCCAGGGAAGCAGAAATTCAGTGGCTTCTTCTGATTAATGAGCACACAAAAGATAATTCACTTTGCCATGTGACCTTGTCTTCTTTGAGTAGTTAGTCAAGTTGTGTTGCCTATGGTATGTAATGATGAACATGGCCTTCAAGGAAGTTCAGTTATTTACTGTGCTGTTCATATGCTTTTACTCTTTATCAGTAGCTGAACATCATTACAAAGCTAGAAAAGACAAACTCATTTACATATCTAGGATGCGTAGTAGCACCAAACGGCGGAGTGCGCAAAACATCAATAACAGAATTTAACAAAGCCGGAACAGCCTTTGCCAATCTAAATGTCTGGAAATCTTCCCATTACAGCACAAGCACTTAATTAAGATTATATGAGAGTTGCATACTGTATGGTTTGGAGTGCTGGAGAGTAACAGTAAAGAAAATGTCAGAATTGTACTCTTTCCATATATTCTGCCTATTCTCCTAATTTTCTGGCCGAATACCATCACCAACCACGAACTGCTTACTCAGAGCAATCAAGAAGAATTACTTCCTTACATACTTTGTCGTATCTTTTCTACCTTGGGGTGTAGAGTTTAGCCAGAAAGAGTGCCATACTATCCTATCAGCTGTCTTCCTTTTGGCCTGGTTCCAATCCAGTCCTCTGTCCTTCAGAGATTGTCTGATGTTGTCCTCTGGGTCATCCTGGGGGTCTGGGTCCTTGGCTCTTGGTTTCCTATGTTTGTCATGATAACTGATCTTCTACCATTCTGCAGACATGGTTAAACCATTGCAACTGGGACTGTTCCACACGGGTCTGCAGGGGCTGAATTTCATGGCTATAATGTATCATCTGATTGCAGACCCTATCCTTTATTGTCACTTAGACGACCTTCCTCAAATACCTCACTTCTGAGGCTTGAAGCTGGCTCTTATGGGTTGCATTCATTGCCCTGGACTCACGTCCATAGGTCAAGACAGAGTCATATACCTATGCACCTAAGCAGTCAAGAAGACATTCACACCATCATACGCTGGAATTGGGTTGGCCATATCCTCAGAAGAGATCCTGACAATATCAGATGAACTGCTTTGCTTTGGACTCTGGAAGGAAGGCGAAAGATAGACTGATCAAAATCAGTTTGGAGAACTGTGGAAGACGAGGTGCAAAACTTTGAGCTTGAGTAGTCACCATGTACTGACACCATGTACTGACACCATGTACTGACACCATGTACTGACACCATATACGACATGCCTAAGGATGTAGTAGTGCTATTCTTTATTTGTCTCTTCAGAGACCCCCAGGAACAACACAAAGCGTTGATGAATACATATGTCTGTTTCCCCATAGAGATTTCTTTAGTCCCTTTATTGTTCAAATCTTGAGCACTAAGCTGATCTAAGCCTGCAGTTCTGTATTGATTGATTTATTTTCAACAGGCTGTAGCTCAGCAGATTGAAATTCCTGATGATTTTGTTCATTACTTTGGACTGTTCCTTGTCAAAAAGGAGGAAGATGGTGATAGCTCAAGTGAGTAACATAAGTGAACCAAGTTGTTTTATTATTGCTTCGTGTTTACATTTCTAATGAAAACTGGTGCAAGTTTTATAACCATCCTCCCCCCAAATATAAACTTATCTTTCACATCATTTATCACTTTTGTTTAACACATTTGTGTAGCAAAACAAATTTCTCATACTAATTGATAAAAGTGGTGAATCATACTTTGAAAATTTTGAAGTCATCTAGATTATCAGGGATAATTTGGCAAGCTTTATGATTACTCAGCGTGGATCACATAGCAGCTTGATGTTAAGTTAATGTTAAAGGTCAGAGTATATTGGCTAACAGGAAGTGATTTAACCAGTTTTTCAGTTGCTTGTGAAGGCACATATTAAGGGGATGAACTACAGTGATAACTAACTTTTGTTCTAATAACATTTTCAAACTTTTTATGTGCTCAATAGACACAGTGTATGTCCATGAACCAAATTCTACAGTTTATTTTGTTAAAAAACATGTGGTTACCATGGTAACCAAAAAAAACATCCACCATATTGGATTTTCACCAATTTTCTAGAGCAAAAATCATACGTTTCCCATTGACGAAACTTTATCAAATTGCACACACATGTTGTGACTGACAATTAAAACAATTTTACTCATGCTTTTTTTGATAAGTTTAAAATTCTATTTTTAATGATTTAAAAAAAAAATACACTATATTTGTATGACAAATTTTTTTAAAAATATTTAAAAAAATATATCAAAGCAAATTACCAAAATATCAAAAAAAAAGTATGTGACAATTTAAAGGTATATATGTGTACTACATGCATGCCAAATTTCAGAATGATCTGTTAGATAGTTTGTTAGTAATAACATTTTTTGTTAATAAAATGTTAGTTTTAAGAAAAATGCATTTTACTCACCGAGTTCCTTGTCTTGTCCAATATACTCCATTCTGGGGGGCTGAATGTGTTTAAAATTGTCCAGCACTATATGCTGCACCTCCTTCAGCTTCCTGCAGCTCCTCCTTTCGCCTTTGTCTTGCCTCTTGCCTAATTTTTCTTCTTTTTACAAGTTTGTCAGCCTCGTGTTTCTGGCTGTTGGCCAGACATTTCCTTAATCGCACCTGTCCAAGGCGTTTCGAGTTTGTTTCAGATGCTTGACCATACAGCTTTTTTATTTCTGCACTGGCTGATGGATCAAAGTTAAACTCTCCAAATGCCACAAGGACACTGAATTTGACCTTTTTTAATGACACAAATTTCCGCTTGCTGCAACGACTCCATATAACATTGTGGAGGCTTTCATTTGCATTTTGTGTTGCACCTAGCTCACACCGCTTGAGCAGATGCTGATCAGTAAGATGCTCATAAATAGGGGCTAAGTGCTTATGGAGCAGGTTGTAGTCTAGCGGAGTGTGAACCTTGGTCTCGTGTGGTCCAGCAGCTTCTCCTTTGGCAATGGAAGCCTGATAGAAACACCAGGAGTCTTTGCCTGGTGGACACAAATTATGTTGGGGTTTGTCGTTTGTTGAATACCCATGGTAGAGAGAAGCCATGATGGCTTGTTTCATCTCTGGGGCTGTACTATGCTTGCGGATGGCCCTAGTGTAGTAAATACACAATTTTCGTATGGCATTTTGGGTTAGATGACCACGGCCATTTTCCCCAAGGGTGACTTTTTGTTTCCTACAGTCAGTAACGAGTGTCCTCAGTGCAGTGCCTAATCGCTTTGCAACACTTTGCAACGCACTCTTCTTTGGTTATGTCAACTTCTGGTCCATACGGTTTGATTTCACAGAGTCTGTTGTAGACCTTGGAATCGCCATCTGATAGCAAAACAGTGTAGCGTAGCTTGTGATTTGCCACTGAACGAAGAAAGAGAACTTCACAGGCTTTTACCTCCATCATTCCAGCTGACCCTTCATAATTACGGCAGCAGTCCTTCTGATGCTCTGCTTTCCATTTTTCAAATTTGTCAGGCAGATTTTTCAGTTGCCACTGTCCAGTATTCTCGCAGGTATGACAGAAGGAAGACATAACATGCGTATCGATGACCATGCCAGTCAAGATGTCGATAACACTGCCAACACCTATCAGTGACTTATGACCTCTAGTTAGCCATGTTGCATCAAAGCTGACAACAATGTCAATGACTTCTTTTTTATTAATGGTACGATGCTGACTCTTAGCATGCTCAGCTCAGACGATGCTGGCGGCACGTTGAAATACTGTAGAGTGCATGGTATCCAAATGATCAAAAATTTGATCTGCATATTTATGAAATGTTTTCTGGTGCAGGCCAGGTAGGTCTAGGTTCTCACAGAAGAGATTGAACGTAGATGGGCCCATTCCAGACATGAGGGCACCAAGAACAGCAGATTTGTTGATTGCATGTCCCCGAGGGCCATGACCTTCTGGTTCCCTCTCGGATGTGTACGTTCTAGAAATTGCCTTTTTATATGTGTGACACACAACTTCCAGGAAGAGAGAGAAACCCTTTGACTTGGTGTTGTCAGTTCTTGTTTGCAATGTGCTTTGCTTACACACATTGCAACACACATTTTTAAGAAGGTTCTTGAAAGAAATGTCCACAATGGTTCTGTACGTAGGTTTAGGTTGGGCGCAGACAGAGAACACAATTCACTGAAATTTAAACGAGAAAAATATCGAACGCCACGTTCTATGCATCAAACAATTAATTTGTTTACGGGTGGAAGAAGCTGTTGTTATCTTCCACACTTGCGCACGCAGCCAAAATGTTGTTATGACCAATCAAAACAGGTGTTTACGTTTGCGTCTTGAATGGGTCGGGAATGAGGGCATGAGGTCACCACGTGACCACTCCTTATAAGGAAGTTAGCGTAAAATTACGGAAATTTTCAGCCCACATCACTCAGAGCTATGAGGGAAAAAAAAGTTTTGAATTTGCTATATTATGGTAGACAACGAAATTCCCTTTTTATCGATACCAAATAGTCCACAATATAGACAGCGTAACTAAGGTATTATTGAGCGACAAATCTTGCATTTTCGGCACAAATTTGCAAATCATAGCTTGGGGGTAGTACAGAAAATATGCTTTTTGATACATCAAATGCATTTTTTATGTCATAAAACCTTGCTCAATCAATTCCTCGATGATTATTTAATAAAATAAGATCAAAAGTAAAAAATCGATATTTTGTATGTAAAATCCAGTTTTCACTGCCGTCCATGGCCTTAAGCCTTAATATACTAGTTAGCCCACAGGGACTGGTATTTATCTACTGCCCTGGTAAAGCAGGGGTACACGGCAATGAGAGAGCTGACAGACTAGCCTCAAGAGCACCTATTGCAGGGATTAGGATATGGTTACGGCAGGGATACTAAGGACAATTAAAGATCACCTTTTAGATATGACACTGCAGTCTGTGAATCAGTATGACTCAGGCTGCTGGAGTTTAGCATCAAACATAAAATTAGCAGGAAAGAACCTGTGAGAGGATGGATTAGGCGTGTATACAGCCAGCACTCTATAGGAACGATCAGCATTCATAGTGTTCTGTGTTTACTATGGGAGACTGAGCACCTGTGGGTTTGTCTGAAGTATTAATTCTGAACAATAATAACATTAGCCCTCTAGCATGTTGTAAGAGATGACTAATGTGAGATAGTGCATGTGGCTAGCAATCCCATCATAAATTACCACAGAAACTACCACCGCAGAAGTACATGAATGCTTTGGTGCAGGCTTCCTGCAGGGGGGGGGGGGGGGGGTAAGCTGCAGTGGTGATTCCATGCTCCATATGGAACAAATAGGTAAATGATGATGATGAATGTGTGTACTAGTTAACCCACATGATATTTTCTGTAGCATTGGCTACACGTGGTATTTTATGTTGTATTAGCCACAGTGGTTTCCTTTTTCCTGTAGCATTGGCTACACATGGTATTTTATGTTGTATTAGCCACAGTTCATTTCCTTTTTCCTGTAGCGTTGGCTACACATGGTATTTTATGTTGTATTAGCCACAGTTCATTTCCTTTTTCCTGTACCATTGGCTACACATGGTATTTTATGTTATATTAGCCACAGTTCGTTTCCTTTTCCCTATAGCATTGGCTACACATGGTATTTTATTCAGTGTTGGTCACAGATACTGTCTTTTGCTTCTTCTTGCATCTAGGTCATAGCTTTGAATTCTACAAGATATAGAAGGTCATATAGTTCTTATATTTAGCAAGTCACTGTTCCTGTTTGCCAGTCTTATAATATATGAAGTGACGACTATGTAAGGGAAGATATATAGTTGTTGAACTTTAAGATTAATATCATGGTCATTGTAAGTTAAATGTTGTGCCAAAAGGCACATGCTGTCATATATTTCGTAAATCTGTGTCCTCGTGTTACAGTTCTGTCTAGTTTTTGTACTGTGTGTTATGTGACTGTAGTTGAGTTTTACAGATGTATGCAAGAGAGACATGAAGGCACTGGACATGAATCTGACAACCTGGGAGGATTAAGCTGCCGATTGCACCAAGTGGCAGTGCTATCTATGGCGCCACCTCAGGTTGAGCGAAAAGAAGCTCTCACAGCAAGCAGAAGAGAGGAGAAAACGTCAAAAGGAACATTAGGAAAATAGCAGCTCAGGGGCGCATTCCCATGGTCAATTATGACTGAAGGGGCTATTATTATTATTATGTGTTAGAATTTTAATCTGTGAATTCTCTGTCTGATTTTTTTCTGTCTTTTATTTTCATTATTAATGTCTTTTCTCTCAATGTTTTCTTAATTTCCTCTTAAACCATGCCCATTGAAAGTGTCTTGTCTCTGGTCTATGCAGTAATAATCTTTGTACAACTTCAGAATGTCAACACTGGATAGTTTGGCAGTACATAGGCTTCATAACTTTCTTTTGTAACACTACGTGTCTGGGGATTTCGGTGATATCGTGTTTGTTTATTAATTTAGTATCAATGATTTGCTTTCATGTGATAGAGTTTCATCACTGTGTAACATAGGAGAACTGTCTTTCTTACTTCAATGGGAAATATTTTGTGCTTAGAATGTTTCTAATTTTCAGAAAGGCGTTTTCTGCTTGGGCTGTTCTGGTCTTTGTATCTATAACATTGCCTTCTGGAATGTTTGCTTAGCATTTATATTTCTTATCTTTTAAATGAAGATAAAATGTATTTTTATTAGTTTAAAGCTCTTGTAATATAAATAACAAGTGGTAGGAGAGAGCCTTAACTCGCTGCTAATAATATCTTTTTCTAGTTGTTCGAAAGCTCCAGGAGTTTGAGTCCCCCTACCTGTCTCTGAAGGCAGCAAACAAGAATGGAATTCACAGAATAGTTTTAAGAAAAGGGTAAGTATTTAGACAGGGACATCAGATGTTTAATGTTCAGTACTGAATGGATTTGTACCTGATTGTGTGTGATGTATTTAAAAATCATGAACCATTTGTTTTATTGATTATGTTAGTGTTAATTTTTATGAATTTGTTAGTGTTAATTTTCTTACAAATTGTTAGCTTTAATTTTTATTTTATTTTCATATCAGTGTTTACAAAATAAGGACATGCTTGTTTTATGGTTTGACTGTTGAATTCTTTGTCTTATAAAAGAGCACATACTTTTTGAAAGAACCTATAAAAGAAATATTTATTTGTTTTCTAAGAAATTTTGAGAGGTGCAGAAATATGAGTATTCTCACAGTCTTGCATATTTTGTGATTCACAGATACTGGGATACATCGTTTGATAATGATTTACTGGACAACAAAGTCACAATGAACCTATTGTATGTACAAGCAAACAATGATATTGAGAGGCAGTGGATTCTGGCAACCAAGGAGCAGCTCAACCACTTGGCTAATCTAAGAAAGAAAGGCTCCAAACGAGAAGTAAGAACTTTCAGAAAGAGATCCCATAATGCAACAGATAAATGTAGTCATCATCATTATTATTTTGCTTCACGCTCCTTATAGAGCATGGAGCCACCACTAAAGCTGTGGTCTCCTTGCAGGAAGCTTGCACCAAGTAGTCACATGCTCTTGCAGCAGTGGTTTCTATGACAATTTGTTTTATTGTTGTGGGTTAACTAGGATTGCTGTGTTTGTCGCTCTTTTGCAGCCAGTGCCAAGTTGAAGAATTTGCACATGTTGTGTAGTTTTTGAGTGGGGCTGTATAGAGTGTATGTGATTGTTGAGGAGCCTGGCAATAGCTTTCTTCTTTCTGTGGTGAGTCCTGAGCAAGTGAGACAGCACATGCTGAGCTGTCTCATATGGATGTATACAGTTGTGGCAATTTGTTTTATGTGATGAAGTTGCCTGCCCCATACACAACCTAATATTAGTCACCTTGTAGTAATCCTATAAAAATAGCAGTTTGTGTTTGAACATTCTTTGTGCACACTAAACACATCACTTGTCACTTACACAGTAGTAGAACTTTGGTGAGCCGTGGTAATAAGAGAGTGAGTAGAGCTGCATTAAGACAGTAATAAACAACAGAGATTAAATAAAAACAGGTAATGTATCTAACTAGCACATAGGACAAAGAGAATTAACTATGTTACAGCCACAAAGCCTTTATCAGGAAGAAATAAATGGAAACAGTAGAGAAAGAAAGTGGGAAGTAAGTCAAATATGTATAAAATAAATATTATTTATTGTGCAATATTGACACATTTGGAGGGACAGACAATGATATCAGAATAAGAATACAAAAGGCTAGAGGAGCTTTCATTGCATTGGGAAACATGGGGATAAAAAGAAATCGTAACCAACAGTCAGTCCTATTGTATAGCCCAGAAGCATGGAGAACAACATAATACAACAACCAAAAAGCTATAGACTTTCATAAATGGATGCTTGCGTAGAATAGAAGGATTGAAGTGGTATGACAAGATCACTAATGTGGAACTGAGGACAAGAACCAGACAAGTGCCAGTGGAACAGGAGATGAGAAGACGATGCTGGAGATGGATAGGACACATGTTGAGAAAACCTGTTGATAGCAATACCAGGTAGTCCTTGCTCTTGAATCCACAGGGTATGAGAGGTAGAAGAAGACCAAAAAATTCATGGAGAAGAGAACCCGGGACAAGGGGATGAATAAGAAATGGAAAAACCTTGAGCTGATGGCACAGCACAGGAAGGCTTGGCATACATATATTGAAGGCCTAAGCTTTTTAGGGAGTTGAAAGGTGAAAGAAGAAGAAGAAATGAAATTAGGTCATGTGTCTTACTAGCACATAGTAGCTCTCTTCAGTTGTAACTGAAGGAATGTGCTCTTGAGATGATAGCCCTCAGCTTTTTGTTTGCCTATTGATTCCTTCCGGCATGCTCTTTTCTCTTCAGCTTGTTGCAAGAGCTTCTTTTCACCCAATCTGACGTGATGCCGTAGGGAGCATCGCCACTTGGTGTGATCAGCAGCTTCATCCTTCCAGGTTGCTGGATTTAAGTGCAGTACCTTGTCTCTCTTGTACACATCTTTTGAACCTCAGCTACGGTCACCTGGCTGTTCTTTTGCCATCTGCTAGTTGTCCATAGAAGATATCTTTGGGGGTGCAACCATCTTCCATACGGCGGACATGACCAGGCCAGCATAGTCTGTGCTGTCTAAGCAGTGTAAACATGCTTTGAAGGCCAGCACGTGACAGCAACTCGACATTTGTCACTTTGTACTTGCTAGAAATACAATGGTCCAATACCAACAGTCGGTCCTGTTGAATGGCTGTGAAACATGGAGAACAACAACCACAAAGCTACAGACTTTCATAAATGGATGCTTGTGTAGAATAGAAGGATTGAAGTAGCATGACAAGATTACTATTGTGGAACTTACTTACTTAGTTGTTCCCCTTCTACCGTGAGGTGTAGAGGTTTGGAAGAGAGAGCGCCAGACTATCCTATCGGCTGTCTTCCTCCTGGCCTGGTTCCATTCTAGTCCTCGGTCCTTCAAAGATTGTCTAATGTTGTCCTCCCAGTGGACTCTGGGTCGTCCTGGGGGTCTGGATCCCTGGCTCTATGTTTCCCATGCTTGTCATGGTAGCTGATCTTCTCCCATTCTGCAGACATGGCCAAACCATCTTAGTTGGGACTGTTCTACTTGGATCTGCAGGGAGTGGGATTTTAGGCCTTGACGTGGAACTGATGACAAGAATTAGACAAGCCCCAGTGGAACAAGAGATGAGAAGATGATGCTGGAGATTGATAGAACAAACATTGAGAAAACTGGATTTGAGAGGGTATTGAGCCTTCTTTCTTACTTAGCATAGGTTGTCCATGTCTCGCTGCCATATAGAAGCGAGCTGGTGATGCAGGCAGTATTTACCACAGCTTTGGTCTTCATTCTGAGTTTGGAGTTTGCCCAAACACGTGAGGTAGAGGACAAAGATGGTTGCGGCTTAGCCAATTTGGGGGGGTGGGCAGGCAATGGTATCAAAATAAGAATACAAAAGGCTAGAGCAGCTTTTCATTTAAGAATGTTTTAATTTTAAAACACTTTGAGAATTGTATAATTGCAGAATTATTCTAGAAATAGAAGCCACCACAGCACATGAAACTACTGCTGCTTCTGCTACACGACTTGCATTGCTCTTCTACAACCATCATAGTTATTATTATTATGGTTTTCACTTTTATTGGGAGTTTTTTTTTCTATTGTCTGTCAAGTGCTTAGCTGTGAGTGCACATTGACAAATTATATATATTACATTATACATGGAGCGAAAAACATGGCTCATTATCCTCATGCTAATGTTAACTCACTGAACTCCAGCTCGTAGGTACGATATCCGACGACTTTATGTCACAAACTTGAGCATAACACAATAACACAGGCAGGCTGCCACGCCATAAATCATAAGAAAAGCACAATGTATGATGTGCATAATTGAAACATCATCAAACGGAACAAATTTCATTATATCTCAATATACTTTCTACTGTCTACTTTCCTTCATCCAAATCGTCTTCTCTCTCCACGTAATCTCTCCTCGCTCCAATCTCTCTCTCGAATGCCTTCCCACACATCACCCTTTTCACACCTGACCAGTCTTCACCACCACTTCGTTCACAACAACTCTGTCATGCCCGTGAACTCGACATTAGTGCTTACTGCTACTAATGCATTCATGCCCACAGTCAAACTTAACCTTCACTCACTTCAACTCACAACTTACATAAACACATCTAGCTCTCACCGGAGCATGAGTACTGACATTCATTCTATAACCGGTTCGTGACATTGTCCTATTCTTCTTGTATTGTTTAAATGTGTTGTCTGTTATGTAAGTGGTGATGACACACTTACTTGCTAAAACTTTGTTCTGTCAATTATTGTTGCAGTTTCTCAGAATGACTTCCACACTCAAGTACTATGGCTACATCCATTTCAAGCCTTGCTTCACAGACTACCCTGAACCTAATACAAGGGTCATTGTTGCAGCTGGGCAGAAGGAACTCAACTTTAGAGTTCAAGTACAGGTGAATTTTTTTTTAAAACTTTGTGCTTACTTTGTCCTTTTTTGTTTTCTTTCTTCATCTGCTTGTGCCTTCAGCTACTTGATTAGAGATCACAGCAAGTGAATTTGAAACGGAAAGATGAAGTGCTGAACTTACACAGGCAGAAAACAAAGATAATGAGAATAAATGCAGGAAATAATAACAGTATTGCACTTGAAGAAACACCATGACAAGATGTAGAATCATATCCAACACAAAAATCAGAATTTTCATTTGCGTCAGGGTCAGCGAACCAGAGCTGACCATGCCCCTACTCCATCTCCAAGTGGTGGTCCTGGAAACAGGCTGCATCACTGCAGTCTGGCCGAGAGAGTAGGGATTGTAGAGGGAAGGCAAACCCGGTCCCAAAAAAAATGCCATGCGGAAGTTGGATGTGTCGGGCTGAAAGGCGCAAATATCGCAGCTTCGCTGTAAACGGCGACGCAACGCAACCAACGTCCTTTTCAGGAGGAAGAAGAAGAAGATTCTGGTTTACTCACATTCTTTAATTGTTTTATCTATTATACCACAAGCAATTTTATTATTAGGGCTGTTTTGTTTTTGTGTTTTTTTTTTTCCTCTATGTCCTGTCCAGCTTCTTGCAAAAAGATTTCAGCCAGATTCTGCAGAAGTGTAAAAGAGATAGAAATAGATGCTATATGTGTGTGATGTTGGAGAACAACATAGAACTTGTCTTAGTTTTACATTTGGACAGGAATACAGGATATTTTGGAAAACCTTTCATCAGATAATGCAGCATACAGAAGTAAAAGAAAAAGTTTGTAAAAAAGCTCAGAAATAAAACAAAAGATACTAAAACATTAAAAGAATCTTGAGAAAAGTAAAATAACTTGCCTGAATAATAAAGCTTGATGAGGACACAATATAAGTTTGATGAAGCTTGATGATGAGGAAACATGTATGATGAGGAAACTGTAAGTTTAATGAAACTTCATGAGGAAACAATGTAAGTCTGATGAAGCTTGATAAGGAAACATGGAAAGTTTGATGATGACACAATATAGTCTGGAACTTATACATTAAAAAACATTATATCTGATGACGTTTGATGAGGAAACAATGTAAGTTTTTTTTTAAAATTTTTTTTAAATGTAAAACTTTTGCCTCGTTTTGGCGAGGCGCGTCCTGTTCAACCTAGTCAGTTATATTAGGGCACATGTCCAAATATAAAAGACCCTTAGGTCTGAAGTAATGCTTTTAGTCTGATAAAGCTCAATGATGACACAATATGTCTGAAGCTTGATGAGGAAACAATATAAGCTTGTTGAAGAAAGAATATAAGTCTGATGAAGCTTGATGAAGATACACTATAAGTCTGATGATGTTTTGTGAGGAAACAATGTAAGTTTGATGATGAAACAAAGTAGGTCTGATGAAGCTTGAGGAGGAAACAATGGGATTGATAAAGCTTAATGAAGAAAAAAACTTAATTCAGCAAAGGATGCACTTAAATTGAAAGTAACGAAATCTTGAATGGCAACAGTCACTCAGGCAAAAAAAGATGAGAAATGCAGATTGATTGAGAAAAACTAATGATAAATGAACTGTTAATCATCAAGATAAGGGAAAAAAAATGGTTAACCTAAATTGGACACTCCTAGCTTGGTTCGATCCCCAGTTGAGGTGGGATTATTTAGACCGCAAACCACTCCTGGGTCGACCCAGCCTCATGAATTGGGTACCAGAGTGGCTCTGGGAAGGTTAAGGCGGCCGGCATGATGCTGACCACATCACCCCTAGTGTGCCGATGGTCAAGAAAATATGGGCCTAATACCATATTCTCAATATGCCTCAATGGGCATGTAACGGGATCCTTTACCTTTTTTATATTGGACACATGATGAGAATAGAAGCACCAAAATATGTTGTGGCTATGTACAAAACAGACGGCAAGGGGAATGAGGACAAAAAAAAAAGTGATGGATAACTGAACATTATGGTGTAGGAAGTAATATATAAGTATATGAGGAGAACTGCCGTAAGACGGGGTAAAACAGTTGGAAAAAAAAAAAAAAACACACCCACACAAATAGTAATACGTCTTACAAGGAAGTAGTCAAGAACATTTATCAAAATTTGTAAGAATGCATAATTCAAAAACAATTAAACAAAACTATGGGAATACCTGACTCAGAAGCATTTATTAAAATCTGTGTGAATGCATCATTCAGAAACAATTTTTTTTAAACTACAGGAATACATGATTCAGAAGCATTCATCATAATCTGTGGGAAGACATTCATAAACAGTAACAAAATCTGTGGAGATACAAGATTGAAATACATATATCAAAATCTATGAGAAAACATGATTGCCTACACCCCTTTGCACAGCACTTGGTGATGATTAATCTCAAACGAGAAGACTTGCTATGATTTTGTTTTATTTCCTCACTCATCATTTTTTTTTCGGTCAAAAATAGTTATTTTATTTGGCTAAATTTTAAGCAAATTGGTGTTTTTTATACAGGATCAGATCAAAGAGGGCAGTTTCAAAATCACACGTATGCGATGCTGGAGAATCACAACTATAGTAAGAATGTATCATTTGTGAAAATCCAATGTTATTGTTGTGTTTCTCTGTGTCTGTAGTGTAATGTTCATTAGGGTAGACATAGAATAAACTCTAATGTAATGATCATTAGTGTAGACATAGAATAAACTCTAATGTAATGATCATTTGTGTAGACATAGAATAGATTCTAGTGTAATGATCATTTGTGTAGACATAGAATAAACTCTAATGTAATGATCAATAGTGTAGACATAGAATAAACTCTAATGTAATGATCATTTGTGTAGACATAGAATAAATTCTAGTGTAATGATCATTAGTGTAGACATAGAATAAACTGTAATGTAATGATCATTTGTGTAGACATAGAATAAATTCTAGTGTAATGATCATTTGTGTAGACATAGAATAAACTTTAGTGTAATGATCATTTGTGTAGATATAGAATAAATTCTAGTGTAATGATCATTTGTGCAGACATAGAATAAACTCTAATGTAATGATCACTTGTAATAATAATAATAAATTCTTTAAGCACCAAACACGGCGCTAAGGCAGAAACCAGTGCTCTCCAGGTTGTTCGTTGTGACGCCACTCCTCTTAGCTCTTGCACATTATTTAGGCCCAACGTTCTTCCTTCTCTTATTATTGTTCTTCTGAGTGTTTCTTTTGGTCTTCCTTTTTTCCTCTTACCCTCAGGAACCCAAGTGAGCGCCTGTAGTGGTATTCTGTTGTTTTGCATTCGTAGGACATGACCGATATAAGACCATCGTCTTTTCCTTATATAGTCGGAGACATATTTCTGCCTAGAGTCTTCTCTTATTTGTCGATTAGTCTTGAATTCTTTCCAACTGATGTTCATGAGTTTTCTAAGACATTTGTTCTCGAATGTATTCAGCTTGTTCTCCAATGATTTTGTTATTTTCCAACTCTCACAGCCGTATGTTAACACTGAGATAACATTTGAATTAAACAGACGAAGCTTGGTATGTATATTCAATGATCGTAATTTCCAAATGTTAGATAATCTATTGAAGGCGCTAGCTGCCAAAGCAATTCTAGTATGGATTTCTCTTGTTGTGTCACCATCCTGAGTCATTTTACTGCCTAAATAATTGAAACTTTCAACTTTCTGTAGTTTTTCCCCGTTCAAGATGATATCAAAGGTCTCGTTAGAAAAGTTCATAGCTTTAGTTTTAGAGGCATTTATTTGGAGACCTATTTTAATCGAGAGATGACACAAATTATTTATTGCTTCTTGGGATTGTCTTGGTGTTGAACTTAAGAATGCTACATCATCTGCGAAATCCAAGTCCCCCAGGAATTTTCCATTTGTCCATTTTATACCCAATTGTTCATTGTGGGTATAGTTTCTCATAACCCAATCAATAGCTATTCCAAAAAGTAGTGGTGACATAATACAGCCTTGTTTCACCCCTGTTTCTACTGTAAACCATTCTGTATTCCCTTTATTTGTTCTAACACAACATCTTGCATTGTCATATAGCGCTTTGATTATATTCACATATTTTGTTGGAAAACCATAGATTGTAAGTATCTTCCACAATGATGGGCGGTGTAGACTATCAAAGGCTTTTTGAAAATCGACGAAGGTGATAATAAGTGGCGATTGCCTTTCCACTGATTCTTCTATAATTGTTCTTAGTGTGAATATTTGATCAATACATGATCGTTTCGGCCTGAAACCCGCTTGTTCTTCTCTGATCTTTTCGTCAGCATGCAATTTAAGTCTTTCTAACATCATGCAACATAATAATTTTCCAGGTACTGATAATAGAGATATACCACGCCAGTTATTACAGTCTGATAGATCACCTTTCTTCGGTAACTTTACAATAATACTGTCTTTCCATTGTTGTGGTGGTTGTTCTTCTCTCCATACTTCATTTATAATATCTAAAATTCTCAAGAGGTTGTTGTCATTAACTGCTTTAATCATTTCCCCTGAAATTTCGTCAACTCCAGCAGCTTTAAAATTTTTAAATCTTTTAACGGCTTGTTTGATCTCGTCCAGCGTGAATTCATCGCAAGTTATTGGCAAGGTGGTTATGGGTGTTTCATTATTAAAATCAGGTGTTACTGTTGGTGGTGGTCTGTTTAGCACCTCCATGAAGTGCTCAGCCCATCTCTTCATTTGTTCTTTTTCTGTTGGTATTGAATTCCCTAATTTACCTTTAACAGGTGTTTCCATAGCAGTAGGCTGGTGACATAGTTGTTTTGTAATCTGATAAAGGCACCTACTATTACCAGTTCTTGCAGCATTTTCAGCTTCTACGGCCAGTTCATTGATGAAATGTCTTTTATCTCTTCGAGTTTTTGTCTTCACTTCTTTATTTAACAAGTTATAAGTTAGTTTGCAAGATTCAACTGCATTATGTGTACTTGCCGCTAGTAGTTTAAGTTTTGCTGTTTTCCTTTCTTGTATTTTATCCCAAGTATCTTCTCTCATCCATTTTTTCTTTTTATGTACTAGGTATCCGGTGGTCGCTACTGCTGCTTCTGTCATTGCTGTTCTCAGTTGTTCCCATTTAGTATCGATTGTCTTGGTGGTGATATCGTTGTCAATTGTGCCTAAAGCATCGAAATAGTTGTTCATTTTGACATTATATTCCTCCTTTATATCATTTGATTGCAGTCTGTGTACATCTATTCTTCTATTTTTATTCTGTTGGTATAACTTCTTCAGTTTAATTCTCAGTTTAGCTATGCAGAGGTTATGATCGCTTCCGATCTCTGCACCTCTGTATGCTCTGACGTCTTGAACTGATGAGCGAAATTTAGCGCTTATGCAGAAGTGATCTATCTGGTTCTTAGTTCTGCCATCAGGTGAATTCCATGTTATCTTGTGGATATTCTTATGTGGAAAGATGGTGTCTGGCCACAACGAGGTTTGATATTTCACTTGTAAAGACATAGAATAAACTCTAATGAAATGATCATTTGTGTAGACAGAATAAATTCAAGTGTAATGATCATTTGTGCATACATAGAATAAACTTTAGTTTAATGATCATTAATGTTGACATAGAATAAACTCTAATGTAATGATCATTAGTGTAGACATAGAATAAACTCTAATGTAATGATCATTTGTAAAGACATAGAATAAACTCTAATGAAATGATCATTTGTGTAGACAGAATAAATTCAAGTGTAATGATCATTTGTGCAGACATAGAATAAACTTTAGTGTAATGATCATTTGTGTAGACACAGAATAAACTTTAATTTAATGATCATTAATGTTGACACAGAATAAACTCTAATGTAATGATCATTAGTATAGACATAGAATAAACTCTAATGTAATGATCATTTGTAAAGACATAGAATAAACTCTAATGAAATGATCATTTGTGTAGACAGAATAAATTCAAGTATAATGATCATTTGTGCAGACATAGAATAAACTTTAGTGTAATGATAATTTGTGTAGACATAGAATAAACTCTTACCCATTTGTCTTTATTCATACTCTTAAGGTTTTCAGCATAGTCTTATGTCTGTGTATTACCAAAATATTTTTTCTGTCTAATTTTGATCTCTTTCAGGAATTTGTTGTCAGGGTATCGTTTGTTAGTTAGCAGACATACCAAGACAGTTATTAGTAACTGATTATTTCATTGCAACTGTTAACATGTTTTAAACACATAAGTGGGAGCCGCGCTGGTGTAATGGTTACCACACTGCGCTGGCGATCGGATGATCCAGGTTCAAGCCCAGGCGACGACATTCAAATGAGTGTCATTGACCGGGACTTGGACTGGATTAATTTGAGCCCCGGCGAAGACATTTGAAGAAGTGTCGTCGACCAGGGACTGGCGGCTCCTGAGCCGACTCAGCTCTAATGGGTACCCTCCGAAGACGGCGAGTATCTGCGTGAATGGCGAGTGGACACCTGTCAGTTTATAGGGAAAAAAGGGATACTCACGTAAAAATCAGTCTCAGGTTAGATATATGTCACGAAGTGGATTTATGGTTTTAGAGTTTGTCTGAGTATATAGAGACAAGACACTAGTATGAGAAAGGCTGAGAAGATAGATTTAGATGAAAATACAGTGAATGTGGAAGGATGAGACTATTAGCTTCGGGGATGAGAACCAAGATTGACTCTCGGCCCAATGACATGTCCCTCGCCACTTCTGATGTCAGGTTATTCAGTCAAATTTGGTCGTAAGATTTCTTCAAACGCTAACTAACACCTCTGGACTGCTACACTAGTAGACTTTTATTACAGCACTAGCTCAGAGGCTGTCCTCTAAGTATACTATCTGACCCTACTGGTCCCAGCTATTTTGGCCCTCTCTTTCAACCTCCGTCTTGATTCCGTGTCTCTCTGACACTGCCGTCTTCTGCTGATGTGGCGTCTCCATTACGCCCCTCCTCTCATTAGCATTCAGAAAGGAATGTTGACCCTTACTCCTGTTACCGACTACTGCAACTGATGACTTTGGTATCAAGCACGAGGTACTTGATTTGGGAGGTATATGCTTCACTGCTGCTGACAATTCTGTAACGGCTGATTTAACCCTCTTAGGGTTTAGGGACAAATGGCGTTATTGTGGCCGTATATATATATCAATAAAAACCCAACCTTCAGGCCACTCACCTGTATGGTGTGGTATAATGAGCTATGAGTTCCGGAATTTTAAAGATGAACCCGTTCCCGCTGAAGCATGGGCTTCACTGCCTGAGAACGTCTCGTTTCTTTCACCTCTGGCGATATCTCGAGCACTCGGCTCCTGAGATGACAAATTTGCCATTGGTAAATTGTAGGGGCAAGTTACACCCTCCCTATGTGCCGTGAAAATGCTGTAAACAAAGAAATAACACCGAATGTACAACAACTTCAAAATAATCTCAACTCTAACACATAGCATCTTCAATTAATACATCACCCGTCTTTCCCCTCCTCAACTATGCACAGCGATAAACAATTCCTACCCAAGGGTCACTAAATTACAATCCCACCTCTCTCTTTCCCCGCTCCCACTTAATATATGTCTGGTATGTGAACTCCCAGACACAGGCTGACCTAATCTATTACGCTAGTCTAGCCTCAGGCGTCAAAACATTTACTACATTGAAGCGAAACATCTCCCAGTAAAATTCCTAGGCCCTACTTTTTACGACTAACCCGGGATGTTTATCACATTTACACAATATAAATATGCCCCATCTAGGAAATATTAATTCCCATCACAGTAATATTAATTACACCCCTGTCTTCTGACTACACAACAATTAATACCAAATTAAATAAAATACACAAATATGCTCGTGTATCTACACTGCAAATTATCATAATCGCATTGCGATTTTCACAGATTTACTATTGCATATGACAGAGTGCCTGCGTTTCTAAGCGCTTATCCTCATACAGATAATATCTCACCCAAAAAAATCCCGTTATTCAAATCCTAGCTACTGCTACTTATTCACAGAAAATTTATAGGCACCACTTACAGTCTATCGTTTAGCATAAGTAAGCAATTGATGGCACTTCTGTTTAAAAAAAATTAAATTAACTCCCAGAAGAAACCTTACGTTATCGTGCTAAGATTGTAATTAAGATATGGACATACCCAAGTACCGAATATCTCTAGCTTGAGCAAGCAATAATGACGTTGATTCACGGCTGTTTTTCTGGAGACAAAGAGAGCGCTAATCGGCTAAACTCTGTTATTTATTACCAACAAAAACGATGCAAGAACCCACACTCTGAGTCATCGCGTGGCTTCGCTTAGGGGCTGCTCTTAGATCAATAATCTTGCCGCAAATTAATAACCTCTGATCTCCGCCAATGATATCGCAAACAAGCTCATGACTAATATTTATTCTGCTTGCGCGCATCTTATTGCGTCATGTTAGATCATTTCTCTGAGTGCTTGTGTTACCAAAAATAAATTTGATTGGTTAAAGCGTTGATTCGACGTACCTGGGTTGTGCTTTTCACACCCACCCCTGTCTAAACCCAGGTAGATGTTTCTAATGTTGGAAAATTTTTACCCAGCCTAATAATAACTCAAACGCCTAATACGATAAAATGAACGCAATTATTTTACAAAGAAAAGAAGACTGGTGCGAATCTTAAAATTAAACCCCACAGTAATTCCTCATAAATAAAACGCAAATAATACATGGAGACGAAAAATGGGGCCCGTTGAAAATAAAATCACAGTAAATCCTCACAATATACTAACCGGAGATTCTCGCCTCGAGTAATAGCAGGCGTCCGTTAAAAAAACAACACAAAAATAACACATAAATGTGTGTGTAATATTTATCAACTGTTAACATGCAGTGCTCATTATTTTGCAGTATCCAGGTAGTGAAGGAAAGTCATCCTCATCATCCAGTCAGAAGTCACAGTTAGAGCTCTCCTTTGAATACTTGATGTCTCGTGACACTCTGCAGTGGATATCCATTATCAGTGATCAGGTGACTGGGCTGTGTTTTTATGATTGTCTTGTTTTAAGTGCTAGTTGTTGTTGTTGTTGTTTAACTCGGCTGCTGAGCTTGTTGCTCTTTTGCAGCCAGTGGTGAGTTGAAGAATTTGCATGTGTTCTGTAGCTGTTAAGTGGTGCTGTGTAGTGTGTTTGTGATTGCTGGGAAGCCTGGCAGTAGCTTCCTTGTTCCCATGGTGAATCCTTTGCACATGAGCAGCACAGGATTAACTGCCTCATATGGATTGTTATTAGTTCTAGTAATGCAGTAACTTACTCTTTTTGGTTTTTTTTCCACTCTTAGAGAAATATATAAACTAACTTTTCCAAACAGTGACAGCATTTCTTCCGATTTGTGCTCACAAGCCACATTATGGATTTGTTTGTTCTTTGTCAGTCTAAAACGTGACGTGCCGAAATTACCTGGCCTATTGCCATTCATTTCCACATGTGAACATTAGGTTCACATGTTAGGAGCAGCGATATGAAGCTGTTTATGTATAATCTTTTCCAAGATGTAAATGACGAGTCGGAAAGCAGTGACTTAGTCAACCAAGCATCATTCAAGTCGGAAAGCAGTGACTTAGTCAACCAAGCATCATTCAAGTCGGAAAGCAGTGACTTAGTCAACCAAGCATCATTCAAGTCGGAAACCAGTGACTTAGTCAACCAAGCATCATTCAAGTCGGAAACCAGTGACTTAGTCAACCAAGCATCATTTAAGCGTTGATGTAGTAGTGGGGTTCAAACTGGAATAGAAGAATTTCCAAACTGCTGAGCAAGTGCGTTGTTAAGAAAAAGTGTACTTCATAAAGTGATAGAGTAATATTTATATGTTACTGTTCATTCTTCGAACTTAAAAACAAAACCAGAGGGAGAAAAAAACATCCATGGGAGATTTAACTCTTTCTGTCCCTGGCAGTTCTTAAGCTTTACCCTGATCCCAAAATGGATGCAAATTTATTTCCACAGATGATGATTGAAAAATAAGCTGTAAATATAGTTATAAGAAAATATACCACTATATATATATAGTATCAAAAAGGATAAAGAATATTTTCTGGTGTTGCCTTATATGCAACAAATACTTTTTTTAAATATTATATATACTGCTTTAAAAGGACATCTCACTATAACTAGTTGAGTGTACTAAGTGACCGGTCGGAAAATAATATAACGTATCCTTAAGTTCCATACAGCTCTTGAGGCAGAAGGAGTTAAACATTTACTTCATTCATTCAATTTCCTTTTCACTCCTTATGACGATGGTTTCTATAGCAATTTGTTTTTCATGGTGAAACTGTCAGCCCCATACGACATGTTCTAGGGAGTAGTGGTCCTGTTCATTCTTGGTCTCAGAGACCCTCGGGAACTGCGCAAGTTAAAGAGTTAAACAGCTCTGGTAAAATAAAACTGACCATTAATTTAATGCCTGAGTATAACCCAAAGCTGCCTTGTAGAGGTTTTAAAAAAGGGTGTGTACCTTCATAAATGTTATAGCAACTCTCAGTATATTTACCTTGCTGTTTGTGATCTATCTACAGGCGATGTTGATCAGCACATGCCTGCAGAGTATGGTGGATGAGCTCATTCTGATCAAACAAAATAAGAAGTTTAAGAAGGTAAGAGTCAAGTCAATGAAAATCTTTCTAGATTGTTGCAATCTCTGTAGATTGTTGCAATCTATCTAGATTGTTGCAATCTGTCTAGATTGTTGCAATCTGTCTAGATTGTTGAAATCATGAGGGTAACTGCAGTAAATCTGTGATAGTGTTACAGGTACACCAACAATTTTCTGGTGTCCCTGGTTAGTAAGCCCTTGCAGGATTATCCATTTTTGCTGGACCACTAAAGTTCACCTCATAATAAATCAACAGTTCACGTCTGACCAACTTTTTATACAACTCCCATGTCTCTAAAGTACTATGACTGCTAGATACTGAAATCAAACAAATATTACATGTAAATTAAATTATTATCGAGATTAATAGATTAACGAGAGATTAATTCCATTCCTGTAAAATCGGTGGTATACCAGTATAATATAGCACATAAGTGTGATTGGCAATTTGCATAATTACATGGACAAAAAAACCCATGCTATAATTGAAAGCCTTTCTTAGGCAACAATAGGACACACACACACAACGTGAATGAATGAGATACATAAAGCCGAGGGTTGTAATGTGGGAACTTTTAACCTTGTGTTTATATAGAACAGTGTCTATTGTACTGCATTTTCTTCTGTTATGCAATTATTGCCTAGTTGTTCCCGGGTTGTCAGAGAGGCAAAGAAAGAGTAGAATTACCCCCCCCCCCCCCCCCCCCCCCCCCCCCCCCCCCCCGCCAACAAAGTGTATATAGTATGTTTTGTTGTGCGTATTTTCGTATACAACGTGTGGTTCACAGGGGTCTGTAAGGAAACGGAAAAAATAAGATCACTGCTACCTCAAGCATGTCATAAGAGGTGACATATGATGTTGAGCATGAGGCTGGCAAACTCATTATGTAAAACAAATTTCTGCAGAAACCATCACTACAACAAAACTTGAATGTTTTGGTGGAGATTTCCTGCAAGTGGATCAGCTGCAGTTTTGGCTTCAGCTCCGTCGGGAGCACAAAGGAGAAATGAGCATTTTGGTTAAAAAATAAATCAATGAATGCAAAAACTGTGGTCTGATTCTGCTAATAATCATGTTTTTTTTCTTAAATGCTGGATTGTGATTAATGAAGTATGTTAATGTTTTTTATGTGAATGGATCATGCAGCCCCAAGACAGACTGAAAGTGAATAAAAATACAGCACCTTTTAAGCCAATGTCAAGGGAACTTTCATACGGAGTAGAAGTGAGTGTTTAGTTAAATAATGACATCTTATGACATATGGAGCAGAAGTGAGTGTTTCGTTAAATATTCTCATCTTATCTTATATCGAGTGGAAACAGGGCCGGATTATCCATTAGGCTTAGTAGGCTGAAGCCTAGGGGCCTGTGCCATTTAAAAAAAATAAAAAATGCAGAGATTTATGGATACAAAGAAAATGTTTGCACTTTGCTATCGCATCCATAATGTTCTAAAAAGATAGTAAAAACAAAAATAGCTTGAAAGCTTTAATGCACCCCGGCAAAGTCTTAAATAATACTAGTATATACCATCACCATGCTAAAGGGTTTGAAAAAAAATAGTATAAAAATTATTGCCTATTAGGTTAAGGGGGACCCAAACACAAAAAAAGCCTAGAGGCCCTTCTTGGCTTAATCTGGCCTTGAGTGAAAGTGAGTGTTTAGTTAATGTCATCTTATCTCATATGGAGTAGAAGTGAGTGTTTAGTTAATGTCATCTTATCTCATATGGAGTAGAAGTGAGTGTTTAGTTAATGTCATCTTATCTCATATGGAGTAGAAGTGAGTGTTTAGTTAATGTCATCTTATCTCATATGGAGTAGAAGTGAGTGTTTAGTTAATGTCATCTTATCTCATATGGAGTAGAAGTGAGTGTTTAGTTAATGTCATCTTATCTCATATGGAGTGGAAGTGAGTGTTTAGTTAATGTCATCTTATCTCATATGGAGTAGAAGTGAGTGTTTAGTTAATGTCATCTTATCTCATATGGAGTAGAAGTGAGTGTTTAGTTAATGTCATCTTATCTCATATGGAGTGGAAGTGAGTTTTTAGTTAATGTCATCTTATCTCATATGGAGTAGAAGTGAGTGTTTAGTTAATGTCTTCTTATCTCATATGGAGTGGAAGTGAGTGTTTAGTTAATGTCATCTTATCTCATATGGAGTAGAAGTGAGTGTTTAGTTAATTTCATCTTATCTCATATGGAGTAGAAGTGAGTGTTTAGTTAATGTCATCTAATCTCATATGGAGTAGAAGTGAGTGTTTAGTTAATGTCATCTAATCTCATATGGAGTGGAAGTGAGTGTTTAGTTAATGTCATCTAATCTCATATGGAGTAGAAGTGAGTGTTTAGTTAATGTCATCTAATCTCATATGGAGTAGAAGTGAGATTATTAATAATAATAATAATAAATTCTTTAAGCACCAAACACGGCGCATAAGGCAGAAACCAGTGCTCTCCAGGTTGTTCGTTGTGACGCCACTCCTCTTAGCTCTTGCACATTATTTAGGCCCAACGTTCTTCCTTCTCTTATTATTGTTCTTCTGAGTGTTTCTTTTGGTCTTCCTTTTTTCCTCTTACCCTCAGGAACCCAAGTGAGCGCCTGTAGTGGTATTCTGTTGTTTTGCATTCGTAGGACATGACCGATATATGACCATCGTCTTTTCCTTATATAGTCGGAGACATATTTTCTGCCTAGAGTCTTCTCTTATTTGTCGATTAGTCTTGAATTCTTTCCAACTGATGTTCATGAGTTTTCTAAGACATTTGTTCTCGAATGTATTCAGCTTGTTCTCCAATGATTTTGTTATTTTCCAACTCTCACAGCCGTATGTTAACACTGAGATAACATTTGAATTAAACAGACGAAGCTTGGTATGTATATTCAATGATTGTAATTTCCAAATGTTAGATAATCTATTGAAGGCGCTAGCTGCCAAAGCAATTCTAGTATGGATTTCTCTTGTTGTGTCACCATCCTGAGTCATTTTACTGCCTAAATAATTGAAACTTTCAACTT
Organism: Oreohelix idahoensis; assembly: GCA_024509875.1. NCBI lineage: Eukaryota > Metazoa > Mollusca > Gastropoda > Stylommatophora > Oreohelicidae > Oreohelix > Oreohelix idahoensis. The sequence continues at coordinate 200,396 of JAMPIV010015425.1, forward strand.
TCTGTAGTTTTTCCCCGTTCAAGATGATATCAAAGGTCTCGTTAGAAAAGTTCATAGCTTTAGTTTTAGAGGCATTTATTTGGAGACCTATTTTAACCGAGAGATGACACAAATTATTTATTGCTTCTTGGGATTGTCTTGGTGTTGAACTTAAGAATGCTACATCATCTGCGAAATCCAGGTCCCCCAGGAATTTTCCATTTGTCCATTTTATACCCAATTGTTCATTATGGGTATACTTTCTCATAACCCAATCAATAGCTATTCCAAAAAGTAGTGGTGACATAATACAGCCTTGTTTCACCCCTGTTTCTACTGTAAACCATTCTGTATTCCCTTTATTTGTTCTAACACAACATCTTGCATTGTCATATAGCGCTTTGATTATATTCACATATTTTGTTGGAAAACCATAGATTGTAAGTATCTTCCACAATCTCATCTTATCTTCAGAGGAGTAGATATGTGAGTGTTTTAGTTAAATAATATAATCTTATCTCCAAAATGTGTAACCCCCTCTTGCGTACTGGAAATAAAGTACTTATGAACAAAGTCAATGCATATTGTGAAAACAATTTTCTTTTAGGGCTTTTTATTTAAGGGGTTGGACTACAGTGAAAACTAACTTTTGTTCTAATAACATTTTCAAACTTTTTATGTGCTCAATAGACACAGTGTATGTCCATGAACCAAATTCCACAGTTTATTTTGTTAAAAAACACGTTACCATGGTAACCAAAAAAAAAATCCGCCATATTGGATTTTCACCACTTTTCGAGAGCTAAAAACTTATGTTTCCCATTGACCAAACTTTACCAAATTGCACACACATGTTGTGACTGACAATTAAAACAATTTGTCAGGGGCTTTTTTTGATAAGTTTAAAATTCTATTTTTAATGATTTTAAAAAAAAAATACACTATATTTGTATGAAAAACAATGAATAAAAATATTTTAAAAAATATATCAAAGCAAATTACCAAAATATCAAAAAAAGCCCCTGTCAATTTAAAGGTATATATGTGTCCTACATGCATGCCAAATTTCAGACTGATCTATTAGATAGTTTGTAAAAAATAACATTTTTTGTTAATAACATGTTAGTTTTGAGAAAAATGCATTTTAGTCACCGAATGACTTGTCTTGTCCAATATACTCCATTCTGGGGGGCTGAATGTGTTTAAAATTGTCCAGCACTATATGCTGCACCTCCTTCAGCTTCCTGCAGCTGCTCCTCTTGCCTTTATCTTGCCTAATTTTTCTTCTTTCCTTCTACATGGTAACCAAAAAAAACAACCGCCATATTGGGTTTTTCACCAATTTTCAAGAGCAAAAATCTTATGTTTACCATTGACCAAACTTGATCAAATTGCACACACATGTTGTGACTGACAATTAAAACAATTTTTCAGGGGCTTTTTTTTATAAGTTTAAAATTCTATTTTTAATGATTTTTTAAAAAAATACACTATATTTGTATGAAAAACAATGAAAAAAAAATATTTAAAAAAATATATCAAAGCAAATTACCAAAATATCAAAAAAGCATGTGACAATTTAAAGGTATATATGTGTACTACATGCATGCCAAATTTTAGACTACTCTGTTAGATAGTTTGTTAGTAATAAAATTTTGGTTAATAAAATGTTAGTTTTAAGAAAAATGCATTTTACTCACCGAGTGCCTTGTCTTGTCCAATATACTCCATTCTGGGGGGCTGAATGTGTTTAAAATCCTCCAGGACTATATGCTGCACCTCCTTCAGCTTCTTGCAGTTCCTCCTCTCGCCTTTGTCTTGCCTCTTGCCTAATTTTTCTTCTTTTTACAAGTTTGTCAGCCTCATGTTTCTGGCTGTTGGCCAGACGTTTCCTCAGTCGCACCTGTCCAAGGCGTTTTGAGTTTGTTCCAGATGCTTGACCACATAGCCTTTTTATTTCTGCACTGGCTGATGGACCAAAGTTGAACTCTCCAATGGCCACAAGGACACTGAATTTGACCTTTTTTAATGACACAAATTTCCGCTTGCTGCAACGACTCCATATAACATTGTGTAGGCTTTCATTTGCATTTTGTGTAGCACCTAGCTGACATCGCTTCAGCAAATGCTGATCAGTAAGACGCTCATAAATAGGGGCTAAGTGCTTATGGAGCAGGTTGTAGTCTAGCGGAGTGTGAACCTTGGTCTCGTGTGGTCCGGCAGCTTCTCCTTTGGCGATGGAAGCCTGATAGAAACACCAGGAGTCTTTGCCTGGGGGACACAAATTATGTTGGGGTTTGTCGTTTGTCGAATACCCATGGTAGAGAGAAGCCATGATGGCTTGTTTCATCTCTGGGGCTGTACTATGCTTGTGGATGGCCCTGGTGTAGTACATACACAATTTTCGTATGGCATTTTGGGTTAGACGACCACGGCCATTTCCCCCAAGGGTGACTTTTTGTTTCCTGCAGTCAGTAATCAGTGTCCTCAGTGCAGTGCCTAATCGCTTTGCAACATGGTTGATGCACTCTTCTTTGGTTATGTCAACTTCTGGTCCATACGGTTTGATGTCGCAGAGTCTGTTGTAGGCCTTGGAATCGCCATCTGATAGCAAAACAGTGTAGCGTAGCTTGTGATTTGCGACTGAACGAAGAAAGAGAACTTCACAGGCTTTTACCTCCATCATTCCAACTGACCCTTCGTAATTACAGCAGCAGTCCTTCTGATGCTCTGCTTTCCATTTTTCAAATTTGTCAGGCTGATTTTTTAGTTGCCACTGTCCAGTAGTCTCACAGGTGTGACAGAAGGAAGACATAACATGCGTATCGATGACCATGCCAGTCAAGATGTCAATAACACTGCCAACACCTATCAGTGACTTATGACCTCTAGTTAGCCATGTTGCATCAAAGCTGACAGCGATGTCAATGACTTCTTTTTTATTAATGGTACGATGCTGACTCTTAGCGTGTTCAGCTCGGACGATGCTGACGGAACGTTGAAATACTGTAGAGTGCATGGTATCCAAATGATCAAAAATTTGATCTGCATATTTATGAAATGTTTTCTGGTGCAGGCCAGGGAGGTCTAGGTTCTCACAGAAAAGATTAAATGTATATGGGCCCATTCCAGACATGAGGGCACCAAGAACAGCAGATTTGTTGATTGCATGTCCACGAGGGCCGCGGCCTGCTGGTTCCCTCTCAGATGTGTACGTTCTAGAAATTGCTTTTTCACATGTGTGACACACAACTTCCAGGAAGAGAGAGAAACCTTTAGACTTGGTGTTGTCAATTCTTGTTTGCAATGTGCTTTGCTTACACAAATTGCAACATACATTTTTAAGAAGGTTGTTGAAGAAAGAAATATCGACAATGGTTTTATACGTAGGTTTAGGCTGAGCGCAGACAGTATTATGAGATTCAACATTCTTGCTCGTGCTCAAGCTAATTTTTATATCAGATCGACTTGGGCCAGGCACTGGATCTGCAATGTGAACCATGGGCCTATCGATTAGTGGGATGCAGAAATTCCACGTTGTGTATTATTCACCGCTAATTCTGTCTTACCTTTAACACTAGTAGAAATCACACACTGTCGACGCAACCTGGCAGCAGATATTTGCTTAGATCTCTTACTTATTCTTCCCATTTTGAAGTAATAGAACACAATTCACTGAAATTTAAACAAGAAAATTATCGAATTTGAAGCAAACAATAATTGTTGACGGGCGGAGATGGCTGTTGCTTCTTCCACGTTGCGCACGCAGCCAAAATGTTGTTATGACCAATCAAAACAGTTGTTTACGATTGTGTCTTCAATGAGTCGGGAATGAGGGAATGAGGTCACCACGTGACAACTCCTTATAAGGCAATTAGCTTAAAATTACGGAAATTTTTTAACACAATTCACTCAGAGCTATGAGAAAAAATAGTTTCGAATTTGCGATATTACGGCAGACAATGAAATTCCCTGTGTATCGATACCAAATAGTCCCCGATATGGACAGGGTAACTAAGGTATTATTTACCGACAAATCTTGCATTTTCGGCACAAATTTGCAAATCATAGCTGGGGGTGGGTACAGAAAATATGCTTTTTGATACATCAAATGCATTTTTTATGTTATAAAACCTAGCTCATTCGATTCCTCGATGATTATTTAATAAAATAAGCTCAAAAGTAAAAAATCGATATTTTGTACGTAAAATCGAGTTTTCTCTACCGTGGACTGCCTTAAGCTGATATTGTTTCCTTCTCATAATCCTCTGTATTAGTGTTTCCCAAATGTATAATAATCGTGTACCACTGTTTTGAGAATTCAGTCATTACAGCCGTACCACTCTTAGGCAAAGATAATTTTGTGGTTGTTTTAATACTGTAGTACTAATCTATTTACACTGGGGCATATATAATATATGATATATATGTGTGTAAATATATATTTAAACATATATAAATATAATACACATGGTACAATGCATAGTGTATATATTAGTTAATGGTAAAGGTAGTTCCATAGCAGAAACTGCTGTAGGGGAGTGAAGTGTTGCCTTTTCATTCCCTAACTCAAGAGCGAGTCAGGTACCCATTTACAGCTGGGCAGACAAGAGCATGATGCTACCAGGTTTCGGTCCCTGAATCGGGGAGCCGTGCCATGAAAGGAAAGCAATCTAACTGCTCGACCAATTGGGGGTTCATAGAAAATAATAATTTAACAATCTAATTAAATAACATTAAGTAATAATAAAAATTAACTAACATTCTGACCAGACAGCAGATATGAGGGTAGATTCATACTAGTGTGAAATTACGATGTGCATATTAACTAGAAAAGAAAGTACATTTTAGGTATTTACTATCCTACAGAACTCCGCCCATGCCGGTCCCAAGCCCGGATGAAAAAGGAGGAGGGCGGCCTGCATGGAGGCCGTAAGGAGGCAGCCCCTCCACCATGCAAAGGCACAACAGGCCAATCACCTGTTTGTCTTAAACTATGATTACGAGAAATACAAGAGAGAAAACCGGACTGATTCTAAAGGCGACGAACTGGAACGGACTACGACTTATGGAACTTGGAACACAAGAAGTATAAATGGGAAGGAAGAGGAGCTGGTGGAAGAGATGAGGAAAGCAAAACTAGAAATCCTGGCTATAACGGAAACGAAGAAAAAAGGACAAGGAGTCATGGATCTCGATGGCAACACGTTGCTCTATAGTGGTGTACCCATATCTGAAAGAGCTAAAGGGGGCGTGGGTTGCATTGTGGCCCAAAATCAAAAAGATAGTATCAAGGGATGGAACTTTGTCTCGGAGCGCATTATGGTTGTAAAACTAAAAGAAGGAGAAACCATAGTCAACCTGGTCATAGTGTATGGGCCAAATGAGGATGAGAGAGCAGAGGTCAAGGAGGAATTCTTCGAGCTGCTTCAAAGGACAGTGGATGACTGCCTAGATGAAGTTATCATGCTCGGAGATTTTAATGCCAGAGTTGGAAATGACCATGCTAGATGGGGTGGCGTTATCGGAAGATATGGAGAAGATACTCTCAATGACAATGGAAAGCGACTCCTTAGATTCTGCAGTGAGCAGAATCTGATCATTACAAACACAAAGTTCCCCCATAAGCGCATACATGCATACACTAGATGTGAACCAACCAAGAATGAGAAGTCAGTGATCGACTATGCCATTGTTCGGAGAAGCTCATTCAGATATGTCCGAGATGCAAGAGTCTGGAGGGGGGCCAGAGATTGGAAGTGATCACTACCTGCTAACAATCAAACGAACAACTGAAAGAGTTGCTCAGCCTAGGAACTGCCCAACATCACGCAAGAAACCAAGTAAACGAGCAGGAGAAATGAGCATTAGGACCTACAAGCTGAGAGAGCCAGAAATTAAGACCAGATATCAGGGGCTTATTGCTACAGCAGTGAGCAACACAGAAGTACGACCTGATGACTTGGAAACCCTCTGGAATAAATTCAAGGATATCATAAAGACAGCTGCTGCAGAAGCATGCGGTGAAGTCCGACTTGGGAACCAGAGAAAGAGGACACCTTGGTGGACAGAGGAAGTCAAAGAGAAAATAAGAGAGAAGAAAATGGCATGGAAACAATACTTAGGAGCTAAAAACACAACAGGACAAATGGAAAAATATAGAGAATATGTAATACTCAGAACAGAAGCAAAGAACAAAGTGCTAGCAGCAAAACAGAAGTCCTGGGAAGAATTTGGAGAAAAGCTAGAAAAAGATGCACAAGAAAACCAGAAATTGTTCTATAAGACCCTAAAGAACATGAGGAAGGAAAAACAATGCCCTCTCAAATTTATAAAGGACAAGCAAGGCAAATTGCTTACTGCCCCGAAGGAAGTAATGGAAAGATGGAAAGAATATTTCTCAGAACTCCTGGATGGTGAGCATGGTGAAGCAACAGAAATGATAACCACTAGCACAGAAGAGAAAACCAATGATGGTGAAGATGACATAAAGATGGAAGAACTGAGGGCAGCACTAGAGAAAATCAAGATGGGCAAAGCAGCAGGGCATGATGGTATAACACCAGAAATGGTTAAGTACATGGGAGCATCAGGCGACCTATTACTCTTAAAGGTCCTACAGGCACCATGGTGCAACAAGACCATACCAAAGGATTGGGAGATTGCCATCATAACACCAATTTTCAAAAAGGGTGACAATCGACAATGTGGAAACCATAGAGGCATATCCCTTCTCAGTGTCCCTGGTAAAATCTACTCTAGAATCCTAGAGCAGAGACTCCGACGCCTAGCTGAGCCACAATTGGATGAGGTCCAGTGCGGATTCCGAGCAAACCGAAGTACTCAAGACCTAATCTTCACACTCAGACAGCTGAGTGAAAAGGCCCTTGAGTATAAGAGTGAGATCCATCTTTGTTTCATAGATCTGGAAAAGGCGTTTGACAGAGTCCCCTGGAGCAAACTTTGGGACTGTTTGGCAAGGAAGAATATTCCAGCACCTCTGATTCATGCTATACAGAGCTTCTACAAGTCTTGCAGAAATTATGTGAGGACAGCAAACCATAAGTCAGAAGAGTTCAGGACCACCACTGGTGTAAGACAAGGTGATATCCTGTCACCTTATCTTTTCATACTCCTCATGGACGATGTCATCAAGGCATGTAAGGAGAGAACAAGAAAGTATTCAGTGGGGTACTGGAAGATGAAACAGGTCTATATTTCGGAGCTGGCATTTGCTGATGATGTTGCCCTGATTGCTAAATCAGAGGCACATCTCCAATCCAACCTGCAAGTCTGGAAGGAAGAGCTGGAGAAGAGAGGGATGGTCATAAGCAGCTCTAAAACAAAATCCATGGTGATATCACGAGAAGAAAGAAAACATCAGATTAAGTTGGGAGAACAGGTCCTGGAGCAGGTCGACCACTTTAAATATCTCGGAGCTATTATAGACCGAAAGGGAGGCATCAAAGAAGAGTTGGCCACTCGAAAAGCAGCGGCTGGGAGACTTTTTCAGGCCATAAATCGTGGATTCCTCAGCAAGAAAGAGGTTGGTAAGAAAACGAAGATGGCTGTATACCGCTCCACCTATGTCCCAGTTTTGACATATGGATGCGAGTCGTGGGCAATGACTACAACCCACAAAAGCCAGATCCAAACCTCAGAAATGAGGTATCTGAGGAAAGTGGTTGAAGTAACAAGAAGAGACATGGTCCGCAACCAGACGATACGTCAAGGCCTGAAATCCCATCCGCTGCAGACCCAAATAGAACAGTCCCAACTAAGATGGTTTGGCCATGTCTGCAGAATGGGAGAAGATCGGCTACCACGACAAGCATGGGAAACAAAGAGCCAGGGATCCAGACCTCCAGGACGACCCAGAGTTCGCTGGGAGGACAACATTAGACAATCTTTGAAGGACCGAGGACTAGAATGGAACCAGGCCAGGAAGAAGACAGCTGATAGAATGGTCTGGCGCTCTCTCTTCCAAACCTCTACACCTCACGGTAGAAGGGGAACGACTAAGTAAGTAAGTACTATCCTACAAATCTGCTATTAATGCAACTTTACCACCTGGTAAGCAAGAATGCAACATCACATTAGTAAATAAACATGTATATTTCCACAATCCCCATTTTCATATATTAAATTTTAATTAATTATTTTGTGCAGCTAAATAGAGTAAATGGTAAAGTAAAAATTAAAAAATTCTGCTGCCTGCCCTCAAGGGATATACATACCAGACTTTGAGAACCACTACTTTATATGAATTGTTGATATATTGAGACTGCAGTCCTCACTGCTATGTCAGTACTGGAAATTTTCTACTGTGAGGAAGTCAGCAACAAAGTATGGCACATGCATCCAAGCTATACAGGGTAATTGACAAAGTCACTCCTTCTTTTTTAAATTGTTATATCCCCACATGTATCTACTAGATATACATGAAACAAACATCTCTAAAAGAAGCAGTAACTGCCATGTGACAAGTAAGTTGTAATTTTAATTTTTAAAAAAAATTTTATTTAATTTTATTTAAATTTTTTTTTCCTGGACAGGAAATGAAAATAAAGTCTCAAAGTCCAATAAACTGCCGTTGCAGTAGCAGAAAAAATCTCCCTCCTTTGAAGTCCTTAGTTGGACAAGCCAGGTCTCTCATTGAGCTTGATATGTCACATTGTTAATGTAAAGGTAAATGTAAAGGAACCCGTTACACGCCCATTGAGGCATATTGGGAATATGGTGTTAGGCCCATATTATCTTGACTGTCGGCACACTAGGGGTGATGTGGTCGGCATCACGCCGGCCGCCTTAACCTTCCCAGAAGTTGCTCTGGTACCCATTTGGGGCTGGGTCGACCCAGGAGCCGTTTGTGGCCTAAAAAATTCCCGCCTCATCTGGGGATTGAACCATAGACCACTGCGCTAGGAAGCCAGTGACATTGTTAATGTGACATATCATTTTATGTAATGAAATGGCATTCAGTTCTCTTTATTTTGACGTTCGTTTAATATAAATTAGTTGTATAGGAGTGGAGAAGGAACAGTTTGAAAATAGGAAGTGACTTTTCAATCGCCCTAAAGAGTGCCAGTGTGTTTCTTTTCTTTATACATTTTTATTTTGTTATAAAACATTTTTTCCCTAGAAAAATCCATCAAGGGAACGTTACAGCGATAGCTTTCCTGCTGTGGTAATATTTTGTAATCTTGATGCATTAGATTTGTTTGCATGCAAACTAGAGCTAACCGCACTAGACAGAACTCTTCAGATATAGGTCAGAACATGTCTGCTCAAGTTTGTTTGTAACCACAATATATGAATTTTGTCATCACACCTCAACTGGAGAAAGCTATGCTGGGTGAGATCACTTATCTAGTGAAGCTTTTGTGTGTATTTCTTGCAATTTTCAAATGTAGATATCACAAAAATCATCAGTTGTTAGTTTTCACACTTGTAACAGTTTTATTTTTTTTAAAAGGGGTAGATACTGCCATATGGGAGTGAAGTGTTAGAGACTTTACTATACAGCTTCGAAAGGTAGGATGAGCAGTCTCCTTCCTCGCTGCCTTTGCTTTCCCAAACTCAAGGGCAGAGTCAGATACACATTTACAGCTGGGTAGACAAGTATGACACTGTGTTTCAAATCCGGCACCAGTGCTGCGAGAGGCCAGCGCTCTAACCACTCTGCCAGTTGGACGCTGAACAGTTTTATTACATTTGGATAATTGGGTGTAAAGTTAGGCTTATCTGAAGAGAGCATGTTTAGAACATCTCAATTTGAGAAAATGAAGTTGAAAGTTGGTAGAGTTTTTCAGTACCGGTCACCACTTTCAGACATACTTTAAATATATTCAAGGATGACCTACACCATGCGATAGTAAAAAAAGCTAAACTGCCTTACAAATACGATAATGTAAATATTAATAATTTCACTTCATACCAATCTTTTTTCACATTTTCTTGAATGTGCGTGAACAGGTTTAAGTCTGATTTTGTTGCCACGTCACATATGCAGCCAAAAAAAAAAAAAAAAACAACAAAATGGGTGAAGTTCATCATGTATTCTAGTAACACTTTTATATGGTATATAAATGTATGGATTTGTTAAACTCTGGTTTTATTACATATAGTTTTAAAGTTGCGTTTAATCTCCGTATTGTTTTTTTATATGGATGTGATTTTGCAGAAATATGTTAAATATTCAGTGAGTAACCAACAAGGACCAACGGGCTGATCACCCGTTTGCCAGTCACTTCGATTACGGAAACAACAGCGGATGGATTGATTTGCCGTTGCCCTAAAGACGCCAATAGGCGTGATGGGAAACAATGGCGAAGAAAACCTATCTGCTGTTGCCCTAAGACGCCACTAGGCGTAATGGCCACTGACTGCTTTGACGGTCGGTGGCTAAGGACGGAAGAAGAACCAACAAGGGTAAATTATGATGACTTTAAAAAAAAACAAGAATGAAGGTGCAATGTAAAAAATTGTTGTAGAGGGTAAAAAAAGTTCAGTCTTATTTTATTGGGACATATTTTGAGGTGAGGAAAATTAGAAAACATAGTGGCAACAGGAAAATTAGAATACATAGTGGCAACAGGAAAATTAGAAAACATAGTGGCAACAGGAAAATTAGAAAACATAGTGGCAACAGGAAAATTAGAAAACATAGTGGCAACAGAAAAATTAGAAAACATAGTGGCAACAGGAAAAATTGGTAGCGAAAAATTAGGGGGAGGGAGCAACAGCAGCACAGAAGAAAGGATATGGAACATAGCATGAAACAAAATGAAGATCAAAACTGAGAGAGAAAATCTCAAACCACAAGTTGTAGTGACTTGATCACCTTCCCACATGCCTTGTTGCTTGATGATAACACTTTTATATCACGTCAACTGAATTTTTCAGCCTAACACTTTAAAGACATGTTTGGTTTTGTTGAGTTAATATGTTAACATGTGAAAGAGAATCAGTTAACTTAACTTCAAAATGTCCACGAAAAGTCCACCTATGCTTTGTTAATTATAGCCTTTTAGCTTTTGTGATTAGAGCTTTTGGCTTAATTATTAACTGCTTTGAATATTCTTGTGGCACAAGGAAGAGACCTGTGAGGTGAGGTTTCTTAGAGAATTTACTGGCAATGCAAGAGAGACAAAATAATAAATACATGATATGGTTGGTAACTGAAAGCAAATAGAATGTAGAGCAGGGGTGTAAACATATTTTGTCAAGAGCTGCATTGCACCTGCTTCTAACCACTGGAGGGCCATAAGTATGTTTAAAAAATTGGTTAATTGTAGCATGATTTGGTACGTAAAAAAAAAAGATGTTTAATTAACAAAGGTATTGGGGAAAAAAATATTTCTGTATATTACAGGAGGAAGCTGTATCAAGAACAAAAATGGTGTAATATTACTTGATGAGAAAGACATATCAAACAGATGGGCAGAATACGTAAAAGAACTATTCGAGGACAACAGAGGTAAAAAACCAATACCAGATTCTAATGAAGGCCCAAACATTCTCAGATCAGAAGTAGAGAATGCCATTCATATGATACAAAAAGGAAAATCAGCAGGCATGGATAACATAAAAATTGAAATGATAGAAGCTCTGGAGAGCTTTGGTATAGATACAATCACGGAAATATGCAACGATATATACAATACAGGATATATACCACACGACATGAAGACATCAGTTTTCATAACATTGCCCAAAAAACCAAATGCAACAGAATGTTCAAACTTCAGAACAATCAGCCTGATGAGTCATGCAATTAAGATACTGCTCAAAATCATACAGGAAAGAATAAAAAGTAAAGTAGACAGCGAAATCCAAGAAGAACAGTTTGGTTTTAGACGGAACAGTGGAACAAAAGAGGCAATATTTTGCCTAAGAATATTAGCAGAAAAATATACAGAGGTCCAAAAAAGTATGTATATGTGCTTCATTGACTATAAGAAGGCTTTTGACAGAGTCCATCATGAGAAAATAATTGAATGCCTCGAAGACATAGGTATTGATGGAAAGGATATAAGAATACTCAGTAACCTTTATTGGGAGCAAACTGCCACAGTAACATCTGGAAGGAATTATTCACCATACATAGACATAAAAAGAGGTGTCAGACAAGGTTGTGTGCTGTCCCCCTGCCTATTTAATTTATACACCGAAAAAATTTTCAAACAGATACAGGAAATACCAGGACTGAACATCAGTGGAAGGTCAATAAACAACCTTAGATATGCAGATGATACCGTGTTGTTAGCTGAAAGCGAACAGGAGTTACAAGAACTAGTGAAACAAGTGAACAGTATAAGTCATGAATATGGACTCGACATTAATATTGAGAAAACAAAAACTATGATAATTAGCAAAACAGACGATAAACCCACATTAAAGATAAGCGTAAATGGGAAAATCCTGGAACAAGTCAAGAGCTACGTATATCTTGGTCATATAATAACAGAAGATGGCAGATGTGAAACAGAAATCAAGAAGAGAATAGGAATGGCCAAAGCTACATTCAACAACATGAAACATATACTGACATCCAAACAGTTATCTCACAAATTAAAACTGAGAATCATAAAGTGTTATATATATTCTGCATTTCTGTATGGTGCAGAAACATGGACGATGAATAAGCATTTGGAAGAAAGAATTGAGGCTCTTGAAATGTGGATATATAGAAGAATGGGGCGTATGTCATGGAAAGAGATGAAAACAAATAAGGAGGTCCTAGAAAATCTAGGTATGAAAAGAGAACTAATGAGGGAGGTCAAAGTTCGGCAGCTAAAATACTTTGGCCACATAAAAAGGCATAACACCTTGCAGAAGACCATAACAGAAGGGAGAGTTGAAGGCAAACGTGCAAGGGGAAGACAGCGCTATAAGTGGGAAGATAACATCAAAAGATGGACAGGAAAGAGTCTATCAGAGTGCACCACCAAGACAGAAGACGTTGGAGATCCATTACAGCCAACCTTCGTTGTGGAGATGGCAACTGATGATGATGATGATATTACATATTTTATCATTTTTTTATTTAACATTAAAAGTTAAATTGTAGTACTGTTTTAATTACTAAGTCAGGGTTCATACTTGAAATGTGTAATCTAGTGTATGCATAATAAGGTACCAATCTTTAAACGAATGAGATGGGACATAATTTACTGAAGTATTTTATTCAATGTAGCAGTTCAGTTGTAGCAGTCTTTAAAATGGAACTAAGTTTGTTATTGGTCAAAATGAATCTCATTTTATTTTCACTGCGGTGTTTCACTATTGAAAATGTCTATTCACAAAAGTGTGTTCTTCCAAATCCTGAAAACAACTTCAAAACCAAGTCATTAATTTTGTCATATTTGCGAAGAGAAAGATTCTTGAAAGATACTAAAATGTCATCTTCCTTAAAAGATACTTTGAGTGTAGTTGAACACAATTGGTCAGTGGCTTCTAACTGGTAATCATCAGGAATAGCTACCACTGCCCATGAAAATGGAACATATGTGCACCTTCTGTACGCAAGCACCCATTTATGAAAGTCTGCAACTTGTTTAATGGGTGGGTTTGAAAAAAAATCGAAAAAAGGTGATTCGTCTTACGAGGACAAAAGACAAAGAAAATAGTCTACGTTACGGCCACAAGGCCTTCGTCAGGAAAGGAAAGAAAGTGAAGTCTAGATAGGACACATAAAAAACTTAATAAAATAATAAAATAAAAACTGGGTACTTCCCTGAATGCAAGAACCGAAATTCGCTGTCTGTTGAAGAGCGCGTGGCTGAACAGAAAGCGACTTCCGCCGCCGGGTGTACACAATACATACTGAAAAACTAAAAAAACGAAACCGGACAATAAACTACCCAACGGGATAAAAGTGGGGACTGGAAATAGAAGAGGACAGAATGAGTGGGAGATAAATAAATATGAAATTAAAAAATGTATATGGCATACAAATAGAAGAATAGGATAAGAGTGGAAAGAGTCAAATAGAGCAAGAGAGGAAAGGGTGACCTCAGACAAAGGTGTGAAAAGTGTTGAGACCGGCTGGTTTTAGACACCCCATGCGGTGTATAAGACGGTTCTCAAGCTGTTCTCGGCTGGCAGTGTCAGAGGAGCAGGATCGGATCGCTGTGACCTGGATGTCGATGGGACCATGGTGGTCAGGACCATTGAAGTGTATGGCAACTGGTGTGGACTTTTGCTGAGCGATGTCATTTAAGTGCTGGCTGAATCTGTCCCCAAGTCGTTTGCCTGTTTGGCCAATATAGGTTTTGCAGCAACGTTTACATATGATCGTATAAATGACATTGCGCGATTCACACGTGAAGCTACTAGTGATGGTGTACGTAGCCTTAGGAAAGGACACCTTCTGGGTTGAGGTGACATACTTGCACGTGTTGCATCTTGTCCGACCACAGGGTAGTGTGCCAAAGTGAGTGGCATTCTCCTTTGGGAGACGGCTGTGAACAAGAAGATCCTTCAAGTTCTTGTCACGTCTATATGCCACCAAAGGTGCTTCACTGAATACTTCTTGGGTCACAGGCTCTGCTTGGAGGATAGGGAGGTGGCGGAAAAGGATCTGTTTGACAGTAGTACTATGAGGGTGATGGGTCAAGATTAATTTGACTCTATCCGAAGTGGATTTATGGTGAGGTATGAGGGCCTCCTGACGAGAGATGGGGAGCACACGTTGGAGAGCAGAGGTGAGAACATGTTCTGGATAAAGTCTGTTACGGAAGAAATCCAACATCTCATTTGCTCGTAAGTGGAAGTCATCGTCGTCTTGGCATAAACGGCGGAGGCGGAGAAGTTGTGAAAAAGGAAGGGAGTCACGACAGGCCCGAGGATGAGAAGAGGTATACAGGAGGTAGCTGTGGGCATCTGTCGGCTTGTAGTATACTGAGGTATTAAGGCCGGAGGGCGTAATAGAAATAGTAATGTCAAGGAAGTTGACAGAAACTGTGGAGACGAGGGAGGTGAACTTAATGGTGGGGTGAAAGTGGTTCACAAAGTCGATGAAGCGGTGTAAATCAGTCTCAGACATATCTGTGAGACCTATGCCATCATCGATATATCTGCGGTAAAACCCAGGGAAAGGACCGGAGTATTGTTGCCATATCTGATGCTCCAAGTGGCCCATGAATAGACAGGCATAGCTGGGACCCATCTTCGTTCCCATGGCAACACCACTAATTTGGTCAAAAAAATTGACCATTGAATTCAAAGGAATTCAGGTTAAGGACCAGTTCAGCAAGACGGAGAAGGGTGTCAGTGGATATAGAAGGGCAAGTGCGCTGATCCAGAAAAAACCGAAGAGCTCGGAGACCATCAGAGTGGGGAATAGAGGTATACAGAGAGCAGACGTCTAGCAAGAAAAGATGGTAGGAGCGGTCTGCTGGGAGTCGGATAGAGGAGAAAGTAGTAAGAGCGTGATTGGTGTCTTTGATGAAGGAGGGAAGACTCTCAACGATAGGCTGGAAAATGCTGTCGAGGAAGTCAGAAATGTGTTCAGTAGGACAAGAACAGGCTGAGACAATAGGTCTTCCAGGGTTTTCGATCTTGTGAATTTTGGGGAGCATGTAGAATACAGGCTTGCCCAAAGAGCTGTCATGAATCCTAAGACGAGATGCCCCGGGAGGAAGATCATTACTATTGATAAGCTGTTTAATGGTGTTGTGTACAATGCGATTGTTAGAGACAGTCGCATCGCTGGTCCTAGACCTGTAAAAAGAGCCATTGGTCAACTGGTTATTACCTTCACTTAGGTACAAGTCTTTCTGCCAGACGACAATGGCTCCTCCCTTGTCAGCCGGTTTGATGACAATGTCGTCTCTACGGCGAAGAAGGGAGAGAGCACTAGACTCTGCCGAAGTGAGATTGGAATAATGCAATCTACGAGGGCGGAGCTGCTGAATGTCATGGATGGTGTTCTTGATATACAGGTCCAGGGCATGAGAGGCTCCAGGTTTAGGTGTAAAGGGAGGTTTAGTAGAGTCAGAAAAGCGTGCAAAGATGTCGGATTCAGCCTGAGACTGCGGAGTGCTGTCTTCCTCTCTAAAATGGAGCTTCAGCCTCATGCGACGGTGAAACCGATGAACATCCTGGAGGAGATTGTATTGGTCTAGGGTCGGACGAAGAGGAACAAATTTTAAGCCCTTACTAAGAACAGAGCGCTCTTCCTCAGAGAGGGGTAGATCTGGGGGGATGCAGACTACCTGAGCGCATGATGGAGTGGAGGATGGAGGGGTAGCTTTGGGGGTAGGGATGAGACGGGATAGTTTATGGTGTTTAGACGTGGAAAGGAACTCATGCAGCTGCCGGTTCAGTGTGTGGATAGTGGTGCGTATCATAGAATATAAAGGGAAGTTGTTGGAGGTGAGACAACGTAAGCGAAGCAGAAGCTGGGTCTGTTGGGCACTGAGGTCTGATAAAAGGCGGGAGTGACTGGCGACCACTACGCGCATACGTTGAAAGCCACATCTGGTCTCAATTCGTTGTAGGAGACGTTGTTCCCTAGGATTGAGTGTACCGTCCAGAAAATAAAATATGAAATAAATAACGCTAAATGAAAATAGAGATTAATGAAACAATAAATAAATAGGGTAGATTGCGGTAATATAAGGTATGAAGGAAGAATAGGGAAATACGAAAAAAAATAATAATAAGTAGGCCTAAGTAGGATATAAAATACTGAGAAAAGGAGATAGGATAGGATCAGGGAGATAAGCAGGATAGGTAGATAGAGATACGAGATAACAGAGACACGGTGCAGTCAAAAAAATATATATATATATAATCGAGGAAGTTGAGGGGAACTGCGGTAAGACGTGGAATACAATGGGTGGGTTTGAAAAAAAATCGAAAAAAGGTGATTCGTCTTACGAGGACAAAAGACAAAGAAAATAGTCTACGTTACGGCCACAAGGCCTTCGTCAGGAAAGGAAAGAAAGTGAAGTCTAGATAGGACACATAAAAAACTTAATAAAATAATAAAATAAAAACTGGGTACTTCCCTGAATGCAAGAACCGAAATTCGCTGTCTGTTGAAGAGCGCGTGGCTAAACAGAAAGCGACTTCCGCCGCCGGGTGTACACAATACATACTGAAAAACTAAAAAAACGAAACCGGACAATAAACTACCCAACGGGATAAAAGTGGGGACTGGAAATAGAAGAGGACAGAATGAGTGGGAGATAAATAAATATGAAATTAAAAAATGTATATGGCATACAAATAGAAGAATAGGATAAGAGTGGAAAGAGTCAAATAGAGCAAGAGAGGAAAGGGTGACCTCAGACAAAGGTGTGAAAAGTGTTGAGACCGGCTGGTTTTAGACACCCCATGCGGTGTGTAAGACGGTTCTCAAGCTGTTCTCGGCTGGCAGTGTCAGAGGAGCAGGATCGGATCGCTGTGACCTGGATGTCGATGGGACCATGGTGGTCAGGACCATTGAAGTGTATGGCAACTGGTGTGGACTTTTGCTGAGCGATGTCATTTAAGTGCTGGCTGAATCTGTCCCCAAGTCGTTTGCCTGTTTGGCCAATATAGGTTTTGCAGCAACGTTTACATATGATCGTATAAATGACATTGCGCGATTCACACGTGAAGCTACTAGTGATGGTGTACGTAGCCTTAGGAAAGGACACCTTCTGGGTTGAGGTGACATACTTGCACGTGTTGCATCTTGTCCGACCTACAACTCCTACTTCTGTTGCTACTGCTTCTGCTATTACTACAACTAATATAGCTAAAAAAAAATTAAGAAATCTTGTTTAATCAGCTTGAATGTCTTCAAATAAAAAGGTCTAACTTGACAGTTGTTAAGGCCTCTTCAGCTCGGGCGTTGGCGTAGCTGGCGAGTCCTTTTTAGGGCTTTATGCTAGCAGATAGATAATGTTGGTCCTTTTCAGGACTTAGTATCTATCAAGCAAAAACCGAACCAAAAAAAAAAAGCCTCTTGGTCAGAGAAAGTTAACAGCAGTGAAGATATATTTTATTACAGTGATTTGACAGTTATGTTAGTTAGAATTGTTCTGCTCTCTAACAGTTTCCATATTAGAAAAACTTTATCACATTGATTTAACAGTTAAGTTACTTAGAATTGTTCTGCTCTCTGGCACTTTCCATATAAGAATAACGTTATTACATTGATTCGACAGTTAAGTTAATTAGAATTATTCTGCTCTCTGGCAGTTTCCATATAAGAAAAACTTTATTAAATGATTCGACAGTTAAGTTAGTTAGAATTGTTCAGCTCTCTGACAGTTTCCATATAACTTACTTACTTAGTCGTTCCTCTTCTACCATGAGGTGTAGAGGTTTGGAAGAGAGAGCGCCATACTATCCTATCAGCTGTCTTCCTCCTGACCTGGTTCCATTCTAGTCCTCGGTCCTTCAGAGATTGTCTAATGTTGTCCTCCCAGCGGACTCTCAGTCGCCCTGGAGGTCTGGATCCCTGGCTCTTAGCCTCCCATACCTGCCGTGGCAGCTGATCTTCTCCCATTCTGCAGACATGGCCAAACCATCTTAGTTGGGACTGTTCTACTTGAGTCTGCAGGGGTTGGGTTTTTAGGCCTTGATGTTTCATCTGGTTGCAGACCATGTCTCTTCTTGTTACTTCAACCACCTTTCTCAGATACCTCATTTCTGAGGTTTGGATCTGACTTTTGTGGGTTGTAAGATTGCCCATGATGACATCCACATGTCAAGACTGGGACATAGGTGTTTTCTTGCCAGCTTCACTTTTGCTGAGGAATCCTGGATTTATGGTCTGAAAAAGTCTCCCAGCTGCTGCTCTTCAGGTAGCCAAATCGTTTTTGATGCCTCCCTTCCAGTCTATGACAGCTCCGAGGTATTTAGTGGTTCACCTGCTCCAGCACCTGTTCTCCCAGCTTAATCTGATGCCTCCTTTCCTCTCGTGATATCACCATGGTTTTTTTTATTTTTGGAGCTGCTGATGACCATCCCTCTCTTCTCCAGCTCTTCCTTCCAGGCTTGCAGGTTGGATTGAAGATGTTCCTCTGATATAGCAATCAGGGCAACATCATCGGCAAATGCCAGCTCTGAAATACAGAGCTGTCTCATCTTCCAGTACCCCACTGAATACTTTCTTGTTATCTCCTTACATGTTTTGATGACATCATCCATGAGGAGAATGAACAGATATGGTGACAGGATATCACCTTGTCTTACACCAGTGGTGGTCCTGAACTCTTCTGACTTATGGTTTGCCATCCTAACATAATTTCTGCAAGACTTGTAGAAGCTCTGATAGCACGTATCAGAGGTGCTGGAATGTTCTTCCTTGCCAAGCAGTCTCAAAGTTTGCTCCAGGGGACCAGATCCAAGAAACAAAGATGCATCTCACCTTTATACTCAAGGGCCCTTTCATTTAACTGTTTGAGGGTGAAGACCAGGTATTGAGTACTTTGGAAGCCACATTGAACCTCATCCATATGTGGCTCAACTAGGCGTCCGAGTCTCTGCTCCAGGATTCTAGAGTAGTTTTTAACCAGGGACACTGAGAAGGGATATGCCTCTATGATTTCCACATTGTCGGTTGTCACCCTTTTTGAAAATGGGTTATAATGGCAATCTCTGAATCCTTTGGTATGGTCTTGTTGCACCTAGCTGCCTACAGGACAGTTTCCATATAAGAAAAATATAATTATATTGATTCGACAGTTAAGTTAGTTAGAATTTTTGTGCTCTCTGACAGTTTCCATGTAAGAAAAACATTTATTTACCCCAGAGGCCACACAGAACACGAGGAAGAGCACTGGGTTGAGGACTCATCTTTGTTTCTTGCCAGTTTTGACTTCATCATTATTATTTCCCCTTTTGCCCCTTAACCTTTTGAACCCGAGGTCCCGAAATTTCGGTCCTTGTGTAAAAAATCCATTCCCCGAGCGACCGCAATCTCGGTCTGGGCACACCTAGCTTAGCAATACGGGGCCGAAATGGAAATGTGTGAAAAATAATGACGTCACGAAGTACACATGTCTTGTGGAATGTTACTCTAAAATGGCGGCGCCCACGAAGTGATAATATGTTGCAATTTTTTAATTGTTTTCATAATTAAAAGGTGTGTTGAAAATCCAGGAAATAGCCATTCTAAAAGGCTATCAACGGAACAAGCTGTTGAACTTGTGCTCAATGATTCGGAGGATGATGAATATAGATTTAGATAATGATTATTCTGAAAGTGACATCGAAATTGAATCGAGTGACGGAACTTGTGAATCAGATTATGATCCCGCTAGTTCTAACCCTGTTCCTGGCCCCTCAGGGGATCGGGCTATGGTGCAGGGGCGTGAATGCTGACATAGAAAACTTCAGTCAGGATTTGAATAGTCCTGCTTATTGCATCTTTACATAGAATTGATAGGATAATGAGAATGTTCCTGATTGCTTGTGTAAGGTCCTTTCAAAAACATTTTCAGAATCAGTGAAGTTCATTTATAGGTATGACTGATAATTTATTGGTGTATGGTAGTCATGTCAGTATGGTATGATTTGCACATGTCACGCTACGGCTACAGCCAGCTTGCTTGCTTACTATTATTTATATAAAGCTGCCTTCATTTAGAGTTTGAAGAGTGTCAATTGTTAGTACTTTATATGGTAAACATAACAGTTATTTACAGACCTGGTAAAAAATTTAAATAGGGCTTTACAAACAACATTTTTTTGCTAATTTTGTCACAGATTGCTAATTTTGTCACAGATTGCTCTTGTAGCCTTTTTAAGACATATAAATTGTAATTTTGACAGACTGGCGAAATCTCACAAAATCAATAACATGTTGGTATTCTAGGATGGGTGTGAAAAAAAATCGAAAAAAGGTAATTCGTCTTACGAGGACAAAAGACAAAGAAAAAAGCCAACGTTACGACCACAAGGCCTTCGTCAGGGAAAGGAAAGAAAGTGAAGGCTAGATAGGACACATAAGAACCTAAATAAATATAAAAAAAAATATAAAAATTAAACCTAGGTACTTCCCTGAAGGAAACTTCCCGCAAACGGACTGGCGTGCCCGGAATTCTAAGAAATTTAAAAAAAGAAAGGACTGTTGCTGCCCATGAGGTTGAGTATTGGTCTAGCAATCCCGTCATGTAAATAAAATTGTTGCAGAAACCACTACTGCTGGAGCTCGTGAATGCTTTAATGCAGATTTCCTGCAAGAATACCAGCTACAGCGGTACGAGAAATGCTTCATAAGAGAAATGGGTAACGGGGATGACGATGGTTTTAAGATACAAGAAACGTCTTTCAAACGACTTTTGTAATAAGTGAAGAAACAAAATACAATAAAATGTGAATATTTAGAAAACAGTTATGTCCCAGCGGAACAAGAAATGAGAAGAAGGCACAGGACAAGGATAGGACACAACCTGTTGATAGCGTTACCAGGCAGTCCTTGTTCTGGAATCCACAGGGTAAGAGAGGTAGAGGTAGATCAAGAAACACATAGAGAAGAGAGCTGGTGACAGACATGAAGGGCATGAAGAAGACACAGATAGACCTTGAGCTGATGGCACGGGACAGGAAAACTTGGTATAAGTTTGTTGAAGGCCTATGCTCCTTTGGGGAGCTAAAGGGTGATGATATGTTTATTTCAAGGCTGAATGCCTCATTGATCAAATTCAGAGAAAATGTGTTTGAAAAGTGGGTTCTGTATTTATTTTTCTGAATGGGTCAAATTTCTTTCCAGTGAGTATTAAATGTTTCTCAGATAAATGTTGATAAATGCAACTTACAGTGCAGATGTGACAGATCTAACTTATACTATTTGATAGCAGAATTTCACAAATCATTGCAAAAATCAAAATGTTAAACCAAATTATATAATCGAGGAAGTGGAGGGGAACTGCGGTAAGACGTGGAATACGATGGATGGGTTTGAAAAAAAAATTTTTTCTGTTCAGCCACGCGCTTACAAACAGACAGCGATTTTGATAGAATTTCGGTTCTTGCCTTCAGGGAAGTACCCAGTTTTTATTTTATTTAGTTTTTATGTGTCCTATCTAGCCTTCACTTTCTTTCCTTTCCTGACGAAGGCCTTGTGGCCGTAACGTAGACTATTTTCTTTGTCTTTTGTCCTCGTAAGACGAATCACCTTTTTTCGATTTTTTTTCAAACCCATCCATCGTAAACCAAATTAAAGGGGTTTTTTTTTTTTTGCTTTTCTTAAAATAAGATATTCCGATGACTGCGTAGTTCCCTGTGGTCTCTGAGGAGATCAAGTTGAAGAGAGGATAGGACTACTGCCCCCCTCACATATGTCATTAGCGGTGACCAATATGAGGTTGTGTGTGGGACTGGCAGTCTCATCATTTAAAACAAATTGCTACTGAAACCACTTCTGCAGGACCGGATGAATCCTTTGATGCAGGCATCTTGCAGTGGTGGCTCCATGCTCCGTCAGGAGTGTAAGGGAAAAGAAGAAGATATATGTTGACAAGTTAAAAGTTTTCCAAGAATACGTCACATATGCTGTCCTGACTTTAATTCATGCAGGATCAAAATTTTAAAGACTTAATGGCAGCTTCACTGGTTGTGATATGTGGATTATAGACTGACTGATAACTGTTATAAGCTTATGTAAATAAACTTGTATTCATGATGAGTTTAGAGAACATAGTCTAAGATACAAATGCAGTTCTTATATCTCGTTTTTCTTGTTTATTTATCTTTGGCAAGCTTTTTTTAGTTTGCATAAATGCATATTGTTATGTCGTTCTTCTACAGCAACAACTACTACTGCCCAAACTTAAACAATTACTACTACTACAACTCCTACTTCTGTTGCTACTGCTTCTGCTATTACTACAACTAATATAGCTAAAAAAAAATTAAGAAATCAAACAGATCATCCAGTGTACCAGAGAAAATATGGACTGAGAAAAAAGAAGGTGCAAGCAGACCAACTTTGTAGAGTCAACAAAAACAAAGAAGAGAGCAGGCCCCATAAATCCTGCTACTGCCAGGTCCCATAAATCCTGCTACTGCCAAGCCTATCCACTCTGATGAGCAATTCTCTGTCTAGAGAAACCAGAACTTCCCCAGAATGAATGAGAATATTCCCAAGATTGGGTCAAAGAACAGCCAAACCAGATTACAACAGAAGGCCATGATTATGAAATATATAGAGAACAATTAACCAAGCAGTTGTTGGACACATTCAAGCTCTGATGGGTCAGCAGCTAATACAGCTAACAATGGAGGTGGAAGAATCTTTAAAAATACTAAGCAGTAGTACACAGAAAAAATTTCAGTAGCTACAGGAACATTTTCAGGCTATATCAGAGCAGACGCACTGAAAACTGCAGTAGAAGTCCTGATGACAGAAGAAAGCACTGAGTGACAAGTAGTATTTTCTAGATGCATGGCAGTAATAATATCAAAGACACAAAGAGCTGAATGTTCTAAGAGCAACAGTGTGCAAACTATGTCATAGATTCAAAAGGATTTTAGTACAGTGGATCCTATCTCGCTGCAGTATCCATGGGAATAAATAGGTTGTCAGGCTAGCAAAGAAGGATGCAAAAATATCACTAATTGATACAAGCGTAACTTATGAAAGGGCCAAGAGA
The DNA here is from genome assembly GCA_024509875.1 of Oreohelix idahoensis. Taxonomy (NCBI): domain Eukaryota; kingdom Metazoa; phylum Mollusca; class Gastropoda; order Stylommatophora; family Oreohelicidae; genus Oreohelix; species Oreohelix idahoensis. The sequence continues at coordinate 223,975 of JAMPIV010015425.1, forward strand.
CTTATCAAAAGCAGATAGAGGAACAAGTGTGAAACAACATTCAGGCTGTGGCGCAGTGGGTTCAACTCACAGGCATGAGAGGAAGTTAAATCCACGGTGACAGAGGTAGGTGTAACCTCATGGTTATCACTAGGGGCGCCAGCTAGCCACAACGTGAAAAGGGTGCAGTTTCGTAAGTCTACCCGTGCTGATTTCTACAGAATTGCGTGCAAGACTTCTGCCATGCATCCCCGTTGTGCCCCACAAATAGCAGCCCCTCTCAGGGTCTGAACTAAACTGGCAGAGGATCTTATAGCTAGTGGAGCCCTAAAGATGTGGTGTGCAGAACTCAACGATGAGTGGTATATGCATGGAGCTTCTCTGTGAGAATACAGGGCAGGGTCATTGCTGAACAGAGTGGAGCCTACATGGCAACAACCTCCAGCATGAGAATGGAGGTAGAGGCAGTTACTGCAGCACTGAGGTGGCTGTCTGAAACTCCATCAACCAGGGCAGTTATATTGTCAGACTCTCAATCCATGCTTAGGAAAGTTCAGAAGGGATGGCTGTGGCAGGAATGGAAAACATCAATAGAATCCTCATGTCCAAGAACTAGTGTGGATCTACTGTCCTGATCATGCAGGGGTACGTGGCGATGAGAGAGCTGACAGACAAGCCTCGAGAGCACCTATAGTGGGGACACTGGACATGGATAAGGGAGAGATACTAAGGGCATTAATGATCACCTGCTAGATAATGACACTGCAATGGATAAATCAACACGGCTGAGACTGTTGGAGTTTGGCATCAAACATGGGACTAGCAGAGATGGATGTGAGAGAGGATGTATTCGTCATATGTACAATCAGCGTGCTACAGGTACAATTATCATTCTTACTCTCTATGGGTTTGCCTGGAGTGCAGTGAGGTCGATTCTGATTAATAATAACATAAACAATAACATCCAGGCCACCATGAAAATGATGCCTATCACCACCAGCGCAGCATAAAAGAACAAGCAATAATCTTCAATATATATATATAAAAACTGTGATACTGAAAATATGATTGCCCAACATTTGCTGCAGAAGTGCATGACACCAGGAACAGAGAAAGCAAGTGTGACCATCACCAGTGCCAATCCAAGACAAGCTCTGTGGAAGTGTCAGTGACCTAATGCTGATCACTATTTTCTGGAAACATATTCAAGTTGTCTTCTGTGGCTGTTCAAAAAAGACTTAAAACTACTATCCCTGTCTTAAATTTTTGTCTTTTGTTTTTCTGTCTCGTTTCTATTTCAGTACTCCAAGCCCTTAATATTCTTTTGTGCCAACAGAGTCCTTCTCATTTTGCTCTTAGCCTCATTCCTTTCAGAGCCATTTTTAAGTTGTTCATCCATCATTTTCATGGACGTAAGTCTTGTACCATCAGTTGTGCTTGAATGCTTGCTACATTCATAAATTCCATGTAAATTTTTTCTAATTTTAACAATGGTTTGTTGAAAAACTCTAAATTACTTTAGGTTAGTTGCAAGGAGCGAAAGAAGAAGTTTGTTGCAAGTCTACAGATTTTCTCATCTGCAGCAATGGCCTGTTTTCAGCTTAATTATTATAATTTTGCTTTTCTGTTATAGATTTTACTATGGTTATTTTGCTGTGGGTTATATGTTGTTATATACCTTTTACTTTCAAGTGGAGGTGGGGAGATTTGTTTTAAAAAAAAAACCAAAAAAAAAATACTTTAATGACAAGCCCTTTGATGTAGTTATGGCTGTCTCTAATGCCATGTGGCATGTTGTACAAGGCTACTTATATTCACTTGTGCACGAGGCTGGCAACTTCATCATGTAAAACAAACTGCTACAGAAAATCACTGCTGGAGCATATTAATGCTTGGTGCAGGCTGTCTGCAAGGAGACCAGCTACGATGGTGGCTCCACACTTCATATCGGCAACAGAGGAAAATGATGATATCACTGAAAAGTAAACAGTTTCAGAATGTTGTCCACTGCTAGTCAGTGTTTTCTACTGACTGTTTCTCTAACTGAAAAATATAGAGTGGTTCTAACTTCCTTTTCATCAGAAACATAGACTGTGATATTTGTTCTTGCATTATTGTTACGTTTTTTAAAAGTAACGTACCATCAAATGTTTATGCATCATACAATATCTGTTACTTCTTGTACTTTATCTGTGCCATTAAGCAAAGGACCCTGGGACAATAGCATTCATGATCAATTAATATGGCCTCTATGATATTGCATCCTGTTTCACACATCTAGCCATTTCTTTAATTCTCACTTTTTTGCGTCTTATTCTTGTCCTACTTTCCGATAATCTAGCGTAGGATCTGTGACAGATTGATCGTTCGTCACTTTGCATCTTCTCAGGGAGCATAGGCTCTCAGCAGACGCATGCCAAGTCCTCCTGTCCCATGACATCAGCTCAAGGTCTTTCTAAGTGTTCCTCATCCCTTTCATTTCTGTCTGCAGTTGTGTTTCCTGTGAGTTTTTTAAGTCTCCTTTTTCTGCTGGCTGGCTGGGGTTTTTTGGGGGGGCTGGTCTATTTATAAGTTCTTCAAAATGTTATGTCCATCTCTTTATTTGCTCTTGTAAATTGCTTAGCAATTTGTAACAGATTTTTAGTCTATTTTTGTTTTGACCAAGTGTCTTAACCACTATTCATTATTACTTTATATCTTTTATTAAGACTTAGATCTGGCATTTTCACTTAATGTATTATTTATTTATTTCTTCTTGTTCTATTGGTCATCTTTCTAAGGCAACACATTTCATAGATTGTGATTATCTTCTCCTGTGTTTTAATTACTGTATATACTCCTTTGTTTAGTTTAATGTTTGTATAAATAGACATATGAAGAATACTGGGCTGGATACCTTTAAAAAAATGTATAGTACAGTATTTTATATTACTTAGTCTCGCTTCTGTGCTATTAAAAAACTGCCCAGATTTTACAGGGCAGTAATTTTATTAGTTTGTATATGTTATTTATTAATAAAGATGTTGAAAGAGATATGACTCTCAACTCAGCTCAGGACTGAGATTTTGCTGTGTATGCGAAGTTTTTGCTATGACCTTCATACTTTTAGTTTAAGAGTCAGTTCATTCCTCATTGGCAATAGCGAATATTTTGAATTTTATGTACATAAAAAAATTTGGCATAGGGAAACTCCAGAGGTGGTGTTCTAGTCAAAAAAACAACTGTGTAACATTGTAATGTTTTGTAGCATAGTCATGATGTACTTAGGCATTTCAAGTTTAAAGTATGCTCAGTGTTTAAAGACACATTCATCTAATGAGAGAATGGAGTTGGAGACATTGAAAGAGATAAAGGAAACGATGAAAAGCCTTAAACCATTTACACGGGGTTGGAAGATTTTGGCATGAACTTGCTGCTGATTTTTTTTATGCACCTAAAAAATCCCAATATTCTTTATCGCCAATAAGGATATGAAGGTCATAGCAAAAACTTCACGCAAAGTTGTATTTAATTGCTTCTCAATATGATAATGATGAGATGATCGTCTATAGATTTACATTAGCCTGTGAAAAAAAGTGACAGTCACAAAACTAGGCATTGAAATCTGGCCATTCAAAAGATAACTTTTGCTTAGACTACATAATGGATCATTTATAACTGTATCTGCTAACAGCATCATAGTAAAACATTAGAAATATCATTTTCTTTCGTATATCAAGGAAGTTACGTTAGTACTAGTTTTTATCATTAGTGGGTAATTAACAGTAAGGAAAAAAACTGGCAGTTGAACCTGGAACTACATGCATATGACAACTGTGGTAATTGTTGCTCTGTTGCATATCCTATTGAAAATTGTTGGCGCTTCGCATGGAAAGAGAAAAAGAAAAAAAAAAAGAGGTTCTAGAAAACCTAGGAAGGAAATCAGAATTAGTGAAGGAGATTAAAATTAGACAGTTAAATATTTTGGCCATGTAAAAAGACATATCAGCTGACTGAAGACTTTAACAGAAAGAATTGAAGGCAAACGTGCAAGAGGAAGTGAGAAGATAACATCAACAGATAGGCAGGAAAGAGTATATTAAAGTGCATCATCAAGACAAGAGACAGAAGATGGACATCCATTGCAACCGACCTTCGATGTAAAGAGAGCAGCTGATGATGATTCTTTGACAGGTTATGATGTATCACCTCTGTGTAATAAGCTCAAAATATATTACATTAGGTATTCTCAAAATGTATGATGTCATATATTATTTTCTTAACCTAATTGACTTGGTTTTTCCATTCTTCTTCTTCTGCAAATACCGTGCCAGTGGGCATGGATGATCATGTCTCTCCACAGCTCCTGTTTCCATTTCTGTTGTTGGCATATTTTGACACAGTCCAGTGTCTTCTTTGTTGTCCTCTGTCTCTTGTTTTCTTGCAGTCTTTCCTGTTATCACAAAATATTCCAGCTTTGCTCTTCTCATAACATGCCTAAAGAAACTGGGTTGCTTCTTCTGATGTGAGTAGTATTTGTTGTATACATTAGCTTCTTCCAGGACATCCTCAGTTAGTTAGTTGCTTGTCCTTTACAGGATGTGGCAATCAACCCCAGCTTTTATTGGCTGTTTGTGATTTTTCTAGGCAATTTTTTTCATTCAGTAGTTTGCCATTGCTTTCTGAACGGTACGGCGCTTACACCATTGTTAAAAATCCACACAAAGCGATCTACCAAACCGCCTGCAGCAGGTTTCGAACCTGGTATATCTGGTTTATGAAACTGCGTTCATATCCATTAGGCCACAGACGCCGACACATCCTTCTTAAATAATATATTCATCCAGCTGTTAATTATTTCTGTTGACAGTTTCTGCTTCATGTTTTTAGTAAGACTTCACTATAGAAGTGTATTTAATGTGAGTATCTATACAGACATTTACTGAATGCCAGAAGAAGCTATTTACACTTAACATTTTGTTTCAGCCTGAGGAACAAAGTGCCATTAACAAAGCTAAAGATTCAGTGAAGAAACTTGTGAGTGCAAAACAAAATAAACTTTATTCTTTCATTGTTGTCTTCTATAAATTATTTTGCTTTCTCGTCTTCTGGGCTGAATCTGTTAATTTCTCTTTTTTAATTTTCTGATAGTGAAAATTTACATGATAGTTGAGTTCTGGAGTTGTGCACATAATTTGAGATTCACATAAATTGAGATAATTGTTTCTATAGAAACTCAGTATATTACAATTATGACGATGCTGCTGAAAAATAGCTTTTTTAAAAATTAATTAAAGTATTCATAACAAGCATGGGAAAATGAGCTTATAAAAATAAAACATGAAGTTATGAATTTTATTTGTAATGGCGATATTTTTTTGTATTTTTTCCCAGGTCTTGTTATTTTGAATTAGCTAAAAATTAGATGGCAAAATCATGATCACACTGGACTGCTGTGTTTGTCTGGATACTTTACATTTTCATCATCATCATCATCACCTTTCATCTCCCAATGAGCATAGAGCTTCAGTAAACATATGTCAAGTCTTCTTGTCTCATGCCATCAGATGAAGGCCTTCCCATGTCTCCTTCATTCCCTTCATGTCTATCTCCTTCATTCCCTTCATGTCTGTCTCCTTCATTCCCTTCATGTCTGTCTCCTTCATTCCCTTCATGTCTGTCTCCTTCATTCCCTTCATGTCTGTCTCCTTCATTCCCTTCATGTCTGTCTCCTTCATTCCCTTCATGTCTGTCTCCTTCATTCCCTTCATGTCTGTCTCCTTCATTCCCTTCATGTCTGTCTCCTTCATTCCCTTCATGTCTGTCTCCTTCATTCCCTTCATGTCTGTCTCCTTCATTCCCTTCATGTCTGTCTCCAGTTCTCTACTCCATATGTTCTTTGATCTTTCTCTACCTTTCTAATCCTTTACAATTTGCAGAATCGCATTTCTGCATTTTACACATTTCACATATTTTTTTTGTTTTTAAACAGGGAAGAGGTTTGCAGAAACCAGAGGAAACAGTCACTGAGAATGAAGCATTTGAGGAGATTGGTGATGAAGATCTATGAGGGGCTGCAGTAAAGACTCCAGGATTGGTATCATGTTGTTATGATTGGTGATGAAGATCTATGAGGGGCTGCAGTAAAGACTCCAGGATTGGTATCATGTTGCTATGATTGGTGATGAAGATCTACGAGGGGCTGCAGTAAAGACTTCAGGCTTAGTGTCTTGTTGTTACGGCAGCTTCAGTGGTGCTGTGAATTAAGCAAAATAATGTGAAGAGATAGTTTTCACACATGATAGCTGAGTCTTGTGACACACTTCATATGACTTCTTCCTTTACACTGTTAGCATGTTTAGTCAGCTTTAGCTTTTTTTCCCCCCTCAATGTGGGCAAGTGTATTATAAAATAATTTTTATTTTGTAATTAATTCCTTGTTTGGACTTTGAGAGTTCTAGTGAGACTTTTTTGTGTACGGAACACACAAAGAATAAGACAGGATGGGACACAAAACAGTATATTGCACAAAGAATTGCGACATTTTTATTTATGTTTTTTTTAATATTTTATTTATATTTTTGTGTTTTGTAGTTGTTACGATGATAGAGGATAGAGGATGCCAAAGAGAGAAGTTACTGGACAGTTTGACATCGTGGCAGTGAAAGATGACAACAACAGAATTGATAAACAGTATGGGAGACAGGAAGTTGTGGAGAGGCATGATCGCCTACACCACCAGGCATGGTACTTGAAGAAGAAAATGAAGTTGTTACAAAGATGGCATGATTATGAAATATTGAATACTTAAGCAATTTTTAATAAATGCTCCCAAGAGTGACATATTAGTCTGCAATATATAATTTACTTTCTTGTACTTTCTTTTTTGTTGCTGTGTGTTTGAAGCTGTGGTATGTGATACCTTTTTTTTTTTTTGTTGCTCTGTTTATATACTTTATATATTTATAATAATGCAAATTTATAAAATTTACCCAAAATTTTATTTGGTCTATTGTTTATTTAGTGAATTGAAACTTACAACACAATATGTGAATGTTAGTTTCAGAAAATGGTGTGAGTTTTCTTTATGTTTTATTAGTAGTTTTAATAGAAGTTTCATAGATTACAATGAAAGGGGATTAAGGGCTTATATAAAGACAGTTAATTTGCTTGTTTGTTATTTAGTTTCATTTTTGGTTGCATTATTTGTCATAGATTTTAGATACAACATTTTGTGTCAAAAGCAAAAGTTATTACATTCTGTGTGATAGACATAAAATACAATAATTGACATGAGATATGACATTCATAGACCTGTGGTACCACATCTTGTGCCAAAGACATAAGGTACAGCATTCTTTGTTGACATGGCATTCAACATTCTTTATCATAGACATGAGACACAACATTTTATGCCATAGACATGAGGTACATTTTGTGTCATTGACAAAGTACAACATTCTTTGTAGACATGAGGTACAACATTCTATGTCATAGGCATGAGATACAGCATTTTGTATCATAGACATGAGTCACAACATTTTATGTCATGGACATGACGTGCATTTTATTCTGTGTCATTGACATGAGGTACTATATTGTTTGTCCTGTGCATATGGACATAATATTATATGGCATAACATGAACAGCAACATTCAGTGATTTAAACAAAAAGTAAGACCAGTATTCTGTGTAAAAAGCATTAGGTATAATCTTACAAACTATATATAATATTATGCAACATGAACTACACTTTGGGTTTGACACATGTGTGAAGGCATAAAGATTCAGAACAGCTACCTGGAGATCAACAAAAAAGTTACACAAAACAGGATACAGGTGGTTTTAAACAGGTGCTTCAGAAAAATCATGAAAATCGAATGACAGAAGAAAGAAATGATTCTTGGAACACAACCAACAAGGATCTCATTGAGCAGTTGTTCCACTGAGCAGCATATATGGTGATGGAATTTTAGATAGGCTGGACAACTGCACACTGAAAAAAAACAATCTGTGGCTTAATGTACTCGCCATCGCCATCAAATCTGTTCGTCTTCTTCTTTGATCCTTAGCTGCCAACTGTCAAAGCAGTCAGTGACCATCACACCTGGTTGCATCTTGTAAGGCTCTTCATTTTGTTGAATTTTTCTAGCTTGAAGCTTCTGCAGGATGAGGTAGCTGGCGTTTTTCCCAGCCCTCCTTAGTAACCTTCTACAGCATGTCTGGCAGGACAACAAAGACCTAAAAATAGATGCTAAACGCACGCACGTTGTACAAGGGAGTTGGAGACAAGATTTTAAAAGGAAAAAGAAGACATGGAAAGAATGAATGGCACAGGACAGCCATCTTGGCATTGAAGACATGTGCTCCACTGGGAGTTGAAAGGCAGAGATGATCAAGGTAACCATCAAGGTAACCATCAAACCTGCATGGGAGGAGAATGATTAAAAACCTGGGAAAGGTCTCCATAACAGAAATGAACAGCAGATGAAAAACTTGAAAGGAAGTGACCCATATAGAGAGGCGAGATAAATATATTGTTAATGCCCCTTGCACTCAGTAGAGCTAAGAATTGATGTATGGTAGGTGTAAATTTACTACATAGTATTGCCCAGAAGATGATAGGTATAGGGGGTAGGATGACAAAACTCTTTCAGAAGTGTAATGTGACAACACACCAAACCACCCTGCTAGAACTGCAAATGAAACCAATAGTCATTCCTAGCTGCAGTGCTTCGTTGCGTAAGCAGTGTGTAATAGAAGTAAACTTGAAATGTTTTGCTGGTTGACCGACTGAGGCTTGTGTCTACTTGAATTCTGCATCCATTTAGAACAGGTCCTTACATTCCACTGGAGTCTTATGGTTAACTTATCCAATATGTATAGAAGAATCAAAACTAATTATTCAACCATGTTTTTATCACTCTCAGAAGAAACCCTGAGCATGTTTAGTTTTTATTGTTTGCAAGATATATGTATATAGTTGAGTAGTGTAAGTAATGTGTGTAAATTCAGTGCCCACTAAACATTCCCTAGTTTGGAAGTAATTAGTAAATTATGAATGAATGGTAACTTGTTCATTAACATAGAGATTGGTCCATAGAACAGTTGCTTCATCTTGTCAACTCAAATTAATTGACTTTATTTTGCTCACATTTTGTTTTTGTCAAAAAAATTTTAAACAAAAATACATTCCTTCCTTTAGTAAATTTACCTTCAGCAGACACTTTTTTGGCAGCAATATGGACAGAGCTGGCGGGGATGGACTGTGAATCAAAATAAAAACACAAAAGGCAATAGGAGCTTTAATTGCATTGGGAAATATATGGAAATCAAAAGAAATAAAGTCCAGCACAAAAATTAGAGTCTTCAACTCAAATGTTAAATCAATCATATTGTATGGCTCTGAAACATGGAAAACAACCAAGAAGTTATAGACTTTCAAAAATGAGTCCTTGCGTGGAATAGAAGGATTTAAATGGTATGACAAGATCACCAATATGAAATTGATGACAAGAACCAGACAGGTACCCGTGGAACAAGAGATGAGAATATGCTGACGAAGGATTAAACACACAATGTGGGAACCTGTTGATAACATTACATGGCAGTCCTTGTTCCAGAATCCCCATGGGAAGAGAATTAGAGGCAGGCCAAAGAACACATGGAGAAGACAGCTAGAGACAGAAGTGAAAATGATGAGGAAGACATGGAAAGAACTTGAACTGATGGCACAGGACAGGAGGACTTGGCATGTGTCTGTTGATGGCCTATGCTCCTTAGGAAGTTAAGAGGGGATTGATTGATTAGCACAGTTCAGTGTATGCAAAACAAATATGTATCAAAAACTAAGAATACGTCAAAATCTGTAAGAAACTTTAAGCAAAGTCCAGCTGTGGGATCATGGCATGTAGAACATATTGGTAAATATTGTAATTTGAAAATGACTGCTACTTCAGGAGCTCTTTGTCTTGACTTCTACTTCAGGAGCTCTTTGTTCTTGACTGCTACTTCAGGAGCTCTTTGTTCTTGACTGCTACTTCAGGAGCTCTTTGTCTTGACTTCTACTTCAGGAGCTCTTTGTTCTTGACTGCTACTTCTGGGGCTCTTTGTTCTTGACTGCTGCATCAGGAGTTATTTGGTCATGACAGTAACTTTTGGATTTATTTGTTGTTACTAATGACATTAAATATGAACCTTCACACTTTGGTCCAGTGCCACATAATATTTATAGGTATGCTGGTATTTAAGATGTGCTGGTTTATGCAGCATGTTGTTGAGGTCAGGGTTTAATTGGAAGGTATACCGTATTTAGACAATATATACATTGTGCTGTTTAGAAAGTCTACCTTATTTAGACATTATATATATTGTGCAGTAATAATAATATACACAGTATTGTTCATTCAAAGAGATGGTTTTTAACATTATGAGATGTGTGTTTACAGAGTTGATTTGCCAGTGTGCTGCTGGTTCAGTTTGTTCCAGGTAATGCTTAAATGTTTGTGGTGGCTTTACAGTTTGAGAATATTCTAGTATCTTTTATTTAGGTTGTTGGTGTTATCTTGTGGGCTTGGTTTGGTATTTAGGTTATTTAAGTTATATCATATGGGTTTACTTTGTGATGTATTCTATAGCTACAACATTTATTTATTTGTAAATATATCTGGCCTCCTGTCTAAGGATTCATCTGTGCTCATTTTTTGTGTGTGTGTGCGTTAAAGCATCATAGTCTAAAATGCATTTAATGCTGAATTCATAGACATGGATTGCACAGTTTTGTATCAGGGATGAAAAAATTACAAATGTTGAGTTAGGTTTTAGTTTTAAGGACTATCTTCAGTGCTCCAATCTTCTCCCTTAGATCACTCAAGGAGGATCTCAGCACAGTGCACAAACTCCATAGCACCAGCGAGGATCCCAATGTGTGTATACAGGAATATAACTATTTTTGCGGTGGATAGGTTTCCCAATTTTTTTCTTATCTTGCCAGGGCAATGGCATTATGGCCTACTCTGAACAATTTTCAACTGCCAAGGGATTTTTAACGTGCACAACTTGCACATGGGATCTCCCATTTTTTCGCCTTATCCAAGAAGGCTCGGCATCTCATCATACTACCACTACCCAGGAGATCAGAGGGAAGTACATCATCATTAGGAACCACTGGTTCTGAAACAAATTTCTGTCCATTATATTCACTGTACTGGGAGCGAACCCAGTACTTTTAGAATTAGAGGCAGACACCATACCTCTTAGCCACTCTGACCCCCACACATGTTGGGAAGATCGTTTATCACAGTGTCATAAAAAATACGTCAAGCCTTCCTGCCATGTGACATCAGTTGAGTCCTGTCATGTCTTCTTTATCCTTGTCAAATCAGTGTCCAGTTCTTGTTTCAATTTCTTTTGTTTTTGTTTTGGGATGTGCTTCATATGCTGATAATTGTAATATTGATTTTTACATAACCCTCACGAGTTTTATCATTTCTACATTTCACATCTGTAGAACTTCAGAAATTTATTTGTAGAATTAGGCCTGACAGACCTTGTTGTTATGAACTAATTTGTGTTCACCTGAGTTCATGTAGTTTTTCCTCTAAGTAAAGCTAGTATACATTTCTTAAGTTCTCTGTAATGCCTTGTCTTTTCTCTGTTTACAAGAAAATCGTAATGTTTTTAGCAGAATCATTATTATTATACTATAAATGTGGTATTGAAACCACTTCTCAGCTCCCCCTGCCTATCATGGGTCCACAGAGTTACGTCTAGGGCTCAAGTGACTCAACATGTTTCACCACAGGGGGAATCCCTGGAAGTGTGTGGATGATTTCAAGAGTCTGTGAGAGTGTAATTAGCTTCACAGAGGTTCACTAACACATTGTTATGCTATAGCATTGTGCTTAACTGGTGGTTATATACGGATGACTCCAGATATGCCTCCATGTATACAACTAAGACATAAAATGTATATGAATAAATAACTTATAATACAAATTTTTTTCAAAAGATAATTAAATCATGCTAAATTTTGTAATAATGCTGGCATTGCAGATGTTCATCAATTGTTGTAGCACATATCCTGATTAAATCAAAATGGTTTTATTACCCATGTCAGCTGATTTTATTGAACCAATCGTGTAATTCCCAGGGGTCTCTGAAGAGACAAAGAATAAAAAGGACTCCTGCACCCTTTGGCATGACTTTCTAGGTGATTAAACCATGAGGTTTTCTATGGGACTAGCAACCTTTGGCATGACTTTCTAGGTGATTAAACTATGAGGTTTTCTATAGGACTAGCAACCTCTTCATGTAAAACTAATGCCAGAAGAAAGCACCACTGCAGGATCATGTGAATGCTTGGTACAGGCTTCCTGCAAAGGGACCAGTTTTAGTGGTGGTGTAATGTTCCATAAGGAGCACAAAGGAAAATGGTGGAGAACTTACCCTTGAACGGCAACATCACTTATATAAATGGGTGAGGATAGTCAACAGTTGTGACAGACTCACAGTAGGAGAGGTAGAAACGGTGCCATTATTGTGCTATTAATTTCCTTTTTCAGCATTATGAGGGTCATTATTGTGCTGACAGCCTTTCCCTCTTTTAGCATTCTTCGTTTTTATTTCTCTGTTTTGCTTCTAATGGAGCATGGAGCCACCATTGTTGCTGGATCTCCATGGAAGGAACCTGCATCAAAACATTCATGTGCTCTAACAGAGGTGGTTTCTATAACAACATGTTTTACAGGATGAGGTTGCAAGCCCCAAACGCAACCTCATATTTAGTCACCCCTCTTACGACATCCCTGAGGAAGAAATAGTTCTTCCTTTGTCTCCTCAGAGCCCCCGGGGACTACACTAGTGCATGCTTCTTGCAAGAGGTCCAGAGATATGGTGGTGGCTCCATGCTCCATTAGGAGCAGAAATAGGAGAGTTGAGAATGAGGCTAGCAACACACTGCTTCAGAAACTACTACTGCAAGAACCCATGAAGTATTCTGGTGTTGGCTTCCTTGCTGGGTGACCCCCACGGACTAAGAAAATAAATAAGATAATTTACAACTTAGACATGGCAGCCATTTTGTCATCAAAATTTGTAAATACTTTTTTTTTTTTTTTGCTTTAGTCTTGTTGCTCTTATGTCAGATTTTAGAGTTATCTTGTATCTGTATCATAATATTACCATCTTATGCATAGACATTGGCTGCTGAATACCTGTATTAGAAGTGTGCCATACGTATTCTGTCTTCTAATAACACTGAAATGTTGTGTCATTCTTCTTCATAAACTGTAACTGTAATTAAAGGGTGTGTATGAATGTGCCAGGTAAGCTCTGCAGCAGATTCAAAATATTTGCCAAACTTATTTGCTTGCTGAATATGAAAGACCAGTTAAAGGTTTGTACATGATATTGTGGTCCAAGCTCCATGTAGCTCCCACGTCTCTATGGAGACAAGGAAGGAATAGGACTACTGCCCCCTCACGCATGCAGTAAAATCCGACTACTATGTTTGTTTGTTTTGTTGCATGAGGCCGGCAACTTCAGTGTCTCAAACAATATGCTACACAAACCACCACTGTCAGAGTGCGCAAAGGCTTAGGTGCATGTTTCCTGCAAGGGGGTTAACTCGGGTGGTGGCTCCATGCTTTGTAAGGAGTGAAAAGGGAAATTATGTGCTCGTAATGTTGCATCATAATGTATCTTTTACTTATTTGTGATTTTCAGCATTCTGGAGCGTCTGACTGAATAATTTAAATAAAAACATTTATATCTAGTCAAGTATTCCTTTGAACTTTTAAATATTACAAGCACTTTTGATGAAAATGTTGCTACTAGTTATCCCAAGTGCTGCTATATTCAAAGATCTTGCAGGTCTTATCTTTCACACAAGTTTATATTGCTTTGAGAGAAGTCAGATTATACAGGTAGTGCATGTAAATGCCTGTATGTAAAATGACTGCATATTTTAATGAACTCTCTTCTTAATTATATTATTTCTGTAGTAGGCCTAACTATCAATTAATTTGTCAAAAAATGACAGGAAAGAACTATGGTGCGAGATTTGTGTCCTGAAGATGGCACAGTTTCTTCTTTCCATTCCATTCCACATTGTGTGTATATTTTTAAAGGAGATGTTACATTGGTTATAAGAGGGGGGTTCAGAAAGTAACGCACCACATCATTTTTCTCAGGAGCTGTTTATTCAAAAAGCATGAAATTTATACACAATATACATGGATATGTCATGTAAACATCGGTATTATTCAACATAATCCCCATCAACTTGTACGGCTTTATGCCAGCGCGAAACAAGTGCATGTATTCCTAGCCCGTACCAGATTTTGTCTTGATCATGTAGCCATTTCTTAGCTGCATGAATCACTCCATCATCTTCAAACCTTGTCCCACGGAGTGCATCTTTAAGTGGACCAAATAGATGAAAATCAGAGGGTGCCAAATCGGGACTATAGGGTGGATGGGTTAGTACAGTCCAACCCAATTTGGTGATTGCTTCCCGTGTTGCCAGACTTGTGTGAGGTCGCGCATTGTCGTGAAGGAGAAGCAGGTCTGCTGGATTCTTGTGTGGCCGAACTCTGCGAAAACGTTGATTGAGTTTTTTTCAATGTCTTAATGTAAGCGTGCGAATTGATTGTCTCTCCTCTTGGCATAACGTCCATAAGAATCACACCTTCAATGTCCCAAAAGACAGTGATCATGACCTTTCCAGCTGAAGGAATTGTCTTGAATTTCTTTCTTCTTGGTGATTGCGGATGATGCCACTCCATTGACTGTCTTTTTGTCTCAGGTTCAAAATGATGTGCCCAGGTTTCATCACCTGTAACGATCTTAGCCAAAAAGTTCTCTCCATCAGCATTGAAGCGCTCCAACAATTCAGAAGAAATTGCTTTCCTTTGCAATCGGTGGTCATTTGTGAGACTTCGAGGAACCCATCTTGTGCAAACCTTAGAAAATCCGAGAGTTTTTATAACTGCATTTGCACTACCAAAGCTGACTGACAGCTGTAAGTCCAATTGTTGAGTAGTGATTCACCTATCAGTAAGAATAATGCCCTCAGCGCATTTCAACATTGGTGGCTGTGGCATGACGTCCACAGCGCGGCCGATCAAGCAGCTCCGTATCTCCAAATCCTGATTCTTTGATTCTCTGAACCCAGCGACTGACTGTACTCCTGTCGACTGCAAAACTTCCATACACATCACAAAGACGCTTGTGAATATTCACAACAGTTTCCTTCTCTGCAACGAGAAATTCTATCACAATTCGCTGTTTATAACGCAAGTTGCTAACACGCTTAATTTCAACGGTTTAGGGCAGCCGTATTATTTGGCCGGTTGCGGTGCAATTTGGTGCACACAATTGGCACATGCCATATTTGAAGTGTGCAAAATTTCATGCTTCTATCTTCATTATTAGCTGAGAAAAACGATGTGGTGCATTACTTTCTGGATGCCCCTTGTATCTAGATTAACATTCAAAAGCGTGAAAGCCACTTGTTTTGAAGTATGTGCCATTTTAAACCCCCCCCCCTTTCCATACTTGAAAGAATATTAATAGATAACATGCATTTATTCATTCTTCATTACTCTTTGACTCCTGTAACTGTCTCTTTCTCTTGTTGAGGTGATCACTGGCCCAAGACAGTATACTTGTTGTTAGATGTGTAGTGCGAGCGTATGATGAACTGAGTGTGGGTGCGAATGAAGACGCGAATGTGTTTAGGCTCGTATATATGAAGACCCTGCAACCCATACTCTCACATGCAGTAGTCAAGGATGCTTGGACACTGCAGGCATGTTTCAAGACATTTATTGACGAGAACACACATAGTATCAACAGGAACAGTCAGTGTAACAAGGTCATGCTGACCGGAAATCGATAGGTATACATTTGGCATTCAAAAAGGTAAACATCGGAATAGACGTGCATGGTCAATAGCAAAGTTCTTCAATAATGACAGTTCGTAGCGTCGCCCTTGGCATCTCTGACTAAACGCGTCAGATGCCTTAGTCACTTTGACACATAGGTGCAACTTGGCATTCCCCGCCAATTGCACATTATCAGGCTGTAGTATAATAGCCGAAAGCACAGGCCTCGTTCTGACGTCGGCTGTGTACTTCTGTTAAATAGGTTATCATCAACCCTGCAGTAATGCTTATTGTAGACATAAATCCCGCCAATCTGCGGTTCCCACAATATATCTTCGTCACTGGATTTCTGGACAATATAAAGACTAACAGTCTTGGATGGCTACCTCGAGCACAAAAAATATAAGTTCTGTAATATATAGGATCGGTGAGCTGCAGTTCACACTAAGTAATCCTTTTACATGTTCTGCCACCGAAAAGCGTAATAATGCATAAAGGTCGGTATTACCTGGAAAATGAATCCTCAGAACATAACAAGGAATTCTGTCGTCATCCCGACGCACAGAGATTCACTGGGGAAAACTGCCATAGCAGTTACTTCGAAGATTCTCCCCGAAAAACAATGGACTCTTGGTCCCTTCAGAAAAACAGGACCTTCCCGGCTTGCCGGAAGTATAACTCTCTCCCGCTTAAAAAACCTTCCCATAGGCCTACGCCCGAACTGTCAACCTTTGACCCTAAAGGTCAAAACACAATGAATGAATAAACAAGGGAAGACAACCCCTAATCAACCTGACATCGCAGGTAAAGACACAATTATACTTATGATAAAACATAGGCAAATAACTTGACAGATGACTCCGTCGAAAATGACAGCAACATTACTACCACCCCCCTGTAAAAAAAAAAAATGAAATTTTTTTTTTAAATATGTCCATGAGCAAGATAGCACCAGTATCACTTCTGTGCTCATGCAAAAACTGAACCTAATATCAGGTACAATAGACGCATAAATAAGGCGTCTGAAGAGAATACAAATCATCTCTCAACATAGGAGAAAATATTTCCTTTAAGCCAAACAAACTAAGGGATACCATTCAAGAAACCTAAGTTGCTGGCAATACCAATCATATATCAAACATTACTAAATAATATAATCATAGCAATATACAAATGTCAATGCTATTTTAGCAACATATCACTGATGGATGGACAAAATGAAATTTGTTAAATTATCTAAACATCATCCAAATACATTTGTATTACAACATATTATGATATTAAGGACAGACCTAAGTCTGAAAGTGTATCAGGAAAAACTAGGACACAAGATTTAACTGGAATCATGTGGGCATCTAGACAATATGTCCGCCATCACATTATCCGAACCACGGATAGCTCGCACCGTGAAATGGAAAGGCTGAAGAGCAATAGCATAACGAGTAGATCTCGAGCTCTTCAAATCCTTACTTTGCATAGCCGTAAGAGCTTTTTGGTCGGTTTCCATAAAGAAATGCGCGCCCAGAAGGAACCTTTGTAGCTTAAGAATGGACCAAACCATAGCCAACAATTCACGGTCCAAAACCGAGTAATTCCTTTCGCCGCATTTAGCTTCCTAGAAATATACATTACAGGATGCAGAGTTCCTGAATATTCCTGCATTAGTGCCGCTCCAATCCCAGTGGAAGAGGCATCACTACGAAGGACAAAAGTCTTATCAATCGTTGGTAGTCTTAAGATAGGATGAGATGAGAACAAATTCTTAACCTGATTCAATGAAGATTGGCATTCTGGGACCAACGCACCATATTAGGAGAACCTTTTTTCAATAACGTTGAAAGTGGTGCCATAATGGAGGACAGATTCTCAATGAATCTTCCATAGAATTGTATCAATCCCAAGAGACTACGCACTTGCTTTTTTCGTCTTCGGAACCGAGATATTTAATATCTTTGAAATGTTTTGGTCCTCTGTCTTCAACAGACCATGACCAACTCGATGACCTAGGAAGGAAATTTCACTAAACCCAACAAAAGCTTTAGAGGGTTTAGCAGTCAAACTATGCTCACGTAGAGTAGATAGCAATTCCTTTAGACCCAAATAGTGTTCTTCCCAAGTATCGCTGAAAAGACAGATGTCGTCTAAATATGCAATGACATCTGCACGATCTGATAGAATTCGTCGCATCATGCGCACGAAAGTCGCTGGGGCGTTCATAAGCCCGAAAGGCATAAAATTCCATTGAAACAGACCCCTAGGTGTCGAAAAAGCAGTGAGAGGTTTGGCGTGTTCCGTCAGTGGGACTTGCCAATAACCTTTCGACAAGTCTAGTTTAGTAAAGAATTTAGCTTTAGAAAGTCTAATAAGTAGATCATCTAATAACGGCATAGGTTCAGCATCGAACTTCGTAACTTGATTTAATTTGCGATAATCAACGCAAAGACGTATGTTATTGTCTTTCTTTCGAACAATAACTATTGACGAAGAATAAGCTGAAGTGGATGGTTCAATTATTTGTAGTTGAATCATTTCATCCAATTCTTTCTCGACTTGTGCTTGAAAATGAATAGGTATTGGGTATGGTCTTACTCTGATCGGATTACGATCAGTAAGTATGATGTCATGTTCTATGACATCTGTGTGTCCAGGAATGTCGGTAAGGACATCCTGATATGATTGTAACGTAGAGGATACTTGACGCTGTTCCTCAAAAGACAAGTTCGAAGAGATTGTAACGTTTCTCCACGATTCCGTTGAAGTAAGTGGAATCGCAGGAAGAGGTAAGTTCACGTCAGAAAAAATAGTTTCCTCATCCTGTATAACGGACAGGGATGAGATGTGACCATGTTGGACTGGAGAGTCGTCCGTCGCCTGGAAAATAGGCTGCAAATAGTCTGGACGTTCAATAAACTCTGTTAGCATATTTATATGGAAGGTTTTATGCCTTCCATCCACATCGACAATATAGTCGACATCGGAAATTCTTGAGACTATAGTGTATGGACCTTTCCATGAAATGAGAAGTCTATTCTCTCTTGAGGGCAGTAAGACATATGCTTTGTCTCCAGGACAAAGTTGACGTAGGCGTCTTTTCCTATTAGCAAATCGCCTAGCTTTTTCTTTCGCAAATTCGGAAGATGAAGTTGCTAACCTGCACGATTCGATAATCTTTTCTCTAAGAGCTATGACATATTCATATGACGAGTGTGTATCATCGTCAATATTATCGGAAGTTATCAAATCGTGTAACAAGGACATCGGCCCACGCGGTTGCGCGCCAAAGACAAGTTCGAAAGGAGAAAACCCTGTATGCTCGTTGGGAACCTCTCTATAGGCAAAGAGGACTGCAGGTAAAACCCTGTCCCAATCTTCAGGATGATCCTCCGTTATCTTGCCAAGTAAGTTCTTTAGTGTCCTGTTAAGACGTTCTACCAATCCATTGGACATTGGATGATAAATACTACTGAGAGACCTTTTAATGTCTAGCGTAGCCATTACCTGAGACATAACGTCCGAAATTAACTGAGTGCCGTGATCCGACAGTATTTCTCCGGGGAATCCCAGACGAGAAAATACGAGCCAAAGAGCATCAGCGATATCGACAGTTGATATGCTCTTCAGAGGAATAGCCTCTGGCCAACGCGTGCACATGTCCACGCAAGTGAGGATAAATTGGTGTCCTCTGGCTGACTTAATTTTGAACGGACCAATGATGTCTATAGCCATTTTCTGAAACGGCCGAATCGGAATATCTGCAGCCTGAATAGGAGCAGCATGTCTCGGACCCCTAGACTTGACCTCTTGACAAATTTTGCAAGATCGGCAATAAATTCGGATGTCTTTATTCACGAATGGCCAAAAGAAGGACGCAAGGACTCTAGTTTTAGTTCTGGAAAAACCCATGTGTCCAGCACACTGAGAATCGTGTGCATGCCGAAGAATTAAGGCTCTCATACACTTAGGCACAAGAATTTGCGAGTGCATAGACTTGTCCGAGTGTTGTACCATTCGTACCAATATACCATTCTTCATAGTGATATACGATTTGTGATTCGTATTTTGATTGGGATCCCCTTTCTTTGCAAGAAGGAAGAATTTCTTCAAAGAAGGATCCTCTTCTTGACGTTTAACAAACGAGTCATGGGAAATCACCAAGTGCTCGTCTTGGCTATCAACTTCATTACTATTATCAGATGAAGTTGGGGGATTAAGAGCTTGAGCTCTTGTCACCACTGCATTGACCGTTTGAATGTTTTTTTCTTCCCAACTAGAAATTTGTTGCGGGGTGCATTCTTTAACCCCATGAATACACCCGATTATAAGATCCGCAATAGGATTAGGAAGAAGACATGCATGGACCTCTCCTGTGAAGAAAGGAGTGTCAATCCTAATAATAGCAGTAGGATAGCTTTCCATAGTACCACCAAATGTAACACATTTGATTGTTTTTCCAGTGGCACAGCAAGGATCTATCAGAGACTCCCTAACCCCGACGGTAGTACATCCCGAATCGAAAAGTACTGAGACTAGCCTATCATTTATTAGACCTTTATGTAAGATGAGAGATCCTCTCCCATCATGCGCAACTGTAGCAGGTAGAGCAGGAAGAGGGTGACCACAACTTAGCGTAGATACAGTCGATGAGTCAAACAATGTTAAGCATTGGGGGCATTCAGTTGCTCTCCCAAAATCGAAAGCACAACCAGTGATAGCCCTAGAGTTACCACTATCATTTACTGTATTACAGGCTCCATCAAACTCTTGTTGTGCAGAGTTTGCCTGTTGGAAAGGTCTTTTCTTGTTAAATCTAGGTCTGCCTCGATTATCGTTTCCCCTGTAATTATTTCGACTATCATTTCCCCTGTAATTGTTATCATATTGCCTATTGTAATCATCATTCCGGTTTGAATCCCGGTTTCTAAATTCACCATCGTCATAATCTTGACGTCGAGAATGATTACCTCGAAAATTTGAATAGTTATTATTTGGATAGCCTTTGCGAAAGTGTCTCAAATTATTACCACTAAAATTACGAGAACTACCATCTTGTCTCCAATTCATAGACGAAGAACCATCATGTGTTGGATTACTCCGCTTCTGAGTGTAATTTTGATTACTTCCCCTATTCCAATTTTGTTGAGCACCCTGAAATTTTTTTTTGAAATTAGGGCCATATGGTGTTGCCGAAGCAGCTGGCAACCCTTCTTTCACTTTAGAATTGCTAACTGTAGCATGGGGATGCGCTGTGGCATACTGACAACAGTATTCCTCCATATCTTTTAAGTTTTTAGGCTTACGCTCATGAAGGAATGCAAGAAAAGAATCATTAACAGATGACAAAACCTTATCTCGCAATAATAAGTCCATTAGACCTTCATATGTTTTCTCAGTCTGAGACAACTCAACCCATCGTGTAAATGTACGACGTATCTTTGTAACAAAATCAGAGAAATCTACTCCATTTTCTGGCAACATTGTCCTAAAACGAAGACGATAGTCTTCTTCTTTTAGTTGGTATTTTTTTAGCAATGCTGCCCTGACAACATCATAATTAGTCCTCTCATGTTCGACTATTGTCATAATAGTAGTCACTGTGTCACCTGTAAAAAATGGCATCAGTTGTTCAACATATTTTTCCTTTTTTATGTTATGCGTATCGCACAAAAATTGGAATCTATCTAGATAATCTGCTACGTCATCCTTTAAAGGATTGAAATGAGGTAATTTAATCCTACTAACAAACTCCTTTGTCGTACTCGAAGTTGTTTGCTGAGCACCCGTACTCGCCAATTTCAATTTCTCTAACTCCAAAGTTGCGAGTTTTTCATCAAGTTCCATCTTCTGTTTTCTTTCCTCATGTTCCATTTTTCTAATTTCAGCCTCAGCTTGAGCTTTCCTCTCCTCTGCAGCAGCTTGAGCTTGAATTTTTTTCTCCTCTGCAGCAGCTTGAGCTTTCCTCTCCTCTGCAGCAGCTTGAGCTTTCCTCTCCTCTGCAGCAGCTTGAGCTTTCCTCTCCTCTGCAGCAGCTTCTTTGTCTAATCTTTTTTGTTCAGCTTCAAATCTCCTTTCCTCCACCTGCATCTGCAATTTCTTTTGTTCAGCAGCAACATCAGCTTCTCTGTCTAGTCTTTTTTGTTCAGCAGCTGCTTCTCTTTCTAATCTTTTCTCTTCAGCCAGAGCTTTTTTTTCTTCTGCAGCAGCTTTTCTCTCTTCAGCAGCTAATGCTTTGTCATACTGAGCAACAGCCCATTGTTCTAACTGTTGACCAGTCTTATCAAGGGCTCTCCCTTGTGTAATAAAGTACTCTAATGTAGACATCTTGTCTACTGAGATTAGTAACTTGCAGAAGTAAATAACTTAAATTATCTCACTTTAATGGGGGACAAGTCTGAAATGCTAGACTTGTATACTCACTTCACTTTATTTCACTCTCTTAGTCTTAGACAAAGACTTTGTATGGTCCTCTTGTTTATAATGTAACCCAAAAAAATCACTTGAGTACCTGTGGAAAAAAAAATCCCTTATATCCCACTCACTATGGGCACAAGTCTTTTTTATAAAGAACTTGAATATGTATTTCACCTTGTCTCAATCTTTGTAGATAACAAGTCTTTTATCAAAGAACTTGTATAAATATCTTATATAATAATATTTTATTAACAAACTCTATATGAAGAGTCTACCTTATCAATAATAACAATACATGACCAAGTATATGTATGTAGACTGTGCATGACAGTAATGTAGTACAAACAAAAAAAAAAACAAAGACAAAGATACAAAACAATACAAATGGCAACACTGTTTTAACCAAAAATGTGTAGAGAAATACACAAAAGAAAGGAGAGACCTACAGAATACAAACAAAACAAATCGAAAATCAAAACTGAAAAACAGACAAAATATTACAAAAAACAACGTTAAGTACAGTTACATCACAGCTAACATCAATAGCGACCAATTGTCACTAGCAAATTTTCAAATTAAGAAAATTTGCACCTACAGAACGCTTACAGTAAGCCTCGATTAAGTGGCATATTTACTGTAAGACCCACCAACCGAAAACCCGCAGAAAAAATACACAAAAACAGTAGAAGTAACATAAACATATAGCAATCAATTTCAATGTGTTGCAGAACAAGTTCAGTCACAGCTGAAACTAAAATAAATTTCTTGCTCCTTGCGAACACAGAAACGAAATGTCAAACGCGCACTGAACGTCAAATCCACTGTAACATAAAGTGGTATTCACGAACCAAAGTTACTATGACCTTCTCGAATTAGGACTTGCACATTGAATGTTTACAATTTCCACGTACTGTTTACAAACACTTGACCTCGAACAATGTAGCTTGAATGCTCGGACATAGAAAAGTCTGTTGTTGACTGAAACGTGTAACAACCAGCAGTACTGTTCACAATAGGAACCCGCCTTCTATGCAGTTATGGTCCACGTAGCAAATGCCTAGATGTTAACTTCAGTACTTGTCTTGTTGTGGTTTATGTAGCATTATAATATAAATGCTCGTACTGTTTATCTGGGTCAACCGTTGATGACCTATTTCTGTCCTGTTGTAGCGAAAACTTGCAAGTGTAGAATTAGCGCTGTGTGTTACGGCTGTCCCGTGTGTAGCTTAGACCCACAGATCAGAAGTGTAATGTGTACTTGTCCTTCTTGCAAATTTCTGGACAAAACTGGAGACATCATATATGTAACAGCCAACCAGGAATGTAAATTTCTGGATCCATTAATGTCAACAATAATGTCAAATGCTCGCTCTGTTCTTTTTAAACCCACAGATCTGGTCCATCAGAAATGTAAGTTTCTAGGCCACATTGGCGACAAGAAATGTATCTTAAGAGCCCACGTAACTGGTCCACCAGAAATGTAACTGTCTCTTTCTCTTGTTGAGGTGATCACTGGCCCAAGACAGTATACTTGTTGTTAGATGTGTAGTGCGAGCGTATGATGAACTGAGTGTGGGTGCGAATGAAGGCGCGAATGTGTTTAGGCTCGTATATATGAAGACCCTGCAACCCATACTCTCACATGCAGTAGTCAAGGATGCTTGGACACTGCAGGCATGTTTCAAGACATTTATTGACGAGAACACACATAGTATCAACAGGAACAGTCAGTGTAACAAGGTCATGCTGACCGGAAATCGATAGGTATACATTTGGCATTCAAAAAGGTAAACATCGGAATAGACGTGCATGGTCAATAGCAAAGTTCTTCAATAATGACAGTTCGTAGCGTCACCCTTGGCATCTCTGACTAAACGCGTCAGATGCCTTAGTCACTTTGACACATAGGTGCAACTTGGCATTCCCCGCCAATTGCACATTATCAGGCTGTAGTATAATAGCCGAAAGCACAGGCCTCGTTCTGACGTCGGCTGTGTACTTCTGTTAAATAGGTTATCATCAACCCTGCAGTAATGCTTATTGTAGACATAAATCCCGCCAATCTGCGGTTCCCACAATATATCTTCGTCACTGGATTTCTGGACAATATAAAGACTAACAGTCTTGGATGGCTACCTCGAGCACAAAAATATAAGTTCTGTAATATATAGGATCGGTGAGCTGCAGTTCACACTAAGTAATCCTTTTACATGTTCTGCCACCGAAAAGCGTAATAATGCATAAAGGTCGGTATTACCTGGAAAATGAATCCTCAGAACATAACAAGGAATTCTGTCGTCATCCCGACGCACAGAGATTCACTGGGGAAAACTGCCATAGCAGTTACTTCGAAGATTCTCCCCGAAAAACAATGGACTCTTGGTCCCTTCAGAAAAACAGGACCTTCCCGGCTTGCCGGAAGTATAACTCTCTCCCGCTTAAAAAACCTTCCCATAGGCCTACGCCCGAACTGTCAACCTTTGACCCTAAAGGTCAAAACACAATGAATGAATAAACAAGGGAAGACAACCCCTAATCAACCTGACATCGCAGGTAAAGACACAATTATACTTATGATAAAACATAGGCAAATAACTTGACAGATGACTCCGTCGAAAATGACAGCAACAACTCCTCAAGTAGCAACACTGGTTCATGCCAAGTCCTCCTTTCCTGTTTCATCTGCTCAAGGTCTTTCCATGTCCTCTTTACTTGTCATTTCTGTCTCCAGGTATCTTCTCTATGTGATTTAGACAAAACAGCTAAATATAATTTGCTGTGTCAGTCATAGCAAAGCTATATTAATACCACTGCTCATTTGAATAAGAAAAAACACAAGAGAACCTGGACAAGCTGTGTTAAAAATGAAAGTGCATGTGCTGTGTGACTATGTTGTGTTTTGTTTTATCATGTGACTGTGTTTTCTGCTGTGTTATGAAAGGATTTGTTCAGAGTGGGCTTCACAAGCATCTAGGAAAATGAAATGTTATCCTTAGAGCGAAGACATCTCACTTGTACTCTTTTCTATAAAACACTGATATTTTTTTTCCAACATTTTCCCCATGTATTCTTACCAGTAATATAATTCTTATTTCAAATATCTACATGTAAAATTTTATATGAAGATGATTATAATAAAACTTGGAAAGGTGGATTGTATTTTTCATTTGTGTCTGAGATTAACACCAGATGATTATATTCTTAACTTTGGAGTTTGATATTGCCATTGGATTATTGTATTCTTAATTTCAGAGTCTGAGATTATGATTAGATGATTGTATATCTACAGCCGATAGGACAGTCTGGCGCTCTCTCTTCCAAACCTCTACACCTCACGGTAGAAGGGGAACGACTAAGTAAGTAAGTAAGTATATCTAATTTTGGAGTCTGAGATTACCATCAGATGATTGTAAGTTTAATTTCAGAGTCTGAGATTACCATTAGATGATTGTATTTCTAATGTCAGAGTCTGAGATAACCACCAGATGATTGTTTATATTCTTAATTTTGGAGTCAAGATTATCACAAGCTGTCTGTATTCTAATTTTGGAGTCAGAGATTACCATCAGAAAATGTGAACATAGCAATAACTATCATTACCTAAATTGCTTTTCCTAAAATGTACATGAGACTGTTTATTAAAAATAGCAAGTACAATAAAACTTGTAAGCATTATGAATAATACACCCGTGTGTTACAGGGGCCCGAAAGGGGAGCAAAGAATAGTAACACTGTTCCCTTCCATGCATGTCGTAGAAAGCGACTAAGGAGGGTTGGGCATGGGACTGGTTACCCCATCCTGTAAAAAATTTAAACCACAAAAACTTCAACAAATATGGACAAGTCAAATAAGGAAACCAACGGGCTGATCACCCGTTTGCCAGTCACTTCGATTACGGAAACAACAGCAAATGGATTGATTTGCCGTTGCCCTAAAGACGCCAATAGGCGTGATGGGAAACAATGGCAAAGAAAACCTATTTGCTGTTGCCCTAAGACGCCACTAGGCGTAATGGCTACTGACTGCTTTGACGGTCGGTGGCTAAGGACGGAAGAAGAAGAAGAAATAAGGAAAATAAAACTACAGCCATCCAAGACAGGGGAAGGTCCTCTCGCAGGGAGGCGTATAATGCAACACAGAGAAAGCCGAAAGGAGTCTGTGTTGCTGACTAACCTTCTTTCTTCTAGGAGAACTTCCAGATTTGGCACCTGGAATGTTCGGATATTAAACGAACAAGGGAAAGTGGTACAAGTAGCAGCAGAAATGAGGGAATATAAAATCGAGGTTCTGGGAATGTGTGAAACAAAGTGGAAGGGGGTAGACAGGAAGGTCCTTGTTCTGGAACCCCCAGGGCAAGAGAGGCAGAGGTAGACCAAGAAGCACATGGAGAAGAGAGCTGGAAACAGAGGTGAAAATGATGAGGAGAACGTGGAAAGAACTTGAGATGATGGCACGTGACAGAAGGCCTATGCTCCTTTGGGAGTGGAAGGTTATGATGATGATGATTATGAATAATTATGTTGGGAAATCTTAATTTAGAGGTGGAAGTTCTACAAGTAAAATTATGCACAATAGTTTTATTTTGATTTAATATTTGTGAGTGGTCACTACCTCACGGTAGAAGAGGAACGACTAAATAAGTAAGAGTGGCCACTACACTGTTTTCACCTTACAAACTTTAGCAGCTGGAATTTCAGTTTTATCCTGTCTTTTATTTCTGCCATAGCTTCCCTGTGTCTACCTGCTTCTGTTCATCTCATCTCTCTGCTATTTCTTCCATCTCCAGCATGTCTTCATTCCTCTCATTTCTCAACTGTATCTTCCATGTCATAGCTTCCCTGTGTGTACCTACATCCATTCATCTCATCCATCTGCAATTTTTTATATTTTCAGCCATATCATAAATCTCTCATTCATTTCAATACTTCCCTATGTATACCTGCTTCAATCCATCTTATCTCTCTGCATTTTCTTCCATTCGAGCCATATCCAACTTTCATATGTGTCACAATTATGTATTCCTTGGTCTTCCTCTCCCAGTGAGTTCCATGTTTGTGCCTAATATGTTAAGGTCAGTTTCCTCAATGTTTGTCCAAACTTTACAAGGTCAGTATCCTCAATGTTTGTCTAGACTTTACAAGGTCAGTAACCTCAATATTTGTCCAAACTTTACAAGGTCAGTTTCCTTAATGTTTGTCCAAACTTCACAAGGTCAGTTTCCTTAATGGTTGTCCAAACTTTACACAGCCAGTTTCCTCATTGTTTGTCCAAATTTTACAAGGCCAGTTTCCTCATTGTTTTTCCAAACTTTACAAGGTCAGTTTCCTCAATGTTTATTCAATAATTTAAAAAGTCAGTTTCTTCAATGTTTGTCCAAACTTCACAAGGTCGGTTTCCTCAATGTTTATTCAATGATTTAAAAGCCCAATTCTTTAATGTTTGTCCAATTTTTAGTGGTGATGGCCAAATGATTACCTGTGGGTCAAGGCCATACACGGCCCTCAAGGTGACTTTCTGTGCCCACCAGTAGTAGTTAAAGTAATGAAAGTGATTTCAACATGTTTTGGTACAAAATTAAGTAATTTGTAAACTAAACTACACAGCAAGTAGAAAGGCCAAATGCAACCAGTAAGTGAAATGTTGCTGCCAATTTGAGTAAATATAGTGATTGTATCCATGCTACTTATAGCAGTATGAAAGGCAAACATGCTTAAAAGAGAATTGATATCAGCTGAGATTATCCCTCAATGCTGCATCTTTACTGTTGTTCATTGTGTGGCTTTGTCCTCGAAGGATATTTGAAGAAATGGGTTCACATATTTAGAAACAATTGAATTAAACAACATTTTTCTTTTTAATTACAATGAACTGTTATTATTCAGTATATGCATGGAGGCATATCTGGAGTCATCCTTATATGATCACCAGTTATGCACAATGTTATATGCTTAAAAGGTATGCTTAAAAACTTGCAGAGATTATCTTACTTTTGTGATAGAAAGCATCCTTGTACCACATCATGGGGCCGAGAATAAATTTTCTGAAAAGGGTACAATCTTTTATGGACACCCTGTAGTATGTAGATTTGGATGTGAACTTCTGTCTGTGAGGCTAATTACACCTTCATTGACTTGAAATCATCATCACACTTCCAGGAATTCCCCCTGTGGTATCATGTTGAGAACCCAGCATTGCACATTAAGCTTGGAGGAGTCACTTGAGCCCCAAATGTAACTCTGGCTTTTACCTGATTGCCTGCATGCAGGAGTATCTCATTATGGACCTCATGATAGGCAGGGAGAGCTGAGAATAGGCTTTGTGTAGGATTCTTTGGGAGAGCCTGGAACCAGAGCAGTATTTTAGCTCTGCATATTTGGAGAGCCCCCTTGGATGACAAGGAATGCACAGTATGCCACATGCTTCTTCCTCCTAGCTTGGGACCAGATATGATGATCCTTTAAATGCAAGCCAAGCTGGAGAAACTGGAGCTCACGACTTCAACTCATTATGTTTCAGAATGGCAGAAAAGCCACAGGAAAAGCCTAGATCTACTGTGTAGATAATATCAAAGACTTCAACTTGGTATTGGCTGCAAAAGAACAAAAAGCTAAGCAGTCCTAGTTAAACAACAATAATTTAGTATTTTTCACAGACTTTAGATGAATCAACGTACATAACAGATGCAACTAACTTTTAATCTCTATTCTTTTTCAAAGGAAGTTACTATTCATGAAGAACTACTTGCTGTAGAGTCAGTTCACAATGCTTTCAAATACAAGGACATCTACGAAACTGTCCTTAAATTTTCAGATAACATTGTTAGTGCTGGGAAACAGATGGCGCTGGATACATCCAAGTCCTAAAGCCAGCTTAGTTTATTGCATAAGTATGCAAGTGATTCCCCACTTTAAATTACATTACTCACCAGGAAGCTGTGCACAGAAAATGTTAGACATGAAAGATGTAATAAATAGATAAAGAAATGTATTTGATTAAGGGGGGAATTAACGACTTATCAGCTTAAAAAATATTCTTTCCTAAGAGAAACTGAAGCAGAAAATGGATCATTCAGTTCTGCACACTGAGGAGCACTGCTTATGTCCAGGGAATGCTTAAATGTATTTTTTTCTTTAAGGTATGAAATTAAATTTCTACATGACCGGGTAAAAACTACTTCAAGTATAATGCTGCTTGCCACTTCAGTTGCTCACATGCCTTCCTCAGAGACCTTGCGCAACATATGAAAGAACTTGACCAGACACTAAAACCTGTGCATCTCCTCATTGAAATCCAGACTGGATTCATAAACAGACTGAACATTTTTAGATCCTCCTTTGCCAATAAACGTTTTACATTCCTTCATCCATGAACCGAGCACAGACAAATCTGAATCCTCATCAATGTTCAGTTCCCCACGGAGAGCACAGGTCTTCAACTACAATCTTCCTGTCACATGACATCAACTCAAGGTCTTTCTATGTCTTCCTCATTTTTGTCTCCAGTTCTTTTCTTCATGTGTTTTTAGGACACACATTTAGGAAACCTGCTGATAGCATCATATGGCAGTACTTGTTCTTGGAAACCCCAGGGTGAAAGGAATGAGGAAGACACTAAAATTCCTCGAGCTGATGGCACAGGACAGGAAGACTTGGCGTAAGTTTATTGAAGGCCTAAGCTCCTTGGAGAGCTAAAGGGTGAAGATGATGACGATGATGCCTGAGCAACAAGGAACTTGAAGAAGATGATGGGGTGGTACTTTAGTCACACTCCCCAAGTGATGGAATATGCTAAAGCTCACTTTACCTTTCTATGTCAATTTTATGATCTTATTTTCTCCAGCCTGAGCATAGGCCATCTGCATTTTTTTTTTTTAGCTTCTTATTCAATTTGGCTGTGTGACCACTTTTTTACACAACAACAAACTATACAACAATTAGGTGAAAAATATTTGTTCAATTTTTGTTTATTAAAGATCAAGTCAATCTAATGACAAGTTTCTTTTTTTTCAGAACACATTCTACATTAACACACATTCTACTAAAGTAAACTCACATATAAGCTCAGATATGTTGCTCTTAACTTAGCAAAAATTCTGAATAACGCACATGTTAACAAATGACCCATTTCTTCAATGAAGCACATTCATGGAAAAAAAGTACTATTCTCAATAGTTATAATGCATTGTTAAATAAACCTCATCATAGTTACATCAAACATCTGTGATATACCACCAAAAAATCAAGCTTATAACTACTTCCTAAAATACTGAGACATTGTCACAAGCAAGATCCTTGCAAGATCTTTCATATTTATAACCAATTTCTTCTAAGTACTATAGATAATCATATCTATCCATAATTTTCTGTCTCCGGTTCTGTTTTATCAATTCTGTTGTCGCATCTTTTCATACCATGATGTCAAACTGTTCATTATCTTCTCTCATCCTCTTATCTTTTTTCCTTCAATTTCCAGCTTTTTTCTTCTCATAGGAAAAAATAATAATATATAATTCAGTGAAAAGTTATGCATGCGTGGTATGGGAATCATGAGGAAAAACCAGTCTTAATTTTAATATTTCAAAGATGTTTCTTAACGTGCCACCATATTTTAATACATTTTAAATATACATAAGGTCATTTTTTTTTAAAACACTAATGAGTTGTTTCAAGTGATAGTTGCTTAATTTTATTAAAGCTCCAAAATCTAATATTTTCAATTTAAATTTTGCTTCCAACAATTATCTCAAATTCAGAAAAGCTGACACTGGCATTAGCCTGCTATTGTGGTGGCATCATGTTTGAGTTATAAATCAAAATCACAAGAACGGCAATTTTCTTACAACAAACTGGATCAACTGCACCACTCTTCAGTCCTGGTGGTGCAAAACTCAATTTCTTTTATACAAAAGACTCAATCGGATTCACTCCCATCCTTTGCCTTTTTGAGAATGCGTTCAATTTTCCTCTTGTGATGATCAATAGCCGACTGAAATAAAAATAAAAAATATATCTTATTATTCTCCCAGATCTAACATTAAATAAATAAACTAACTTTTTCTACAGACAAAAAAGAAAAGAAAATATGCCATTTTAAAATGTTCATTTGACAGTTTGAACAATACTTGTATTTTTCAATTGTTACTTTAAAAAATAATATTTTATGTTGAGAGTACTAATGAATGATGAATTAAGTATAAAAAGAATATTAAGTTTATTTTGACTATGAAATGACACTTGAAAAAAAAAAGTAAGAAATTACTGCTTGCACATTAAACATTTTGGAATCAGATATCTTGGGGAAAAATGAAGTCAGACACTTAGTCAAGTGCAACTAGTTACCTAAATTAAATCACGAGTATTTAGACACTCAGGAAATAAAAATGCGAGTCAGAATGGGAAAATAGACGACAACTTAACCGGTATTTCACTTATAGGTAATACTACTTCCTGGTTGTGACAAACAGTTGATTAGAAGCAGCTGTCAAATGGTAGTTATTGTGGCAACTTTTGTTCAACAGCACCACATTTTACTTATGTATGCTTACAGACAACCAAACATATACTATACCACTCAGAAAAGGTATATACAAAGTATGGTACCAGGAAATAAACTTATAGTGGGTCGCGTCACCTGTGAATTAGCCATCTTTTTTTTTCCATTTCAGTGACTGGGCTGGTGCGAAGAAATTTTTACTTATTATCATTTGTCCAATTGGTAGAGTGGTTAGCATGCCTGACTTTCTTACTGGATTCTGGGTTTCAAATCTGGCAGCATCACAATTCAGTCTACCCAAATGTGAATGTGTCCCTGACTCTGATCTTGAGTTGAGGAATGATAAGGCAGTGGGGTATGGAACTGACCACTCCTCCTCCAACACTTTAAACCCATATGACAATATCTGCTATGGAACCATCATTATATAACAACAGCATGACTGTCTTATGACATGTCTGAGTGAGCAGTACATCTATTCCTTCTTTGCTTCTCTAAGACCCTCAAGAACTTAATAGGTCACTTTTTTAATGGTTTCATATTTTGGCTGTCAACCTCTTAACATCTGCTGCTTAAACTTAAAAAAAACACACAAAAAAACCACTGCATGAAAAGCTGTACAAAAATTGCATTTACCTGGTGCTGTCTGATTTGAGTCTCGTGATGGGATACCTCATCTTCCAGCATCTCTCTCAATTTGTCAAACTGCTCTTTTTGCTGGTGTGAAAGATAAATGTTCGATACTAATTAAAAATAAATTACCTAAAAACTGAAAACAACAATCTGTTTTACAAAGGAAACTGTCTTTCAATTGATCACCATGACCACTATTACCTCAAGCACCCTGAGGAGCATGTCTTCAGGATACACTAAGCTCTCCTATCCTGTGCCATCTGTTCCAACTCTTTCCTTATCTTCATCATTTTTCTAGTTCATCTGCTTCATGAAGTTTGTACTGGATGGGGTAGCCTGCCCCATGCCCAACCCTCTTTAATCACCTTTTATGACATGCCTGGTAGGTTACACTGTTACTATTCTTTGATCTCCTTGTGGACTTTGTAACAAATGATTGATAGGCAGTCCTTATTCTGGAATCCCCACACACAAAATTCACTGAAAGTTTACACACAAAAACAGGATGACAGGTGGAAGATCTAGGATGACAGGTGGAAGATCTAGGATGACAGGAGAAAGAAAGATCTAGGATGACAGGTGGAAGATCTAGGATGACAGATGGAATATCTGGGATGACAGGTGGAAGATCTGGGATGACAGGTGGAAGATCTGGGATGACAGAGACGATGGCTACAGTAATGGAATGCTTAAAAGACATAGTTGTAGACAGAAGTTATCATCAATGCCATTAGGCATGAAAAATTATGAAAACGATACATACCAACTGACGAAAGTACTGTTCTTCTTTTGCTACCTCCATTTTAGCAAATGCACCACCAGCTTCCCTGTTTGAAATCAGATGAGAATGAATCAGCTATAAATCAAGAAGACCATAAAAGGATGCTTAAGACAGTCATAAGTACATTTACATACATAACTTCATACATTGTTTGATTGGTGGCTAGCTTTGTTGAAAACCACATCAGAGGGAATAGGCAGAAGGGAAAGAGGCTGACAGTGTTGTAAGTAGGGAAGTCATAAGGTTGATGACGAGACAGGCACTGCTGAACAACTACTGTAGCTAACCTTTGATGTGAAGGCAGCTCTTGATCTGGTTCCGTTAATTTTTTTTTAAATTATCAATTTCCCCTATTTCCTCTAATCATGTCTCTTTCAACCATAATTATATCAATCAATCAATCAATACCCTTTACCTCCCTGAGGAGCATAGGCCTTCAACAAACACATGCCAAGCCCTGTCCCATGCCATCCGCTCAAGTTCTTTCCATGTGTTCCTCATCATTTTCACCTCCGTTTCCAGTTCTCTTCTCCATTTGTTTTTTGGTCTACCTCTGCCTCTCTTTCCCTGTGGATTCCAGAACAAGGACTGCCTTGTAATGCTATCAACAGGTTTCCTCAATGTGTGTCCTATCCATCGCCAGCGTCTTCTTCTCAACTTTTGTTCCACTGGCACTTGTCTGGTTCTTGTCATCAATTCCCAGATAATAGTTAATGAAATTATTGTTTGCACACTGGTCAGTATAGTGTTTGCCAATAAAAATAAAAAAAAGCAACCCTTACACAGTATCGGCACCCTCCAGTCTACCCAGCTGTAAATGGGCAACTGACTTTTCTCTTAGTGTTAGGGAAGGAAAAAGCAGTGAGGGTGGGAATGGGTCACCCCACCTCTTGATGCTGGACCTAGTATAGGGAAGTCTCTAACACTTCACTCCCCTACAGCAGTATCTGCTACAGGGGACTACCTTGACCTTACTTCATCATTTCCCTATTTCCTCCCTGGGACCAACACTGCAACTGGCTCTCCTGCAGGAAACCTGCACCTAAACATTCATGTGCTCCCTCAGCAGTGATTTCTGTAGCTATTTGTATTACATGATGAGGTCACCAGCCCCAGGTACTACCTCATATAGCATTAAATTTGAAAAAAAAAAAAAAAATCTTATTTGGTATGAAGATTTGAATTCTAACTAAAACCTTACTCCCGGAATCATCTAAACAATAAACTACTACAGTGTTTAAAATTGTTTAACTTAACAATAAGATTTACTAAAGCACTGACAAATTACTAGAGGCCACAGCAGCAATGTGGTTTTACAGAAGAATGTTGAAAATAAACCATGGACAGCTAAAGACAGTAATGAGGATGTCCTGAAAGAGGCTGATGGACAAAGGAAGCTTATTTTACACGTTACGAGAAGAAGACAGCTGGAATATATTGTAATAACAGGAAAGATTAAAGGAAAAATCTGATAGATGAAGACAGAGAAAGAAGATCCTGGACATGTCTAACAGCATGGCATGGTAAAAAGTCAACAACAGAATTTATAAATAGTACTGGAGACAAGAAAATGTGCAGAAACATGACTGTATATACCACCCGGCATGGCACCTGAAGAAAAAAAGAAGAAAGCACTGATATCAAATAAAGACTAAAACAATATGGGGTCTCTGAGAAGACAAAGAAAGAACAGAACTATTGCTCCCTGAGGCATATTGAGACTGGCAGCATGGGGACTGGCAACCTCACCATGCAAAACAAATTACTACATAAACCACCTTTACAAGTACAAAACACTTTAGTGTATGCTTCCTGTAATGAGGCCAGCTGCAGCGGTGGCTCATGGAAAGAAACATGACTTTGCTAAAGTGAAAACAAAATTCCAACAATCATATTCTATGCAAGAAATCATTACCAGCAGAAGAAGGTTCTACGTTTCATTGATTATACTATTACAAGACGCAAATGGGGGACAATGAAAAACAGGATTAATGTTTTACAAAAGAGTGTTCAATCCCATAGACAGCAAAAAATAAGGAAGATATTTTGGAAGAAAACAAAAATGCACACAAAAATCACTAAGTTCAGAATTTTTATATGGGCATGCTTTGAGAGAATGCACTGTCATAATGGGGGGAGAAGAGAGAGAGACTGCAGGGCAGAGTGGAAAAGAATTACAACTGAGAAGATGTCAGAGAGCCTAACAAAAGCATGAGATAGAGCACAGAAAAACTGTTTATAAAGTGGCAACATTGCCAACCTCTGTTGGTACTGCATTTCATAAATGCACATTTCATTCATTCATAACCCTCCACTCCCAAAGGAGCACAGGCCTTCAACAAACACATGCCAAGTCCTCCTGTCACGTGCCATCATCTCAAGCCCCCTCCACGCTCTCCTCATCATTTTTACCTCCGTTTCCAACTCTATTCTCCATGTACCTCTTGGTCTTCCTCTGCCTCTCTTGCCCTGGGGGTTCCAGAACAAGGACTGCCTTGTAATGCTATCAACAGGCTTCCTCAGTGTGTGTCCTATCCATCGCCATCGTCCTCTTCTCATCTCTTGCTCCACCGGCACCCGTCCAGCTCCCGCCATCAGCTCCACATTGGCAACCCCGCCACACCATTTCAATCCCTCCACTCTACGCAAGCACCCATCCATGAAAGTCTGTAGCTCCCTGGCCGCCGTCCCTGCTGCTCTCCATGTCTCCGAGCCACACAACAGGACTGACCTCACACTTGAGCCGAAGACTCCCATTTTCGCGTTGGATCCCATCTCCCCTGATCTCCATACACTTCCCAATGCAATGAAAGCTCCTCTTGCCCCTTGTATTCTCACCTTGATACCGCTGTCTGTCCCTCCAACCCTATCCATACTACTGCCAAGACATGTGTACGACCCCACATCCCGCATTGGTGTCTCCCCAAGTCCAACCCTGTTTTCACCACCTGCATCTACTCGCATCACCCTTGTCCTTTCCCTGTGCACCCTCAGACCCAACTGCTGTGACCTCTCATCGAGCGTTTCCAACCCGTCCTGCATCTGACTATGGCCATGGGACAGGAGAGCCAAATCATCAGCAAAATCCAGATCATCCAACTGCCCAGTCAGAGTCCACTGGACTCCATCTCCGCTGTGCGCCGTCGATGATCCCATAACCCAATCCATTGCCAGCAAGAAAAGAAATGGAGACAAGAGGCATCCCCGCCGCACTCCTGCCCCCATCCCAAACGGTTCTGCAAGCTGTCCCCCACGAAGAACCCCGCACGCCATGTCTTCACAGGCTTTCTTTATTAAATCAATGATCCCCAGGGGAACTCCACAATGCCTCACCAATCTCCAAAGTGATTCCCTGTCCACACCGTCAAATGCCCTCTCGCAGTCCACAAATCCGATGTATAGTGGCGAACTCCACCCCAGACCCCGTTCAACCACTATTCTCAAAGTGGCCATCTGGTCCGCACATGATCCGCTCTGTCGAAAACCCGCCTGCCCATCTCTCAATCTCCTGTCCATGGACTCCTTTAATCTCTCAAGGACAATCCTGTCCAATACCCCCCCTGGCACCGACAGTAACACCATTCCCCTACAATTTGTGCACTCCCGCAGATCTCCCCTCCCAGGCAACTCAACCAGATATCCCTCCTTCCACCCCGCCGGCATCTCTTCCCCCTCCCAGACCCCACCAAGCAATTTATACAACATCTCTGCAGCCGTGTCGACATCTGCTCCGATGGCCTCCGCTGGAATGCCATCAGGTCCAGACGCCCCTCCATCCCCCAGAAGCCCCATGGCTTTCCTTATTTCTTCCTTCGCTGGTCTCTCACCGTTAACCTGTAGCTCCTCCCCCGCTGGCCGGACGTCCGGCGGGTCCTGTGGAGCTGGTCCACTGAGAAGGTCCCCAAAACACTCTGTCCACCTCTTCATCTGCTCCTGTACACCGCTGAGCAGCCTCCCATTCCTATCTCCCATGAGGCAACCCGTTTGCCTGCACCTCCCCATCAGCCTCTCTGTGCTGCCACACAGTTCCCTCACATTTCCCTTGGCTGCAGCATCCTCCGCCCCCCCTGCCAACTCCCCAACACACCCCCTCTTGTCTCCCCTGACACTTCCCTTTACCTCTCTGTCTGCCTCTGTGCACACCTCCCGAGCCCCGGCCCTGGAACCTCTGGCCCCGCTTGTGTCCAACTCTGCTTTCCCGTTCTATCCTTTATCCCACCGATGGTCTCTGTTGCCATCCATGCCCTCCGTTGTCTCTCCCCCTTCCCCAGCATCTCCTCACATGTCTCCCTCCACACCGTCCCGACCCGCTGCCAATAGCCCTCTGTACTCTCCACATCCCCCAACCGCTGGAGCACCCGGAACCCGTTGGACACCGTGACCGCAAACCTGTCTCCCGTCTCCCGATTTCCCAGCTGTCCTACACCAAACTGTTGTCTACAACTTCGCACTGTTGCACATCTCTCGAGTCCCATTTCCACCCCAGCCATCAGAAGATGGTGATCCGATGCCACATCCGCTCCTCCACACACCCCCACATCCTGCAACGATGATCCAAACTTCTTCTCCATGCATATACGATCGATCTGACCCTCTGTTCCACGGTCTGGCGACATCCATGTCGCCCCGTGTACTCTCCCATGTGGAAACACGCCTCCTCCCACAGCCAGTCGACCCGAAGCACAGAAGCCTGCGAATAGTTCTCCATTCTCATTCATTACCCCCAGCCCATGCCCTCCCATGACCCCCTCAAATCCGGCATTGACTGTACCCATCTCTGCACTCATGTCACCCATCAAAACTGCGATGTCTCTTCTTTTTACCTCATCCACAATTTCCTGTAGTTCAGTACAAAATGCCTCCTTCACAGACTCCCCTCTGTCATTAGCTGGTGCACAACACCGGATGACATTGACATGAATTTTCTTTTTAGCTGTTTTGAAAATAGCTGTTATTATTCTGGGTCCCACAGCTTCCCACTCAACGAGCGCCCTCTGTGCTTCTTTAGATAACATAAGAGCTACCCCTTCACTGTGGTGTGAACTTTCGTCTTCGTGTCCTGAGGACAGCACCAATTCACCTGTGATGAGTTTCTTCCTGTCTACCCCCTTCCACTATGTTTCACACATTCCCAGAACCTCGATTTTGTATTCCCTCATTTCTGCTGCTACTTGTGCCACTTTCCCTTGTTCGTTCAATGTCTGAACATTCCAGGTGCCAAATCTGGAAGTTCTCCTAGAAGAAAGAAGGTTAGTCAGCAACACAGACTCCTTTCGGCTTTCTCTGTGTTGCATCATACGCCTCCCCGCGAGAGGACCTTCCCCTGTCTTGGATGGCTGTGTTTTATTTTCTTTATTTGACTTGTCCATATTTGTTGAAGTTTTTTGTGGTTTAAATTTTTTTTTACAGGATGGGGTAACCGGCCCCATGCCCAACCCTCCTTAGTCGCCTTCTACGACATGCTTGGCAGGGGACAGTGTTACTATTCTTTGCTCCCCTTTCGGGCCCCGGTAACACACGGGTGTAAATGCACATTACATTCACTTTGTTGTTGTTGCTCCTAATGGAGTCTGGGAGCCACCACCAAAGCTGGCTCCTTGACGGAAGCCTGCACCAAAGCAAATACTTCTGCAGCAGTTGTTTCTTTATCAAGTTGTTTTACATGAGGAGGTCAAGCTGCACATTCTTGCTCGATACATCTGCTCCCTCCATTTCTTTCTCTCTATCTAAATTAATATTTTCTTTCTAACCTTTAGCACGCTGCATTCTTTGGCGAAAATTTGCGCCTGCAGCTGCATTCTTTTTCACAACGCCCCGTTTTTATAGTGGGTGACTTGTAATGTCTATAGTTTCTGTGTTTCTTGGTCAATTGCTGTCCTGATCCAGGAATAGAAAGATGAAAAATACGAAGAAAAAAAATTTTAAAAAAAATTTTTTAATTAAAAATTTTTTTTTTAATTTAAAAAAAAAACCAACAAACGAAGAGTCCTTATCCCTTGCATCTCAATGAAAGTCATTTGACCAATACAAATCAAATGACGATCTTTTCGTTACGCCCATCATCAGTAGCAAAGCAACAAACGCCCTCGTCAGCATTGACATTCGGCCTTAACCCTAAACCTTTCCCATAAACCTAAACCTAACCCCTAAATTTAGACGTACTCTATTCTAAATTAATATTTTCTTTCTAAGAAGCAAAAATTTTTCTATTATTTCTTTCGTTTGTTCATTTTTTTTCCTTACAAAAAATATTCTCTTAAAAAAAAAAACTTCCTCTATAAAGTAATTTCCTTCAAATTTGCAAACAAAATATCCTCTCTTTCTCTCTCCATAATGCTCTTTGCTCTGAACTCGTGTGCACTACTGCTCATGAGAAAGTTAACTAACCTGATTGAACCAATGCCTCCACCACCCTGAAAATACAGACAAAAAAATAATAAATAAGTTAATAGTTGTAATATGATTGTCTCTCTTTATAATATTATATAAAATACAGGTCCATATCTTTTATTTGAAATTGTGGGGGACAGCTGTGTTTCGGAAACAAGATTTTTTTCAGTTACCAGATGTCTCCCAAATCCCATTAAAAAGCAGCCCCAAATGTGTTCGAAAACTGCAAAAAAGTCACCCAAAATTTGTTCAAAAACCACCCAAAGTCACCCAAAATGTGTTTGCCCTTTTTAGCCCAAAGAAACTTTAAATTTTGAAAATATTTGATTTTTTGGGTGTTTGATAAATGAATACGAATGTATACTGGTTATTGATTATTCTTCTTCTCTTCTTCCATCCTTAGCCAATGACCGGCAAAGCAGTCAGTGGCCATTACGCCTAGTGGCGTCTTAAGGGCAACAGCGAATAGATTTTCTCTGCTGTTGTTCCCATCACGCCTAATGGCGTCTTTAGGGCAACGACAAATCAATCCGTTTGTCGTTGTTTCCATAATCAAAGTGACTTTATTGATTATGCTTTTGAGAAACAAGATCATATAACAGGTTTTTTTAAAAAAAGTTAACATTACAAGGGGCTTTTATTTATTGAATCTTTTGCTGATGGAAAACAGCAACTAGGCTAACTTTTGAACAATGAAGGAAGGCTATTGCTTGGATGGACATGTTCCAGTCTTCTCCAATGATACTTAACAAATGTCATGGATTTAAATAAGCCTGTGCAAGTTTTTACATTGTTTTCTTAAACACAGTGTATATTACTGTTTGTGGCATCTGTGAATAGCCATGGGAGAAAAGTATAAAACAAAATAATCAAAATTTTAACAAGAAACGGTCTTTAGAAAATTAATAAGGAAAGCAAGCAATTAAGAAAACAGCTTTTTTTTTAAACATTAAGGAAACAGTCTTTAAAAAATTTATTTCAAAACCAGTCTTTAAGAATAAAAGTCTTTACAAATGTTATTAAGAAAACAGTCTTTACAATACTTATTATGAAAACAGTCTTTAAGAATAACAGTCTTTACAAATCTTAAGAAAAACAGACTTTACAAAACTTACTAAGAAAAAGTCTTTATTTCTTCGTTCACACTCAGATGTCAACTTGAATAAGTTCAAAGAAAGCAGTGGTCTGCCTGAGGCTGTTGATATCTCCGTCGATTTTCTCCAGGAATGGTACTGGTGATCACCACGTGTGTTTTCTCTGTTCCTCACATGTTGGGCACCTCTGAAGCAGATGTTCGGCAGTCATTTTATCGATGCCACAGTCACACTCATCAGTAGTTCCTATCTTTAATTTGTTGAATAGATGGTATCTCAATCTGTTATGACCTGTGCGAAGTCTGAAGATTACCACTCGTTCACTTCTGCTGAGCTGGTAATACGGATCATTTTTTTGATGGTCTGGATGCTCTGCTTGTGCCTGTATCTGCGCTTGATAAAACTCTTGGCCTCCTCATAAGTTATATTTGTGTCAAGTTGAGGAAGCTTTCCCCCTCCCTTTGCCAATCTGTCAGCCTCTTCATTTCCAGGGATGTTGCAGTGTGAATGGATCCACTGTATGACTCTTTTGTATTGCTGACATAGTCTGTGGAGTGTTACTCTTAGGTCATCCAGTTCAGCATTACTTTGACTTTTCAGCGTTGTAATTACTGACAGTGTATCTGAGAAGACAGCTACTGGTCTCTCTGAGCTTTCTTCTGTCATTAGGATTTCTGCTGCAGTTTTTAAGTCTGCCTCTGCTCTGAAGTTACTTGAAAATTTTCCTGTTGCAAAACTGCTATCTTTTATTGTGTGCCATTGCTTAAGCTCAGAAAGACTCCTCCAGCCCCATCTTCTGTTGCATTAGTTGCTGATCCATCTGTGTATGCATGGATCCAGGTGTTGTGTGTTTCTTTATATATTTTGTGGTTAGGACTCTCCTTTCTGTTTCATTTTGGCTGTTCTTTCTCTCAATACCAGAAAAGTCTTTACAAAACTTATTAAGAAAAAGTATTTACTAAACTTATGAGGAAAAACGGTCTTTACAAAATTTATTAAGAAAAACAGTCCTTACGAAACTTTTTAAGAAAAACAGTCTTTACAAAACATATTAAGAAAAACAGTCTTTACAAAACATATTAAGGAAAAATTGTCTTTACAAAACATATTAAGAAAACAGTCTTTACAGAACTTATAAAGTCAAAGTCTGAAACTTAGAAGAAATAATCTCTACAATACAAATTTAAAAAATAATCTTTGAAAAAATACTTTTAAGAAAACAGTCTTCAAAAAACTTAATTAGGAAACAACTGCAATAAATTTTTTTTATGAAAACAGACCTTGCAGCATTATCTAATGGAACATATTTTTTTTTTTTAATTTGATGAGAAATATCCCGTTCAGCCTCTGATGGGTTATAATTAGGATATATATTGTTTTCAATTATAAATGATATGAATAACTGCCGATATGTGAAATCAGCATCATATTTCCTGTCCAATCATTGCAAATAGTGTAAACCAAAATTACCAAATTTGTGTGCACGCAAAAAAAAAAAAAAGATAAAACAAAACAAAACAAAAAAGGCAAACAAACAGACAGTGGGAGGAGTGTAAAGGCCTAATACGTTTAGTTAGATATTTAATTGACTTTCATTTGTCATAAGTCATTTGTTTTATATGAACATCACTAGACCTTCACCTTCCTTGCCATATACCCACCAATCACCATACATTAACTTTTTTTCTTGTTAAATACTGTCTAGAACACCCTTATAAAGCTTAACTCTTAGTATACGAGCTGCCTTTCATGACTACCATTACAGATTTTGCAATAAATAATTTATTTATAAAGATAACATAAGTGTTATATATCAAAATGTGAAGAAATGAAACCCCTACATCATGCATGTAACTAAATTGATCAGTGGTTTGAAACATGCATTCAGCTATAAATTTTCGCTATTGACGGGGATCGATCATCGGCCTCTCTAGAAGGCCACTCGTATACTAAGAGTTAACCTTTTGAACCCGAGGTCCCGAAATTTCGGTCCGTGCGTAAAAAATCCTCTCCCCGAGAGACCGTAATCTCGGTCTGACACACCTAGCTTAGCAAAATGGGGTGGGAATGGAAATGTGTAAAAAATAATGACGTCAGGAAGTACATATATCTCGTGGAATGTTAGACCAAGATGGCGGCGCCCACGACGTGATATTTCGCAATTTTTTAACTTTTTTCACAATGAAAAGGCGTGTTGAAAATCCAGGAAATAGCCATTCTAAAAGGCTAACAACGGAACAAGCTGTTGAACTTGTGCTCAATGATTCGGAGGATGATGAATTAGACTTAGATGGTGATTATTGTGAAAGTGACATCGAAAATGAATCGAGTGACGGAACTTGTGAATCAGATTATGATCAAACTAGTTCTAACCCTGTTCCTGGCCCCTCAGGGGATCGGGCTATGGTGCAGGGGCGTGGAAAGGGGCGTATCCCACACAATGTATCAAGTAAATTTGATACAGGTTGGTCTACCGCAAATATATTTAGACCTATGTTTACCGTAGACACAACATTTGTGGAACAGATAGGCCTAGGCCCTAAGAATATTCCAAATTCCATTTCTCCTGAGAGTAAAGCCATTGAATTTTTGGAACTTTTCCTCAACAGTAATTTCTGGCACAATTTGTGTGAGCAGACAAACAGACGCGCTGAGCAAGTAAAAAGCCAACCAGCTACTATGCTAAAAATTATAAAGATGTAACAGTGCCAGAGGTAAAAGCATTCTTTGGACTGCGTCTTCAAATGGAGCACAGTGTGAATAAACCACGTTACGAAGATTACTGATCCAGCTCGTCTTCGAACTTCATTTCACAAACTCCTGGATTTCGCACTGTAATGGAACGCGATCGCTTTCTTGCTATATGGACATTTCTTCATCTTGTAGATGAAGAGGACCCTGCTCTGGATAAAGCAGATAAACTGTACAAAGTAAGGCCCATGCTGAATTTGTTGCTTCCAAGATTTCGATATTATTATTCACCCTCACAACACTTGAGTTTAGACGAGGGCATGATCCCCACTAAAAGCAGACTTGCCTTCAAACAATACATAAAATCAAAGCCCGTAAAGTGGGGAATAAAGGCTTACATGGCATGTGAAGCGAGCTCGGGCTATATTCTAAATTTGGAAATTTACACTGGAAAAACAGAGGATGTTATTCCAGAACTCGGTGTTGTTGGTAGTGTCGTCATCAGGATTTTGACTTCAGGTGATTTGGCAAACAAAAACCATATTCTTGTCATGGACAGATTTTATAACAGTGTAACTCTCTTTGACAAGTTATACAGTGATTATGGAACACTTGCAGTAGGGACAGCAATGACAAATAGGAAATATTATCCAAAAGAACTGTCAGGAAAGAAAAAAATGTGCAGGGGGCAATCAGAATTTGTCTGTTTCAATAACATTGTTTGCCTTGTATGGATGGACCAAAGACCCATCAATTTTATATCTAATTATCATAACCCAACAGAAATGGGAACTGTTAGAAGGAGAAACAAGGATGGAACAACTGTGGATGTTCAAACTCCACAACTTTGTATTGACTACAATACTTTCATGGGTGGCTGCGATGTCAACGACCAAGTTTGTCGTCTCAATAAAACGCGCCGGCATTATCGCTGGCCTCGACGGCTCATAGTGAAATTTTTCATGTGGGCATGCAATAATGCCTATATACTAATGAATAAATACAATCCCCACAATGTAACTGGAAGACGCTACAGAACATTTGGTATGTTCATGAATGAAATCTGTTTATCACTCATTGGCGATTACAGAACAGCAGCAATGAAGCTTCACAACCGTGTTGATGCACATCAGAGGCTGCAAAATGTGGGCTTGCATCATCCTCAAGTGTCTCCACAAGCTACTGGCAATAACATTTGTGTTGTGTGTGCATACAAATTCAACAAACATGTTAGTGACTTCCCAGACATGGCCTACAAAGACAGACCATTCAAAAAAGTGAAGACTAAATTCTGGTGTAAATATTGTGAAAGCTATCTGTGCCTAAAGGAAGGG
The DNA here is from genome assembly GCA_024509875.1 of Oreohelix idahoensis. NCBI lineage: Eukaryota > Metazoa > Mollusca > Gastropoda > Stylommatophora > Oreohelicidae > Oreohelix > Oreohelix idahoensis. Next base: position 268,644 of record JAMPIV010015425.1, read on the forward strand.
TCTACATGCTGGGAGGACTGGCACACTAAGCAGGAATATTGGAGATGATCAGGTTAGTCAATTTAAGATACAATAGTTAAAACTGACTATATTGTTGGGTCACAATAACTAGTTTTGCTTATGTGTCTGTTTTGTGCATTTTTTGCTCAGGAGCCCAGGGGAATAGGATTTTACAGGCTGGGTGGCCAGGGTTCAAAGGGTTAAAGAAAGAATCTTTACTACTCTTGTTATGGATACATTCTTTCCAAAACTTTTTAAGTAAAGAGCATTTACAAAACTGCAAGAATGAGTTAGGAAACAGTAATGATAAAATAGTCCCCCATGTAGTTGGGGGGGGGGGGGGGGGGGGGGGGGGGGGGGGGGGGGGGGGGGGGGAGGTCTCTTATGAGACAAAGAAATAATAGGACTACTGCTACCTCAGTCATGTCATACAAGGTGACTAATATGCTACTGAGCTTGGGACTGACAACCTCATCATGTAATACAAATTGCTACAGAAACCAGTGCTACAAGTGAATGCAAATTTTGAGAACTTCCTGCAAGGGAATCAACTACAGTGGTAGCTTCAAAGTGAGCAAAAAGGAAAAATGATGATCATGATGAATTATGAAAAAGTCAGCTTGAGTACTACATGGGAACAGAAAATAAAAAAAAAGGATCCCGTTACACGCCCATTGAGGCATATTGGGAATATGGTGTTAGGCTCATATTTTCTTGACCATCGGCACACTAGGGGTGATGTGGTCAATACCACGCTGGCCACCTTAACCTTCCCAGAGTTGCTCTGGTACCAAATTCATGAGGCTGGGTCGACCCCAGAACCGTTTGTTGTTTAAACAATTCCACCTCAACTGGGGATCGAACCATCGACCACTGAGCTAGGAAGCTAGTGATGGGAACAGAAGTCAACTTTATTTTTAATTAGGCAGAAAATGAGAATAAATATTGCACTGGGTTTTAAAAAATCATATTTTATGAGGTTCCAAAATACATCAGCAGGGGAAAAAATGATGGATGGTGTGCTGCTTTACTTTTAAATTAATAATCTGAAAAGATCAATGAGAAAAAAATGCATTAAGTAGGCTATACTGTTTTTAAAATACAAACCTTTCCAACACCATCACCCAACTGTCCTCCACTCATAGCTCGTATGCTGAGGATTTGGAAAACAAAACATGACTGTTAATCATTTAGTGTTACCATTTGATATAGCCATACACACTTTAAAAATGTATGTGTCCCAGCTTGTTTTAACTACTGTGGCTAGACTAAATCTTAGGGGTAGTCAGTGTGCACACTCACGAGACCAGGTGAGACTTCCTTTTGGAGGAAATCTAGATAGGCATCCAAGTTGTGGATAGCCGTCCATATGGACGCATCTTGGAATCCGGCAGTGATTGCGTTTGATGGCCAGCTGGGGACAGTAGCTTCTGCCATTTAGATTGTGACTAGTTTTGTAGTTCGTGTAGAACTCAGTTTACGGCGGCGACCTTGTTGGTTTTTAATGCCCGTGAGTAGTATTCTGTGATTTGTATTTGCTGAGATGCTGTTTTTTGCACTCAGCTGGTAGCCATTATGTGCAGTTTATTAAACCCAGGCTGTTCCAGGTATATCGATGATGTTGCTAGTCATTTGTTTAATGCACTTGCTTTGTTGTTTGGTCATCGTAGCAGTTATGCAACAATAAAAGGGTAGAAGGTAGTTCTGCCTTATTTATTTTATGATGCCGCTTACATCGAGTGGTCCGACATAACGTGCCTACTTACTGTTGTACTGTCCCCTCTTTTGTAAATCCACTACTGTGGCGTAGATGTGATTGTGCATTATATATATATCCAACATCGTTGTATCAATGTCATGAACAACGTACACAATTGTATTTTCTTTATCACATTTTAAAGCTAAGAATTTTTTCACAATGCATCCTCTTACACGTTCATCCCTGCTAATCTTATGTTTTATGCCAATCCAGCACCCCCACTATGGGTGTTCTTAAAGCTAGTATGTAAGCTCTCTCATTGCTGCATGCCCCTGCAAGACCAGATGGTTGATCCACATCAGTTCCTTAAGATTCAAGACTTTTATAGATGTTTTCCATTGATAAATGTATGTTATCCAAAAAAGTTGCCAATGTCATTAGGGTTTGGATTACGGTTAGGGTAGGTTTAAGATTCCTTAACCTAACCCCCTTTCACTGCTTCTCTGAATTCTTATTTAAAGCCCCATTGAACAGACGGTCCACTGTTCTTCATTTCAGCCGCCAGGTAATACTGAAAAAATATTAACTCTGCACCTTTTCTGCAACTGTGTAGTCCCCCGACTTTTAGAAAAAACAGCTGCAGTGGTGAAGACTGGAAGCCGAAGCGCAAATATACAATATGAACGACAGGCTCTGCAAACACTTTTTTAATGTATAAACCATGATACCTTGGTTAAATGAATTAAATTCGACTTAGCACTCATTACGCCAAAGCTGAAACACAAATTTGCAAGTAGGCCCTATTGGAAATTCAATGGTTGTAACAGTCGGCTAAACGGTTGTTTATGTTGTCAACTTGTGGTGTTCCACTTTGACAGGCGTAATCAGAATAGGCCTAATGCATATTATTCGAGCACCATACATTAACTATTTACATTTATTTTAATTTGCCTGCAACTTTGCAACAAACATTCAGAAAGTTATAGCTACCTCAAAAGCCTCAGAGTTTGGATACGAAGTAGTCTAGCAGCCATGATACACAATGAAGGTCACTCACTGTAGGTTAGCCAGGTTTCTGCGTGTGATGTTATTACGTCGCGTCACCTTGTTTACATGTTGCCATATTTAACAACATTTCATCACACTGATGCGCAAAAAGCACATTTTGTTATCGCTTTATTAGTCAATAATACATTTTTACATGGAAAGTTCCATTTACCTGTGATACAATAATTGATCAGGAGGGATAATACCATAGAAAAGTTAATGACAATGTCTATCCTTATATAATTGTAACCCATCACAGGTTGAACGAGATATTTCGTCTTCATAGATTTTTTAATGCCTTTTTTAAATGTAAAAAAAAAAAAAACATGGTCTGCTGTAACAAGAGAGAGTGTGTCTGTGTGAGAGAGACATATATATATAGAGAGAGGGTGTGAGTGTATATGTCTGAGGGTGCGCGTGTTTGTAACAATGAATCAGCAGTGTTGCCACAGCTGTGTATTTTTTACTAGATTGGGGTTTTTTTGGCTTCCGTCTGGGTATCTGGGTATTTTTTTTTTCAAATCTGCATTAATCTGGGTATATTTGACAATTGGCATTTACAATGTATGTATATTCTGTGCACTGAACATTATACATTATATTTATATTATAATTAAATGTAAAAAATTATGGGCTATATATTTTTATAGGCCTACCACTTAAATTTAATTCTTGTTTTTAACCACATCAGTGAAGTTGTTTTTTTTTTAACTCGTTTATATCAACTATCTATTTCCTGTTATTCTGTTAATGGCTGTCATCTACAATACTCAGTCATTTTTGCGATGTGTTTTAGAGTATTCTTTTTAAATTTCAGACTTAAGCAAATAAACAGCATATTGTTTTTTTTTTGTTTTGTTATTATAAGATTATAAAATGAGCGATGATGAAGGTACGCTAGGTAGTTGTAGCAGCATGACGACACACATGCCATATCACTCCTCAGCATGCGTCGAAAGAGTGTTTTTGAAGATTAACTTAGTTAAAACTAAACAAACCAACAAGCTTTTGTGTGAAACAGTTTCCAATCGAATACTAGCCAAGCAAGCAGTTGCCAAAGATGGAGTTTGTCATAAGTTTAATCCTAGTAAAAGCGTGGTTGAAGATGTGCGTGAAGGATTTTTTTTTTTAAATTAATGAAAATAAAACAAAAATCCCGTTCAACCTCTGATGGGTTATAATTAGGATATATATTGTTTTCAATTCCAAATAATATGAACAACTGCCGACATGAGAATGTGGCATCACATTTGTAAATAGGGACAATCACAATTGTGCTTTGCGTGAAGGACGTTGTCGGCAGAGATATGCAAAGATTTTGGAACTCCACAATCAAGATTCCACGTTGTCAATTCATGCATATGATCTTGACGAAGGAGAAGTTGTCGACATGGATGCCGAGTCACTGACAAGTGACAATTTTCAACAGTAACAAGTTACAACTAACATTTTATATTTGATTGGAGGAACATTTTGTTATTGTAACTGATGTAAGTATGTTACTGTTAAAATACCTCATTTTCAAGAGTTGGGGTGTTAATAAAATCATTTTTATATAATTGTGAATTTTTGGTAATAAAAAATAAAATAAACATGAAGAAATACATAAAAATTGGTAGCACACAGCTTATTTGTGCTATAGTTGCACTAAAAGATTGTGTAAGCATCGTCTATCCCATGTATTTGATGCATAAAATAATCTGGGTATTTCTGGGTTTTTTAGAAGAAGATCTGGGTTTATCTCTAGAACTTGAGTGGCAACCTTGTGAATCAGACCAGCTTCCATCTCCGCATTGAAGGTTGGCTGCAGCTGATCGCCAACACCTTCTGTCTCTTCTGCCTTGATAGTGCATTCCGATGGACTCTTTCCTGTCCGTCTCTTGATGTTATCTTCCGACTTACATTTTTTCTGAGTCTATTTTGTGTGCGTGCATGGTTTTTAAAATATTTTTACAGTTGTTGGCCCAACACATGCAGATAGGTCTTTTGAAACTGGATGATTCAAAGCTGGGTAAGCAGATATATCACTTTAATGGCTTTTAAAAAATTCTCATAGTGATCTGTCTGTTTTGTCTTCACTCTGTGGTGAACGTACTGACATGGTATTTGAACTTGTCCATTTGCTTACTAAGAGGGAAATCCGAAGCCTGTGAGTAATAAATAATTAATTAAAACAGCTAAATGAAAAAAGAAACAAAGGAAAAAGTAGGATAATGACACTAGATAACAGAAAAGTAACACAAGTAATTAAGCAAAGTGGAGTTTAGATCCAAGGACTATCCGACCATCACCTCACTATGAGTGAACCATAATAGAATACACGACCAGCTAAGCACTACTTTTACCAGTTTCCATATGTAATGACCTTCATGTCATGCTTTCTACGCAGCTTGTATGAAGAAGACTTTTCTTTCTAGCCTTACACATGTTGTACAATATGTTGTGGACACTTTTGGTCAAGTAAGCAATATTATCAGTTATCGTCACTTCCCTTGTCCCTTCTTATGGAGCATGTATGTGGCCATCAACGTATGTGTCCCTCATACAGGAAGCCTGCACTAAAGCATACACATACTCTTACACCGCTGGTTTCTGTAGCACTTTGTTTTAAATGGCTTCCCAGCTCAGCGGTCCATGGTTCGATCCCCAGTTGAGGTGGGATTTTTTAGACCGCAAATGGCTCTGGGGTCGACCCAGCCTCATGATTTGGGTACCAGATTAACTTCTGGGAAGGTTAAGGCGGCCGGCGTGATGCTGACCACATCACCCATAGTGTGTCGATGGTCAAGAAAATATGGGCCTAACATCATATTCCCAATATACCTCAGTGGGTGTGTAATGGGATCCCTTTCACTTTGTTTTAAATGAGGTTGCCAGCCTGATGTACAACTTTCTTACAACATGAATGAGGTTGCCAGCCTGATGTACAACTTTCTTACAACATAAATGAGGTTGCTAGCCTGATGTACAACTTTCTTACAACATGAATGAGGTTGCTATCCTGATGTACAACTTTCTTACAACATAAATGAGGTTGCTATCCTGATGTACAACTTTCTTACAACATAAATGAGGTTGCTAGCCTGATGTACAACTTTCTTACAACATGAATGAAGTTGCCAGCCTGATGTACAACTTTCTTACAACATGAATGAGGTTGCCAGCCTGATGTACAACTTTCTTACAACATAAATGAGGTTGCTAGCCTGATGTACAACTTTCTTACAACATGAATGAGGTTGCTATCCTGATGTACAACTTTCTTACAACATAAATGAGGTTGCCAGCCTGATGTACAACTTTCTTACAACATGAATGAGGTTGCCAGCCTGATGTACAACTTTCTTACATGAATGAGGTTGCCAGCCTGATGTACAACTTTCTTACAACATGAATGAGGTTGCCAGCCTGATGTACAACTTTCTTACAACATGAATGAGGTTGCCAGCCTGATGTACAACTTTCTTACAACATGAATGAGGTTGCCAGCCTGATGTACAACTTTCTTACAACATAAATGAGGTTGCCAGCCTGATGTACAACTTTCTTACAACATGAATGAGGGAACGGTAGACCTATTCTTTCTTTGTCTCCTCATAAACTACGCTGGGAAATATTTTAAGTAGCCAACAGTAATTTTATAAATAGAGATTTATCACCAATTACTAACAGTGGTATCTAATTCGATTGATAAGTTCCATTATCTAGCAATAAAGCTGAAGATTACAGCCCAAAGTATAGGATTTTTAATCTTCATCATCAAATACTGTGCCTGCTGGCATTGGGATCGCGTCTGTCCACTTCCTATTCTCTCTGGTTTCTTGAAACAACTGTATTTTCTTCTTCTTCTTCCTCAGACATCTTCATTAATGACATCTCCAAACAGTTTTTCATGGAGAGAAGTGGGGTGTTGCCATATGCCACTCCATTCACTACTGTAAGTTGGGCAGGACTGGAGCAGATGTTCAGCTGTCATGGGGCTGGTGCCACAGGAGCAGAGATCTGTTGAATCAATCATGTATTTGTGTATTTTCAATTTCTTCCAACACCATGTAGTCAGTTTATTTCTAAGTTGAATTTTCCAGTTGTCACCCCATTATCTTACTTTTTCCCTTCTCATAAATCAAAAGAATTGACTGCTGTACCTTACTATGATGACTGTTTTTCTGAGGATACTAGCAATAACCCGTTAATATTGACAGGTTTTTAATTATTGTGTGTTGTTTCGGTTACATGTATTACAGACGGTACTATTACCACTGTGGTCATTTCATTGCAGGCGACCGTCATTAGATATTTGTAGTGAAAATTATATGGATGTATTAAATATAAAGACATGGAGTAACCTTACTAAATGACGTGGAGCAGTGATGATGATCAAATTGACTAAATAACTAACATTTCTTTTATGACAACATGTCTCGTAATTGTTCGTGCATCTTTTTAAAATCTTGACTTTCCATAATCAAACTGTTCATGCACACCTTCATTTGCGCACTTTTCTATTTTCGGGAGAGTACATATAAGGGAAACCATACAATTATTGTCTAACTTTCAACCACAGTTGTGGTTGAAAGTTAATGTACTCTCTCAAAAATAGAAAAAGTGCGCAAAAGACGGTGTCCAACATGTGACTGATCGACTGACATACTTACGGCGGGTATTATGGTATTGAATCCTTATTTGAGTTCATTTGTTTTTCTGAGGATATCCTCTTTGAATTTGTTTTTCTGAGGATATCCTTATTTGAATTTATTTGATGTCCACTTTTTCCCTTCTCATAAATCAAAAGAATTGACTGCCTGTCCCTTACTATAATGTTTACATGATGACTGTTTTTCTGAGGATATCCTCATTTGAGTTTATTTGTTTTTCTGAGGATATCCTTATTTGAATTTATTTTATATCTACTGCATCCTTCTTATGAACCAAATTGTTGCTGCTTCAAATTTGCATTCTTTTTAACTGCTTAAGTTCAACATTTGTGTATGTACAATTAATTACACCATCCCTTTTTGTTTGCAAGAATGTTTTTCTAAAGTTATTTTGCCTCAGCAATTCTTGCACAGATTTCAGCTACGTCAACTTCACCATCAAATGCCATAATGGGTTGCATAAGCTGATTTCTCTCTCCAATGCTTTGTTCCTAGGGTTGCCTTCGAATTCTACTGGTGACTTCCTCCAATGCTAAGTTATCAGGTCTATGTAGTATTTTTTCTCCATTTTCCTCAGTCTCATCTGTCTTCAAATTTTGTTTGTTCCAGTTTAGAAACCCTTAACTTACCTTGCTCTTTCTTTATTTAATATCACAGCTACATATATCATACAGATTTCAACAAATGACATCGGACTTGCAAACCGGTTTTTTAATTTAACTTCTAATTGGTTTAAAGCACCGGAACTGTGCCTCTCTTTACACATACATTTCAGTTAAACAAACTTTTAACAAAAGGAGATTTTATAAAATCTCCTGTTGTTAAAAGTTTGTTTAAATTATAATCATTAATTTTATCAGTATGCTTGCAGAAAAGCAAGTCATGTGTCCTTGCAGTAGTGGTTTCTGAAGAAGTGTTTTACATGAGGAGGGTGACAGCATCCTGCACAACCACACATTTATAAACACACACTTATAGCATACCTGAGGGAGCATTGGCTCTACTTTCTATTCATCTCCTCAGAAAAGGGGTAGTCTGATGGGGTGCTTGTATGGCTGATGGCAGATAATTGGTGGATTTGATGTAATCTCGGACACCCCTGGGCTTTCTCACCTTGTTAACAACAGGGCAGTTATGTGAGACTTCATTTTAGTTTGTGTTTGTTTGTTTATTTTATTTGTTTGTTTTATTTTTTTATTTTCCTTGGAAAGGGGAGGTCACACACAAAAACAATCACACAAATTTGTTTTTGATTTACTCAATTTGAACTGAGTGAAGGGGGGAAGAAGGTACTATATTTGAGTATTGGAAATCTGACATTAATTTCTTGAATTAGTACACTATATGTACTAATTATAACCCATCAAGAGTTGAACGGGATACTTTATTAAATAAATAAAATTTTAAAAAACTCAGAAACCATATGAGATAAACTTTCTAATAGTATCGTTACATTACAATACTATTTTGTTTTACAGAATAATCATTTCATTCTCATGTCTCATTACGTATTTTAACTGCTTATAATGATGCAAAATTGTGTGCTCACTAGTGTAGTATAGTAAAGTCTTAAACATTTCACTTACGTACAGCAGTTATCTGCTATGGGATCATCTTTACCTTACTCTAGTTTGAAACAAAAGAAAACAGGAATACATACTGGGTTTATGCCTTTATTTATTTATTTTTTGTTTAACATTCTAAATTAAAAATGTTTTAAAGCAAATATGATTGGGTTCATTTCTACTCTGTTCTTGATTACTTCTCTCCAAGTTACAATTTCTAGGTCTTTTAGGTCAACTATTCAATGCTGTCTATCCATCTTCTCAGATGCTCCCTTGGGCCTTGTCTATTCAATAGCATTGTTTGTCAGAGCGGTAAGAATGTTTGCTACTCAAGGCAAAGTTACCAGGTTTGAGACCTGTTAACATCATGCTCCAGTCAACCCAATGTAAAGGGTACCTGACTCTGCTCTTGACTTAGGGAAGGCAAAGGCAACAAGGAATGGAACTAGTCACCTCACCTCATAAAGCTGAGAACTAGTATAGTGAAGTCTCTAACACTTCACTCACCCATGGCAGTATCTGCTATTGGACTACCTTTACATTTCTCAGCTTTAAAACAATAGAAAACAGGAAAATATTCAGGAGGCATGCCTTTTTATTCCTTTTTTTTTTTTAATTACAGAAAGTAAACATTCCAAAATTGTGTCTATCCTCACTACTACTTCATAAGTTTGTGAAGTAAATATGATTGGGTTCAATTCTACCCTGTCCTTGCTTACTTCTCTCCAAGTTACAATTTCTATGTCAATGTTTCAATGCTGTCCAACCATCTTCTTGGAAGCTCCCAGTAATGTCCATTCATCTTCTTGGATGGCCCCTCAATTTTCTGTCTCTATATTCCTTTCTTATCTCACCATTAGCCTCTATCTATTCAACAGGTATGAGTCATTAGCAATATGTTTCCCATATATCTACAATCACAAAGTGAGTATTATGTTTACCCATACATATGAAAATGAAATATGTATATCTCAGATCATCCTCGTTCATTCATTACCCAGATCACCTTCACTCATTCATTACCCAGAACATCTTCATTCATTCATTACCCAGAACATCTTCATTCATTCCACTTCAAGCCTTCAACAAATTCATGCCAAGCTTTCTTGTCCTGTGTCATCCATTCAAGATCTTACCATGTCTTCTTTCATGAGGACCTTCTTCTGTCTTGGATGGCAGAGATGAATTATTTAAATTACTTGCTTCAGTTGCCTTGCCGATGTTGTTCTTAAAAAGTTTTTTTTTGGCTTAAAATGTCTACAGAGTGGAGTTCCTGGCCACATGCCCAACCTTCTGTAATCCCCTCTGACATGCATAGCAGAGTACAGTGTTACTCTTCTTTACCCCACTCATGGGAGCACACTAAGTATCAGATCATCTTATGTACCTAATATCACAGTACTAACACTATAAGTGTGCTGGTAACAAGTTTCATATACAAATCAAAATAGCAGACAAGCCATAAATATAACTAAAGCACTGATGCATCACATATAATAAGAATAAAGTTACAAAATAATATCAATAATAAAGAATATAAATACAATACTCAAGCAGAATACTACAATTAAAGTATACAAATAATAAAGCCCTGTGTAGTTCTCGGTGGGGGTGTCCTCCGAGCAGACAAAGAAAGAATATCACAGCTGCTCCCTCAGGCAAGCTGTAAGAGGTGACTAATATAAAACTGTGTATGTGGTTGGCAACTTCATCTTGTAAAACATGTTGCTACAGAAACCACGACTGTAAGAGCTTTTATGCAGGCTTCCCACAAGAAAGTCAGCTGCAGGAGTGGCTCTATACTCTATAAGGAGCAAATAGGAAAAATGATGATGTGAAAACACAGCTATATTATAGGCCTATACATAATGACTGAAAGTCACAATCAGCAGATAAATAGTGACTGGAAATCACAATGAGTTAATTCTTTAAGGCAGAACAAAGTTATAAGATAATCACCACATTATAATATAATCCATCATAGTTTTTGTGTGTGTGACAAGTCTTAAAAAGAGGACAATCGTAGAAGAAGTGTTAAAGTTTTAATGCAAAAAAGTTAAAAATAGGGAGAAAGAGACTCAGAGAGAAATATGCTGATAAACTGAACATAAAGGTAGGAATGGAAGCAAAATTAGATCTTATTCAAGGAAAATATAAACACTGATGAGATAACCATCCACATCTGTTAGCCTGACACGCTGCTATAACTAATAATGTGTACCATCAAGACATAAATAATTATTCCTTTTGTTCTTCTGTTACTCATACAATTACGCAAAAGCCAATCAAGCAACATATTTTTTAAAAATGCTTTGTGAAGATGGACTGGAACACACTGGAAAAAACTGAAAAATATGAAGAAAGAGAAAAATGCAAAGGAGCACATAAGTAGAGACACCATGACAGGAATGATAAATGGAAGATACATATGGAGAGAGATGACAGATCATAGAGAGATAAAACTAAGGGACACCGCAATGAAAGTGAAACAGAAGGATCACAGAGAGACAAAATTAATGGAACAATCTGGCTATAAGTATTTGGAGTCAAGGGAGCTTTACTAAATGAAGAACAAGATTACACTCCAAATAAAAACCTGTTAACAATTTTTGATGCAACAGTGAACAACAACAACAATGGACTGGAATTATGAAAGCATGCTGAATCACTTTTGTTTCAAATGAAGATTACATAACCAAGAAATAAAGCCATGAAATTATCTCATTCAACTCCGCCTATGCCGGTCCCAAGCCCGGATGAAAAAGGAGGAGGGCGGCCTGCATGGAGGCCGTAAGGAGGCAGCCCCTCCACCTTGCAAAGGCACAACAGGCCAATCACCTGTTTGTCTTAAACTATGATTACGAGCAATACAAGAGAGAAAACCGGACTGATTCTAAAGGCGACGAACTGGAACGGACTACGGACTACGACTTATGGAACTTGGAACACAAGAAGTATAAATGGGAAGGAAGAGGAGCTGGTGGAAGAGATGAGGAAAGCAAAACTAGAAATCCTGGCTATAACGGAAACGAAGAAAAAAGGACAAGGAGTCATGGATCTCGATGGCAACATGTTGCTCTACAGTGGTGTACCCATATCTGAAAGAGCTAAAGGGGGCGTGGGTTGCATTGTGGCCCAAAATCAAAAAGATAGTATCAAGGGATGGAACTTTGTCTCGGAGCACATTATGGTTGTAAAACTAAAAGAAGGAGAAACCATAGTCAACCTGGTCATAGTGTATGGGCCAAATGAGGATGAGAGAGCAGAGGTCAAGGAGGAATTCTTCGAGCTGCTTCAAAGGACAGTGGATGACTGCCTAGATGAAGTTATTATGCTCGGAGATTTTAATGCCAGAGTTGGAAATGACCATGCTAGATGGGGTGGAGTTATCGGAAGATATGGAGAAGATACTCTCAATGACAATGGAAAAGCGACTCCTTAGATTCTGCAGTGAGCAGAATCTGATCATTACAAACACAAAGTTCCCCCATAAGCGCATACATGCATACACTAGATGTGAACCAACCAAGAATGAGAAGTCAGTGATCGACTATGCCATTGTTCGGAGAAGCTCATTCAGATATGTCCGAGATGCAAGAGTCTGGAGGGGGCCAGAGATTGGAAGTGATCACTACCTGCTAACAATCAAACGAACAACTGAAAGAGTTGCTCAGCCTAGGAACTGCCAACATCACGCAAGAAACCAAGTAAACGAGCAGGAGAAATGAGCATTAGGACCTACAAGCTGAGAGAGTTAGAAATTAAGACCAGATATCAGGGGCTTATTGCTACAGCAGTGAGCAACACAGAAGAACGACCTGATGACTTGGAAACCCTCTGGAATAAATTCAAGGATATCATAAAGACAGCTGCTGCAGAAGCATGCGGTGAAGTCCGACTTGGGAACCAGAGAAAGAGGACACCTTGGTGGACAGAGGAAGTCAAAGAGAAAATAAGAGAGAAGAAAATGGCATGGAAACAATACTTAGGAGCTAAAAAACACAACAGGACAAATGGAAAAATATAGAGAATATGTGACACTCAGAACAGAAGCAAAGAACAAAGTGCTAGCAGCAAAACAGAAGTCCTGGGAAGAATTTGGAGAAAAGCTAGAAAAAGATGCACAAGAAAACCAGAAATTGTTCTATAAGACCCTAAAGAACATGAGGAAGGAAAAACAATGCCCCCTCAAATTTATAAAGGACAAGCAAGGCAAATTGCTTACTGCCCCGAAGGAAGTAATGGAAAGATGGAAAGAATATTTCTCAGAACTCCTGGATGGTGAGCATGGTGAAGCATCAGAAATGATAACCACTAGCACAGAAGAGAAAACCAATGATGGTGAAGATGACATAAAGATGGAAGAACTGAGGGCAGCACTAGAGAAAATCAAGATGGGCAAAGCAGCAGGGCATGATGGTATAACACCAGAAATGGTTAAGTACATGGGAGCATCAGGCGACCTATTACTCTTAAAGGTCCTACAGGCAGCATGGTGCAACAAAGACCATACCAAAGGATTGGGAGATTGCCATAATAACACCAATTTTCAAAAAGGGTGACAATCGACAATGTGGAAACCATAGAGGCATATCCCTTCCCAGTGTCCCTGGTAAAATCTACTCTAGAATCCTAGAGCAGAGACTCCGACGCCTAGTTGAGCCACAATTGGATGAGGTCCAGTGCGGATTCCGAGCAAACCGAAGTACTCAAGACCTAATCTTCACACTCAGACAGCTGAGTGAAAAGGCCCTTGAGTATAAGAGTGAGATCCATCTTTGTTTCATAGATCTGGAAAAGGCGTTTGACAGGGTGTAGTGGATTTGATGGTACTATATGGTTGTGATGTTACCTTGTGTGATGCATGAGGTCAGCTGTGAAGGCTCCTGAGATAAATGTAGCTGTGAATTTACAGAAGGCCCTTCTTGCTACCACTTACGACCTCACACATATCTTTTTTTTACTAATGAATGTGGCTACGTTAAAATCTAGGGTACTGATATGTAATGTGTTGTGGTAGATTACATACACACACACACACAGATATTTAATAAGTCTAATAATATTAATAAAATTTATAATACACTGAACTAACTCAAGTTGTTTAAATTTTGATATTAAATTTTCTTTAAGTTTATTTGTTCTGAACCAAGGTTTTATTTTGGTCAAAACATATGAAAGATTTTGAAATTATGAATGAATTGCATGAATATATGTCATAATAAAATAGAAAATGTGTACATATGTATTTCAAATGACTGGTTAATAGTAATTATCTTAAGATAGTCCCAGGAGAACTTATTTCTAGATATGCTGTTGGGGTGATATCATCACTCCCTGTCTATGACTACCAAACATTGTCCATTCACTGATGGGAGTAATACAAGTTTTATTTCCCAAAATTTTTGTGGGTTCTAGTGATGGTAATATAGTTGGTGTGTTAGTTAGTAAATAAGTTGGTGAAGGTCCAGCAGGCCAGATGCTCACGTATCTTGACTGAGTAGTTCTGGTGCTGGAATCTGGTGGCCCCACCTCTCCGTGCTTGGGGGCAATATAAGGCTGCTCTGACAAAATACTAGACTGCACTGGTCCACACTTGTATATATCAACGCAGCATTTGACACCACTTTGGTGCCAAACAGAAACTCACACTTCTGCAACAAAAGTATTGGGTCATGTGTCAGAACTCTACCTCCTGAGCCACTTCTGCACACAACACTACACAACAACACCACATAGACGGGGTCAGATCTCTCTGACCATACAGCACATCTTACCAAGTTGGTTTCACATAGTACTAGTTCCCCAAGACTACATATTCTGAAATATGTTCATTAGCTTCCTGCTATTGAATAAGATAGGTGATATGTTCCACTGATCTCAACACTTGATCCGCCCTTCATAATCCTTGCTGGCGTTTATGTATTTTGTTTGTCTCTAGACCCTGAACTTGGGCTGGGGATCTAGAGCGAATCCTTACTTGTTGTAAGGGATAGATTTTGATATGGCAGTATCAAATCACTCGAAACATTAAACAATATTAAAATATACAAAGAAATGCTTTCAGTCTTACCAGAATTATGAATAGAGAACACAGTTATATTCTAGCAAAACTCAGCTGAGCTGCTGGCTCTAGTATGGTGTCCCTCTAAATATTGCAATTAGCTTCTGGGAAATACACCACTGAAGAATTACTGTGTCTACTACTGGACAATTTATGTTGAATGGCAAAAATGCGCGTCTGTGCGCCGATAATATGATTATCTGTGGCCAATCACCGACTTTCCCCCTTTCAAATTTCAAACCTCCTACCAAAAGTCAATTCAGTCATACCTCAGTCAAGTATGTATTATTGTCTGTTGGTCCGTCTGTCTCTACTTGCTTTTTCATAAAAAACACGCTTGGTTCTACATGCCTTTCTACACGAATCGGTCTCTAGAGTTATTTTTAGCCACAATTTTCCACTATTTCCCCCTCTCTTTCATTCCAACTAGATTTTAGCACTTGAGTCTCAAGGCCGCAATTTTTGAAAATTAGTGACATTTTTTTAACAGTGCAGTCGCTCGTCTGTTATGAACAACACAGTCTTTTGACAATATCTTCATTATTATCTATCCGTCTGTATAAATGAAAGCATATTATTTCTCTGCTCAAGATGGTCTATCCGACTAGCTAGGTTTTATATTCCTAACATTATTATTAAGAAAAAGTTACTTTTTCAAGGTTAGTTGTTTTTTTTGAAATATGTTCGAGCATCTTCTGTAATGCGTTTGCCGCTGAATTCAAATAAAAGGACTAAGTATCGTAAAAGCGTCCAAGAAATGACTGTTGCGTATAATAGCTAAGGTCCCTTTTGTCCATTTCTTTACATTGTGTCAACTTGTGGACGTGAATTTTTTTCCTTTCCCCACCAATTGCGTCTTTTTAGCCTTGCTAGTTTCAAGCACGTGTTCAGTCATATTTTTTCTTTTTGATCTCCGTTCCCTCCTGTCTCCAAGGGTAAACGTTTTGTCTGTATGTCTAACAAGTTAGTTTCCATGGCGGGTAGTCTTCTTCTTCTTCTTCTTGCGATCGCATCTTTGATGATTACACCATCAGACGAGTTCTCATGATGAATTCGACTGTTGTTTGAAGTTCCTCTTTAACTCCATATAGCTTTGAGTTTAGTGTTGAGTCATTGGGCCAGTATATCTTTCTTAACTGGTCATACAGAGGACAGTCCTGTAGAACATGCTCAGCAGTTTGTTCGTTTAATCCACATGTGCACAGTGGTGAAGCAGACAATCGTAGCTTGTGCATGTGTTTATTCAGTTTGTTATGCCCTGTCCTGAGTCGAAAAATAGTTATCTGTGCCTGCCGGTCGAGAGTGTGATAGTCGTCTTTGGGTTGGTTCTGTTCTCTTCTGATAGTCTGGATAGCTCTCTTTTTCTCAAAGTACGTGACTTCATTATCTTCTTGTTCACATTCTCCTCCCTTTTTTGCAAGTTTATCTGCCTTTTCATTTCCGGGTACACCACAATGAGATGGTACCCACTGAAGTATGGTTCTCTTTTTGGCAGCTACCTTGTTTAGTTCATTTCTCAGATGAGGGAGTTTACCACCCTTGAGAGCTTGCAGGACAGACAGTGCATCTGTGAGGATGACTACCTGGTGGCAGTCAGAGTTGGTGTTATAAATCATATTTGCAGCTTGCTCTAGAGCTTGAACCTCAGCTGTATAGTTGGAACAGAATTTACCAGTGGGAATGTGCCTAGTCTCATAGTGGTTGTCAGGATATGAGATAAAGATACCGGCACCTCCATTCCTAACAGCATTAGTTGCTGATCCATCTGTATAGGCATGTATCCATGATTGATCGGGATAGCTTTCTTGGATCATACTCAATGTAGCAGTTCGTTTTTGCAGATCATTATACTCATATCCACTTGTGAGACCACTGACTGATGTATTAATTTGGAGGGCACTGCTGGCCTGCTCCCATGGTACAGGGTATAGGGTGGGCTTCAGTGGTGTTGTCTTCATGGATAGGTCTTCTTGATGCTGTCTTATAAGTCTTTTTCCCCGATGCACAAAGCTGCTACGCTTTAGACGTCCCAATGCCAGATCATCTAGTCTTGCCTTCATTGGGTGCATTGGCATACTGTAGTACTTTTCCATCTGGATCATGGTTTTTGTGTCTCTTCTATGGGACAATGTCTGTAATCCAGCAACCTTCTGCATCTCTGTTATTGGTGTAGTTTTCATGGCTCCTGTAATGAGCCTGAGAGCTTGATTTTGCACCTTGTCCAAAGACTGCAGATGTGAGTTAGCAGCTGATGACCATGCTGCTGAGCTAAACTCTAAGTGTGGTCTTATTACTCCATTATAAATCTTCTTTAGATTTCGTTCATTTGCTCCCCAGTTGGTACCTGCTAATTTTCTGAGTATGCCTAGTCGTCTTCGGGCCTTTCCTTCTGCATTTTCAATATGCTTATTCCATGTAAGCCTTTGGTCAAATGTCACCCCAAGATAGGTGGGGTAGCTTTCTTCCTTGATCACGGTTGTCCCTAGGTGTATGTTAGCTGATTTGTCCTTGGGGGCGAGGGAGAACAGTGTTGTGGAGGTTTTGTCTGTGTTTATTGTGATAAGCCATTTCTCTGCCCATGACACTAGCATGTCTGCTGCCCGCTGCATTCTATAATTTGCTGTGGTGACATTTTCATCAGCGCACCAGAGTACTAGGTCATCTGCATATAAGGCAGCTTTAACTCCTGCAGGGAGATCTTTCACCAGGTCATTGATGTAAACAAGGAAGAGTGTTGGGGAAATTACTCCTCCTTGAGGTACCCCCTGATGGAGCAACACTTTTCTGCTCTGCAGACCGTCAAGAGTGACTCTAGTTCTCCTGTTATGCAAGTATGACTGGATCCATTTCATCATGTTGCCTTGGATTCCACTTCTCCTAAGTTTTGCAATGAGGCCATCTTTCCACACCTTGTCAAAGGCCTGCTTGAAGTCGACCCAGATCGTTAGGACCTTTTTCTTCTCCTGGAAGGCATCTTCTATTGCTTGAGACAAGTAAGTAACTTGGTCTTCTATACTGTAGCATTCTCTAAATCCAGCTTGTTCCGGCACCAGGATCTGCTCAGACTCTAAATACCATTTCAATCTGTGGTTGACTATTCGCTCCATAGTCTTCCCAACACAGCTTGTGAGACTGATTGGCCGGTAACTTGCAGCCTCGGTCTTACATTTCCCTTTCTTTAGTATGGGTATTGTGATGGCTTCTCTCCATACTTGGGGTACCGTTCCTTTCAACCAGCTGTGGTTGAATATCTCAAGCAGTTTTGTCTTTGCTGCTGAGCTCAGATTTACTAGCATTTCGTTGCTGATTTTGTCTGGGCCGGGTGACTTTTGAAACTTAAGCTTGGAAATAGCCTTCTGTAGTTCTCCTAGTGTGATGGGTTCCCTCATTGGGGCAGGAGTATCTGTCTGTCCCATGGTTGCCAGTATTTCTTTTCTTATCTCTCTCTGATGATCTATGTTAATGGGTAAGTTGCTTTCTGAACTGTATCTTCTAGCAAACAAGTCTGCAGCTTGTTTTCCTCTGAAAAGTTTGCCACCTCATCCAATGTGATAGTCTGCCTAGGTGAGGAACGCTCTTCATTTAGAGACTTCACTAATCTCCAAAGTTTCCTGCCGTCTTTCTCAAGGTTCAGCGATGCCGTTTTAGTTCTCCAGCTTTTCCGTTTTTCTTCTAGCTTTGTTCTCTGAAACTCTGCTACAGCCTTTTTCCATTTGTTGTGAGTTTCAAGTGAAGGCTGAGACTCTGCGTCCTTTCTAGCCCTGTCCATAGCTTCCTGACGTTCTTGGAGTGTGCTGGACCAGTATGGTATGTAGTTACGCCGGCATCCTTTGGGAATGGGTTTCTTTTGCAGCTTGTAGTATGCATCTGTTGAAGTCTTTTACCACTTCATTAATGTCTCTGTTCTGTACCTTGAGGGTAGACAGCAGCGTGTTCACCTGATGCCTGAATAAACCCCAGTTGGCTTTTTTGTAGTTCCATCTTGTAATGGCTGGGCCTGTACTGAGAGTTGCACTCTGGACAGTAAGAAAGATTGGGCGATGGTCGCTTCCCCCTAGTTGGTCTCCTACTTCTCTACTAATAGATCCAGCTATATCTGGTGTGGAGAAGGCAAGATCTGGTGTTGAAGTTGTGTGCCATCCTCTGGAGTAGAAGGTAGGAGTATCTGTGGCATTATTGACTAGGATTAGGGAGTGATCATCTTGCCAAGTTTCAACCTCTTCACCTCTGTGATCCAGATGGTTATAGCCCCAGCTCTGGGAGTGGCTATTTAAGTCTCCAACTGCTATAAAGTTGGTGGCTGGTACCTGTATAGAGCTGAGACTCAGGGGTTTGTTGTTCGGACAGTAATAGTTCAGGAGTTCTATTTCCATCTTGTCTACCTTTATCTGCAACAGCTGATATTCTGCTCCATCCATGAAGATTTTCCTTTCGTGTGCAGGAATGTTATTCCTTACAAGAGTAAGTACTCCTCCTTTTCGTCTATCTTTTCTGTCGGATCTGAAGCATTGATATCCCCTTATTTTAAAGGTTTGATCTGCTTTCAAGTGAGTCTCTTGGATACAGCAAACACTGACTTGCTTCTCATACAAGATGTTTTCCAGCTCTGTCTTTTTGCTGTATCCAGCCTGCTTGCTGTTCACTCCCTCTGCATTCCAGTGCATCATGACAAGTGGCACTCTGGGTTTCTCTTTTTCTGTTTTGTTTTGGTCAGTAGTTCTCCTCCGCCGTCTGCTGACTCCACAAGACGGTCTAGAGGGTCCTCCAGTAGCTGAGGGTGGGCTCTGTCGAGGCTCAGAGCCCGGCACTGCACCTGCCTGGTGGAGCTCCACAGGGCGAGCACCAGTACGAGATTTATTTGACGGTGTACTCTCCATAGAAAAAAAAAAGCGAGTTGCGTGATACTGTGGTTTCCGGTGCGCCTTCTGGCCCAGTATCTATGACTTTAGCACCTGTTCAACGGGAGAGTGGGCTCATCCCTAATCTGTTTATGTTCCCAGTAGTAGACTATTCGCAAGCAGCCTGGGGGTGTCACTGCTCTGCGCGGACCTTGTTTACCGAGGCGGCGTCCGAGCTCGTATGGTGAAAATATGGTTGTGTTATCTTCAAAATAGCCGTCTTTCCCATGGCTTTTCTGCCATCCTGCAACTTTGAGTTAGGGAGTTCTGAGCTCCAGTCTCTTTCCCAGGCATTTTATCCTGGCCTGGCATGCATACAGAGGACCCCACTTCTGGTTCTAAGTTAGCAGTTGGGGATAGGTGGGGTAGCACACTGTGCATTCCCCGTCATCCAGGGGGCTCTCCAACTATGCAGAGCTTGCACAATGCTGTGCTCTGGTTCTGGGCTCTCCCAAGGAATCCTCACGTCCTGCACAGAGCCACTTCCAGATACCCACCACCTGCCAACCCTCCATTGTAGAAATCTCCTGCATGCGGCCATCCAGTCAAGAGCCAGTATTAAGTCTGGTGCCCAAGTGATCCCCCCAAGCTCGATGTGCAATGCTGGGTTCTCATCATGCTGCAACACAGGGGGGATTGTGATGCTCAGCCATCTCTCTCAACTCTGCACCGATAAGTGACATCGGGGACTTAACTGTGCCTCAGTACTGGGAGGCCCCGTTTCCGGGTACACCACACACAGCCAATTGAGGCAACGGTCGCCGTGGGCGTGTCTTCAGTGGGGAAGTTGTGGAGTCTTCCTGTCCATGTTCTTGCACATCCTAACACTGCCCGCAAGACATCGAAGGTTTGGAGAGTGGCCTTCTCTGCTTTTTTGAGCCGGGATGGGCTCCCCGGGCAAGTCTCGATGGGGATCGGGACGTGTCCACACGCCAGTGGGCCCAGCATCTGTCGCATCTGATGGAGGACTTGCTCTGCCAGGTGTGATGTGGATTTCCTACCGCCCCGGGTAGAAGCCAGAAGTGTACTGTGCCAGCTCTGGGGAAGATAAAGGGGGTGTTTCTGCATCTCCTTGTGATACGTAGCCAAGGTAGGGCTCACAGTGCTCTTTCCCCGCCACCAAATTGCCTGCTGGTTACGCCGAGTTCTCCGAGGCTCTAGGCATGTGACCAAGAGTTGAAGGCAATAGGATCGTCAAGTCCTGAGTCTCTGTGCCTGTACGATGGGTTCCGATCTTCAGGGAGCAGTCCACACTCGTTCCCACTCCCAAGACTTGTTCAGTATCCATCTGGCTCCTTCCCACCCACAGAGGGCGTGTACGGTGTAGTGCACCGGTTTTATTATCGAGGTTTGCTCCTCTAGATCCGTTGTGTTTAGCCTGAGGATTCGCACCCTCAGTTACCAGGACTACCTCGAGGAGGGTGTGGCTCTTCACCACGCACAACGATCTTGGGGTATGAGAGGTTTTGCTAGGCCAAGAGACTAACACCGCAATGGTCGCTCCTTTCATGAACAAGAATTCACCAGGCCTAGGGTGAAGCATGGGGGGAAACCCACTACCCACAACACCAGCACATCATACCCCCTGTCTGTAAAAGACTTTGCCCCATGGCGGGTAGTGAACCGCGGCATGGGCGATCATGTCTTCTAGTAGCTTACACCTTATTTTTATCCCTACATTTTATCTTTGGAGATATTTTAACGTTGTATCACGGTTAAATTTATCACACAGGGTCCCCTGGAGCAAACTTTGGGACTGTTTGGCAAGGAAGAATATTCCAGCACCTCTGATTCATGCTATACGGAGCTTCTACAAGTCTTGCAGAAATTATGTGAGGACAGCAAACCATAAGTCAGAAGAGTTCAAGACCACCACTGGTGTAAGACAAGGTGATATCCTATCACCTTACCTCTTCATACTCCTTATGGACGATGTCATCAAGGTATGTAAGGAGAGAACAAGAAAGTATTCAGTGGGGTACTGGAAGATGAGACAGGTCTATATTTCGGAGCTGGCATTTGCTGATGATGTTGCCCTGATTGCTAAATCAGAGGCACATCTCCAATCCAACCTGCAAGTCTGGAAGGAAGAGCTGGAGAAGAGAGGGATGGTCATAAGCAGCTCTAAAACAAAATCCATGGTGATATCACGAGAAGAAAGAAAACAACAGATTAAGTTGGGAGAACAGGTCCTGGAGCAGGTCGACCACTTTAAATATCTCGGAGCTATTATAGACCGAAAGGGAGGCATCAAAGAAGAGTTGGCCACTCAAAAAGCAGCGGCTGGGAGACTTTTTCAGGCCATAAATCGTGGATTCCTCAGCAAGAAAGAGGTTGGTAAGAAAACGAAGATGGCTGTATACCGCTCCACCTATGTCCCAGTCTTGACATATGGATGCGAGTCGTGGGCAATGACTACAACCCACAAAAGCCAGATCCAAACCTCAGAAATGAGGTATCTGAGGAAAGTGGTTGAAGTAACAAGAAGAGACATGATCCGCAACCAGACGATCCGTCAAGGCCTAAAATCCCATCCGCTGCAGACCCAAATAGAACAGTCCCAACTAAGATGGTTTGGCCATGTCTGCAGAATGGGAGAAGATCGGCTACCACGACAAGCATGGGAAACAAAGAGCCAGGGATCCAGACCTCCAGGACGACCCAGAGTCCACTGGGAGGACAACATTAGACAATCTCTGAAGGACCGAGGACTAGAATGGAACCAGGCCAGGAAGAAGACAGCTGATAGAATGGTCTGGCGCTCTCTCTTCCAAACCTCTACACCTCACGGTAGAAGGGGAACGACTAAGTAAGTAAGTAAATTATCTCATTCTTTGGTAACTGGGTGGGGATGGGGTGCGTGCGCATAAGTCATCAGTGATTGTCATGCTGTTTTATTCTACAGTTTTGTCAGCAAGCAGCTCATTCACCTCCATTTTCTTTCAATTGTAAATCTCATGTAAAATACCTCATCTTCCATGTAAATCTCATGTAAAATGCCTCATCTTCCAAACACTCATCAAACATTTCAAACAAAACACTCATCTTCCAATCCAGAAAGTAAACTTTTAAATATCAATCCAGTAATATCAAAAAAGTAATTGAGTAAGTCTGTAAACCAAACAAAAAGAAAACAAACCAAAATAAACAGAGATCTTCTGTTCAAAAAGTAGCCAAGAAAGAAGACTAATACATATAAGAAAAATCTAAATAAGAAACAGAACTCTGTAAATATTTTGGCATTAACTGCTAAATATACAGAAACCTTATTGTCATGATTATTTTTTGCCATTTTAAATAATTTTCAAGTAATCAGGTCACAAAAATGAATGAACAAGAAATATAACTCTACGTACTTAACTTTAAAAAATATTAACACTGCCATTGTCAAAGAAAACAAAAACTGTGGCACAGATGACAGAGGTTTAAAATTCCTCCATCTGTAAAAATACAGGGAAAAAAAATAATTAATACCCACACAGGGAATATGTTCCAAGAAACAAAAATGTGCTCCCACCCTCAACTTCATAAGGCTACTCTGCATTTTCAAAACAACATTAACAGGGTAGGTATGAATGACTGAAAATGTAACAGGCTCCTGCCATAGCATTTTAAGTACCGTACAGATGATTGTCATTCTTGAACCTGCAAAACTGAGAAATATTATTATATTTATTTTCCTTCGTGCTCTTTATGAAGCATGGAGCCGCCACTACAGCTGATCCCCTTGAAGGAAGCCTGCACTAGGCATTCACATGCTCTTGTACCAGAGGTTTCTGTGCCAATTAGTTTGACATGATAAGGCTGCCAGTTCCAAGCACAACCTCATATAAGTCACCTTGTTCGACATTCCTGAAGGTGCAGTAGGCATATTCTTTCTTTATGTCTTCAGAAACCCATAGGAGCTACACGGAGCTGAGAAATATACATATAGGAAAATAAATATTTTTGAACTTTGTGTACACATTTTTTTATTCCTCCACATTACAAACATATTTTTTAAAAGACTACCTCTCTCAAACTATCACCACCATTATCTAATATCTACCAAACCCTCATGTTCATAAATAAGAGATCATTTTAGAAGCATGTCTTACACAATCACAGCCTTTCACAATAACAAAAGAAAAATTGCCTAATCTTTGCCCACAACCAAAGACCATCATTAACTCTTCCCATAACAAAAGGCTAATTGCCTAATCTTTGCCACAACCTAAGAATAACTCTTCCCAAAACAAAAGAAAAATTGCCTAATCTTTGCCCACAACCAAAGAATATCATAAACTCATCCACAACAAAAGACTAATTACTTAATCTTTGCCACAACCTAAGAACATCACTAACTCTTCCCAAAACAAAACAAAAATTGCTTAATCTTTGCCCACAACCAAAGAATATCATAAACTCATCCACAACAAAAGACTAATTGCTTAATCTTTGCCACAACCTAAGAACATCACTAACTCTTCCCAAAACAAAAGAAAAATTGCATAATCTTTGCCCACAACCAAAGAATGTCATGAACTCTTCCATAACAAAAGATAAATTGTCTAATCTTTGCCACAACCTAAGAACATCATTAACTCTTCCCATAAACTAAAGAAAAATTACTTAATCTGTGCCTGCAGCCTATGGACATCATTGATCTTCCCAAACACTTAATATAAACAAGAGCTTGGAAAATAAAGACATAAATTTAAACTGGCAACCAGTACACACATTTTTTTTTCATTTTGAATAAGTATATAGACAAATACATATGAGAATATCAGATATTTTTGCAGCCACCAAGAACATTTAATATACTGTCATAAAGTGGTTTTAGCATCGGTGTTAAGAGTATTTGCTCCAAACAGAGCTAGGTCACTTGTTTGTCTTGTTTGGAATATGTGACCAAGAGTTGAGCTAAAATTATGTTTAGTATGGTTTCTAAATGAAGAAGGTTGTTTATGAGTGTACAATGGTGAACTTTCATGTTCCTATTCTGATGTGAAAGTCAGAAACTGAACTGTGGTCAAGAGGTCACATAAGAGTGGTTGAATAAGTGTATAGGAACATAAATTCCAGACAGTGAGTCAGATGTGATTGTGAGCCAGGCTGTGTGAAAGCCAGCTGCACTGTAGACATGGAGGTTGTCAGTAGTTTGCTAAAGGCTTTTGAAGAAGCCAGTCCAGGACTGTGAAAGCCAGCGATAGAAAGAATAATGTTTGGGGCACCTGACTGTTTTGCAGTGAAAGCCTGTGAGTTGACATGATGTTATGCTGTGTTAGAGAGCAGCAGATGTTGAAATTTTCAGAACTGTGTTGATCTGTGTTCAAGAGTATTTAAATGACAGCAAGATAAGTTGAATTATGTATGATGAGAGTTTCTTGCAATTTAAAGTATGTGTAATGTTTGCGGCTTAAGTTACTAGTGCCAATATCGCATGAACGAACAGCAGCAGTTGAAACAGTCAGTAACATTTTGGTGATTAGTATTTGGATACTCATACCAGTGTTTATAACATATTCCCTGCTTGAGTTTAGTATCATGTTAAAGTGTGTACTGTATAAAGGTGTACGAGATTGTAAATCTACTGGTATTATAGTTGAGTCATTCAGTGTTGTGGTTTTTACATTATGTCGTACCATCATTGTGAGCTGTCCACCTACAAGCAGGGTTGTCACTGTACTTGTAAAGAAGTACATGTAACAAGAACAGTTTAAAGCACCAGGCAAATATTTTTTACATACTCTTATGAATCAGTAAAGTGTTTAAAAAATACATTCTTATAGTTCTTAAATAATATCAAAATATGTTTTAACATTTTTTTTTAGAATATGGAACATTGGGGAATTACAGACAGCAGATCAATAAAATAAAAACTAATTTGCAAAAAAATCTCTAAGTGAGCTAATACTTTATCACAACCTTTACTTGTCACTGATTTCAACATACATAAATAACTTATCAGGTCAGACAACAATACTTACTTAGTCGTTCCCCTTCTACCGTGAGGTGTAGAGATTTGGAAGAGAGAGCGCCAGGCTATCCTATCGGCTGTCTTCCTCCTGGCCTGGTTCCATTCTAGTCCTCGGTCCTTCAAAGATTGTCTAATGTTGTCCTCCCAGCGGACTCTGGGTCGTCCTGGGGTCTGGATCCCTGGCTCTTTGTTTCCCATGCTTATCGTGGTAGCCGATCTTCTCCCATTCTGCAGACATGGCCAAACCATCTTAATTGGGACTGTTCTACTTGCGTCTGCAGGGGGTAGGATTTAAGGCCTTGACGTATCGTCTGGTTGCGTACCATGTCTCTTCTTGTTACTTCAACCACTTTCCTCAGATACCTCATTTCTGAGGTTTGGATCTGGCTTTTTGTGGGTTGTAGTCATTGCCCATGACTCGCATCCATATGTCAAGACTGGGACATAGGTGGAGCGGTATACAGCCATCTTCGTTTTCTTACCAATCTCTCTCTTGCTGAGAACAGACAACAATATAGAATATAAATAATGTAAAATGTCAGAAATATAAATAAAGAATAAAACACAGAATTGAACTTATCACAGACAAAATAGTAGCATGCCTAAAATTGATGAAAATTGTTACAATCAGCTGTAATGGTAGAATTTATTTGGCCACTGCCTCTAGTGCACCCACGGCAGTACAGCTATCATCACAAATTGTATTCGCAGGAAGAAAGAAATTTTAAATCTGAAATCTGAACAACAAATGCACATAAAATACTGCAAAAGCCGTAGAGAATGAACAAAAATTACTCGCCAACCTGATGTAAAAAATGGGTATGAGCATATAATATCACAAAAGTATACAAAAGTGGCATTTTACATGCTGTCAAGTCTTGCCATATTAAAGTAACTATTCAAATCTTACTCAAGCAATCATGTTATTCCTGAAAACATAAGCTTCCTTCCAAGCAGTGGATCAGAACTTTTCCTTTAGAAAGTTATTGAACTGCTAGTATTTAATACATTCTTTGAAGCTCATTTGAAATCAAAACTTAGTTCTTTCAAAGTAACCAGTTATGTCCTTCATTAGAGACCGCTGTTTCCTTCACCAATTTTTTTTTTTTTTTTTTTTATCTGCTGGTAAGTGGTCAACTGATCAGTTACATTCAATATCTCTGTCTGCCCGGACCCATCGTTGTATGGACAGAGTCAAGGACTCAATCCATCTGAAAAGATAACACATGGGTAACATTAGTGATACATAAAATGTATGAACTTCAGACTGACTATACCTACTTTACAAAATGTTTTTCATACTATTAAAAAAAAAACATCCATCACTAGCATAACTCATCGTGAACACTTTGATTCTTGAACACAGATACTGTTTCTTATAACAGATCAAAATGTCATAGGAGTGACTGAAATAGTTAGTTTTTTTGTTTTTTTTTTTAAATAAAGTATCCCGTTCAACCCTTGATGGGTTATAATTAGGACATATGGTATACTAATTCAATAAAATAAAGTCAGATTTCCAATACCCAAATATAGTACCTTCTTCCCCCCTCCACTCAGTCCAAATTTGTGTAGTTGGATTATGTTTGTCACAAATGCAGCAAGACACGGAATATAGAGGATGAGTATTGAGCATACTCTCGCGTTTTGTATCATGCCATACACAGGCAACCATGTTTCCCAACCTAGCAAAAACAGGTGAACTGCCACGCTTTATCTTCACATTTTTTCCCCCTCAAAATTATAAGAAACCCTCTTCTGCTTTCTGGGTGAAAATTCAGGTAGCCAGTCGCTCACATAGGGGTCATCAAAGTCATACAAGTCCCACTGTAACTCATCAGTTGCTTCTCTGCCACGCCATTAGTTGCAGGTCTTTTTTCTATGCCCTTGATCACACCATGACCCTGAAAATCACCATCACCACCTCTGGCACCTTCACAAATGCTAGATCTAGGGCTGTCACTGTCTGTTTCACTAGTTTCAGGCTGCCCTGCATCAAAACTAGACCAACTGTTGTCACTTTCAAAGGTCAGTTGAGAGCTAGAATCAGAATCATGGCAACATTCAACAATTTCACTGATTTTTAAAATTTAAATTCCACTCAAATCTGAATCAAAACGCATGAAAAAATGTTCAAGCCGCCATCGACCATTGCTCAATAAAGGAGAGTTGCTTCCCTTGGCTTGTGCCTTTCTGACAGTTGCCATGATCAATTTTTATGCTAATGCTATATGGACGCCAAATAGTGACAATGGTACTCTATGGAAAAATAGGGCCTGTTACCAAAAGATGACACTGGTACTCAAAGTGTTAATGTAAAGCTAAAGAGACAAACAAAGATGTTATGTAATAGAAAAATAAAATTGCTTGTTTTAGCTTCTTTGTACTGGTGCATAGATACCTCATATATTTTTTCTTTAATGCTGCTTGAGCTGTTCTGTTCTGTATTTCTGGGCTTCACCTTTCATCTTTTGTTATCATATTTCCTGGCAGCGAAATTGTGTTATGTCTGTGTCATACAGCCCTTGCCATTTAGCCTAATCTAATCTACATTTTTTGACATCTGTCAGTTTTTCTCCTATAGAAACAGTGGATGCAACGTTTTTTTGGTAATGAAAATTAGACATTAATTGCACTGTTTCCT
Source organism: Oreohelix idahoensis (assembly GCA_024509875.1). Lineage (NCBI taxonomy): Eukaryota > Metazoa > Mollusca > Gastropoda > Stylommatophora > Oreohelicidae > Oreohelix > Oreohelix idahoensis. The sequence continues at coordinate 297,178 of JAMPIV010015425.1, forward strand.
TTAACATTAATTTGGGGTCGATATATCAATGGATTTTCCATTCTTTTTAAACGAATTCAAGAAGATCAGGGGTCACAATTTTTTTGGTTCGTCTACTTTTAAGGTCTTCATTATCGCACACAGCAAGAAACATCAGATGACATTCTACTTGGAACCTGTGGAGTTGGTGACCCATTAGCACTAAGGGTGAAATACAGAGATGATCTTACAGAAGATTTTAAACACCAGGCTCAGTTAATACACCCTGAAATGGAAATTGGTTACAGTGATGAAATTTACAATACAGCTTTAATTGTCATAGAAGATAAGGTTATTTCTATGGAAGTGGAGAAACTCTTCTCTGATTGATGGATCAAAATAATCTGATTGGCCAAGTGAAATAATACACAGGGGATTCCCTGATATGGTGAAATCAACCACCAGAGAATTTTCACAGAGTTCACGACAGTAACAATGAGACATAACACAGCATGAACAAGAGACGTGAAAAAGGCCATAAGGGACCAAACATTTTTGGAAAAGGTTATGTGCCAACTGGCATATGCACTTGATGACGAAGAAAGAAATAGCCAATATCAAACCTTTTTTTATCTGTCTCATTGTCAGCACTGAAAGCAAAGACCCTCATGTTCTTCTCTGGTGGCTCTAAGATGAAGCTAAACTTTCTTCGCTGATAGTTCTCTACAGCTACTGTATAGCCATGTAAGTGCATTACACCTGTTAGGAAGAAGCAGTGTCTATGTCTATTTCATGACAGTTTCAGGGTGTATATGTCTTTGACACACACATATAAATCTAAATTAAGTCTCATTAAACAATAAAATATAGTTAACACCACCATACAAATTCACCCCACCCACACCAACCCATATACACAACACATCATTACATTCAATGTTATTCCAATTTTCTCTCCACATCCCACATGACACTTTCGCGTACTCCACCACACACAATCCCTAGTTCCCTTTTTCTAGCAAGAAGACTACTGCCGTGTGTTACATCACAATCTTTGCACACATGAAATACAAATAATGACCAGAAATGTACGACCAATTATAACTACATAAAACTGGGCACAGATGCTCACAAAAGGATACTGAAGAAAGATCATAAAAAAACTAATGCCAGGACAGAGCGAGAAAGAAAGACAGAGCCTAAAATCAGATCCGTGAAAGCAAGAAAAGCCCCTCCACCAGCCTAACAGATACCAACCCTCCCCCCAATAGTCAACGACTCCTCAGCAATAGTTGAAGTCAGACACACTAGCTCAGCTCCACTTTGATCTTGCCAGTTTTGGCCATATTATCAGCTAAAAACCTACAACAACCTCCTACCCCTTAATTCTCATTTTTTACAACTACTTTTTTACCTAACCCCACAATCATCAAAAGTCCCCCTCCCAGGCGCGACCCTGACTACACTAAAGATGCAATTTCAGATTGCAGTTTTTTTTTACAACCCCCCCAAAAGGAGTGGCTCAACATGTATTTGAAAATAATACCTCGTATCCTGCTCTTCTCCTGTCATTCCGTACCAATTTCCCACTATAGCTCTACATTAAATCAAGACACTAGCAACTCTAACCATTCCAACATTTAATTTAAAAAAAGACTCCACCCCATAGAAACATTTGGCAATCCACCCCCACATTACTGATAGGTAGAACACAGGAACCCCCCTGAAGAAATAAACCTTGAAAAAAAACCATCCCCCCACCCCCACCAACGACCCCCAACCACACCCCCAACACACCCCCCCCACCCCACTATTTTCTTTCCTCAAAAAAAAGTAAGTAGTTCCCACCAAAATCAATATACATAGCGGAGACGGCACAACAACGCTAGAGCAGGAATCGAAGACCATAGAGCACCCATGAAGAATTCTACACAAATAAATAATTACAGCCCCACCCTTCAGCCACCTCCACATAAAACAACAACATGACTATAAAGGACCACCTGTAACGCTCGCCCCCTATGATGTGCACACCTACCAGAGCCCAACCTATGCGACTGAGCCTCTATTATCCTTCGCATTCCTTCAAAAGTGTAATTCTCCCTAGTTTCTCCATTTTTCCCTTCCTTCTCCATCTGCTTGCCATGAGAGCGCTTCATTTCGCCCAAATCTGACAGGGGCCCCCCGAATATGCATCATCGACGCCCATGCGTGGCAGTTGGACAGCCTCTCCATTCCTCTCCGATTCACCCCAAGTTGTGCTCCGAGAGATCTCATCTTCATACTTCCAAGATCTATACCCTTCCATGTCCTGCAATTCTCACAAGCACATCCTCCTCTTAAATCCTTTGAACCTCAAACCACGTCAACTGCGGTCAACTTACCACAATTTTTCTTTAGCCATCCTAAGCACCCAGTTGATCCCATACAACAGATACCTCTTTTATGCGAGCAAGGCCCGACGCGCGCGCGAGCGAAACAAGTCCACACCGTCATCCCCATCCATGCGCGTGCGACATTCTCCTACAAGTTTCCCACCACACCGCTTAGTGAGTCCCTGCAACCTGCGGTCTGCAAGCGAGTAGTTTGACATGCCACTGAAGTCGTCCAAGAATCTCACGCCTCTCTCGACAAACACCAACAGAAAAGCACCACACTCAACCAAACCTCAAACATTTGTCCTCCACTCTCTTGTCCTTCTCCTCCCCGGCACCCCCACCCCCCCCACACCAAAAATACCAAGGCTGGCTAATGTCGTACCCAATTTCACAACCCAACACACACATATCGAGGAATCGTCACACGCGAGTGTCACACACAATAATACACCTAAATCTTAGAGACACTAGCGCACATCGACAGGTCATCTCTTCCGCGCGAACCTACATCACCACCCTTACCCACCACCTCTCCTAACCGCGCAGAAGCACCTACTGAACAGAAAGGGGTGAACACACAACCTCTACAAGAACCCCTTAGAACTCGCCTAGCTGTACACAGCGACCCCACATTCCACCACAATCGGACGCTACAGGAAGGCTTGCAGAACCACCAACGTATTCTATCCAGCGAGCCCCATACTCTCGCGAGAGCCTAAGTGAGCGGAAAGAGTCTAATGATGAGGCCCTACGCGCACATCTCCATCCGCCAGTTCTGGAAACTCTCTCGCGACGAGTACAGTACCGCTTCAAGTAAAATATCCATACACCCCCCACACCATGAATGTATTAAAGCCCAATACGAACACACTCGCCCGCGCCACGACTCTCCACTATACTTTTACTACACAACAAAGAAACCCCCCATCTCCAACAGCCACCCAAAAATACAGACAAGCATCTTTCAGCACACAGTAGCGGTGCCGCCAGGCATGTCTGCTTGGACTCAATTTACCAAGAAATCCTGCACACTCTGGCTTAAGGATGTGAAGGGCAGGTAATCCTACATTATGGGTGCTTACACTTAAGAAGGACTCTTTCTGCAAGATATGTGGTCAATATGACATTTTTATAAGCCAAGGGATATGCATTTTTATTATCAAGGTGAAACTAGTACTGATTTTTTATTCTAAGTCTTTTACAGACAGGGGTTATGATGTGCTGGTGTTGTGGGTTTCCCCCCTTGCTTCACCCTAGGCCTAGTGAATTCTTGTTCATGAAAGGAGCGACCATTGCGGTGTTAGTCTCTTGGCCTAGCAAAACCTCTCATACCCCAAGATTGTTGTGCGTGGTGAAGAGCCACACCCTCCTCGAGGTAGTCCTGGTAACTGAGGGTGCGAATCCTCAGGCTAAACACAACGGATCTAGAGGAGCAAACCTCGATAATAAAACCGGTGCACTACACCGTACACGCCCTCTGTGGGTGGGAAGGAGCCAGATGGATACTGAACAAGTCTTGGGAGTGGGAACGAGTGTGGACTGCTCCCTGAAGATCGGAACCCATCGTACAGGCACAGAGACTCAGGACTTGACGATCCTATTGCCTTCAACTCTTGGTCACATGCCTAGAGCCTCGGAGAACTCGGCGTAACCAGCAGGCAATTTGGTGGTGGGGAAAGAGCACTGTGAGCCCTACCTTGGCTACGTATCACAAGGAGACGCAGAAACACCCCCTTTATCTCCCCCAGAGCTGGCACAGTACACTTCTGGCTTCTACCCGGGGCGGTAGGAAATCTACATCAAACCTGGCAGAGCAAGTCCTCCATCAGATGCGGCCGATGCTGGGCCCACTGGCGCGTGGACACGTCCCGATCCCCATCGAGACTTGCCCGGGGAGCCCACCCCGGCTCAAAAAAGCAGAGAAGGCCACTCTCCAAACCTCCGATGTCTTGCGGGCAGTGTTAGGATGTGCAAGAACATGGACAGGAAGACTCCACAACTTCCCCACTGAAGACACGCCCACGGCGACCGTTGCCTCAATTGGCTGTGTGTGGTGTACCCGGAAACGGGGCCTCCCAGTACTGAGGCACAGTTAAGTCCCCGATGTCACTTATCGGTGCAGAGTTGAGAGAGATGGCTGAGCATCACAATCCCCCCTGTGTTGCAGCATGATGAGAACCCAGCATTGCACACTGAGCTTGGGGGGATCACTTGGGCACCAGACTTAATACTGGCTCTTGACTGGATGGCCGCATGCAGGAGATTTCTACAATGGAGGGTTGGCAGGTGGTGGGTATCTGGAAGTGGCTCTGTGCAGGACGTGAGGATTCCTTGGGAGAGCCCAGAACCAGAGCACAGCATTGTGCAAGCTCTGCATAGTTGGAGAGCCCCCTGGATTATGGGGAATGCACAGTGTGCTACCCCACCTATCCCCAACTGCTAACTTAGAACCAGAAGTGGGGTCCTCTGTATGCGTGCCAAGCCAGGATAAAATGCCTGGGAAAGAGACTGGAGCTCAGAACTCCCTAACTCAAAGTTGCAGGATGGCAGAAAAGCCATGGGAAAGACAGGGCTATTTTGAAGATAACACAACCATATTTTCACCATACGAGCTCGGACGCCGCCTCGGTAAACAAGGTCCGCGCAGAGCAGTGACACCCCCAGGCTGCTTGCGAATAGTCTACTACTGGGAACATAAACAGATTAGGGATGAGCCCACTATCCCGTTGAACAGGTGCTAAAGTCATAGATACTGGGCCAGAAGGCGCACCGGAAACCACAGTATCACGCAACTCGCTTTTTTTTTTTCTATGGAAAGTACACCGTCAAATAAATCTCGTGCTGGTGCTCGCCCTGTGGAGCTCCACCAGGCAGGTGCAGTGCCGGGCTCTGAGCCTCGACGGAGCCCACCCTCAGCTACTGGAGGACCCTCTAGACCGTCTTGTGGAGTCAGCAGACGGCGGAGGAGAACTACTGACCAAGGCAAAACAGAAAGGGAGAAACCCGGGGTGCCACTTGTCATGATGCACTGGAGTGCAGAGGGAGTGAACAGCAAGCAGGCTGGATACGGCAAAAAGACAGAGCTGGAAAACATCTTGTATGAGAAGCAAGTCAGTGTTTGCTGTATCCAAGAGACTCACTTGAGGGCAGATCAGGCCTTTGGAATAAGGGGATATCAATGCTTCGGATCCGACGGAGGAGATAGACGAAAGGGAGGAGTGTTTACTCTTGTAAGGAATGACATTCCTGCACGCGAGGGGAGAGCCTTCATGGATGGAGCGGAGTATCAGCTGTTGCAGATAGGGGTAGACAGGATGGAAATGGGGCTCCTGAACTATTGCTGTCCGAACAACAAACCCCTGAGTCTCAGCTCTATACAGGTACCGGCCACCAACTTTATAGCAGTTGGAGACTTTGATAGCCACTCCCGGGGCTGGGGCTATGGCCATCTGGATCACAGAGGTGAAGAGGTTGAAACTTGGCAAGATGATCACTCCCTAATCCTAGTCAATAATGCCACAGATACTCCTACCTTCTACTCCAGAGGATGGCACACGGCTTCAACACCGGGTCTTGCCTTCTCCACACCAGATATAGCTGGATCTATTAGTAGAGACGTGGGAGACCAACTAGGGGGAAGCGACCATCGCCCAATCTTTCTTACTGTCCAGAGTGCGGCTCTCAGTGCAGGCCCAGCCATTACAAGATGGAACTACAAAAAAGCCAACTGGGGTTTATTCAGGCATCAGGTGAACACGCTGCTGTCTGCCCTCAAGGTGCGGAACAGAGACATTAGTGAAGTGGTAGGGGACTTCAACAGATGCATACTACGGCTGCAAAGGAAACCATTCCCAAAGGATGCCGGCGTAACTACATACCATACTGGTCCAGCACACTCCAAGAACGTCAGGAAGCTATGGACAGGGCTAGAAAGGACGCAGAGTCTCAGCCTTCACTTGAAACTCACAACAAATGGAAAAAGGCTGTAGCAGAGTTTCAGAGAACAAAGCTGGAGGAGAAACGGAAAAGCTGGAGAGCTAAAACGGCATCGCTGAACCTTGAGAAAGACGGCAGGAAACTTTGGAGATTAGTCAAGTCTCTAAATGAAGAGCGTTCCTCACCTGGGCAGACTATCACATTGGATGAAGGTGGCAAACTTTTCAGAGGAAAGCAGGCTGCAGACTTGTTTGCTGGAAGATGCGGTTCAGAAAGCAACTTACCCATTAACATAGATCATCAGAGGGAGATAGGAAAGGAGGTGCTGGCAACCATGGGACAGACAGATGCTCCTGCCCCAATGGGGGAACCCATCGCGCTGGAAGAACTGCGGAAGGCTATTTCCAAGCTTGGGTTTCAAGGGTCACCCGGCCCAGACAAAATCAGCAACGAAATGCTAGTAAATCTGAGCTCAGCAGCAAAGACAAAACTGCTTGAGATATTCAACCACAGCTGGTTTAAAGGAACGGTGCCCGAGGTGTGGAGAGAGGCCATCACAATGCCCATACTAAGGAAAGGGAGGTGTAAGACCGAGGCTGCAAGTTGCCGGCCAATCAGTCTCACAAGCTGTGTTGGGAAGACTATGGAGCGAATAGTCAACCACAGATTGAAATGGTATTTAGAGTCTGAGCAGATCCTGGTGCCGGAACAGGCTGGATTTAGAGAGTGCTACAGTGTAGAAGACCGGGTTACTTACTTGTCTCAGGCGATGGAGGATGCCTTCCAGGAGAGGAAAGGGGTCCTAACGATCTGGGTCGACTTCAAGCAGACCTTTGACAAGGTGTGGAAAGATGGCCTCATTGCAAAACTTAGGAGAAGTGGAATCCAAGGCAACATGATGAAATGGATCCAGTCATACTTGCATAACAGGAGAACTAGAGTCACTCTTGACGGTCTGCAGAGCAGAAAAGTGTTGCTCCATCAGGGGGTACCTCAAGGAGGAGTAATTTCCCCAACGCTCTTCCTTGTTTACATCAGTGACCTGGTGAAAGATCTCCCTGCAGGAGTTAAAGCTGCCTTATATGCAGATGACCTAGTACTCTGGTGCGCTGATGAAAATGTCACCACAGCAAATTATAGAATGCAGTGGGCAGCAGACATGCTAGTGTCATGGGCAGAGAAATGGCTTGTCACAATAGGCACAGACAAAACCTCCACGGCACTGTTCTCCCTCACCCCTAGGGACAAATCAGCTAACATACACCTAGGGACAACCGTGGTCAAGGAAGAAAGCTACCCCACCTATCTTGGGGTGACATTTGACCAGGGGCTTGCATGGAATGGGCGTATTGAAAATGCGGAGGGAGGGGCCCGGAGACGACTAGGCATGCTCAGAGAGTTGGCGGGTACCGGCTGGGGAGCAAATGAGCGAAGTCTAAAGAAGATTTATAATGGAGTAATAGGACCACACTTGGAGTTTAGCTCAGCAGCATGGTCGTCGGCTGCTAACTCACATCTGCAGTCTTTGGACAAGGTGCAAAATCAAGCTCTCAGGCTCATTACAGGAGCCATGAAAGCTGCACCAATGACAGAGATGCAGAGGGTTGCTGGATTACAGACATTGTCCCATAGAAGAGACACAAAAACCATGATCCAGATGGAAAAGTACTACAGTATGCCAATGCACCCAATGAGGGCAAGACTAGATGATCTGGCACTGGGACGTCTAAAGCGTAGCAGCTTTGTGCATCGGGGAAAAAAGACTTATAAGACAGCATCAAGAAGACCTATCCATGAAGACAACACCACTGAAGCCCACCCTATACCCTGTACCATGGGAGCAGGCCAGCAGTGCCCTCCAAATTAATACATCAGTCAGTGGTCTCACAAGTGGATATGAGTATAATGATCTGCAAAAACGAACTGCTACATTGAGTATGATCCAAGAAAGCTATCCCGATCAATCATGGATACATGCCTATACAGATGGATCAGCAACTAATGCTGTTAGGAATGGAGGTGCCGGTATCTTTATCTCATATCCTGACAACCACTATGAGACTAGGCACATTCCGTTCCAACTATACAGCTGAGGTTCAAGCTCTAGAGCAAGCTGCAAATATGATTTATAACACCAACTCTGACTGCCACCAGGTAGTCATCCTCACAGATGCACTGTCTGTCCTGCAAGCTCTCAAGGGTGGTAAACTCCCGCATCTGAGAAATGAACTAAACAAGGTAGCTGCCAAAAAGAGAACCATACTTCAGTGGGTACCATCTCATTGTGGTGTACCCGGAAATGAAAAGGCAGATAAACTTGCAAAAAAGGGAGGAGAATGTGAACAAGAAGATAATGAAGTCACATACTTTGAGAAAAAGAGAGCTATCCAGACTATCAGAAGAGAACAGAACCAACCCAAAGACGACTATCACACTCTCGACCGGCAGGGACAGATAACTATTTTTCGACTCAGGACAGGGCATAACAAACTGAATAAACACATGCACAAGCTACGATTGTCTGCTTCACCACTGTGCACATGTGGATTAAACGAACAAACTGCTGAGCATGTTCTACAGGACTGTCCTCTGTATGACCAGTTAAGAAAGATATACTGGCCCAATGACTCAACACTAAACTCAAAGCTATATGGAGTTAAAGAGGAACTTCAAACAACAGTCGAATTCATCATGAGAACTTGTCTGACGGTGTAATCATCAAAGATGCAATCGCAAGAAGAAGAAGAAGACTAGTTGAGTGTATCGTTCAAATGTAAAACTCACTCAAAGTAGCTATTTTTATGTTGCTTTATGTCCATGTTTTACAGCAGTTCCCCTTTATTATTAGATTTAGAATGCAGTATGATTCTTGCTGACTATTATTTGACATCTGAACCATTTCATTCATTTTTGTTCTACAGACTAAAAGTGTGATTTACTTCAAACATTTTCTTTTACTGTGTTAGTTCTGATTCCATCTTTTCTTTGCTGTAGGAGTAACAGAAATATATTGGGGGGAAAAAATATTTTAAAAAGCCAGATAAAAGCAAAGACAGAAGACTATAATTCTAAGTACTGCAAAGCATTGTAAATAAATATCAAGCAACGACACAATAATATCAAAGAAAGAATCCTAAAAAAAACTGGGAATGAAAAAATTATTATCACTTGAGAGCCCCCAAGAAAATTCTACAAAGTCGTAAAAGCAATGAAGCTGACAGATAAACTTATAACACAACCACCATCATTAATAACAGAGATGGAAAGTCAATAATCGAACAAAATGGAAGACCAGCTGGAACAAGCATTTTCAGGAAATTCTCATTTCAATGAAAAGTTTAAAAAAAATATTTAAAAAAAACAAGATTCACCCCAGAAACGGAGACCAATAACCAAATACATTTCTTAACGAAAGAAGGGCAACTCTTTAAACAAAGCCCACCAAATGGGTCAGCAGAAATAGAAAAAATAACAACATATACCCTTATTGCTTGAGGTGATATTACAGCTATTGGTTTTAGCAGATTTTTAATGTGGCATGGAACATATAGAAGTAACTTACTCATGTCATGTGGGGAGAAATGAAATCTAATACAAATTAACACCAAAGTATGGTTATTTTTTTGTTTTTTAGTTTCTCTTTGTTTATTTTCATATACTGATTATGTTTCAGTGTGTTCAAAACTTTATATTGTTGTCTGTTCTTGTGCATCTAATAAGACGACAGGCATAACATTCTATCTTCCATCTTTATGATAAAAATGTGACCTGATGTAGTAGACACAATACAGATCAAGGAAAGAAAGTAAGAAGAAATACAATTTGAGTGCTCACCCTTTTCTTGGAACGGAGAGAAGCCTCAGTGAGGGCTCCTACCCACCTGTTTGAGAAAATTTAAATTGTCAAATCTATGTAACCAAGTGCATATGAAATTTTCAGCTAGGCTCAAATGCAGCTGAGGTAACTAAAAAACCAGGACTAGGCCACATGTACAGTTTATTCCTAGCAACAATACAATGTTTAATGATTTACTCTGATTGATAACAAAAGAAGAGAGCAATGGAAATGGTTACCTCTTGTAGTTCTTTGGGGGGGGGGGGGTCTCAGAGGAGACAAAGAAAATATAAGACTATGACTACGACTCTCTCAGGCATGTTGTAAGAGACAGTTAATAAGAGAACTGGCACCATCATCATGTACAACAAATTGCCACACAAACCACCGCTGGAAGAGGCACATAATGCTACTGTGCAGACTTCTGCATGGGAACCAGCTTAAGAAAGACACTAAGAAAAATAAGGATTATATAAAAAGAATTTGAAAAGACTTCCTAAGACAAAAAAGTATGATGATAACTGGCTGGAAGCCTATGTTGCACAGGAGGCTAAAATCAAGGAGGAAGGAAAGAACATAAGGAGTCACAAGCATAACTATAGTAGCTGGTATCAGGGTTCATAGCAAATTTCTTCAAGCATTTTCCAGGGTTTTTCCAGGAACAAGCACATGATTTTCAAGGATGGGAAACTCTAATATTTTCCTCATATAATTTTCTCAGATATAATTATCACTTTGCTGACCAGCAATCTGGAGCGTTACCGTCTCCCATTACCAAAGGTGTTTGCAGATTTCTTTAAAAATAACTGGTTAAATTGAAAAACAGACATAGGCCTTTGAAATTTTCAGAGCACCATTATGAATGGTTGCCACATCCGAAAAAACATATTTTATGCAAATTGGTCACATGATCATGGCGGCCGCCTTGAATTTGTGTGGCTAATAATAGAAATTTCAGATGTTTTAAAACCATGATCTTTTTCCACTTTATAGTGAATTTGTTCAATGTCAGTGCGATAAAATGTTAGGGACATGGATGGCAATAAATAAAATAAGCTTGATTGATGTATTGATTTAACGATTAACCAAGTATTTCAACATAAAAGGCTAACAAAAATTGTGAATAAAATGCAAAAATAAATTTAATTTTTGAATTTGTCTTTTTTGAATTATTCTGTGTCTGTGGCATCTGACAATGAGTGTTTGTGAATGTTTGAGTAGTTAAGTACCTCTAGTTGGAGTCTGAGCTGCTTCCTTCATTAACTGGGGTTGAAATTGTAGCTGTAGGCCTCTGCAAGAGTCTTTGTCTGGATCGTTGATAATCCTTGACTGTGTGGTATAACTTGAAGCAGGGTATCAGGCATAGAGGTACATTGCAATCTGGGCAGTACATGCAAGTCTGGCTTCTGTTCCCTGCAGCCTTACACACTTTACAGTCTGGTTTGTACCTTGCCCTTTCATATTTATCAATGAAGTGGTGCTCAATAAGTTGTGTTGTTGTGACCTGTGGTTTTGAAGGTGTCACATTGTGTTGAAGAATAGCAGGTTCAATAAGAGACTGACATCCTGATCTTTGCTTTGACCTTTTTTTTTGCAGTGTTGTAGGTTATGTGCCCATTGACCAGGGCAGTTTCAACTAAGAAATGATATAAAAATAGGATCTGTGTGGGTAGGGGTAGCTTGCACCTAGTTGGCCGAAGTGGTCAGCACCTCCCATACTTTTGCTGTATTTTTCTGCAAGCACTGGCTTCTGAATTCTTCTGCCCTAAAGAATTTGTCTTTCTAACTGTCTTGTTTATATTATCATTGGAGTGAACAGCAGATATAAGGTTAAATCTTTTCGTATCATGCCAGGTGACTGTCGGCATGCCTTATCTTCTGTCACACAAAACACAGGATGATTTGCCTTTTTCAATTTGAGTTGCCTTTTCTTCAGTGCTTCAGGAAAATGCTTCCTATTTTCAGCTACTGTTCCAAATGCACCAATCTGAATTTCTTCAAGGTCTTGAAATAAAGCTGAAGGCTGAATGAAAAAAACTACCACAGAAGAGAATATGTCCCTTGTTGCCTATCCATCAAGAAGATCTTTCACAACCCTGAAAGTTGCCCCAACACAACCTTCATAATTTTCCTTACCAGTATCAATTTTCAATTTCATGCAGTATTATGTTTTAGCATCAGTGAGAGCAGATAGTTTGAATTCCCGCTTTTTGGCAGTTAGTGCTTGAAATATATTCCTGCCTGTGTGCAGAGTGAGGTGATTTTCTCCGTACCTATTCACTTCGTCAGTGGTCAGATCTATGGCAGTGTCGGGGGAAAAAAGTTTGAAAAAAATCAATGGCCATATATTCAGTTGTGGCACCATGAACTTTGTGCAGCCCACAGCTTCCAACATTAGTTCTATGCCATAGTTCTGGTTCAGTAGCACATTAATTTTGTCAAGAAAAGCCCAGTTTACATTAGGTCCATCCATGGACAGATGGAGCAAATGTCCTAAATTTAATGATGAGCATGCATCATCAAATGCAGTCTGCATATCAAGAGCTCTAGCATGTCCAAGAAACTTTGATGTTAGATAATGTGTTTTTACCACATTCACATCCCAGAAACGAACATGGAAATCCATTTGCTTTCGCTGCATTGATTTGTTCATGCTTTCATCAAACAGAACAATGTAACTGTTCTTGCTAAGCTGGCTCTCAAGAAGTGAGGTGAAATATGGAGCCAGTCCAAAAGAGGCCAGGTAGAAAGTTTTCCTTTCAGATAGACCAAACTGTCTGGCAATAGAACTATCAGGAAACATTTTCTGAAATTTTTTTTATTAATTCCTGTATTTGAATTAAAACTATGGTGACTTTTGACTGAAAACAGAGTCCAAATAATCTCAGCTCTGAGAGTTTCTTCCTTGGTCACAAATGATGTCACATCTGTAGGTCTTCTAGTAGTGTTAGATGTTTTTGACGTGTCCGAGGGAGTAGTGTTAGATGGTTTTGATGTTTCTGAGGGTAAAACTGCTCCTTGGGGTTGTGTTCTTTTCTGTAAAAAAAAAAAAAATGGAACACACAAATAACTTATGAGTAGGCCTAAGCTATGTATATTTACCAAGTCAAAGTTCTAAACGCATACATAATATAGTCAAACAATATTTAACTAGAACAAAAGCTAATATATAGTAATTGGGAGGGTGAAGGTATGATAATATTCTTATAATACTTATGATAAGTGAAAATCTATTAAATATCTAACTGGAAACAGCAGGCCTTTACACACTCTTCTTCATAAATAATTTAAAAAAAAAAATTTTTTGTTTGGTTTTTTGTTTTGTTTTATCTCGTTTCTGTTTGTTTAGATTTTTTTTTTAAATTTAATTTAATTTATTTATTTTTAAAATAACATAGGCCTAAGCACAAAATTGATAATTTTCATTTATCCTAATTAGGCCTACAGTGATTTGACAGATGTGATGCCACTTTCATGTATCGGCGGTTATTCATGTTATCTAGAATTGAAAACATGTAGGCCTATCCTAACTATAACCCTTCAGAGGTTGAACGGGATTTGTCTCTTCATCATAAATAAAAATTTAAAAAAAAGCATTCAAAATATATTTATTTCCAAAAAATGTGTTGAAATGACCAGTGGGACATGGGTCTGATAACAGGGTAGGCTATAGGATATGGAATCGCCATCAATTTCTATTCCTGACCATCTTAAACTGTGTCAAACATGTTCCCGTGAGCAGTTGTAAACCAAGAAATTTCATTCAAAAACTATAATTTTGGCCATGGTTAAAAATAAAACTGTAAATAGGCCTACATTGTAAATTACAGACGCAAGTACAGTAGGCTTATCTATAAACTGGACTTATTGTGATCGGGCTAGTTACGGCATCAGTTAGTCATATGTAACAGCGCTATATAACTAGGTGGAATATGGCAGGCCTAGTGATATGATTTAAGTTTACAACTTCTCTTTTTATCTTCTTTCTTTTATCTTCCAAGTTATTCAGTTGATATCATTACTGGCCATCTCCGCCAGAGGTGTAAATTCCTGGATGATACTCTAATCCTTTTCTTGTATACGGTACTTCAGGTTCGTTCAGTTCCTTCTTTGATGTTAATAGTGACTTCGTATAGTGGTAGTTTAAATGTACATGGCATACGATCAGCAACTCATAAAGATGGAATCAAATTCACTCTGATCCTTCAAAAACTTTTAATAACTTAATAAAACAAGTATAATGGGTCATTCAAATGATAGAGTTCTCATAGAAGCCTGTACTGGGTCTTTGGTACTTCAGGTTAACTCATACATGAATTCTATGTCTCGTAAACTTCCGTATTCCTCTTTAACTTATTCTTTTCTCCCGTAAACTTCCTTAGTCTTCCCAAAACCTGCTCCTCTTTCCTCATATACCAATGCTCTTTATTAGCATTCCATACTTTATTTGTTACTTAAATATCTTCCTCGACGAACTGGTCAGACAGGTCTCTATAACTGCTCCTAGCAACAAAATTCATCTCATGCATAAATAATTGTATGTACACCCTTCTGATACTTACAAGTGAGAGAGCATATCTGGTTCTTCTATAAAAGTCGACATTCACTTTTTCTTGAAAATCATATGCAATTCTGGATACTTCAAACCTTGTTCAATATGGCTCCTCTATAACATCTCTAGTTTCCTTCAAATGTTTACAGCCTTTTGATACTTTACAGATAGTCGTTATATGCTCATAACCATCCGTTTTCTTGGTACATAGTCGTAAAGTACTCATACTGAAGTGACAAATCGTGCTTCTGCAAGATTCTCCTGTAAACAAAATTCTTCTTCTTCTTCTTCCGTCCTTAGCCACCGACCGTCAAAGCAGTCAGTGGCCATTACGCCTAGAGGCGTCTTAGGGCAACAGCAGATAGGTTTTCTTTGCCATTGTTACCCATCACGCCTATTGGCGTCTTTAGGGTAACGGCAAATAAATCCATTTGCTGTTGTTTCCGTAATCGAAGTGACTGGCAAACGGGTGATCAGCCCGTTATCGAAAACAAAATTCTATTCTGTGCAAAATATAATCTCAGTTCAATACTTACAAAAAAAAACCACAGCATAAACGCTGTTCTCCTTTCAGAAATATACCTTAACTGTGAACTACAGAAACAAATACTATCTCCCGATAGAATAACACTGGCTAGTGATGGCTGGACATCTAAACATTATTCACATAAACCCTATCTGTAAAACCACAGAAGGTTTATCTTGTCCGCACAGCGATCACACCTTCTTCCTGAAGCACAACTCAGGACTCACTGTCATTTAATGACCTCTGGTCATTTCGCGTGGTGTGTTTTTTCTCGCCACTCTTCTGATTCGCTGACCCAAATCTTTTTACTTAAATTTATTGGTCGAGCCTTTTTTTTTGTTCTCGAACTTTCTATTTACAACTCAAGATAATAACTCACTATTAATTAACTTGAGCCGGTATTCTGAACCGTTGTCAGTTAGCAATACCATTATTTTCATTCATTATTTTCTCTTGTGAGCTGTCCTAACTGTTTATCTCACCTTAACAATAGCATGAATAATGCTTGGGCAAACCCCACAGTGACATTATTTAAATATGTTTTATAAATGATATAAATGAATTTATTACTTACCTCAATTGAAATGAATGATTTAATGCAACTTGAATGCGCAGACAAGTTCTTAGTGTTTTTTTCCAGTAGCCTGTGACGTTACTGCACTTTCTCCCATGCAGGTCAAATATATTTCTTTTTTACACATGATGCAATTTGCGTAATTTGCAGTTTTTCCAGGCGCTATCCATGTTTTATAACTTGGCATTTCTAGCCATTTATACTGAAAGTGACAACCAGGCATGTTTCTAAATAATAATTTCAGAGGTGGCGATGCTTGATTCGAATAGCAGACGCGAGCGTTAAAAATAAATTTGTGCGTTCACGTCATTAACGCAAACCGCCGAAAACGTCTGGAAATGGATTTAGTGCGCAAAGGGAAGTAAAAATTCTACGGTAACTGAAGTTTAACGAAAAATACCACCAAGCATCCAACATTCGATTCGTATTTTGTTTCCAGGTCCGATGCGGGAAATTACAGGCTTTTAGCCATTTTTCCAGCCTTTTCAAGGCCTGGAATTTTGTTTTCCAGCCTTTTCCAGGTCGCTACGAACCCTGCTTGTATTCTTTTTTTCTAGCTTATTTTGGAGCTTAGGCACTGACAAATTTCCCTCTTATGGACCTGTATTTTGTGCGCCAATGCATTCTAGGTCTTTTCTCTTATTTACTCGCTCTCTGTGGTTCATCTCCATGAATCTGTTGGCCTTCCTTTTCATGGCCATGTGACAGTATCTTTGTAGGACCTAGATGACTTATTTGCTTTGATTACTTATCAGTCATAATATTGCCTACATTTATACACCCTTAATACATACCCTAGCCATTCTTTCAAGCGACAATACCCATTACAATTTTTTAATCACAGAAAGGCAGTTGGTTGTTATTTACAAACAGATGACTGCCAAATTACCTTTCTGAGCAAGAATCAAATGTATCTTATTCACCTGCTGATATAGTTTGATAACTAATACACAATATTTGTAGTCTATAATCTATATTCCTTGTCCTTGTTGCCTGTTTGTAACTGTGGCTGATGAAGTGTAAAACCCGAAACGTCCATTGTTTCCTGTGCACTGTTTATTTGTAAAACTGATTCAATACCGTTTTATTTGTTTATATATATAAATAACTAATACACAATACCATAGGTCCAAAGCAACTGTATTTCCCTAACTCACACTGTCATCTGGTCCCGGCTGTCAGCACTGAAGTAGTAAGTCCTTCCTCCAAACTTCTCTGCTTTGAAACAAAACTCTCTGTTGGTATCTGTGTGACGACAGATGGTGTACCCACCCAATGGAAATGCTCCTAGTGCGTCAGTCTCCTGAAATACATACATAAACAGACTTTTATGAAACATTTAAAAAAAATTTTTTTATAAAAGTAAAACGTTCATTCATCTCATTTCTCTATCTTATTTACTCATATGTGAATCCAACATATTCTGTAAGAGGAATCCAAAAAGTAATGAAGAAGTAATCTGCTTGTACAGATGCAAACACCAATAATGCATAACTGTTGCTGAAGGACAACAGAAATATTTTGACAGTTTCAAGGTGTCAGATGAGATTTCACTAGTTTTATAATAGGCATGATTCTAGTTGTACAAGACCAGGTCATTCTGACAAAACTTCCACAGAAATACAGAAATGAAATAAACACTGCTGCTAACCTTTGCTAGATATTTTCAAATGCCCCGCTGAATGTGGAATGTTGTTTTATATTTATGGGACCAAAGATGCATCAGAAGTGTGGAATGCAGTAAGCGACTGATAGCTTGACTGCTTGCGTCAGCGAACCAGAGCTGACCAAGACCCTACTCCACCTCCAAGTGGTGGTCCTGGAAACAGGCTGCATCACTGCAGTTTGGCTGAGAGAGTAGGGATCGAAGAGGGAAGGCTAACCCGGTCCCAAAAATGCCATGCCGAAAATGGATGTGTCGGGCCGAAAGGCGCAGATATCGCAGCTTTGCTGTAAACGGCGACACAGCGTAACAAATGTCCTTTTCAGGATGAACGCAGAAGAAGAAGAAGTATTACATTTATAGCACATGAAGACCAGTCTTTAAAAAAAAAAAAAAAAAAAGCAGTAGCCTCAGATACCTTTTAGTGAGAGTTCTTCATTTATTTAAAATCTATTCTTGTAAAAATTATGTTATAGCAAACATCTAACCAGTGGAACAGGACAACTGGAGACTGGAACGGAATGAAAATGTGGTGATGTGATCCAAACTTACATGGTATTAATTCCTAAATTTTGTCATTAAAAAATGGCTTTACGTGGGAGTCATGCAACATTATATATCTTCTTGTCCCCTCCTCCTTTTTTATTCCTGATTCTACTTTTCCCCACTCTTCTGTTTAAGTATTGTGTGTTCCTATGGTGAATTTCAAACCTGAATTTACCAGGCTGACCAAAGAAAAATCAAATGCAGTGATTCACGTCCTTTTTAAATTATTATGCATTTAGATTAGTTCTCACTTCCTTTTCTGTACTGTTTGCGTATGTCTTGTTGATGATGAATACCTTGTTGGTGTACATAGGCTGTTTCTTTGTCATTCCTCCTAGTAAGACTCACATGCTACCTACTTCTGTTAACCTTATTTTTCTTTACTTGGTGTCATAACTACCATAGCATGGTACTTGACTGCAGCTGCCAATACCACTTCATTAAGCTGGACCAAATCTGCAACTACCACACCGTGGTACTTGACCAGAACTGCAAATAGAACTAAAAAGTACAGGACCAACTGCAAATGCCATTAAATGATATTTTGTTTAAAAACCTGCTACTCTCACTGCTGATCAAAACAGAAGCTACCACCATACAGTAGTGAATGAAACAGCATCTACCTTGACATAGTACTTGACTAAAGTTGCAACAACCAAAACACAGAATTTGACTAAAGTTGTAGTTACCATAACCTGGTCATGAACTATGGCTGAAACAGTACTGCAAGGTGCAACTTCTATTATATTGCACTGCATTAAAGCTACCATTTCCACTACAAGACAATGGACAACACCGCAACATCCACAACAAGAAAATGGACCAATGTTGCAATTACCACTAATGACATGAACCAAAGTTGAAACTACAACTATATGACACTGAACCAAAGTTGCAACTGCCACTATACAATACTTGACCCAAACTGCACATTATTATTGTGTTATAGTTGATCAGAACTGACATCATTGCACTCTGGGCAAACTCATAGGTGCTCAGTCTCCCTCAGCAAATGTTGAAGGGTATGAATGCTAATTCTTCCTGTTGCGTAATGGTTGTATAAACGCCGGATGCGTCCTCTCATACGTCCATCCCTGCTGGTTTTACGTTTGATGCCAAATTCCAGCAGTCTTAGACTTGATGATTCATCAATTGCATATACCACAATACAGTACCAGATCTATTCTGCAGCTACGACCACACATTACGAGATCTATGCTGCATCTACCATCACACTGTAACAGATCTATGCTGCAACTAATTCTATGTGGTAGAATACTCTCCTGCCCATGTATGCCTTGCTAAGATAGTGTAGATTATGCTGGCTTGGCCATGTTCGGCGCATGGAAGATGGATGCATCCCTAAAGATATTCTCTTTGGACATAGCAAAAGAACAGCTGAGAAACCACAACTGAGGTTCAAAGATGTGTGCAAAAGAGATATGATAGTACTTGACCTAACTCCAATATCCTGGAAGAACATAGCTGTTTGTTGGGGTTTTCTTCCTCTTCTCTTTGGGTACCCTAGGTTCTGTTTCAACCGTGAATAAATTTTGCAATATTCCCTGCCGATTTCATTGTCATTTTGGAATTCAATCTTGATGGTCTTAAAGTTTGCATGTATTATAAGTTTATGTTCAAATTTGTTGATATTATGATTCTACCGTGGTGATTCTTATTTATGCCAAGTTGTGTTAGGGTTCACGTTCATTGTTAATAATCAGTCTTTGTTGATGGACAAAGAAATCTTCATCAAGGTTACGACACAACGGTCAAAATTACTCAAACGTTGCAATGAATTCAAATTCATCAAAGAAACTCCACTGGTGACGACTGATCATGGTTTAATAAAACGACACAGTTCTTCAGAAACAGGAAACATGCGAATTCAACTCTGTAATATATTCATACAGTTTGACTGAATGCAAACTCGTAAACTAGCACATAACATGGTGCTTACATTAAGATTTTCAGACTTTATCGACTTCTATAATATACGGTTCTGTCGTCAACCAGTATTTAAATTGTAACACTATGTACTGTTATTTTATGTCTGCAAAACTAGTCTTCTAGCTCTGCTAATTTTCTTCTTCTTCCTCTTCTTCCTCGTTCGTCCTGAAAAGGACGTTGGTTGCGTTGTGTCTATTTACGCCGGAGCTGTGATATCTGCACCTTTCGGTCGACACATCCAACTTCAGCACGGCATTTTTTGGGACCGGGTTTGCCTTCCCTCTGCGATCCCTACTCGCTCAGCCAGACTGCAGTGATGCAATCTGTTTCCAGGACCACCACGTGGAGGTGGAGTAGGGTCTTGGTCAGCTCTGGTTCGCTGACCCTGATGCAAGCAGTCAAGCTATGGGTTGCTGACTGCATTCTCTATTGCTGCATCTTTGGGTCCCTGCTAGGTTTTAATTCATCATAATTATTTATGTTTGGCTTCTCGCGCCATCTTCACATCTTTGCAAATTCTACTAGCACTGTTGCCATAATACACAGTTTGTCGATAATTATCACAATTGTCTGCAAGTCTAAATAACGCCGGCCATACCTTGCTCAACGCATTATAGAGTGATTGAAATCACATTAACTCTAAAATATTTCTACTGGGCTAACCAGCCATAACGCAGACTAACACTACCTGTACAAGTGGGTAAACCAAATAGTCTAAACACTTTCGTCAGGCACTAAGGCCACATGCAGAATGTTTTGTCACTACGGTAGGTACAACGTGTCATCCCACGCTACATTACACATCAAATTGTATCTAAGTTGGTGGTGCCGTATAGTGCATACATCATGACCGAAATTAAGAACCCACGATAATTACACACCATGGGGCAACTCCCAACACTGTTGATAACACCAGCATCACCTCAGATTAGGTTAAGAAAGGCTCCTACGACAAGCAGAAGAGAAATGAACACGTCAAAAGGAACGCCAGGCAAAACACAGTTGAGGGTTATCACTTCAAGGGCACGTCATCACCATAGTCAATTATGACTGGACAAGGCTGCTACTACTACTTCCATGCAGTATTAGATTTATGCTGTAAACTAGAATAAAGCTACAGCAACCACTAGACAGTACTAGAATTAAGTTGCAACTATCAACCCACAGTACTGGAATAAAGTTGCAACTATCAAACCACAGTACTAGAATAAAGTTGCAACTATTGCAACTATCAACCCACAGTACTGGACCAAGGAGTAAAAGTCCATATCTAAATAAATCTACACTGGACAGTAGCTTGCAATGTCTAAACTCTAAAGTGGTGTGTGACTCAGCTTCAAGAATACGCAGCCGAAGATCCATTTCATCACTATCTTTAATCCATCTTACCTGATGATTTCTGTAGTAGTACAAACAATTGTCCTGCCGAAGTATAAAGTATCTTTTTTTCCACATCTTGAAGGCAGAATTTCCAAGTTTGTACATATACCCTGACATAACAGCTGCTTGAAGATCTCGCACAGGTTGAAAGTCACTGTTAGCCACACCCAGTTTAATACTGCCTTTCACTGGAAAATGACGCAGATGAACATAAGACAAAATATCATAAAGACTTTAGTTGATAAACAAATCAGTATCTGGCTACTATAATTGGCTAATGAGAAAAGTAGTGTAACTGGACATTCTGCAGGGGGAAAAGACTTAATTCAATTGAAACTTGTCACTGTGTGGTAGATAGATCTCATCTTATAGTCATTTTCTCTTCTACCATTGGGTGCAGAGGTTTCCCAGGGAGCTCAATGGCTCTCAGGGTGAACATGTAATCAAATATTAGGACAAACAGGTGATTAGCCTGTTGTGTCTGGACATGCCCTTTAACAGATTGCATTATATCGCTATGAAACCCCTGATCCTTCCTAGTTTCACTCCAGCCTTTAAACAGTAGCTATAATTGCTGGGCTTTCACTCCTCTCTACCTGAAGGTGTAGAGGTTTGCCCATTCATTCTTCTTTTACACAAAGGTGTAGAGGTTTGCCGGAGAGAGCAACATCTGAACAGACATGCAACCACTGCCTCGTTATCTGAAACTGGGAGGGCCCATTGCCAGGTAAACCATGCACAGCCTTTCGAGACAACATCCACCTGCAGTTTGGTAGATAGCTGATGGAATGAAAGAGCTGCTGCTGGTAGTAAGGGGTAGATTTTTTAAACAAGAGTTTGGTCCAACACCAGTGCCCACATTTTTTTAATGAATGGGCTGGTTTTGTAATAAAGGGATAGCAGCTGGAATGAAAGGGTTAGTCTCTAAATAAATAGGGTCTATGTTGGAATAAAGTCACCAATTTTGAAAGATGTGGCAGGTTTTAATGAAGGACTATATGTTGCAACTAAGTGTATTTTTGGTTGAGTTTAAAGTTTAAATGATGGAATGAAACGTTACTTTATGAAATGAAGCAGCAGATTGTAGAAGGAAGAGAAAGATTTTGGAATAAAAGTGTATAAACTGAAATAAAGGGTTATCAGTTTGAATGATGTTTTAAAAGTGAGAAGGCTTATAAGTTAGAAAGTTTATATGTTGGAATGATGGAAATGATGATGGGATAAAGGAAGTGATATTGATATAAAGGGGTTTTGTTGAAATAGTCAAATGTTTAAATTATGTAACAGATTTTTCGATGAAGAGATACATTTTGGAACTTGTGCACGTGCATGAGCACGTGTGTGCATGTGTTTGTGCATGTGTGCTAATATGTGTGTGTGTGTTCTTTCTTTTAGGAGTTAAGAAATATGTTAGAACAGTCTCCTAAAGTCCAACACTGCCACCTCCACATCACAGAAGTTGGCAACATAGCACAAAACAGGAAACTGCAGAGTCAGGGTTACCAACCTTCAGCTGCCAATGTCAAACATTGTCACCATCTAAGTTACAGGAGAGGAAGATCACAACATGTGAGAAGAGATAAGTGAGAGAGGCCACAAAAGTCACGATAAGGCAACTGAGAAACAAAACCAATCAGCAGTAGATCTGGCCAGATAGCAGGGGATTAGCCTGAGATGAAGGTGAACAGATAATGTTAAAAAAAAATCTGATGACAACATCTCATCTTTGATTATTTGACTTACCTAAAATTGTATTAAATATAAAACATGGTAAAGGTAGTCCCATAGTAGATACTGCTATAGTGGATTGAAGTGTCAGAGACTTCACCATACTAGGTCCAGTTTTTTAATAAGGTGGAGTGACCAGTTCCCTTCCTGGCTGCCTTTTGCCTTCCCAAACTCAAGAGAAAAGTAAGATACCCATTTACAGTTGGGTAAACTGGAGTGTGCACTATCAAGTTTCGATCCTAGAACCTAGTAACTTTTCAGCAATTTTTGTGATGAAAATTTATTTTAGGGTAATATTTAGATGTCAATTTTCACTTTTGTAACAAAGGAACTGCTAATGTTTAAAAATGTGTTAACATATGATTAAGCGCATAACTCTTGGAAACAATGACTCAAATTAAGTGAGTCATTTACCATTGACTCATCAGTAAACTTATCATCTGAGGTATCTACTAATTCTGTAGGTAAAAGCAGTAGCAATATCAATACTACTGGCTCAACAAATGGATGTGTTGGGTACACTGATGATAACATGAAAAGCCATCTGGCACCATATCTTCACTTAAAGTTGAAGTTCTGTTTGATAGTTAAAGGAGAACTATATATTTTGAACTATCTAAATTTTGTTCTTAATTTTACTGTTAGAAAGTGGCAACAAGACAGGAATTAACCTCCAAGGAGGTTAATCTGCAAGTTATAGCAGGACTAGTTCTATTAGAATCATCATTTCCCTTTTTGCTCCCCTTGGAGCATGGAGCCACTATTACAGCTGGTCCCCTGGCAGTCTACACCAAAGCATTCATATGCTCTTACAACTGTTGTTTCTGTAGCAACTTGTTTTACATGATGAGTGACAACCTTATATCAGATGCCTCATATGATGTGCCTGTTCTTCATAGGGTTTCTTAACCTTTTACGTGCCATGGACCCCTCTGATTTTCCATTGAAGGCTATGTACCTCTTTGATTGTCCAATGAAGGGTATGGAGCCCTTTGATTGTCTAGTGAAGGTAATGAATCATATTGATTTTTCAGTGAAGGCTATAGACCCCTTCTTGGGAAAAAAATGTACATAAAAGCATAATAAAAAACTACGAAGCCATTCATGTACACTATCTTCATTGCACATGAACAACTCCTTCAGTGCTCCGATCTCCTCCCTTAGATCACACAAGGAGGATCTCAGCACAGTGCACGAATTCCATAGCATCGACAAAAATCCCAATGTGTGTATATAGGAATCACACATTCTATAAATATTTTTGTGGTGGGTAGGTTTCAAATTTTGAATTTTGCCAGGGCAGCAGCTGTATGGCCTACTCTTTACAATTTCCAACTGCTGTGGGATTTTAATGTGCGCAACTTGCACATGAGCCCTCATATTTTTTGCCCTTATCCGAGAAGGCTAGGCATCCAGTTTCACTACCCAGGAGACCCGGGGGGGGGAGGGGGGGGTATGGCATCATTAAGACCACTGGTTCTGAAAAAAATTTCCATAAATTATATTCCCTGTGCTGGGAATCGAACCCGGTGGCTTTATAATTCGAGGAGAGAGAGAATAGGACTATTCACTCTCTCCTCGGAGACCCTTAGGGACTAGACCGGGATTCTGTTAGAGTGCTCATGCCATATGATCACCAATGGGATTCCCTCTCAGATGGAAGTATACAAGTAGTACTTACAGCTCTGTATCAGTTTGACAATGGCAGCATGGTTGGTGGTCAGCACATTCTGATCATTCACAGACACAAGAATCTGTCCTTCTGTGATGCCAGCTTTCTCTGCAGCACTGCCTGAATCCAAAATAAGAGTACAGGATAAGATAAGACCCAAGGACAAAAAAAGCACCAGATAGCTAGAAACGTTTGTTTTTCCTTCTATGTCTGATACGTGGGATTATTTAAAGTGTAATAAATACGTTTACAGTACTACTGTGATACGCACCCTTCAGTCAAGCACATTCATATCATGTAAAACTAACTGCTACAGAAAACACAGTTGCAAGAGCATACAAATATTTAGGTGCAAGCATTTTTATTCAGGTTTGTTTTTCTTAATCTGTGGCTATCCCTAGCCTGCCTGCAAGGTAGCAGATGGTTGGAAATTAAGTTGTTCTTCTCCTAGATGGGTTGCCTTCCTGGAACTAAGAACCTCATCTATTCAGAGCTTCTGGATTATGGCTGTGAGAGATTTGGCTCACCCCTTCTCCTGTTAAATAACAATCCCACCTAAAAAAAAAGGATAGAAGCTCCCTGCTATGAGGAGCAATAAGAGCAATGAAGAAAACAGGGCTGGCCTATTTGAGTAAGGGGTGCAAGCGTAACATACTGGTGATTGGTTATAGTTTTAACACATCAAAGAAATTAGACAATAGTTTTAATTAAACGCAAGTTATGACCCACATTAATGTTGTTTTAAAGCATGAACATATTAAACCAAACAGCAGAAAAGTCACACAGATTAAAATTAACATATTAAAATAAACAGCAGACAAATCACATGCAGAAGTAAACATGAATATATTAAATCAAACAACACACACATCACAGAAAAAAATGAACATTTTACACTAAATAACAGACAACGTCGATTTTAAAAACATATGTATATATATTAAAACCACTAGAAAGCATACCAGGATACTATTGTGTTTGGCTTTGTGTGTTTAACAGCCTGTTTACTTTTCAAAAACAAAAGACAGTACTGATATTGCTGAGAAGAAGCTTACCTGGATCCACAGAAGTAATGAAAGCCGGGTAACTGTCAAGCAGATGGAGTCCAAAGTCCTCACAGCTTGAGATTCTTTCAATAATCACTTGTCTGTCTTGATCTGAAGAAGCAAGCCACTTATTAATTTTCTACTTTCTACACCAGGTTTGATTCACAGCACAGGGAATATAATTTATGGAAATTTTTTTCAGAACCTGTGGTATTAATTATGTCACACTCCCCTCTGGTCTCCTGGGTAGTGAGACTGGATACCTAGCCTTCTCGGATAAGGGCAGAAAAATAGGAGGGCTCATGTGCAAGTTGTGCACATTAAAAATCCCACAGCAGTTGGAAATTGTAAAGAGTAGGCCATACAGCCACTACCCTGGCAAAATTTAAAAATTAGAAACCTACCCACCACAAAAATATTTATAGAATGTGATTCAAATATACACACATTGGGATTTTTGTCAGTGCTACAGAATTCGTGCACTGTGCTGAGATGCTCCTTGTGTGATCTAAGGGAGGAGATCGGAGCACCGATGGAGTTGTTCGTGTGCAATGAAGATAGTCCTTAAAAATCAAACCGAATCAAACTAATTTTCTATCCAAGTTAGTGTTTATATGCCAAATTGTTTTCCCCTATAACAGGGTTTCTCAACCTGTGGTCTACGGACACTTTCGGTGTACATGAATGGATTCTTAGTTTTTTATTATGCTTTTATGTAAATTTGTTTCCTAAGATGGGGTCTATAGCCTTCACTGAAAAATCAATATGATTCATTACCTTCACTATACAATCAAAGGGCTGTGTAATGAGATTTGGTACCTCTTGCTTTGTAGTGTAGCGCGACACACATACACACACACACAGCGCAGTAATAACACTCGGCGGATCTTGCTTTGAAGTTTGAAGACGGCGGAAATGTGAATTACGGTTAGCCAGACGGTATTGCTGAAAGTAGGAAATAGCGAATATAGGAATGAATGGCCGACTTTAAAAGTTTGCATTTACTGGACATTAAACTTAAAACTACAAGAGAACGCCTGGTTGGAATACAATTAAATAAAATTAATTCACTAAAGGAGATAGACTATGAATTATACCCAAAAGGATATTATTCAAATATAAATGGTTTTAAAAATAATTAATATTTTTCACCTTCATCACATCTGCTAAAAGTTAGCTAATAACACTGACAAACAACATTTTTCTTTCTTATATAAGAATAAGTGTTCTTAGGTCAGTTTCTTGCGCTGATTTCAAATTTGAAATCCGTTTATCTCTATCACATCGGGTTCTTAAGATATTTGTGAATAAATATATTTTTGGGAAACCGTTATTTGCTCCATTTCATTTTTACTATATAAATTATAAAAAATTAATAAAATGCAAAATAATTCCACTTTTTATACTGCTAAAAGATGCATGACATATGTTACGCTATTTTTCAAATAGTTACTGTATTTTGAAATAATTCTGAGCGAAATATGGCTTCTAGAAGTTGTAGAAATTCGGCTGATCTGTTCTGTTACGTGTGCGGATATTTTACCGATCGTGTTCACCAGAAAAACTTTACACCATTACTAAAGAAAGCATATGAACTTTATTTCGATTCGAAAGTTGATGATGCAAATAAATCTTGGAAGCCAAATGCAGTTTGTTCGACTTGTGCAAATACATTGGCAGGTTGGTTACGAAAATCGCCGAAGCATAAGTCGATGCCTGTTGGAGTGCCAGTAATATGGCGTGAACCGACAAATCACGCTACTGATTGTTACTTCTGCTTGACAAATATCCATGGTTTCACTTTTAAAACTAGAAAGTCTGTGGTTTATCCAAATATTGAATCGGTTTCGAAACCAGTGCCTCATGATCCAATCACGTGTCCGATCCCAGTTCCACCAGAACAATATCCGTTGGACGTGAATGAACCATCAGAAAGTGATAGTTTACCTGCTTTAGAAACTAATTCTGACTCGGATTATATACCGGTGAATGATGGTGTTCACTTAATTAACCATTCAGAACTTTCAGATCTAATACGTGATCTCGCTCTTACCAAAGGACAAGCGGAATTACTCGGTTCGCGACTCAAAGAATGGAATCTTTTAGCGCCAAATACTCCGATATCTAAATTTCGTCATAAACACAGAGAACTTGTTCAATACTTTGAGATGGATGATGACATTTGCTATTGCAAAGATGTAAACGGTCTAATGGTGCACCTCGGTCATGAGCACATAGTCAACGAATGGCGACTTTTCATCGACTCTTCCAAGACTAGTCTAAAAGCCGTGTTATTGCATAACGGAAATTTATTTTCATCAATTCCAGTCACCTACTCTGTTCATATGAAAGAAACTTATGACAATATGGCTATACTTTTGGCAAAAATAAAGTACAATAACTACCAATGGCGGATTTGTGGAGACCTAAAGGTCATTGCAATTCTCACGGGCATGCAGACTGGGTATACTAAATTTTGTTGCTTCCTATGTGAATGGGACAGCCGCAACAGACAGGAACATTATGCAAGAAAGGTGTGGCGTATCAGGGATCGTATGCAGCTTGGGCATAAAAATGTAATACACGAGCCATTAGTTAACAAAGACAGCATCATTTTACCACCATTACATATAAAGTTGGGGCTCATGAAGAATTTCGTAAAAGCGTTAGATAAAACGAGCAAAGCTTTCACTTATCTTCGAGAAAAGTTTCAGCAAGTTAGCGATGCAAAGATAAAGGAAGGTATCTTTGTAGGACCTCAGATTAGGAAAGTTATTGCAGACAAACAATTCGAGAACTTGTTACATGGTAGTGAACTTCGCACATGGATGGCATTCAAATAGATCGTCGATAACTTTCTGGGAAATCACAAATCTGTCGACTAAGTGCATATTGTTAAGCAGTATAGATGCATACAGAATTATGGGCTGTAACATGTCCCTCAAAATCCATTTGCTCGATTCGCATCTTGACTTTTTCCCTGACAACCTTGGCGAAGTCAGCGATGAACATGGAGAACGATTCCATCAAGATATCGCCGTAATGGAGTCACGTTATCAAGGACGGTGGAGTGTGGCTATGCTTGCCGATTATTGTTGGATGCTTCATCGCGATGTACCACATGCCATTCACTGACGAAAGTCGACTGCAAAGAAATTCAAGCCTACATAATTGTTATACTTCTTGTACGAATGATATGTAATACTGTATGCGTTGTTAAAAAACTTCAATTGCGTATTTCTAGAGATCCCGACCTGATAGAGAAAAACGGTTTGCAGATTTAAAAACAGCGCATAAAAAATTGACCAGAAAAACATAGAAATGTTAGAGAAAGAAAAAAAAATTTTTTTTTTCTTAGCCAGTGTAATTTTAAAAAATTTATTATGCATACATGCCTAACTGGATGGCAATAAAACTAGTATAGAATGAAAGCCTCATATGGGGAAAATGAAAGGATACCTAGGAAGGAAGGAAGGATATAAGTGTGTAGTGAACAGAAGAGAAAACAAGTACAGGAAAAGCACAGATTGCCTCAAATCGCCTCAAACCGAGAGATTAAACGAAAATCTTTTTGGACCTTAGGAGGTGCTTTCTCGTACATGAGATATACACATATATAAGGACAGAGCGGCACGTTGAAAATCACACACACCAAATCCAGAAGCCAGAGTGAGAAACTGGAAGACAGCATCTGCAAGAAAAGTTCTTTTTTTCACGCTGCATGCAGGGCAGATTAAATTCAGCCAATATAGTCTCACTGTGAGCTTATAAATCCTAAGAGGGTATGTAAGTTTATTAAAGATATATATATATATATCTTCTTCTTCTTCTTCGATCCTTAACCACCGACCGTCAAAGCAGTCAGTGGCCATCACGCCTAGTGGCGTCTTGTAGGGCAACAACAAATTGATTCCACTTTGCACGGTCGGTGGCCATCCTTCATACAGTGCCCCAACTCTGGTTCATTCTTTGCATCTCAGCCTCCACAGTCCTCCGCCAAGTTGTTTTTGGTCGGCCTCTCTTTCGCTTTCCTTCAGGGGTCCAAAACATAGCTGTTCTTGTGATGGCATCGGGGTCTCTTCTGAGGACATGACCAACCCAGCTCCAGCGTCTGCCAGCTATGATGGTGTGCATGTCCTCTTGCTTGCTACGAGTAAGCAGATCTTGGTTGGTGATGGTATTCGGCCAAAAGATGCGGATATATATATATATGACTAATATCATTTTATTTCAGATGTTATTTACGATTTGATTGTATCAGATATAATAAAACAAAAAAAGGGGAATGACGCTAACCAGAGATAACCTTCACCGGCATTGCATTATCAGGAAGCATAACCATTAATTGGTTAGCCAAATATATCATGGCTAGTTCTTGCCTGGAAGCTTACGACATACCAGCAAGTACATAAGTGACTCGGCATCCAGGAGTGGAAGGCAAAGGTTATATCGTACCCATGTATCATAACATGTGATTTATTCATGTATTTTGTTAATTCTGCACAGTAGACATTATCTTATCATGCTATCTCTGTAACATACTACCATGATTCATTCATTTATATACAAACACTGAAGACATGGTCGCATCATGAACAGCAGTTGGTGGTGAGATTGTTGGAACACCATGGCCACCTATTACCTTCTGTTCCAGGTTTTTATGATCAAATTTTATGATCATTCCTGATCGAGAAACTAAAGACTTGAAGACCGTTGATCCTGCTAACTGAAGCCTAGAGGTCAACCAATCTTCAACACCTTAGTCCCCCGTAGTTATAGGGTGGGCTGAAGGACAGTCTGTTTATTCAAGTGTGTCTCAGGAACCTCGAGCAGACGTGGCTAATAACAGATGAGTTTTATGTGTATCCATCCAACAAACACTGTCAGCAGTTTCTAAAACGACTGTCTATGATGAGAACTAGATAGCGAGAGATATCAAAGAGATACTGTGACAAACTTTTGTGTAATTTCAGTGGAAGATAAATCCAAGACTTTTTCTATTATTTAATTTGTAACTATAAATAATCATACATTTTACCATCTTCCAACACCCATTTCTCATTACAAGAATATATAGATGTACATAATAAATTATGAAATTGTACTCATTTGACTTGGTAAATTTTTAACTGTTAAATTTTGAGTTACTTTTTCTAATTTAATTATATTATCACATAGGGTTATTATAGCGAAAGTAGCAACTTATACTTCTGAAGCCTAAATCTATTGTCCAGCTCAGAGTATTCACAGCTGTAACTCACTTGTGATAAGAGTGTACTTCTCGGGCACTGGAACTTCATCCTTTCTGGAGAGAGATTCTACTTCTTCTCTACCACTATCATCACACTAGGAAAACCTTTCGCTACATTGGGGGCTCTTTCGCGGGATATTATTTTTTTATCCTGAGCCACTATCTATGTATTCTTCTATCTTGAGCCACAAATAGTTTGTAAAAATAAATTTTTTTGAAAAATTCTAAAACTTAGAAATTTTTCGTAATAATAGTACCATTGAGTATGAAGTAAATAGGAAACGCTCACAAGGTTTTAAGGAGTTGTCTTGTTCAAAGTAATTAATTGATTTTAGTTAAGTTAGTTGGTTAGTGAAGATAAAATTATATACCCTCTGGTAAGTAAGCATCATGGCTGATTTGGTGAAGTTTCGATCTGCAATCATGCAAGAGGGAAAGGATGTAGGATTGACAGGTGATGCTCTTATCCAGTATGTCACAAAGGAAGTGGATAAACATATGGACAGAGAGGAAAGAAAACTACAAGCAGAGGAGAAAACAAAATCACAAGTCTACTGTTACACCAGTAACCATGGCAACTCTCCGTATTGTACAGAGAGGGGACGAAAGACATCCCACCCCGACTAGATATTGTTCGGAACACCATGGCCGGGATCATCTGGAACATTTGGTTAGTCAGCAACGAGTATTAAAAAAGCTGCAGAAACCAACCAGAACCATAGGAGGTAGGAACCAGGGCTGTACCAAACAATTGATGGATACATACCCCACTTCGGTATACTGCCCCTTACAATAGAAATAGGTGTGGGTCCGGCAATGTTGTTGTTTGGCCGTCCACATTCATGGTCCACTGGAAGCATTGTTGCGGACATGGACTGAACATTAGCAAGCACAAGCACTCAAGGGTGAGATTGACTATTTCTTAAAAGAGAAAATTATTTCAAAGTCTGAATCTCCCTACAGCTCAAGTGTGGTGCTATTAAGGAAGCCTAGTAGTGAACACAGGTTATGCATTGATTATAGGAAACTAAATGCTATCACTGAATCTCAGGTAGACCCATTACCTGACACCAATCAGTTGTTTGCTACATTGAGTAAGGCTCGGTATTTTTCAAAAGTAGATCTAAGCAAGGGATACTACCAAATACCAGTGAAACCAGAAGTTAGGAAACTGTTAGCTTTTAGTACACTGGATGGACATTACGAGTTCAATGTACTCCCATTTGGTTTAAAGAATGCTCCAAGTATCTTCTCCAGAATGATGAGGAAATTGTTGGGACCATTACAAAATCCTCATATCACCAACTTCATGGATGATATTCTGATTGCTACCACTACATTCGAGGAACAGGTAGTAGCACTCTCCATGTTGTTGGATAGACTGAGAGAAACGGGATTGACAGCACGTCCAACTAAGTGTCATATTGGATGTGAGACATTGGAATTTTTAGGTCACACTATCTCAACAGGGCAAATGTCTCCTGACCCAAAGAATGTAGAGAAAATGAGAAAAGCACCAAGACCACAAACTAAGAAGGATGTAAGATCCTTTGTGTCACTGTGCGGGTTTTATCAGAAATATATACCCCATTTCAACTCATTATGCGCGCCATTAACCGACTTAACCAAAAAAGGTCAGCCGGATAAAATACAATGGACCACGGAGTGTGAACAGGCTTAAACAGAGTTGAAAAATAAGCTGACAAATAAACCTATCCTTGCCCTTCCCGATCTCTCACAAGAATTCGTACTAAGAACGGATGCTAGCAATGTAGGCATCGGAGCAACATTACTACAGCAGGCAGACACACCGCCACATATGCTATTACCAGTAGCTTTTGCCAGTAGAAAGTTAAATACAGCTGAAAGAAATTATTCTACCGTTGAACGTGAATGCCTCGCTTTGATCTGGTCGATCAATAAATTTGCCCCTTTTCTTTACGGGAAACACTTCATTGTGGAAAGCGATCACCAGCCTTTGATGTTTTTAGCAGTGTCTAAAAAATTTAATTCACGACTTTTAAGGTGGAGTTTACTGTTATCTCCATATTCGTTCAATGTGAGATACATTCCAGGACGGGACAATCTTGGACCCGATTTTTTAAGTCGTCATCCTATCAAAGGAGATAGAGAGAGACAGAAAAGTAAGGAGGAACTGCAGCATGAGTTACCAAAAAGTTAACTGTGCATGCACTGTTTTAAAGAAGAGGGCTCTGTAACGAGATTTGGTACCTCTTGCTTTGTTGTGTAGCGCGACACACATACACACACACACAGCGCAGTAATAACACTCGGCGGATCTTGCTTTGAAGTTTGAAGACGGCGGAAATGTGAATTACGGTTAGCCAGACGGTATTGCTGAAAGTAGGAAATAGCGAATATAGGAATGAATGGCCGACTTTAAAAGTTTGCATTTACTGGACATTAAATTTAAAACTACAAGAGAACGCCTGGTTGGAATACAATTAAATAAAAATAATTCACTAAAGGAGATAGACTATGAATTATACCCAAAAGGATATTATTCAAATATAAATGGTTTTAAAAATAATTAATATTTTTCACCTTCATCACATCTGCTAAAAGTTAGCTAATAACACTAGTCAACAACCAAAATGTACCAGAAATGAAAATAGCTGATCTTAACTAATTTTGGTGTGCTGAAAACGAAAATGACATTAAAAAATGTTGATTGGCTCTAGCTTTCAAGATATATGCTACTAGTTTATTTAATTACGGTAAATTTATATATATATGACGCAACTGTTGTGGGCGATTGCATAATTTTTTCTAATGACCAATAAAAATGTTACTAGAAGTTGATGATGCAATCCTACCTATGATTACATCACCTTTGTGTATAAATACCTTATCTCTGATAAAATTTTGCCATTAGTTAGTGCATTTGTCCTTATCAAAAGTATCGTAGTTAGAAATGCCAGAAGGCGTACAGTTTGTATTTTGGCTGCAGAATAGGAGATCAAGATAAGAGCTGGGTGCCACACATATGCTGCAATACATGTGCAGCACATCTTAAACTGTGGTTGACTGGCAAAAGGCAAGCTATGCCTTTTGCAGTCCCAATGATTTGGAGAGAGCCCACTGATTATCTCAACAACTGTTACTTTTGCATGGTCCCTCCAATTGGGAAAGGCATATCAAAGAAGAAAAAATGGACTGGAATATCCAAACATCCCCTCTGCAATACTTCCGGTACCACATGGCGATGACCTACCAGTTCCCAAAGTGCCAGAATCCTTTTCAGCTGCTTCCACTGATGAAGAGGACATTGGTGGTCCTGAACCATCAACCTCAAGTGACACAGATTTTGAGCAAACTACATCCACTAACCCAAGTAGAACTGAATGATCTTGTAAGAGATCTGAATTTACCGAAGAACAAGGTGGAGCTTTTGGGTTCCAGATTGCAACAGTGGAATCTCCTGGCAGAAGATGTTACAATTTCTGTGTATAGGAAACCGCCAGAAGCCGCTTATTACATTCTTTTTCAAAGAGGGTGACCTTTCTGCGTGCCACAACATTTCTGGTTTAATGGCAGCCCTCAACATCAATTACATACCGGAAGAGTGGAGGCTTTTCATTGATTCATCCAAGACAAGTCTTAAAGCTGTTTTGTTGAATAATGGTAATGTGTTACCGTCAATTCCAGTTGGTCACGCAGTTCATATGAAAGAAACTTATGAAAACATTAAGCAGCTTTTGAAGTGTATAAACTACGATCATCATCATTGGTCACTTTGCGGTGACTTAAAAGTGGTCGCTCTTTTGCTTGGACTACAGGGTGGATACACCAAGTACTGTTGCTTTCTCTGTGAGTGGGATAGCCGTGCACGAAGTGACCATTACATCAGAAGACATTGGCCAATCAGGCAGTCATTGCAGCCTGCAGTAAGAACGTTGAGAACCCAGCAGTTGTCGACACCAGCAAGATTTTGTTGCCACCCTTGCACATTAAGCTGGGTCTCATGAAAAACTTTGTCAAGGCAATGGAGAAAACAGATGAGGCTTTCAAATACCTCATCAGAAAATTTCCAAGACTGAGTGAAGCTAAAATAAGAGAGGGAGTATTTGTTGGTCCGCAAATTCGAAAACTTCTTCATGATGACGAGTTTCTTTGCGTGTTGCATGGCAAGGAAAAAGCAGCATGGCTAGCATTTAAGTCAGTGGTGGACAATTTTCTTGGAAACAACAGATCTGATAATTACAATGAAATTGTAGAAAATCTCCTTCAGAAGTATAAGAGTCTTGGCTGCAACATGTCTTTGAAAATTCATTTTCTGGATTCTCATCTGGATTTCTTTACGTCAAACTGTGGAGCGGTCAGTGATGAGCATGGTGAACGATTTCACCAGGACATTGCTGCTATGGAGACAAGGTATCAAGGCAATTGGAGCCCTTCAATGCTTGTTGATTACTGTTGGACTGTGACAAGAGACACCTCATCGATTGACTACAAGAAGCAAGCAAAGAGAGCTCGAACAGCGACTGAATAATGACGGAATGGGTTCAAATGTGCCTTTTTAAAGCATGATATGTGAACTTTAAATAATGTTTTTATTTTTTATATCATTTTATGTTAAAATATCAATTAATTGAGTATGTAACCACAATTTTTATAATGCTAAAGTAGAAAGACTAGCTGTTTAGCCCAGAGAAGTAAACAAGCATACATTATTTGTATTACTGTAATGTAAATTCATCATTTTAAAAAAAACCAGAGCCAATTGGTGAATTTCATTATGATATTTGAAATCAGCATGTCAAAATCAATAAGAAATGGTACATTTAATTTCTAGTACAAAAAACTTTTGAAAATTTGTTGACTAGTGTAATCTTTAAAAATTTATTATGCATACATGCCTAACCGGATGGCAATAAAACTAGTATAGAATGAAAGCCTCATATGGGGAAAATGAAAGGATACCTAGGAAGGATATAAGTGTGTAGTGAACAGAAGAGAAAACAAGTACAGGAAAAGCACAGATTGCCTCAAATCGCCTCAAACCGAGAGATTAAACGAAAATCTTTTTGGACCTTAGGAGGTGCTTTCTCGTACATGAGATATACACATATATAAGGACAGAGCGGCACGTTGAAAATCACACACACCAAATCCAGAAGCCAGAGTGAGAAACTGGAAGACAGCATCTGCAAGAAAAGTTCTTTTTTTCACGCTGCATGCAGGGCAGATTAAATTCAGCCAATATAGTCTCACTGTGAGCTTATAAATCCTAAGAAGGTATGTAAGTTTATTAAAGATATATATATATATATATGACTAATATCATTTTATTTCAGATGTTATTTACGATTTGATTGTATCAGATATAATAAAACAAAAAAAGGGGAATGACGCTAACCAGAGATAACCTTCACCGGCATTGCATTATCAGGAAGCATAACCATTAATTGGTTAGCCAAATATATCATGGCTAGTTCTTGCCTGGAAGCTTATGACATACCAGCAAGTACATAAGTGACTCAGCATCCAAGAGTGGAAGGCAAAGGTTATATCGTACCCATGTATCATAACATGTGATTTATTCATGTATTTTGTTAATTCTGCACAGTAGACATTATCTTATCATGCTATCTCTGTAACATACTACCATGATTCATTCATTTATATACAAACACTGAAGACATGGTCGCATCATGAACAGCAGTTGGTGGTGAGATTGTTGGAACACCATGGCCACCTATTACCTTCTGTTCCATGTTTTTATGATCAAATTTTATGATCATTCCTGATCGAGAAACTAAAGACTTGAAGACCATTGATCCTGCTAACTGAAGCCTAGAGGTCAACCAATCTTCAACACCTTAGTCCCCCGTAGTTATAGGGTGGGCTGAAGGACAGTCTGTTTATTCAAGTGTGTCTCAGGAACCTCGAGCAGACGTGGCTAATAACAGATGAGTTTTATGTGTATCCATCCAACAAACACTGTCAGCAGTTTCTAAAACGACTGTCTATGATGAGAACTAGATAGCGAGAGATATCAAAGAGATACTGTGACAAACTTTTGTGTAATTTCAGTGGAAGATAAATCCAAGACTTTTTCTATTATTTAATTTGTAACTATAAATAATCATACATTTTACCATCTTACAACACCCATTTCTCATTACAAGAATATATAGATGTACATAATAAATTATGACATTGTACTCATTTGACTTGGTAAATTTTTAACTGTTAAATTTTGAGTTACTTTTTCTAATTTAATTATATTATCACATAGGGTTATTATTGCGAAAGTAGCAACT
This sequence comes from Oreohelix idahoensis, assembly GCA_024509875.1. Taxonomy (NCBI): domain Eukaryota; kingdom Metazoa; phylum Mollusca; class Gastropoda; order Stylommatophora; family Oreohelicidae; genus Oreohelix; species Oreohelix idahoensis. The sequence goes on from JAMPIV010015425.1 coordinate 334,459, forward strand.
TATACTTCTGAAGCCTAAATCTATTGTCCAACTCAGAGTATTCACAGCTGTAACTCACTTGTGATACCAGTGTACTTCTCGGGCACTGGAACTTCATCCTTTCTGGAGAGAGATTTTACTCCTTCTCTACCACTATCATCACACTAGGAAAACCTTTCGCTACAGGCTGCATACCGTATTTCTTCTTGGATTGAACATGAGGATGATCAGTTATCGAGTGGCGATGACAGTTCAGATTCAGAATATATTTTGCCCAGCAAAGATATATGTAATCAAAACACTGAATCAGATGAGAAGGGGGTGTTTCCCCTAGCTGGTTCTGTCAGTAGTACTAGCACTAGAAATGCCAGGCCAGTGAAAAGACAACAAGGAAAAGATAAAGCTCCCATGAAGAAAAGATTAAGAGAAGATAGGCCTACATCTAGATCACCCCATAGAGAAGCAGAACCCACAAGTACTGATGGTAATACAAGTACAATGAATGAGGAAATTAGGTGGAATGAAGTTGATGCTGGCTCAACACAAAATGCTTTCCGCTTTGTACCGCCTCATGCTAAGATTACACGTGTGAATCCAAATATTATACCTGATGATTCTTCTGCATTTTATTGTCTCAAAGCTCTTTTAACTAATGAGATCATAGATGAGCTTACTGTTTCTATAAGATCGACTCTGTCAGTCAAATTCAGAAACGGCGACAAAAAGATCTGTCCATCAAAACTGGTATCCAGTTACATCTCCAGAACTGTGCAAGTTTTTTGCTGTGATAATAGCAATGGGGATTGTGAAAAAACCAGCCATTAGTGATTATTGGTCTAATGAAGGCTTTATGCAAACTCCCTGGTACAGACAGATGTTTACACGGGATAGGTTTCAGATGTTATATCGCACGATGTTTCATGTGAGTGATGTAGACGTACAAGGTAAAGCAAAGATCGAACCATTTCTACAGAAAATGTTATCTAGATTCCAGGAAGCATTTTACCCTTACAAGGAGCTGTCTTTGGATGAAATGGTAATTGGATGGAAAGGCAGATGGGTTCACAAAATGTTCAATGCCTCTAAACCCAAAAAAATATCATGTGAAGACATTCAGTCTTTGCGACAGTAGCACAGGGTATGTAGTAAAGTTGTTGATATACTTTGGAGCCAATACTTCTTACGGTCCAGATATTGATGTAAATAGCCAGCAAGCCATCAAAGTTTTTGACACTTTGCTACAACCATGTGGAAAAGGTCATCACATCTATGCTGATCGATATTACACAAGTGTGCCGTTGCTTCAATATCTGAATAACAGGAGTCAATTTTTCACTGGGACTGTCAATGTTAATCGAAAGAACTTCCCAAAAGAGCTGAAAACTACACAGCTAATGCATATGGAAATGAAATGGTATATGGAGCAAGAAAAAAGATTTTTATGTGTAATGTTTAGGGACAAAAAAGCAAAAAAACCATGCATTCTTGTATCAAGCTGCGCAACAGTGGAAAGCAAGGACATCACCAATCGCTTTGGTGAAACAAAAAATAAACCATTGATTATTACAATCAACGCATGAATGGATGTAACAGAGTGGACCAAAGCATTGTAACATATGGCACATTTAGCAGAAGAACAAGAAAGTGGTGGAAAAAAATTTTCTTCTGGATTTTTTAAATAGCTAAGCTCAATGCGTATAAATTATTTGCACTGTCAAGAACAACAAATGCCAAAAAACAGAGCCTTCCCCAATTTAAAAGGCAACTTGTCAGTGAGCTCTCTCTTGTTGGGGCTGTGAATTTCCAGCAAATTCCTCCCAGGATTGGACATGGCAATCAAGTGAACAATCCGGTCAACAGACTAGGAGGAACAAACCATATCTAAAAATCAAAATTTCATTGCAACTGTGTCGTTTGCAGCACCCCTCAAGTAAGGTTCAGGACATCCTTTTATTGTAAAGGATGCACAAATAATCCCCATCTACATCCAAATAACTGTTTTGCTGCTTATCATGAAAGGAAATAGTTTGTGGTAAATGTAAATATCAGTTGTGTATAAAGTTGTGTACATAGTTTATTTTTGTCATGATTTTTCAATATGTGACCTGAACATTTCAAAAGGAAACAACATTTTTATTTATTATTCAAAACAACTGAAACTTGTCTGTGTTCCGTATAATTGGATGAAAGTGGTTCTAGGAGTTCCAGGCTTCCAAATTGGATTATTTTTGTGGGTAAGTACAACTTTTTTCCAAATTTTTATTATTTTTAAATTGTTTTGCACTCATTACTGTAAATGTTGCATGCATGTTTAACAACACTTAACAAATTAAGTTAGGTGCATGTCAAAGGGGTTTCATTTCTTTATATTCAGATATATACACTTTATGTTATCATTATAAATAAATTATTTAATGCAAAATCAGTAAAGGTAGTCATGTCTGTAAATATAGGCTTAAAATACAAGTATTTGTGCGCTTTATCTAAATATACCAAAAAAATTCAAATTGTGATAAAAACTTTATTTGTGCTCAAAAACAACTGCAACTTTCCTACATTATGTGAAAATAAATGTACTTTAAAATGAAAGTTGGTTTAGGGGTTGAAGTTTACCAGGATTAATTACACATATTGATAAGAACAATTTTTTTTATATTTTTTATCTTTTTATATATAAGTGGGAAGATAACATCAAGAGATGGACAGGAAAGAGTCTATCAGAGTGCACCACCAAGACAAGAGACAGAAGACGTTGGAGATCCATTACAGCCAACCTTCGTTGTGGAGATGGCAACTGATGATGATGATCTTTTTAAATTTTTCTGCATTCATTACTGCATATGTTGCATGCATGTTTAAAACCATTGAACAATTCAGTTAGGTGCATGTCAAAGGGGTTTCATTTCTCTATATTTAGATATATAACACTTCATTTTATCATTATAAATAAATTATTTAATGCAAAATCAGTATAGGTAGTCATGTCTGTAAATATAGGCTTAAAATATTTGTGCGCTTTATCTAAATATACCAATAAAATTCAAATTGTGATAAAAACTTTATTTGTGCTCACAAACAACTGCAACTTTCCTACATTATGTGAAAATAACTTTGCACCCTACCACAGTCGGGACTAAGGAGGGTTGGGATCTGTTTTTTACCTGCTTGCCAACCAATCTGATTACGGAAACAACGATAGATTGTTTGGTCTGTTTCTGTTCCACAAAGACGCCACTAGGCGTGGTGGAAACAGCGACAGATTGATCAATTTGTTGTTGCCCTAAGACGCCACTAGGCGTACTGGCCACATACTGCTTTGCCGGTTGGTGGCTAAGGATGGAAGAAGAAGAAGAATACTAAGAGTTAATAAAGAAATAATCTAACATAATAAAAAATATTATAAACATATTTGGGTTTTCTGCTTTTATTATTTTATGACGTCAGTGGAAAAAATGTAACCTAAAAACTTCCAGTCAAAATATGAGGTTAACATTTTAAAATATTTCTTATATGCTTATGTACCGATACATGGACACACTTTTAATAAAACAAACAAAACCATATTTTAATCTCATATACAATATTACTGATATAATTTTACAAATGTAGGAGTGTAAATGTGAGCTTGGAAACAACACGTGTGTTATGCAATCTTTCATTTTAAAAGGTTATTGCCAAAAAATTATCATACAGTTATAGGAGATCAAGTAACTATTGAGTTATTCAGTTTGGAACAGAAATGATTCTAATCAAGAGAACAGGTCAAAAATTGAATGAAGCAGCATGTTTCCAACAATTTTATCCATCATTTCATTATGAACACAAGAAGTTAAAAATCTTTAGGACAACTTTATTTCTGATGGTGGGTTTTGTTTGCAACTACTAAACTGGTAGTGATTATCTTAAATTATTTTGTTAGAACTGGTGAGATTTTCATCTCGGGGGTAACTTTTGTTGTCACTATTATCATCAAATGAATAACATATGCAACGCAATGCACGCTAAAACAAATTCAGGTTATTGTTTGCATGTATGAATAAATATTATTTGCAAAAAATCATTAATGTGTGCAGTCTGAGTTTCCGTTTGGCTAAGTGGTTAGAATGCCTCTCACAGCAAAGGTACAGGGTTTCTGCATTCAAAACCTGGTAGCGTCATGCTCTAGCTTCTCAGCTGTAAATGGGTACCTGTTGCTGTCTATTTGGCATTTTTTTTTTTTTTTTTTTTTTTTGCGTTCGCCCGCTAATACTCGAGGCGAAATCTCAGGTTATTATTTTATGTCTAACCTGACATTGATTTTACGTGAGTATCCCTTTATTTCTTGTACAGAGACAGGTGTCCCTCGCCATTCAGGCAAATACTCGCCGATTTCGGAGGTACCCATTGCAGCTGGGTCGGCTCAGGAGCCGCCAGTCCCTGGTCGACGACACTCCTTCAAATGTCCTCGCCAGGTCTCGAGTTAATCCAGTCCAAATCCCGGTCGACGAAACATCCTCAAATGCCGTCGCCCTGGTTTGATCCTGTATCACCCGGTCGCCAGAGCGGTGTTGTAACCACTATGCTAGCGCGGCTCCCTCTATTTGGCATATATATTAAAGACATCAACCTATTTAATTCTTTTGGTGGTCTAAGATAGAGAACTGGTGATTTACATTAGTGACATGTTTGATAACTCCGCCAATGCCGGTCCCAAGCCCGGATGAAAAAGGAGGAGGGCGGCCTGCATGGAGGCCGTAAGGAGGCAGCCCCTCCACCATGCAAAGGCACAACAGGCCAATCACCTGTTTGCTTTAAATCATGATTACGCGAACTACAAGAGAGAAAACCGGACTGATTCTAAAGGCGACGAACTGGAACGGACTACGGACTACGACTTATGGAACTTGGAACACAAGAAGTATAAATGGGAAGGAAGAGGAGCTGGTGGAAGAGATGAGGAAAGCAAAACTAGAAATCCTGGCTATAACGGAAACGAAGAAAAAAGGACAAGGAGTCATGGATCTCGATGGCAACACGTTGCTCTACAGTGGTGTACCCATATCTGAAAGAGCTAAAGGGGGCGTGGGTTGCATTGTGGCCCAAAATCAAAAAGATAGTATCAAGGGATGGAACTTTATCTCGGAGCGCATTATGGTTGTAAAACTAAAAGAAGGAGAAACCATAGTCAACCTGGTCATAGTGTATGGGCCAAATGAGGATGAGAGAGCAGAGGTCAAGGAGGAATTCTTCGAGCTGCTTCAAAGGACAGTGGATGACTGCCTAGATGAAGTTATTATGCTCGGAGATTTTAATGCCAGAGTTGGAAATGACCATGCTAGATGGGGTGGAGTTATCGGAAGATATGGAGAAGATACTCTCAATGACAATGGAAAGCGACTCCTTAGATTCTGCAGTGAGCAGAATCTGATCATTACAAACACAAAGTTCCCCCATAAGCGCATACATGCATACACTAGATGTGAACCAACCAAGAATGAGAAGTCAGTGATCGACTATGCCATTGTTCGGAGAAGCTCATTCAGATATGTCCGAGATGCAAGAGTCTGGAGGGGGCCAGAGATTGGAAGTGATCACTACCTGCTAACAATCAAACGAACAACTGAAAGAGTTGCTCAGCCTAGGAACTGCCCAACATCACGCAAGAAACAAAGTAAACGAACAGGAGAAATGAGCATTAGGACCTACAAGCTGAGAGAGCCAGAAATTAAGACCAGATATCAGGGGCTTATTGCTACAGCAGTGAGCAATACAGAAGAACGACCTGATGACTTGGAAACCCTCTGGAATAAATTCAAGGATATCATAAAGACAGCTGCTGCAGAAGCATGCGGTGAAGTCCGACTTGGGAACCAGAGAAAGAGGACACCTTGGTGGACAGAGGAAGTCAAAGAGAAAATAAGAGAGAAGAAAATGGCATGGAAACAATACTTAGGAGCTAAAAACACAACAGGACAAATGGAAAAAATATAGAGAATATGTGACACTCAGAACAGAAGCAAAGAACAAAGTGCTAGCAGCAAAACAGAAGTCCTGGGAAGAATTTGGAGAAAAGCTAGAAAAAGATGCACAAGAAAACCAGAAATTGTTCTATAAGACCCTAAAGAACATGAGGAAAGAAAAACAATGCCCTCTCAAATTTATAAAGGACAAGCAAGGCAAATTGCTTACTGCCCCGAAGGAAGTAATGGAAAGATGGAAAGAATATTTCTCAGAACTCCTGGATGGTGAGCATGATGAAGCATCAGAAATGATAACCACTGACACAGAAGAGGAAACCAATGATGGTGAAGATGACATAAAGATGGAAGAACTGAGGGCAGCACTAGAGAAAATCAAGATGGGCAAAGCAGCAGGGCATGATGGTATAACACCAGAAATGGTTAAGTACATGGGAGCATCAGGCGACCTATTACTCTTAAAGGTCCTACAGGCAGCATGGTGCAACAAGACCATACCAAAGGATTGGGAGATTGCCATCATAACACCAATTTTCAAAAAGGGTGACAATCGACAGTGTGGAAACCATAGAGGCATATCCCTTCTCAGTGTCCCTGGTAAAATCTACTCTAGAATCCTAGAGCAGAGACTCCGACGCCTAGCTGAGCCACAATTGGATGAGGTCCAGTGCGGATTCCGAGCAAACCGAAGTACTCAAGACCTAATCTTCACACTCAGACAGCTGAGTGAAAAGGCCCTTGAGTATAAGAGTGAGATCCATCTTTGTTTCATAGATCTGGAAAAGGCATTTGACAGGGTCCCCTGGAGCAAACTTTGGGACTGTTTGGCAAGGAAGAATATTCCAGCACCTCTGATTCATGCTATACAGAGCTTCTACAAGTCTTGCAGAAATTATGTGAGGACAGCAAACCATAAGTCAGAAGAGTTCAGGACCACCACTGGTGTAAGACAAGGTGATATCCTATCACCTTACCTCTTCATACTCCTTATGGACGATGTCATCAAGGCATGTAAGGAGAGAACAAGAAAGTATTCAGTGGGGTACTGGAAGATGAGACAGGTCTATATTTCGGAGCTGGCATTTGCTGATGATGTTGCCCTGATTGCTAAATCAGAGGCACATCTCCAATCCAACCTGCAAGTCTGGAAGGAAGAGCTGGAGAAGAGAGGGATGGTCATAAGCAGCTCTAAAACAAAATCCATGGTGATATCACGAGAAGAAAGAAAACATCAGATTAAGTTGGGAGAACAGGTCCTGGAGCAGGTCGACCACTTTAGATATCTCGGAGCTATTATAGACCGAAAGGGAGGCATCAAAGAAGAGTTGGCCACTCGAAAAGCAGCGGCTGGGAGACTTTTTCAGGCCATAAATCGTGGATTCCTCAGCAAGAAAGAGGTTGGTAAGAAAACGAAGATGGCTGTATACCGCTCCACCTATGTCCCAGTCTTGACATATGGATGCGAGTCGTGGGCAATGACTACAACCCACAAAAGCCAGATCCAAACCTCAGAAATGAGGTATCTGAGGAAAGTGGTTGAAGTAACAAGAAGAGACATGGTCCGCAACCAGACGATCCGTCAAGGCCTAAAATCCCATCCGCTGCAGACCCAAATAGAACAGTCCCCAACTAAGATGGTTTGGCCATGTCTGCAGAATGGGAGAAGATCGGCTACCACGACAAGCATGGGAAACAAAGAGCCAGGGATCCAGACCTCCAGGACGACCCAGAGTCCGCTGGGAGGACAACATTAGACAATCTTTGAAGGACCGAGGACTAGAATGGAACCAGGCCAGGAAGAAGACAGCTGATAGAATGGTCTGGCGCTCTCTCTTCCAAACCTCTACACCTCACGGTAGAAGGGGAACGACTAAGTAAGTAAGTAAGACATGTTTGATTTGTGGTTATCTTCCCCTTGTCTTATGTTGACCTGGGGCGGGGAAGGTCTTGAATTGTTGTCACGTCTTAAGTCACTATTCACATGACCATATACGGAGTGGCTTTGCCTCTCGCTTGAGGAAACGCCCTGGTCTTGTGTTTAGTTTCGCTCAGGTCTGTGCTTGTTTGCACATGCGCAGGTTTTGGCGCAAAGACCGGGAGACTTCCGTCTTGGCAGTGTACCCTGGGCGTTGTGATCGGACAGAGGTCCGAAGATTTTTCCTTGCCATCTTTTCGGGGGATTTGGAAGTTCATTGTATGACTTGAGATGTCATCTTTCCTTCCCCTAGTTAATTCTGTATGCCAGGAATGGCAGTGTTGTGTTTAGTGTTTTATAGGATTCTGAAACAAGGTAATAGTCATTTTTGATCTTCTCGTATGCCTAGGTTAGAGAAGTACATTTGATTACCTTAAGGCGACATGTTGAACAGAGCTCACAGCTGATATGTTATATAGAGCCCCATTATTGGTGCTTGATACGGTAACCAAGACCAAGTTGTCTTTTGAACATTAGAAGCCCAGAGAAAGTTATCTACTTGAGTAACCCGCTATGCAAGCGGTAGGATTGGCAGGAATCTGTACACGGAAAGATAAAACACTAAGGTTACCTTATATTTGAGGCCCGCTACTTGCGGCCTGATGCTGTCGCCATAGAGGCCCGTTGTTACGGCCTTTATTCTTCATGAGAACAAGTGCCTGGCATGTGATGCCAGAAGAAGTCATAGCCTTTTGTTAGGCAATTGAAACCGCCTTTCCCGTGCGGTATATTTGCAAAGGGGTACCTGACGGGTTCTGTCAGAGTACCAGAACTTCAGTATATGAAAGCAGAACGTAGATTGACAGGCCATTATTGTTGGCACCATATATCTGAGTTGATGCAAAGTGTTAACCATCATTACCATCATATAATGTCCATGATTCTTGTGCCAATGACTGTGTCGTCCATACTATCGTACATCGTATAATAAATATTGTGAAACGTCAGCAGTATTACCTACCTTCACTGACTTCTGCATGTGGGTGAGTGGGTTCAGTGTATAGCTGTCCAAGAGCCTAAACGCATTCGTCTACACCCACACTTACCACATCATCCCACATCATATTCCAAGTACTACATGCCTGAAAACATGTATGCTGTTTGTGTGAATGTATTCATTACACCCTGGCAGCGCCTCACGCTGGTGACCCAGATATACACCGCAACATTGGACTGTCCAGGTGATAAAATGACACGCCCACTCTACCAACTTTAACATCACGCACAAACAGACTTTTACATCTGGTAGACCAGATTCGTGGGGTTTTAAGCTACACAGGACGGTGGTAAATAGGTCAACGACTGCTGACCCACATAAACACTGGCGTTAGCATCTTTATGATATTACTACATGGACCACAGCTGCTACAGAAGTGGAGTGACACTGTTCTACTAATAACACTAGTCAACAAATTTTCAAACGTTATTTGTACCAGAAATTAAATATACCATTTCTTATTGATTTTGACATGCTGATTTCAAATATCATAATGAAATTCACCAATTGGCTCTGGTTTTTTTAATGATGAATTTACATTACAGTAATACAAATAATGTATGCTTGTTTAATTCTCTGGGGTCTTTCTACTTTAGCATTATAAAAATTGTGGTTACATACTCAATTAATTGATATTTTAACATAAAATGATAGAAAAAATAAAAACATTATTTAAAGTTCACATATCATGTTTTAAAAAAGCACATTTGAACCCATTCCGTCAATGTTCAGTCGCTGTTCGAGCTCTCTTTGCTTGCTTCTAGTAGTCAATCGATGAGGTGTCGCTTGTCACAGTCCAACAGTAATCAGCAAGCATTGAAGGGCTCCAATTGCCTTGATACCTTGTCTCCATAGCAGCAATGTCCTGGTGAAATCGTTCACCATGCTCATCAATGACCGCTCCACAGTTTGACGTAAAAGAAATCCAGATGAGAATCCAGAAAATTAATTTTCAAAGACATGTTGCAGCCAAGACTCTTATACTTCAGAAGGAGATTTTCTACAATTTCATTGTAATTATCAGATCTGTTGTTTCCAAGAAAATTGTCCACCACTGACTTAAATGCTAGCCATGTTGCTTTTCCTTGCCATGCAACACGCAAAGAAACTCGTCATCATGAAGAAGTTTTAGAATTTGCGGACCAACAAATACTCCCTCTCTTATTTTAGCTTCACTTAGTCTTGGAAATTTTCTGATGAGGTATTTGAAAGCCTCATCTGTTTTCTCCATTGCCTTGACAAAGTTTTTCATGAGACCCAGCTTAATGTGCAAGGGTGGCAACAAAATCTTGCTGGTGTCGACAAGTGCTGGGTTCTCAACGTTCTTACTGCCAGGCTGCAATGACTGCCTGATTGGCCAATGTCTTCTGATGTAATGGTCACTTCTTGCACGGCTATCCCACTCACAGAGAAAGCAACAGTACTTGGTGTATCCACCCTGTAGTCCAAGCAAAAGAGCGACCACTTTTAAGTCACCGCAAAGTGACCAATGATGATGATCGTAGTTTATACACTTCAAAAGCTGCTTAATGTTTTCATAAGTTTCTTCATATGAACTGCGTGACCAACTGGAATTGACGGTAACACATTACCATTATTCAACAAAACAGCTTTAAGACTCGTCTTGGATGAATCAATGAAAAGTCTCCACTCTTCCGAATTAATTGAATTTTGCGGGCTGCCATTAAACCAGACATGTTGTGGCACGCAGCAAGGTCAGCCTCTTTGAAAAAGAATGTAATCAGCGGCTTCTGGCGGTTCCTATACACAGAACTTGTACCACCTTCTGCCAGGAGATTCCACTGTTGCAATCTGGAACCCAAAAGCTCCGCCTTGTTCTTCTGTAAATTCAGATCTCTTACAAGATCATTCAGTTCACCTTGGTTATTAGTGTGGTTTAGTGGATGTAGTTTGCTCAAAATCTGGGTGGCTTGAGGTTGATGGTTCAGGACCACCAATGTCCTCTTCTTCATCAATGGAAGCAGCTGAAAATGATTCTGGCACTTTGGGAACTGGTAAGTCATCGCCATGTGGTACCGGACGTATTGCAGAGGGGATGTTTGGATATTCCAGAGTCCATTTTTTCTTCTTTGATATGCCTTTCCCAATTGAAGGGACCATGCAAAAGTAACAGTTGTTGAGATGATCAGTGGGCTCTCTCCAAATCATTGGGACTGCAAAAGGCATAGCTTGCCTTTTGCCAGTCAACCACAGTTTAACTGATTCCGTACGTAAGATCTAATAATAGACGCAAAGGCCGAACGCTGTAGACGTAAGATCTTTTAAAAGACGCTGATTTATTTCATTGTTTCTTTCGATTCTGATATTTTATACTGCCCGGAATTTATCTCGAACGGAAGTAAACACAAAACTGGTCAAATTTCAACAAGCTTTAAACGTCTTTTATTTGCGTTTAAACGGATTTTTTTCACATTTATCTTCATCTTTAATCGTGTTTTGTCGTATCGCCATAATGGCCGAAAAACACACAGGATATGTTACTAATATGTGAACAGTGAACAAACTGTGTGATCAACCATAACTTTCTTACTTTTTCTGTGTTTCTAAATGGAGTACCTGCACAAAGAGAGCAGTGAAACTGTATTGTGATAACAATTTATGTTACAAGCCTTACGTAAGTCGAAAATTTTTGTTCAAAATTTCAAGTTTTCTTTTTTCCGTGTACATGTTATCTGTTATAACATAAACATAACATAAAATTAGCTAGAAAGGCATATGGATTTATATTGTTCATCCAATGTACTTTAATTTGATGTATAATATGTTATACTTAACTCATGATTAGACACACATTGTCAGTAAACGTAAATTATATATGTGTAAATTTTTGGGGCTTAAAAATAATTCCGTCCAGAGCTGAAAATAATTACGTACGGAATCAGTTAAGATGTGCTGCACATGTATTGCAGCATGTGTGTGGCGCCCAGCTCTTATCTTGATCTCCTATTCTGCAGCCAAAATACAAACTGTACGCCTTCTTAATCACTTTAGTTTTATTTCGTTTTTGTGATACAAATGTCACCTCACCACATATATAACAGAAATTATTAGCACTTTCACACATGTCCTAGGCATTACTAACTACGATACTTTTGATAAGGACAAATGCACTAACTAATGGCAAAATTTTATCAGAGATAAGATATTTATACACAAAGGTGATGTAATCATAGGTAGGATTGCATCATCAACTTCTAGTTACATTTTTATTGGTCATTAGAAAAAATTATGCAATCGCCCACAACAGTTGTGTCATATATATAAATTGACCGTAATTAAATAAACTAGTAGCATATATCTTGAAAACTAGAGCCAATCAACATTTTTTAATGTCATTTTCGTTTTCAGCATACCAAAATTAGTTAAGATCAGCTATTTTCATTTCTGGTACATTTTGGTTGTTGACTAGTGTAAGCGTTCTACTGCAGTTCTACAGACGATGTCCATTTATTTGTGCGAGCAAGTCACATCGTTTTCTTTCAAGCTCTCAGTGTAAACAATTCAGCTGTTTGTTTACATGCTACAGTCTACAGACATATCAACGTTGGATCTTCAGGTCGCAACTGGTTGTCGAGAATGTCACAGTAGCTGTACGTTTGAAGACCACTACATATTGTCGTCGTTCGGTAACCATCGATGGTGGATCTTCCAATCATTGCTGTTCATATATTGTACTTCGGTGTTGACAAAAAAGGCCAGGATTATACTTTAAGATAAGTGGCAGTTGGGTTTTTGAAACTGTGCCGTTATATTGTGTGTAACTGAGCCTTCTTTGCAACACATTCTATTATATGCTTTCTGTTTTGTTACATGTTTAGATTAGTGTGTTTATTTCTGCGGGTTTTTTGGTTGGGTCGGTGACTCCAATAGAATATCCCACCTAACCGAGGGTCTGTTGTGAGTGTTCTTTTAGGGAACTTATCGTGAATTTCCCAGTTGTGGAAATTTGTTGTGACTTTTGTTGCTGGCGCGATATTTTTTGTTAGTTGTGACGAGATGTGTTAGTGTCGTTTTCGTTATTTTTCTCCATTCTTCAGTTTTGTTCTGATTTGTTTGTATTTGTCGGCCTTCTCTTTTCTATTGTTTATTTCTATACACCTTTATGTTTATACACTGTGTTGTCATTGTATTATTGTGATTTTTCGCAGTTATCATTACAATTTTTTGTAACATTTTCTTTAGTTTAACTTTTCAGTTTAGTTCACCTCTGCGAATGTTTTCGATTGTCCAGATGTTTGTCTTTGTTTAATTAGTGTTATATATTGTTGTCATATCATCATCATCTCAACCCATAACCCGTCATGGGTCGTAGGGGTGCCATGGTGGAAGCATCAGCAGACATGGTCCTCCACTGCTCTCTATTCTCAGCAATGCGTACAAGTGTGGAAAAACCGTGTCCTGCCCATTCTTTGATGTTATCAGCCCAGGATTTTCTTTGCCTTCCTCTTCTCCGTTTACCTTCGACTGTTCCCTGGAGGATCGTTTTCAAAAGGGAGTCATGACGAGTTACATGCCCAAACCAGGCAAGCTTTCGACGTTTCACTATTGACAAAAGTGGTTCTTGGTGGCTTGCATAGGTTTTTATCTTCTCTCTAACATAGACATTTGTTTTGTGCTCTTTATAGCAAATGCGAAAAATTCTTCTATAACATTTATGCTCGAAAGCCTGAATCCTTCGCTCCGTATCTGCAGTGAGTGTCCAGCCCTCACACCCATACAAGAGAATAGATAATACAAGTGATTTGTATAATTTGATCTTCAAAGGAAAACTGATGTTACTTTTCCAGATCACATTCAACCTTGTCATGGCAGCTGAGGCCATCTCAAGTCTTGTCTTGATTTCTTTACTTGATCTTCCATCACTACATATAGTGGACCCGAGATATTTAAAGGTGTTAACTTCTTCTAACGTTTGCCCATTTAACGTAATATTGGTCGGAACATGTTTCTTATGGCTATTCACCAATATCTTGCTTTTTTCTATATTAATTTCCATCCCATATGTTCTTGTTACTTTCTCCAGTCTAGAGGTAAGGTCTTGAAGTTCTGATTCTGTTCCAGCTATCAGATCAATATCATCAGCAAAACGTAGATTACACAGAGGGCGGCCTCCAATCGATATGGTTGATTTATAATCGTAGAGAGCCTCCTGCATAATATGTTCTAGATATATATTAAAGAGCACTGGTGACAGGATGCATCCCTGGCGAACTCCTACAGTTGTTTTGAAAAATTCTCCAATGTCGTTGCTTGCAAAAACAGCACTGCTTGCGTCCTTGTATAGTGCTTCAATGATATCTATGATGTTGGTATCAAAATTGAATTTTCTCATTATTTGCCATAAGCCTTCATGCCAGACTCGATCGAAGGCTTTTGTGAAATCGATGAAGTTATGGTATAAATCATGTTGATGCTGGAGATGTTTTTCGATCAGTAATCTAATATTGAAGATTTGTTTCTGAGGTACTTCTTTATTTATGGTCTAAAGCCAGCCTGTTCCTCTGACAAGATTTCTTCTGATTTCTGTTTTATTCTGTTCAAAAGTATCCTTAACATCACTTTACTTGGATGACTAATAAGGCTAATGGTTCTGTAGTTCTTGCACATTTTTAGATTTCCTTTCTTTGGAAGCGGTATTACTAATGACTGCGTCCATTCTTTTGGCCATTTTTTTGTACTCCATATCTTCTGGCAAATTGTTGTCATGATTTTTACTATATCTGGTCCTCCATATTTCAAGAGCTCTGCTGGTATATTATCCACACCCGGTGACTTCCCTCCTTTCATCGAACATATAGCCTCTTCCACTTCTTCCCGTAGTATTGCTGCATTTCCGAGTTCCCTGTTTTCGCACTTAATGTTGTTTAATATGCCTAAGTCAGTGTCAAGTTTACAGTTATATAATTCTTTACAATATTCTGTCCACCTTCTCATTACAGCTGTTTTTTTCATTGAGCAGAGCCCCATTGCTATCTTCTATGACAGTTACCCTGGGCTGTTGGGGTTTTGATAGTCTTCTTAATGTGTCAAAAGCTGCCTTGCTGTTACCTTTTATTAGCCCCACATTAATGGACTCACATTGATCAGCTACCCATTTTTCTTTGGCCTGTTTCATTTTCTTTCTAATATTTTTATTCACCATACTGTATTGCCATGCTGCTTCAGGAACCTCTTTCTTAACCTTTTTCATTTCCTGCCATGTACACATACTTCAGAATGTCATCTGTAACCCATGGTTTGTTTATTTTCTTTCTTTTACCAAGTATTTCTGTTGCTGATTCAATGAGCACGTCTTTCATATACAGTCTACATATATACTTGATCATGTACTATTATTAATATGATGCACATAAGATACTGAAGTGATATGGTGACATTATAAACAGGGTAACTATACAAAGTCTTTGTCAAAGACTTGTCTCCCACTGAGATTGGGATAAAGTGTATTATTATTTCAGGTACTGATAGCATATTATTGGACATAAGCTATTATGGATATGATGAAAATTGTCCATCATTTTCTTCAGGAAGGAAGAAAAAAATTACGTTTATTTGAAGACTGTGAGAATTATGCCACAGAACAGTTTCTACTTCAGGCGAGCAATGATCTTGAAGAATATGCTATGTATAATTATAGAAACTGCTGTGCCAAGAATAGAGTACTTAGACTTTCTAAATCACTATCCACACTTTTTTATGATGAAAGTAATGTTGTTGAGTTGGATGCGTTGAAAAAAACGATAAATGACCTTCAGGGTGACAAGAAAGCTATTATTGATGCGTTACAGCAAATGAAAATGCAGCTGATGCAAGAAAAAAGAAGAGCAGAAGAATTAGAAAAACAATTAATACAAAATAAACTTGACAGGGAGAGAAATGAGTTACTTAATAATGAGGTGATCTCATTAATGAACATAAATGTTGAAGAAGAGAGTAACGATGATTGCAATACACATGTGGCTCAAATTCAGAGCCTGGAATCTGAGGTAAATCTTTTGAGAGAAAAGATTATTAAGCAAATCACGATGGAGCAGAACATGAAAGTTCTGGATAAAAGAGTAGCAGGGCTTGATTGGGGTAATCAAGAACTCAGAAAAGTTTTATGTCAACAGGAGAAAGTGACTGAGGAAAAACAAAAAAATATTGAAAGATTACTCATTGAGAAAAAGGAGCTGGAAGATGAGATGAGCTCAATTAAAAATAAATACCTATGTAAAGAACAAGCTCTTGTTAGTGAGCTAGAACAGGTCACAATGGACAATGAGAAATCAAAGGCTGAGTTGCTGAAAAATAATGATACATCTGAAACTCTGATTCGAAATTTGAAATTAGAGCATGAGAAGTTGAAGTCAGATTTTGTAGAAATGGAGATACGAAAATTAGAAGTTGAAGAGAGAATGCAGATGCAAGCTGAAGAAAATAGGAACTTGCATGAGAGAGTCTTAGCTATGGAGCTGGAGAAAATAAAGGTAGTGAATGAGAAGAATATGGTTGCTCCTGAAAAGATTGATGAACTTATGACTACTCATCATAGTGCTAAGGAAGCACTCAAACTTGAACTGATTCAGGAGAGAGCTAAAGCTTTAGAAAATGCGTCTCAAATGACAAAGTTGAGAAAGGATCTTAAAGATAGTATTGCTAAAGAGAAGACTCTTACTTCTCAGTTACACGACATAAAGTTGGATTATAACAGGGAAGTTAAAACCAACGAGAAAAGACATAGAGCTCTTACTAGAGAGAAAACTATTTCAGAAATAGAAATTGCAAAACTTCGTAAAAGAGTTGATGGTTTATTAGATATTGTTTTGAACAACAAAATATTATCTACTACCAAGGGGAATAGATTTAAACATAAACCTGATGATCAACATGTTGCTAATGCAAAGAGTCAGCCACATGCACTCAATGCAAGCAGTAACATTAAACAATGTGGAAACAAATCTTTTTGTGGCAAATATAATTTCCCACGTAAGAAGGATACTGCCTCTAATGGGAGTGATTGTTGGCGTCAGGCCAATAAAAGTAATCCGACTGTAATAGTCAGTCCTGATAAACTTGTAACTGTCACCGTGGGGTTTTTGCAGCATTATTAGTGCTGAGTTTAAAGTCAGTTGAACAGTAATTTTGGGTCGTTAATATAACAAAGTATGAGAATATGGTTTTAGAAATTTGAATAATTTGAGTATTAAGTTATTTATTCCTAAGATGGGAGATAAAAGTTAACGAATGTAATATTTTTTTAGTAAGGGAGGGAACCTTTTTAGATATTAAAGTAATCTAAGTATACATCATTAGAGTTTACCAACTTTGCATATCAGATTAATTTTAGTAAAGACATAGAAGGGAAAATGAAACGAAGGTAAAAATCACTAAGGGAGATAACAATATTATTAGCGCCCTTTACAGTTAAGAGAACAGAGAGCAGAATAAACGCACGTGAAAAGTGAGCGAAATATAAACAGTTATGTAGCACAGTTCACGGGGTTGACAGAGTAGGGTTAAAAGCGTGAAAGGTGAGATTAGGTGAGTGAACTGAGGATCATGGGAATAAATTGAAGGGAAAAAGAGATTAGTCGCTCCAGAAACCTCAACCAGGGTAGACGTATCGCGCTGGGCGCTCAAGAAATGTGAAACCTGCGGTTTGCAGAAGGTCTACATAAATAGCTAGATATAGAAATGTAGTGATAGGAATTCAGGAGAACACTTAGATTTGATTGATAATGTGTGCTGTTAAACATAGGATTAGCTCATAGGTGGTGCTAGTAGGACAGTGATAGGTAACGGACTTCTGTATATTACGGTAAGAGGTCTTTGACTCTAAGTATGCTTAACTTATGTGAAGAGAGACATGTTTTTTTTTAGAAACACGCTCAACATATTGTCGCAGGCTAATGTCGCTCATATTTAAGGGAGCGAGCTACAGAAGAGACTATTGAAGCAAAGGCATAATTAAAGCTTAAAAAGTGGATAACTTTTATTATCAGATAGCCAGGATGGGCTGTCATACAAAGAAGATGAGGCATCGTCATTAAACAAGAATATGTTGAACAACTGGTTTACAGCACTGACATTCATGAAACATCTCATGCGCTCTCTCATATAAGAGTAAGTATGAAGACGCCACCACAGTTGTATCTGACATTTATGAAACATCTCATGCGCTCTCTCATATAAGAGTAAGTATGAAGACGCCACCACAGCTGCACCTGCCATTATATTACTTTGTTTAGGTGAACTATGAATTGATATTGATGCATGAAATTGAGCTATGCCTAGCAGATTATAGTGCTTTAGACAAGAGTCTACAGTAGAGAATATAATAATATACCTTCAAAAAAAATTACATTGAGCCTAAGTCTGGAGGCCTGGATAAAAGGGAGATGGAAACATACCCTTATGAGACAAGAATTGTGGAACACATGTTATGTAAATAAAAGCCATGAGGTTGCTGGAAATGCAACACTCTTCATTGCCTTTGATAAACAATAAAAGGATGTGGACTGGGTATTGGTAATTTGGTACCTTTTGGACCAGTCTTTCCAGAACACACTGTAGCGGAACACATATCCTTTTTGGCGCCGTGACCACCTCTCCTAAAGCGACAAAAGGAATAATCACCTCCTGAGGAAACAAAGCAACATCAACAACAGCCTATATAAGAGATTACCAACAGAACAAGAGTCATAGAGAAGAATAAATAGTTGACTTGAACAGATATTCAAACATGGAGAGTTGTGCAAGAACCATACAAAATAGAAAGAAGAGAACAGCATTGAGAGACTTTGCTTCGGAATTAAAACGTTGCAGGAATTATGCAATCGATTTCCCATGCATAAGAATCGTCGATGGATTGGTTGCAAAAGTTTATAAGATTGAAATAAAGGAGATTGTTGAAATCAAGCTACAACCATTCAAAGTCAAAGAAGGAAGACCAAGATTGAATTTGAAAAGACGAACTGAACCAGCAGTTCCTAGAATAGAGCCTCAGACAGAGAATGTCGCAGTACAAACAGATGTTAGATGTAAGAAGAGTCTAATCCCAGTCAGGATAAAGTCAATACAAGTTACAAATGTCGCAGTACAAACAGATGACTTACCTGATTTATACAGTACTGAAATGGTTGATAAGATAGAAAAGCTGACATCCGAAGAAAGAGATATGAAGAATGACAGTGACATCATGAAGTCAAGTACATTCTTGTCGATGCTATGGAGTCAAAAACAGGCACGTAAGAAAGATAAACAGTGCAGAAAAGTCCAAACAATTGCTAATATTTCAGAGATAGAGACTGCTGATGAGATGCTGAACAGTCTAGTGTCAAAAGGAATAGGTGTTCTAGAAGACATAAAGACATTACTTCTTCAGAAAGGACAGACAAGTCAAAGTAACATTCAAGATCAATTAAAAGATGAGAAACAAGAAGCTATCACATGCAAGAATCCAGAAAGAACTGACCTGAATTTGCAAAATCATGTACCGGTTCCAGAGTTAAGAGACGTTCCTTTAGATAGTGGATATTCAAGAGATGATAGCCTTAGTCCACAAAAGAATCAAGAACAGTTGAAGCAAGTTACAACATCAGCACAGGTAGAGAGAAAAAACAAACAAAAGAAAAAGAAGAAAAAAGGACGAAGGACTCCGCCGATTCAGACAGTGAAATCATGCACATCTGCTAATGACAATTCAGAGCGCTTAAATGAGACAGTTGAAGTAGATGGAAAACTTTCCCTTCCTCAGTCAATTGCAGTTAGTAAAAGCTCATTGGATAAGCCTTTTGTTCAAGACCTGAAAATATCATCGGTTCCCATATCTGCCACACAAGAATCATCTGAAGCATCAATGAATCAAGAAGGTGGAGATATCGATCCAGCCATTAATTATATCAATCCAGCCTTTGTAGCGTCACAACAAGAATATATCAGTTATTGTGACCGTATATATCAGTGGCATAGCCTAATAAGAAGTATAGACTCAGATGAAGTAGCTTTGAAAATGTTGGAGATATACGAGACAGAGAGAGATAGAGAGGCAGAGAAGAGAGGAGGAGAGAAATAGGAGTATAATTAGAGGTCGCGGTAGCGACATAAAACCTGAGAGGAACTCAGGGAGTGCGAGAAGGGAAGAAATGGAAGATAGAGAGAAACCGAGGCAAACGGTTGACGAAGTAAGAAGTGGAGAAGTTGAGAGAATTTCAGGAGATACAAGAGATGAGGAGGTAGAGAGGAAGCACAGTGTTGACACAGTCGAACGAGTAGAGCGGACTCAAGATATTGATAAACTGATAGCGTTAGAGGCGCTTAAAAGCAGAGAGGCCATGATGATGAAGTTAATAGAGATGGTGAATAAGTAAGGAGAATGGGAGATAGTAGCAGGAAGCTATGAGAGTACAGGCATAGCATATATAATATAAACAATATGGCGGCGGCAACTTAGTCTTGAGAAGCCTAAGTATAATTGGTCTGTACCGCACACACGAGACAACTGAGTATACCTGACAAATAGGATACTGCAGTAGAGGAGAAGAGTAAAGGAAATGTACGACGTACATTTGAGGCCGCGGTAGTACGGCGAGAAAATTTTTGTGAAAAGTCGTGATGACGACGGAAATAGTAAGTCGTGGTGACGACGGCAGAAATATTAGAAACTTAGATTTTTTAATGAAGCAGCGGAAGACAGCAACCATGGAACGAAATAAAGTGACAACTACAACTATCGGTCACAAGTTAATCCTACCTTATATGATCAAGATGGGACATGGAAGATAATAGACCTTTATAATCAACGAGAAGTAACAGTACAGCACAGTCGAAGCCCTACAGAGGAAATAAGGAGACAAGAATCACATGAGAAACTAGATGCACTATGAAGACAACACATCAGTGTTCGCAATGCTATTCACGTGGTCACAACCATCATTCCCCATCCCTACGTCAGCCATAACATATTCCCTGTGACACCTGTCGCATCCCCAGTGATCATGTGAAGCGAGCATGTGATGACAGAATATGATCTCTCACAGCCTCGGAGGCATTAGCCGAATTGGAACTTCACAGAAGGAAACAGAAGTCAACCATAACTACCAGCCACAAGTTGACATCAGCCTAGAAGATCAAGTCGGGACATTGAAGATGGGAGACCTTTACAGTCAACAGGAAATGACATACTATAGCAGATTCGAAGCCTTAGGAAGAAATAAAGAAGCAAGAAGCACATGAGAGTCTACCTGCACTACAAAGACAACACATCAATGTTTGCAATGTTAGTCACATGGTCACAACCATCATTCCCTATCCCTTCGTTAGCCCTAACATATTCCCCGCAACACCTGTTGCAACCTCAGTGATCATGTGAAGCGAACATGTGATGACAGAAGGAAACATCAATCAACAACTACAACCACCAGTCTACACACTACACTTAGGACGATGAAGAAGAGACACTCTTTTGATTAACGAAAGGCCATATAATTCAGCAGAAGCGGAGTATCACAGAAGACAACTTGAACTAACAACTACAACTACCAGCTTACACATTACAGTGGGGACACTGATGATGAGAGGCATCCACAAGCAACAAGATGTCACATAACTCAGCAGAACCGGAGCCGTACAAAGGAAAAATGAGTCAACAACCACAACCACTAGCCATAAGCTAACCCCAGCTGATACACTACAGTTGGGATGATGAAAATGAAATGCCTTTACCAGCGCTGAGGAATAATGAAGATGATCATCATCGAAGACTTACAGCACAGCATACAAACATTGCCAAGAACATTGCCGACGAGATGAGGGTACCTATACAATCAGAACGTAGCATTCAAAGAATGGACAACTTTACTAACACCAGACTCAGAATGTAAACATCATCAAGTAAACAAGCTATTGTCATACTGACAACAACAACATATTAATTCGTTCGTCCTCATCCTCCTGCAGAGCGACTATAAATAACATCACAACTGATACCAACTTCATCAGTACGACAGTCGTCTCTACAGTAGAGAAAGTTACACTATTGGAGTTTACAAATGACATCTCCAAATTCATACAATCAGTGTAATCGCCGTAAAGTACTGCCCCAGCAAATAGTACTAATTCACAGCACTCACCCAGCTATAGTGCTTAATCAAGGTACCCCAAATCAACGGTACCCAACGATTAGTTAGCTAATAATATTTGATAGTGGTTAACATAGTGGTTAGTGATATTTCGAGATACACTTACACTTTTCCACTACACACTAGCCTTGTGAATAGACAGTGTAGAACTCTGCAAGGAAACTTAATGGTGTACAACAGTATGACTAGTAAAAAAAAAAAAAAAAAAAAATACATTCATCTCATAAACATGAAACATTATATGTAGTGATAAGACTTTGATCACATACACATGAGTGATAACTACTGTACTCTCACGATATTCAGACTGATAGTGAAATAGTTTATACAAGAGACCAACGTAACTGAGAAGTTAGATTAAACAATGAATTATTTCATAAAACAATTGAACAATATTTCAAAAAAAGATACAGACTTCTAGAGAGACAATAACAAGCTTCTTCACAAGATGAGACTTATCAAGACTTAGGTTAAAGTTTTCATGTTAACTTATAATGTCCATGTTTTTCAGAGGTATACCTTCTCCACCACCAGGCATAGATGGCAACACGAAAAAAAAAAAAAAAAAAAAAAATGTCACAGTCCAAGCCAAGAGATGTCATAAGAGAAGCCTACTTCACAGTTGGAGATGTGCACATTATATGGTGGATAAAAAATGGTTCTTACTTAAGGTTGCATTGTTAGACGGGCGACTTAAAGATGAGATGTTGCAAAGTGGATACCATAGCCATTGTATAGTTAATATACAATAGAGATGACCCTTACTTAGTCATCTCCACATTGGTTGGAAACATAATAGACCTGAACATTTTGGTTAAGTCAGACATACTGGGGTACAGTGCATATTTCAGACGAAGTTAATGATTCGACGGGTGCATCCAAGGCTAGCATCAGCCGAGCACTTCATATTCTGACGTAGCGACATAGGTCTTTCGCTATTGCCCCAAGACAGATGGTAGGATTTCGCCTGATTAGTTGCATACATGACTGGTAATTCGACTGGTGCATCCAAGGCTAGCATCAGCCGAGCACATCACATCCTGACGTAGTAACACATATTTCTTGCTGTCACTTTGGGGATGTTTAGTTTAGTGCATGCTTGGTGACATTATAGTATAGATTTCTTTTTCACTCTGCCTATCTGACCGTTGCAATGTACACTGACATTGACGGCAGATACTATAGACATATTAAGGGCTGTGTAGTGGTTTTGATGGTATTGTATGATGGTGATATTACTAAGTGTGATGTATGAGGTCAGCTGTGAAGGCTCCTGAGATA
The DNA here is from genome assembly GCA_024509875.1 of Oreohelix idahoensis. NCBI lineage: Eukaryota > Metazoa > Mollusca > Gastropoda > Stylommatophora > Oreohelicidae > Oreohelix > Oreohelix idahoensis. The sequence goes on from JAMPIV010015425.1 coordinate 357,790, forward strand.
AAATGTAGCTGTGAATTTTCAGAAGTCCCTTCTTGCTACCACTACGACCTCACACCTATCTTTTTTTACTAATGAATGTGGCTACGTTAAAATCTAGGGTACTGAATGTAATGTGTTGTATTGACATATACAAACACCCACACACAGATATTAAATAATATAATATTATCAATAAAATTTAGAACACAATGAACTAAATTCAGCTGGTGAAATTTTAGAAAGTAAATCTTTTTTAAATTTATTTGTTCTGAACCAAGGTTTTATTTTGGCCAGAACATATGAAAGATTTTGGAATTTATGAGTGAATGGCATGAATAAATGGCATGATAAATAAAAGGTGTGTACGTATACAATTTTCACGATTAGTTAATATTTCTACAGTTCATAATTTTATTTTCCCTGGGAGAACGATGAATAGATGTGCTGTTGGGGTGGCTTCATCCCTCCCTGTCTATGCCTACCAAATATTGTCCATTTATGATGGAAGGAAATGGGATGTTTTAGTAGTAATTCACTTTGGGTGCTATGTCTATGAAGTTGGTGTAAATCCAGCAGACCAGCCTGCTTACGTAACTTTGAAAGAGTAGTTCTGGTGCTGGAATCTGGTGACCCCACCTCTCCGTGCTTGGGGGCAATATATCGGGTGGCCCCACCTCTCCGTGCTTGGGGGCAATACAAGGCTGTTCTGCCGAGATGCGACACTGCACGGGTCCTCACTGTCAATTATTTACCCAGCATTTGACACCACCTTTTGGTGTCAACATAAAAAACTCACAGCTCAGATTATGAATAAAGAACACAGAAATGCTAGCAAAACTCAGCTGAGCTGCTGGCTATAGTATGGCGTCCCTGAACTTATTTCAATTTACTTCATTGGAAATCACCACACTTAAAATTTACTGTGTCTATCACTGGACAACTATTGAGGAATGGCAAAAAAGCGCGTCTGAGCACTGATAATATGATTGTCTGTGGCCAATCAATGCCTTGTGTTTTTTCAAATTCAAATTTCCTACACTAAAGTCATTTCAGTCAAGTATGGATTTTTATCTGTTAGTCCGTCCGTCTCTACTTGCGTTTTCACAAAAACGTACTTGGTTTTTGAACCAACCTATCCGTCCCCTCTACAAATTTTGTCTTTAAAGTTATTTTTAGCCACAGCTCCCACCAATGTCCCTCTCTTTCATTCTAACTAGATTTGAACACTTGAGTCTCAAGGTCACGGTTTTTGTGCAAATTAGTGACATGTTTGATTCAATGCAGTCTTTCGCTGATGTGAACAACACAGTCTTTTGTCAATGTCTACATTATTATCTATCCGTCTGTATAAATAAAAGCATATTATTTCACTGCTCAAAATGGGCCATCCGGCCAGCTAATTTTTATATTCCTAACATCATTATTAAGAAAAAGTTACTTTTCAAGGTTAGTTGTTTTTTTCGAAATATTTTCTAGAATCTTCTGTGAAACGTTTGCCGCTGCATTCAAATAAAGGACAAAATATTGCAAAAGCGTCCAAAAAATGACTGTTGCGTATAAAAACTATGGTCCCTTTTGTCGATTTCGTTACCTTGTGTCAACTTGGGGACGTGACTTTTCCTCCGTTCCCCCCCCCCAATTGCATCTTTTTAGCCTTGCTAGTTTCACACAATTTTTCAGTCATATTTTTTCCTTTTTGATCCGTCGTTCTCATCCCGTTCAAATGGTAACCGTTCTAGCAATTTAATTTCCATGGCGGGTGTTGACCCGCGGCGTGGGCGATCATGCCTTCCAGTAACTTACGCATTCTTTTTATCCCTACATTTTATCCTTTGGAGATATTTTTACGTTGTATCACTGTTAATTTTATGACACATCTCCCCACTTGAAAACATGCCTACGGCAAGTTCTAAAACCAGTGATACACATAGATAAAATCTCTCCTCACGCCTGCCATTACTCTAATTTTGATCACAGGGGTGCCGACTGAGGAAATCTGCACCGACATTCAATTTGCCTGGGATATATTGGATACTAAACTGATAAGGTTGAAGCAATAAAGACCACCTCAGCAATCTTGCGTTTTCATGCTTAGCCTGAGATAAGAATACGAGAGGCTAATGATCCGTCTCGACCACAAAAGTCCTACCATACAGATAGATTTGAAACTTCTTTATTGCCCAGATTAACGCTAAACATTCTTTTCGCTTGTGGAGTATCCTTGTTCCGCCTTATTCAATTTGCGGCTTGCATAAGCGACTGGTTTCAGTTCCCCATCAGGTGAAGATGATCTTTGCAACAAAGCCCCTCCGAGTCCTACATTACTTGCATCGGTTCTTAAGACAAAGTCCTGTGTCAAATCAGGCAGTTTGAGAATAGGCTTGCTAGTGAGTTTTTCCTTTAACTCTTGGAACGCTAGTTCACATTGTGCAGTCCAAATAATTTTATCTGGAAGTCCCTTGCGAGTCAGATCAGTCAGAGGAGCACAAATAGCGTTAAAATTTTTGATGTATTTCTGATAAAATCCGCATAACGACACGAATGATCGCACGTCCTTTTTTGTTTGTGGCCTAGGTGCTCTCTGCAGTTTTTCCAAATTCTTAGGATCAGGGGTCATATTACCCTGATATACAGTGTGCCCCAAGAATTCCAACTCTTTGCATCCAATACAACATTTTGTTGGCCTAGCAGTTAAGTTCGCCTCCCTAAGCCTATTAAATAACATTTCTAGAGCTTCAATGTGGATCCACTTGTCCTTCTGTGACAGCATTCAGTTTCCTGTAATCTATGCACAGTCTGTGTTCCCCAGACGGTTTTCTCAACAAAACGACACTAGAACTAAAAGATGATTCACTGTGCGAAATAATCCCCTCCTTAAACAAATAATCTATTTCTTCCTTCAATGCCTTCTCCTTCGCGAACGGAATAGAATAGGCTCTCATACAGATTGGGTTTGAGTCTACCAGTTTCATGTCATACTGTAGCAAATTTGTATGGCCTGGTTTATCTGTTAATACATCTGTATGTTCCTCCAGAACCTGTTGAACTCTCTCCCTCTGGTTTTTAGTCAGGTGCTTACTGACTTTTACCTGTGCTGCTGTTTCACAAGGATGTAATGGGTATTCATGTGAGGTGAGTGGTTCCTTTTGCATTTGAGTTGCGATAGCTAAGGTCAGTAAGGGGGTGCTTTCCTGGAGTGGTCTGTCCAGATACTTCTTTAACAGGTTTACATGATAAACTTTCTCCTTCCCCTTTTTGTCAATTTTATAGTTTGTTCTAGACACCTTCATTAGAACCGTATATGGACCTTGCCATCCAATTTGTAATTTATTCTGGCTACCGGGTAGTAGAAGAAGCACCTTCTCTCCCACAGCTAGTTCTCGGTCCTTTGCCTTCCTATTAAAATATGCTGCATGTTTCTTCCTGGCTTGTTTCAAATTATCATTTGCCAGTTTCCATCCAGCTTTCAGACGAGTGGTCAGTTCGTTCACGTATTGATAAGATGGATGAGGTAACAGGTTCTTCCGCCTTCTCATCCGTCCAGGTCCTTAATAAAGCTTCTAAAGGACCTTTTATTGGCCTCCCAAATAGCAGAGTTGCGGGAGCCATCCCGGTTGAACTATGTGGTACCTCCCGATACGCAAACAATGCGGCGGGCAGGAATTGATCCCACAGATCCGGTTTTTCGTGTGCCAGCTTTCTCAGAATAGAAATGAGAGTCCCGTTGAACCTCTCTACCTGGCCGTTCCCTTGCGGATGGTACGGACTACAATGAAAGTGTCTGGCTTGAAATAGCTTAAAAACTTCTTCCGTTAGTTTCCCCTTGAACTGAGAACCATTATCCGTCAAGATTTGATGCGGGAATCCTAATCGGGTAAATATTGTAAGTAGTGCCTCTGCTACATGTTTTGAATCAATTGATGGCAGGGCTACCGCCTCTCCCCACATAGAACAAGTGTCCACCAGAGTAAGGATGTAACTGTTCCTCCTCTTGGTCCGAGTGAGAGGTCCCACAATATCCATTGCAACCCTCTCAAAAGGTGTTCCCACTATGGGCATTTCCCCTAGAGTTGCAGGAGCAGTCCAATGCTTTGGAGCTACCCTTTGACATTCTGGGCAGGATTTGACATATCTTTTTATATCCTCCGTTATCCCTGGCCAGAAGTAATGACAAGCTATACGCTGTCCTGTGGCGCTGATCCCCATGTGACCACTGAAGTGAATCACATGCCCGAGTTCCATCACTTTATCTCTATATGAAGTGGGAAGAACCAGCTGGTTGTGACCATTTGTTCCAGTTCCGGCCTTCCTGTATAATAGTTTGTTCTTCATAAAGTATTCCCCCTTGCTCGGAGGTGTGTGGCATTTGGGCAATTTTTTAAAACATGGCTTGAGTGTCCTATCCTCAGCCTGCGCCTTTCTCATCTCCTCTGGATGAGCATTTATAGGTTCACCTTCTTCCTCCTTCTTCTGTGACCTGGTCTGCACTGTCGCCATGATCACAGGCCTCTCGGGATTCCCCAAGAAGACGTACCTACACCCCAATATCAGAGGGTAGATTGGTTCATCTATCACTGCTGCTCTGATTTCTCCTTCCACATAGCGAGTTTTCACCGTTATCCTTGCGATGGGAAGTGTCATGAGTGGTATGTCCTTAGTCGCCCCTTGTATTTCCACTGTTTCTGTGGTATACTGACTTGGGTCCACTAGGCTAGACTTCACAACTGAATCATAATCCAAACCTGTATCATAAAGGCACCTTATGGTGACCCCATTACAAATAACATCCTCACAAACTGGGGGGTGATAAGGTTCCTGCTGTCCCTTAGGATTAACCTTTAATCTTTGCATCCCCGACTTCTTGATAATAAATTCAAGGATATCATAAAGACAGCTGCTGCAGAAGCATGCGGTGAAGTCCGACTTGGGAACCAGAGAAAGAGGACACCTTGGTGGACAGAGGAAGTCAAAGAGAAAATAAGAGAGAAGAAAATGGCATGGAAACAATACTTAGGAGCTAAAAAACACAACAGGACAAATGGAAAAATATAGAGAATATGTGATACTCAGAACAGAAGCAAAGAACAAAGTGCTAGCAGCAAAACAGAAGTCCTGGGAAGAATTTGGAGAAAAGCTAGAAAAGATGCACAAGAAAACCAGAAATTGTTCTATAAGACCCTAAAGAACATGAGGAAGGAAAAACAATGCCCTCTCAAATTTATAAAGGACAAGCAAGGCAAATTGCTTACTGCCCCGAAGGAAGTAATGGAAAGATGGAAAGAATATTTCTCAGAACTCCTGGATGGTGAGCATGGTGAAGCAACAGAAATGATAACCACTAGCACAGAAGAGAAAACCAATGATGGTGAAGATGACATAAAGATGGAAGAACTGAGGGCAGCACTAGAGAAAATCAAGATGGGCAAAGCAGCAGGGCATGATGGTATAACACCAGAAATGGTTAAGTACATGGGAGCATCAGGCGACCCATTACTCTTAAAGGTCCTACAGGCAGCATGGTGCAACAAGACCATACCAAAGGATTGGGAGATTGCCATCATAACACCAATTTTCAAAAAGGGTGACAATCGACAATGTGGAAACCATAGAGGCATATCCCTTCTCAGTGTCCCTGGTAAAATCTACTCTAGAATCCTAGAGCAGAGACTCCGACGCCTAGCTGAGCCACAATTGGATGAGGTCCAGTGCGGATTCCGAGCAAACCGAAGTACTCAAGACCTAATCTTCACACTCAAACAGCTGAGTGAAAAGGCCCTTGAGTATAAGAGTGAGATCCATCTTTGTTTCATAGATCTGGAAAAGGCGTTTGACAGAGTCCCCTGGAGCAAACTTTGGGACTGTTTGGCAAGGAAGAATATTCCAGCACCTCTGATTCATGCTATACAGAGCTTCTACAAGTCTTGCAGAAATTATGTGAGGACAGCAAACCATAAGTCAGAAGAGTTCAGGACCACCACTGGTGTAAGACAAGGTGATATCCTGTCACCTTATCTTTTCATACTCCTCATGGACGATGTCATCAAGGCATGTAAGGAGAGGACAAGAAAGTATTCAGTGGGGTACTGGAAGATGAGACAGGTCTATATTTCGGAGCTGGCATTTGCTGATGATGTTGCCCTGATTGCTAAATCAGAGGCACATCTCCAATCCAACCTGCAAGTCTGGAAGGAAGAGCTGGAGAAGAGAGGGATGGTCATAAGCAGCTCTAAAACAAAATCCATGGTGATATCACGAGAAGAAAGAAAACATCAGATTAAGTTGGGAGAACAGGTCCTGGAGCAGGTCGACCACTTTAAATATCTCGGAGCTATTATAGACCGAAAGGGAGGCATCAAAGAAGAGTTGGCCACTCGAAAAGCAGCGGCTGGGAGACTTTTTCAGGCCATAAATCGTGGATTCCTCAGCAAGAAAGAGGTTGGTAAGAAAACGAAGATGGCTGTATACCGCTCCACCTATGTCCCAGTTTTGACATATGGATATGATGAGAACCCAGAATTGCACACTGAGCTTGGGGGGATCACTTGGGCACCAGACTTAATACTGGCTCTTGACTGGATGGCCGCATGCAGGAGATTTCTACAATGGGGGGTTGGCAGGTGGTGGGTATCTGGAAGTGGCTCTGTGCAGGACGTGAGGATTCCTTGGGTGAGCCCAGAACCAGAGCACAGCATTGTGCAAGCTCTGCATAGTTGGAGAGCCCCCTGGATGACGGGGAATGCACAGTGTGCTACCCCACCTGTCCCCAACTGCTAACTTAGAACCAGAAGTGGGGTCCTCTGTATGCGTGCCAGGCCAGGATAAAATGCCTGGGAAAGAGACTGGAGCTCAGAACTCCCTAACTCAAAGTTGCAGGATGGCAGGAAAGACAGGGCTATTTTGAAGATAATGCAACCATATTTTCACCATACGAGCTCGGACGCCGCCTCGGTAAACAAGGTCCGCGCAGAGCAGTGACACCCCCAGGCTGCTTGCGAATAGTCTACTACTGGGAACATAAACAGATTAGGGATGAGCCCACTCTCCCGTTGAACAGGTGCTAAAGTCATAGATACTGGGCCAGAAGGCGCACCGGAAACCACAGTATCACGCAACTCGCTTTTTTTTTTTTCTATGGAGAGTACACCGTCAAATAAATCTCGTACTGGTGCTCGCCCTGTGAGCTCCACCAGGCAGGTGCAGTGCCGGGCTCTGAGCCTCGACAGAGCCCACCCTCAGCTACTGGAGGACCCTCTAGACCGTCTTGTGGAGTCAGCAGACGGCGGAGGAGAACTACTGACCAAAACAAAACAGAAAAAGAGAAACCCAGAGTGCCACTTGTCATGATGCACTGGAATGCAGAGGGAGTGAACAGCAAGCAGGCTGGATACAGCAAAAAGACAGAGCTGGAAAACATCTTGTATGAGAAGCAAGTCAGTGTTTGCTGTATCCAAGAGACTCACTTGAAAGCAGATCAAACCTTTAAAATAAGGGGATATCAATGCTTCAGATCCGACAGAAAAGATAGACGAAAAGGAGGAGTACTTACTCTTGTAAGGAATAACATTCCTGCACACGAAAGGAAAACCTTCATGGATGGAGCAGAATATCAGCTGTTGCAGATAAAGGTAGACAAGATGGAAATAGAACTCCTGAACTATTACTGTCCGAACAACAAACCCCTGAGTCTCAGCTCTATACAGGTACCAGCCACCAACTTTATAGCAGTTGGAGACTTTAATAGCCACTCCCCGAGCTGGGGCTATAACCATCTGGATCACAGAGGTGAAGAGGTTGAAACTTGGCAAGATGATCACTCCCTAATCCTAGTCAATAATGCCACAGATACTCCTACCTTCTACTCCAGAGGATGGCACACAACTTCAACACCAGATCTTGCCTTCTCCACACCAGATATAGCTGGATCTATTAGTAGAGAAGTAGGAGACCAACTAGGAGGAAGCGACCATCGCCCAATCTTTCTTACTGTCCAGAGTGCAACTCTCAGTACAGGCCCAGCCATTACAAGATGGAACTACAAAAAAGCCAACTGGGGTTTATTCAGGCATCAGGTGAACACGCTGCTGTCTACCCTCAAGGTACAGAACAGAGACATTAATGAAGTGTAAAAGACTTCAACAGATGCATACTACAAGCTGCAAAAGAAACCATTCCCAAAGGATGCCGGCGTAACTACATACCATACTGGTCCAGCACACTCCAAGAACGTCAGGAAGCTATGGACAGGGCTAGAAAGGACGCAGAGTCTCAGCCTTCACTTGAAACTCACAACAAATGGAAAAAGGCTGTAGCAGAGTTTCAGAGAACAAAGCTAGAAGAAAAACGGAAAAGCTGGAGAACTAAAACGGCATCGCTGAACCTTGAGAAAGACGGCAGGAAACTTTGGAGATTAGTCAAGTCTCTAAATGAAGAGCGTTCCTCACCTAGGCAGACTATCACATTGGATGAAGGTGGCAAACTTTTCAGAGGAAAACAAGCTGCAGACTTGTTTGCTAGAAGATACAGTTCAGAAAGCAACTTACCCATTAACATAGATCATCAGAGAGAGATAAGAAAAGAAATACTGGCAACCATGGGACAGACAGATACTCCTGCCCCAATGAGGGAACCCATCACACTAGGAGAACTACAGAAGGCTATTTCCAAGCTTAAGTTTCAAAAGTCACCCAGCCCAGACAAAATCAGCAACGAAATGCTAGTAAATCTGAGCTCAGCAGCAAAGACAAAACTGCTTGAGATATTCAACCACAGCTGGTTGAAAGGAACGGTACCCCCAAGTATGGAGAGAAGCCATCACAATACCCATACTAAAGAAAGGGAAATGTAAGACCGAGGCTGCAAGTTACCGGCCAATCAGTCTCACAAGCTGTGTTGGGAAGACTATGGAGCGAATAGTCAACCACAGATTGAAATGGTATTTAGAGTCTGAGCAGATCCTGGTGCCGGAACAAGCTGGATTTAGAGAATGCTACAGTATAGAAGACCAAGTTACTTACTTGTCTCAAGCAATAGAAGATGCCTTCCAGGAGAAGAAAAAGGTCCTAACGATCTGGGTCGACTTCAAGCAGGCCTTTGACAAGGTGTGGAAAGATGGCCTCATTGCAAAACTTAGGAGAAGTGGAATCCAAGGCAACATGATGAAATGGATCCAGTCATACTTGCATAACAGGAGAACTAGAGTCACTCTTGACGGTCTGCAGAGCAGAAAAGTGTTGCTCCATCAGGGGGTACCTCGAGGAGGAGTAATTTCCCCAACACTCTTCCTTGTTTACATCAATGACCTGGTGAAAGATCTCCCTGCAGGAGTTAAAGCTGCCTTATATGCAGATGACCTAGTACTCTGGTGCGCTGATGAAAATGTCACCACAGCAAATTATAGAATGCAGCGGGCAGCAGACATGCTAGTGTCATGGGCAGAGAAATGGCTTATCACAATAAACACAGACAAAACCTCCACAACACTGTTCTCCCTCGCCCCCAAGGACAAATCAGCTAACATACACCTAGGGACAACCGTGATCAAGGAAGAAAGCTACCCCACCTATCTTGGGGTGACATTTGACCAAAGGCTTACATGGAATAAGCATATTGAAAACGCAGAAGGAAAGGCCCGAAGACGACTAGGCATACTCAGAAAATTAGCAGGTACCAACTGGGGAGCAAATGAACGAAATCTAAAGAAGATTTATAATGGAGTAATAAGACCACACTTAGAGTTTAGCTCAGCAGCATGGTCATCAGCTGCTAACTCACATCCTGCAGTCTTTGGACAAGGTGCAAAATCAAGCTCTCAGGCTCATTACAGGAGCCATGAAAACTACACCAATAACAGAGATGCAGAAGGTTGCTGGATTACAGACATTGTCCCATAGAAGAGACACAAAAACCATGATCCAGATGGAAAAGTACAACAGTATGCCAATGCACCCAATGAAGGCAAAGACAAGATGATCTGGCATTGGGACGTCTAAAGCGTAGCAGCTTTGTGCATCGGGGGAAAAGACTTATAAGACAGCATCAAGAAGACCTATCCATGAAGACAACACCACTGAAGCCCACCCTATACCCTGTACCATGGGAGCAGGCCAGCAGTGCCCTCCAAATTAATACATCAGTCAGTGGTCTCACAAGTGGATGTGAGTATAATGATCTGCAAAACGAACTGCTACATTGAGTATGATCCAAGAAAGCTATCCCGATCAATCATGGATACATGCCTATACAGATGGATCAGCAACTAATGCTGTTAGGAATGGAGGTGCCGGTATCTTTATCTCATATCCTGACAACCACTATGAGACTAGGCACATTCCCACTGGTAAATTCTGTTCCAACTATAACAGCTGAGGTTCAAGCTCTAGAGCAAGCTGCAAATATGATTTATAACACCAACTCTGACTGCCACCAGGTAGTCATCCTCACAGATGCACTGTCTGTCCTGCAAGCTCTCAAGGGTGGTAAACTCCCGCATCTGAGAAATGAACTAAACAAGGTAGCTGCCAAAAAGAGAACCATACTTCAGTGGGTACCATCTCATTGTGGTGTACCCGGAAATGAAAAGCAGATAAACTTGCAAAAAAGGGAGAGAATGTGAACAAGAAGATAATGAAGTCACATACTTTGAGAAAAAGAGAGCTATCCAGACTATCAGAAGAGAACAGAACCAACCCAAAGACGACTATCACACTCTCGACCGGCAGGGACAGATAACTATTTTTCGACTCAGGACAGGGCATAACAAACTGAATAAACACATGCACAAGCTACGATTGTCTGCTTCACCACTGTGCACATGTGGATTAAACGAACAAACTGCTGAGCATGTTCTACAGGACTGTCCTCTGTATGACCAGTTAAGAAAGATATACTGGCCCAATGACTCAACACTAAACTCAAAGCTATATGGAGTTAAAGAGGAACTTCAAACAACAGTCGAATTCATCATGAGAACTCGTCTGACGGTGCAATCATCAAAGATGCGATCGCAAGAAGAAGAAGACATATGGATGCGAGTCGTGGGCAATGACTACAACCCACAAAAGCCAGATCCAAACCTCAGAAATGAGGTATCTGAGGAAAGTGGTTGAAGTAACAAGAAGAGACATGGTCCGCAACCAGACGATACGTCAAGGCCTGAAATCCCATCCGCTGCAGACCCAAATAGAACAGTCCCAACTAAGATGGTTTGGCCATGTCTGCAGAATGGGAGAAGATCGGCTACCACGACAAGCATGGGAAACAAAGAGCCAGGGATCCAGACCTCCAGGACGACCCAGAGTTCGCTGGGAGGACAACATTAGACAATCTTTGAAGGACCGAGGACTAGAATGGAACCAGGCCAGGAAGAAGACAGCTGATAGAATGGTCTGGCGATCTCTCTTCCAAACCTCTACACCTCACGGTAGAAGGGGAACGACTAAGTAAGTAAGTAAGTAAGTCCCCGACTTCATTGCAGCAATGTTTGAAGGTTTCCTTCTACAAAATTCGGTGTTATGGTTATCTTTCTTGCACCATTTACACCATCTTTTTCCTTGGTTAAACGGTTTCCTTTCATTATTTTTTGGTCATTGAACTGTGAGTTTCTGTCGCGACAGTCATTTCTTGGCCGCTCAAAGTTTGTCCTACCTCTATTACCCTGTTCTCTATTGTCAAATTTATTAAATGGCTGTGGAGCTTTAAAATTATCTATGTGCTTCTTTTTAGCACCACTTACCTCTGCCTGGGCTGCCTGATACCTCTCAGCGACATTTAAAACCTCCCCCAACTTCTCTGCACCTTGTTCCATGAGAAATTTTCTCATGTCTGGAGCCATGGACTCTCTCAATTGTTCGATCATGATCATTTCTTTAAGATCTTGGGTCTTCCCCAGAGCAGTCCATTTCTCCAAATAGGTTTCCAGTCTAGCAGAGAATTGGTGGTATGTCTCCCCAGACAACAGTTTGGCATTTCTAAATTTCTTACGATAAAATTCACCATTCTTCTCATACCTTAATAACAGAGCCTGCTTTAACATGTCATAATTGTCTTGGTCTTCCCTGTTCATTTTAGCAAAGACTTCATAAGAAGTACCTCTCAGTCCTTGTGATAACTTTAAACTCCACCTCTCTCTCTCTAACCCATATGTAGTAGCTAATAACTCAAAACGTCCTAGGTACCCCTCTATGTCATCGTCTTTCTCAACAAAATGGTCTAAATGAAACCCCATAGCTGAGTTTGAGGCTCCCAGACTGGGCGTAGCATCTGAGGCAAAAGGGCTGGCACCATTTTCAGGAGCCTGGCCTTGTAATTCCAGCTCCCTTAGTCGTAATTCGTGCTCCCTTTGCAACCTTCTATCTTCTGCCTCCCTTTCGGCAGTCAATCTTTTTTCTTCTGCCTCCCTTTGCTGTCGTTTGTCTTCTGCCTCAATCTGCAGCCTCTTAATTTCTCTATCAGCCTCTAACCTCTTCTCTTCAGCCAACCTTTCAGACTCTAATTTTCTTTCAGCCTCTTTTTCTAATCTTCTTTCTTCCCGTTCAATATACTTATCACATTCAGCCGTTACGTATTGAATTAAAATCTGACCATCCATTCCCATCTCCTTTGCCGTCAGCACAGCAGCTGATCTAAATTTTGCCAGCTCCGCCATACTTTTTAAACAAATCTAGCAATAAGCAAAGTAAAATTTCCAACCACTAAAGTACTTATAATTACTCTAGACTAAAATAATTCTAATTAATTAATTAACTAACACTGGCTGTGAAGATTCACCAACTTCTAATTGCCCTTTTAATTTAAAGGGACACTTTTAATTTTAAGGGAATTTTACAATTTTGTTCCCCTAATTTTATTTCCCCCACCAGGAGATCCTTATATTACTGTTTATGCTAATTATCCCTGGACAAGACCCCAATATATGTAGTGGTTTTGATGGTATTGTATGATGGTGATATTACTAAGTGTGATGTATGAGGTCAGCTGTGAAGGCTCCTGAGATAAAATGTAGCTGTGAATTTTCAGAAGTCCCTTCTTGCTACCACTACGACCTCACACCTATCTTTTTTTACTAATGAATGTGGCTACGTTAAAATCTAGGGTACTGAATGTAATGTGTTGTATTGACATATACAAACACCCACACACAGATATTAAATAATATAATATTATCAATAAAATTTAGAACACAATGAACTAAATTCAGCTGGTGAAATTTTAGAAAGTAAATCTTTTTTAAATTTATTTGTTCTGAACCAAGGTTTTATTTTGGCCAGAACATATGAAAGATTTTGGAATTTATGAGTGAATGGCATGAATAAATGGCATGATAAATAAAAGGTGTGTACGTATACAATTTTCACGATTAGTTAATATTTCTACAGTTCATAATTTTATTTTCCCTGGGAGAACGATGAATAGATGTGCTGTTGGGGTGGCTTCATCCCTCCCTGTCTATGCCTACCAAACATTGTCCATTTATGATGGAAGGAAATGGGATGTTTTAGTAGTAATTCACTTTGGGTGCTATGTCTATGAAGTTGGTGTAAATCCAGCAGACCAGCCTGCTTACGTAACTTTGAAAGAGTAGTTCTGGTGCTGGAATCTGGTGACCCCACCTCTCCGTGCTTGGGGGCAATATATCGGGTGGCCCCACCTCTCCGTGTTTGGGGGCAATACAAGGCTGTTCTGCCGAGATGCGACACTGCACGGGTCCTCACTGTCAATTATTTACCCAGCATTTGACACCACCTTTTGGTGTCAACATAAAAAACTCACAGCTCAGATTATGAATAAAGAACACAGAAATGCTAGCAAAACTCAGCTGAGCTGCTGGCTATAGTATGGCGTCCCTGAACTTATTTCAATTTACTTCATTGGAAATCACCACACTTAAAATTTACTGTGTCTATCACTGGACAACTATTGAGGAATGGCAAAAAAGCGCGTCTGAGCGCTGATAATATGATTGTCTGTGGCCAATCAATGCCTTGTGTTTTTTCAAATTCAAATTTCCTACACTAAAGTCATTTCAGTCATGCTTCAGTCAAGTATGGATTTTTATCTGTTAGTCCGTCCGTCTCTACTTGCGTTTTCACAAAAACGTACTTGGTTTTTGAACCAACCTATCCGTCCCCTCTACAAATTTTGTCTTTAAAGTTATTTTTAGCCACAGCTCCCACCAATGTCCCTCTCTTTCATTCTAACTAGATTTGAACACTTGAGTCTCAAGGTCGCGGTTTTTGTGCAAATTAGTGACATGTTTGATTCAATGCAGTCTTTCGCTGATGTGAACAACACAGTCTTTTGTCAATGTCTACATTATTATCTATCCGTCTGTATAAATAAAAGCATATTATTTCACTGCTCAAAATGGGCCATCCGGCCAGCTAATTTTTATATTCCTAACATCATTATTAAGAAAAAGTTACTTTTCAAGGTTAGTTGTTTTTTTCGAAATATTTTCTAGAATCTTCTGTGAAACGTTTGCCGCTGCATTCAAATAAAGGACAAAATATTGCAAAAGCGTCCAAAAAATGACTGTTGCGTATAAAAACTATGGTCCCTTTTGTCGATTTCGTTACCTTGTGTCAACTTGGGGACGTGACTTTTCCTCCGTTCCCCCCCCCCAATTGCATCTTTTTAGCCTTGCTAGTTTCACGCAATTTTTCAGTCATATTTTTTCTTTTTTGATCCGTCGTTCTCATCCCGTTCAAATGGTAACCGTTCTAGCAATTTAATTTCCATGGCGGGTGATGACCTGCGGCGTGGACGATCATGCCTTCCAGTAACTTACGCATTCTTTTTATCCCTACATTTTATCCTTTGGAGATATTTTTACGTTGTATCACTGTTAATTTTATGACAGGCTGACAAACCTCTGCTTCCAGAGGCAGTTCCATGTCGACACATGTAAATTGTAAATACAATATTTAATAATGTATGTTCACATATTTATGTTGGAGTAATGATTGATGAGATATTTTAGTTAAAACATTACTACATAGACTACAGCATAGTCTCATTTTCTTCATTGCCTTTGATAATTATCTTTGATTTTTTGAGCCAGCTGTGGATGGTATAGAGTAGTTATGATAGTAGGATAGTTAGATTTTGGGTATTTTTTGATAGCACGCAAATGTCTCACTGCGTGATACATTTGTGTGGCCCGGGGTCATATATGTCACCGTGGGGTTTTTGCAGCATTATTAGTGCTGAGTTTAAAGTCAGTTGAACAGTAATTTTGGGTCGTTAATATAACAAAGTATGAGAATATGGTTTTAGAAATTTGAATAATTTGAGTATTAAGTTATTTATTCCTAAGATGGGAGATAAAAGTTAATGAATGTAATATTTTTTTAGTAAGGGAGGGAACCTTTTTAGATATTAAAGTAATCTAAGTATACATCATTAGAGTTTACCAACTTTGCATATCAGATTAATTTTAGTAAAGACATAGAAGGGAAAATGAAACTAAGGTAAAAATCACTAAGGGAGATAACAATATTATTAGCGCCCTTTACAGTTAAGAGAACAGAGAGCAGAATAAACGCACGTGAAAAGTGAGCGAAATATAAACAGTTATGTAGCACAGTTCACGGGGTTGACAGAGTAGGGTTAAAAGCGTGAAAGGTGAGATTAGGTGAGTGAACTGAGGATCATGGGAATAAATTGAAGGGAAAAAGAGATTAGTCGCTCCAGAAACCTCAACCAGGGTAGACGTATCGCGCTGGGCGCTCAAGAAATGTGAAACCTGCGGTTTGCAGAAGGTCTACAGAAATAGCTAGATATAGAAATGTAGTGATAGGAATTCAGGAGAACACTTAGATTTGATTGATAATGTGTGCTGTTAAACATAGGATTAGCTCATAGGTGGTGCTAGTAGGACAGTGATAGGTAACGGACTTCTGTATATTACGGTAAGAGGTCTTTGACTCTAAGTATGCTTAACTTATGTGAAGAGAGACATGTTTTTTTTTAGAAACACGCTCAACATATTGTCACAGGCTAATGTTGCTCATATTTAAGGGAGCGAGCTACAGAAGAGACTATTGAAGCAAAGGCATAATTAAAGCTTAAAAAGTGGATAACTTTTATTATCAGATAGCCAGGATGGGCTGTCATACAAAGAAGATGAGGCATCGTCATTAAACAAGAATATGTTGAACAACTGGTTTACAGCACTGACATTCATGAAACATCTCATGCGCTCTCTCATATAAGAGTAAGTATGAAGACGCCACCACAGTTGTATCTGACATTTATGAAACATCTCATGCGCTCTCTCATATAAGAGTAAGTATGAAGACGCCACCACAGCTGCACCTGCCATTATATTACTTTGTTTAGGTGAACTATGAATTGATATTGATGCATGAAATTGAGCTATGCCTAGCAGATTATAGTGCTTTAGACAAGAGTCTACAGTAGAGAATATAATAATATACCTTTGAAAAAAATTACATTGAGCCTAAGTCTGGAGGCCTGGATAAAAGGGAGATGGAAACATACCCTTATGAGAAAAGAATTGTGGAACACATGTTATGTAAATAAAAGCCATTATGTTTGGAAATTCAACACTCAAGTTGGTTTAATCAATAAAAAGGATGTGGAGTGGGTATGTGAGAAAGAGTTAAACCAATATAGCATATGTAGCCTTAAAACCACTAGTACAAGGAAGTCGCTATAACAACAAGGAGAGAAGAACGTGGTCTGGGTTGAAAGAGACGAACCTTATCTCATCCAGGAATCACCATCTCTGGCGAAAAAAAGGCCAGTCAAGGAGATAGCTCTACTTGGAAGATAGGTCAAGGAAGGAAATATGACCACATAGATTAAATAACTAGGCCTGCCTCAGCCACCTAGTAATATCAGTAGCACCTAGCTATCAACTAGTAGGGACCCCCACTGTCACATAAGACTAATTGGTGCCTTTTGGACCAGTCTTCAAAACCAAGATACCGGCACGGTCACATAGTAAAGGACAAACATATCAGTACTCGTTCTCAGAATGATACTCATTATGTAAAGAACAATAAAGATTCTACCATTCCAATTACTCATTATACTCAGCTCAGTCAGTATGATCTATCTTTTAAGCATATTGATAGGAAGAATAATCTTAATTTCGGACAGGATCAGGGTGATCCATCCTGTAATGGTTCTCCTTCAAAGAACTGGAGACGAGCTGACAGTCCTCGTAATTTTGGTTCCAAATATTTTGGAAACTTTTGCAGGGACAGCTGCGATAAAAACTATCCTACACATCATAAGTGTTCACAAAGACAACAAGACCCATCTAACAGATATGTTGATAAAAAGGGAAATAATAATCGCAACTGTGGAACCTGCGGTTCAAATCAGAACAATAGTTGTAAAAGAGCAAATAGCAACGCTACCAATAGAGATAACAGTTGTCATGGATGTCGTTATGATGGTAGATGCCCACATGAATCTACTTAACTATCATGTCTAGATCTCCTGATATATATCTAGATTTATGACTGTACCTTACAATAACATGCTACTAGAACATTTATGTCACTTTACTTAAATTCATTGTTATGAATTGTTTGATTTCTTTCTCTGTTACCATTCTTGGTATAACAGAGAAGGTTTAGTTATCATGATATAAAGGTCGGAAATTATTACGACCACATTTAATAAGGTAGAAATGTAATAGTGACTATGGTACATTATAACATTCTAAAAATTGTGTTATGTGTATTGTTCTCAGCAAACCAGTACTTTGTCCGGGAGTGCCGTCACAGAATTATCTTGATGCATTATGATTTCCATGCTGACCATTCAGATGCTGCTTACAAGCGTCCTCCGGACAAGGCTTCTGAGATTATCGCCTGTTAGTTAGAATGTATACCTGAATAGTCATATTGATGTGAAAAGAAATAAATTTTGTTATGTTTAACCATTAGATAATAATGATTTTATAGCATTATACTTGGAGAGATTTCTGTTGATATGACTTCTCGATATATATTGTCTTTCACCATTGCTACACATGATGATATTGTATGTAAATATTGTTTGCATTGTAACATTGCCTGCACCTTTGGGTACTTTGGTGGCACCTCCCCGGATATGTTTTATTTGGAGAATATATATTTTCTCTTGTCTTGTGAGATAACTGTTGTTCTCACCAGACGCGCTATTGTGCGTCGATTGGGTCTGACATTATGTCGTTATATTTATGTTGATCCTTTCATTGGCGCATCATTCATGCGTTATGAGCTTGTTGCATCTTGCTCAGTGATGTATTTCAACAACAAAAAAGTTTCATTTTTTTTTTTCCGGGGGGTGCGGTAATCTGTTGCTGTCTATTTGGCATATATGTTTAAAGACATCAACCTATTTAATTCTTTTGGTGGTCTAAGATAGAGAACTGGTGATTTACATTAGTGACAGGTTTGATTTGTGGTTATCTTCCCCTTGTCTTATGTTGACCTGTGGTGGGGAAGGTCTTGAATTGTTGTCACGTCTTAAGTCACTATTCACATGACCATATACGGAGCGGCTTTGCCTCTCGCTTGAGGAAACGCCCTGGTCTTGTGTTTAGTTTCGCTCAGGTCTGTGCTTGTTTGCACATGCGCAGGTTTTGGCGCAAAGACCGGGAGACTTCCGTCTTGGCAGTGTACCCTGGGCGTTGTGATCGGACAGAGGTCCGAAGATTTTTCCTTGCCATCTTTTCGGGGGATTTGGAAGTTCACTGTATGACTGAGATGTCATCTTTCCTTCCCCTTGTTAATTCTGTATGCCAGGAATAGCAGTGTTGTGTTTAGTGTTTTATAGGATTCTGAAACAAGGTAATAGAGTCATTTTTGATCTTCTCGTATGCCTAGGTTAAAGAAGTACATTTGATTACCTTAAGGCGACATGTTGAACAGAGCTCACAGCTGATATGTTATATAGAGCCCCATTATTGGTGCTTGATACGGGTGTAGTGAAATTGACAGAGATACAACGGTAAAATACCTCCAAAGATAACATGTAAGGATAAAAACATAATGCGTAGGCTGCTGATAGTACATGATCGCCCAGACCGCGGGTCATCACCCTCCATAAAAATTGACTTGCTAGACAGGAGGGGAACGGCGGATAAAAAGGAAAAAATATGACTGGAAAGATTGCGTGAGACTAGAAAGGCTAAGGAGACGCAATTGGGGGGGAAACGGAGAAAAGTCACGTTTCCCAAGTTGACATAAAGTAAGGAACTCGACAGAAGGGACCTTGGATATGTTACGCCACAGTCATTTATTGGTCGCTTTTGCGATACCAAGCCTTTGATTTGAATTCAGCGGCAGAACGCAGATGTTTGGAATATTACAAAAATTAAAAAGTAACTTTTTCGTAATATTAATGTTAGGAATATAAAAATTAGCTGGCCGGATGGCCCATTCTGAGCAGTGAACTAATATGTTCTTAATTTTACAGACAGATAGATAATATTGAAGATAATGACAAAAGACAGTGTTGTTCACATCAGCGACAGACTGTATTGAATAAAAAGTGTCGCTATTTGCACAAAAAAACACGACCTTGAGACGCAGGTGTTCAAATCTACTTAGTAGGGAAGCAAAGGGACATTGGTGGGAGCTGTGTCTAAATATAACTTTTAACGACAAAATTTTGGAGGGGAGAGAAAGGTTGGTTCAAAAATCAAGTACGTTTTTGAAAAAAACAAGTAGAGACGGACAGACTAACAGATAAACATCCATACTTGACTGAAGCATGACTGAAATGACTTTAGGGTAGGAAATTTGAATTTGAAATAAACCTAGGCAGTGATTGGCCACAGACAATCATTTTATCGGCGCTCAGACGCGCAAGTGGGGCCATTCCTCAATAGTTGTTCGATGATAGACACAGTATTTTAAAGTGTGGTGATTTCCAAATGAAAGAAAGTGAAATAAGTTCAGGGACGCCATACTATAGCCAGCAGCTCAGCTGAGTTTTGCTAGCATTTCTGTGTTCTTTATTCATAATCTGGTAAGATTGAAATTATTTCTTTGTATATTTTGAATATTGTTTAATGTTCGAGTGATTTGATACTGCCATATCATAATCTAGCCTTACAAACAAGTAGGGATTTGCTCTAGACCCCCCGCCCAAGTCAGGGTCTAGGGACCAACAATATACATAAACTCCAGCAAGGGTGAGGAAAGACAGATCAAGTGTTGAGAATAATGAAACATATTACCTATCCACTTTTAGGGAAGGAAACTAATAAATATTTTTCAGAATCTATAGTCTGGGAGGACCTATCTGATGTAAAACCACCATGGTAAATGTGCTGTTTGGTCAGAGAGATCTGACCTGTCTGTATGATGTGGTTGTTGTGTCCGTGTTGTGTCCAGACGTGGGTAGAGAATAGAATTTTGACACATAGCCAATACTTTGATTGCAGAGCTGTGAGTTTCAGTTGTCAACAAGGCGGTGTCCATTCAGTTGGTGATTTTACTCGAGTGTATCTGTGCAGTACGTTGTGACAGAGACCACTATTCTTGCCCGCCAGCACGGAGAGGTGGGACCACCAGATTTCAGCACCAGAGCTACATATGCAAGTTGAGTGAGCCTCTGGTCTGCTGGAAGTTCACCAACGCCTTTTAGTTACTAATACCCCATAAAATTCCTGTAATTTACTGGACACTGGGTAGTCAATATAGACAGGTGTGATGAGGCCACCCCAACAGCACAAGCATTAACTATCCTCCCAAGTAGATGACTACTAGAACATTTTAATAAAACTAACTAGTCTAGTACTTATATATGTACACTCTTGCATTTATTATGTAACATTCCATGCATTTCTTTCATAAATTTTAAATCCTTTTTTTAAAAAAAGTTCTGGTCAACATAAAACTTGATCCAGAACAAAATAAATGTAATATAATTCTATCAAAAATTTTACACTCTTGAGTTAGTTCAGTGTATTATAATATTTGTTAAATATTATTAGTCTGCTTAATTATCTGTGGGTGTATCTATAACTATCACACCACATTACATATCATTACCCTAGACATTTTACATAGCTACATTCATTAAGAAAAAAAATTGAGTGTGAGGTCGTAGTGGTAGCAAGAAAGGCCTTCTGACAATTCACAACTACATTTTATCTCAGGAGCCTTCACAGCTGGCCTCATACATTACATTTAGTAATATCACCATCATACAATACCATCAAACCCACTACAACGGGAACCAAGACCAAGTTGTCTTTTGAACATTAGAAGCCCAGAGAAAGTTATCTACTTGAGTAACCCGCTATGCAAGCGGTAGGATTGGCAGGAATCTGTACACGGAAAGATAAAACACTAAGGTTACCTTATATTTGAGGCCCGCTACTTGCGGCCTGATGCTGTCGCCATAGAGGCCCGTTGTTACGGCCTTTATTCTTCATGAGAACAAGTGCCTGGCATGTGATGCCAGAAGAAGTCATAGCCTTTTGTTAGGCAATTGAAACCGCCTTTCCCGTGCGGTATATTTGCATAGGGGTACCTGACGGGTTCTGTCAGGGTACCAGAACTTCAGTATATGAAAGCAGAACGTAGATTGACAGGCCATTATTGTTGGCACCATATATCTGAGTTGATGCAAAGTGTTAACCATCATTACCATCATATAATGTCCATGATTCTTGTGCCATTGACTGTGTCGTCCATACTATCGTACGTCGTATAATAAATATTGTGAAACGTCAGCAGTATTACCTACCTTCACTGACTTCTGCATGTGGGTGAGTGGGTTCAGTGTATAGCTGTCCAAGAGCCTAAACGCATTCGTCTACACCCACACTTACCACATCATATTCCAAGTACTACACGCCTGAAAACATGCATGCTGTTTGTGTGAATGTATTCATTACACCCTGGCAGCGCCTCACGCTGGTGACCCAGATATACACAGCAACATTGGACTGTCCAGGTGATAAAACAACACGCCCACTCTACCAACTTTAACATCACGCACAGACTTTAACAGTACCTAACTCTGTTCTTGAGTTAGGGAAAGCAAAGGCAGCAGGGAAAGAAACTGGTCACCAGCCTAGGCAGGACCTAGTATGGTTAAGACTCTAACACTTCACTCTCTACAACAGTATCTACTATGGGGACTAACTTTACCTTTAGCTGCTGTTTGATGCATACAAGATGTTAAATGTATTCATGTAACAGACCTACATTTGAAAATCATAGTGCCTTTATTTTCCAATCAGAACTGTTGTTTGTGGGTTCATTCATGCTCCACCAAACATGCATATCCATTTTCAGTAAATAAGTAAATAAATAAATAAATATAAGCAATGAACAGGCACTCATTGGACAGAAAGGAAGACACCAGACAACAGAAAAGAAATATAAATGATAGGCTTAATGGGAATCAAACCAAGGACTATCAAGATGGGGCCATCGCCTTGCTGTGAAAGTAAATTGCAACTGGACACACAGCCAATTTTGCACCGCTGTGTGTTCTTTCATGATTTACTTTGACAGCCAGGCAATGGTGCTGTGTGGATGGTTCTCAGTTCGATTCCTGGTAAGCTTATCACTTATTCTTCTTTTCTGTTGTCCTTTCTGTCCAATGAGTGCCTGTTCATTACTTATATGACAGGACTCAGGTTTCCTTCATTATTTATTCCCATAATCACTGCTATATGGTCTCACAAAGGAGATCTCTGATATAAGTCATGGGAGGGGTACCAAAAACAGTTTCTTTTGTTTGGTGTATCATTATAGCAGGATTGCTAGTACAGGTCGTCTATACTGTCAAGTTGATAGCCTTTGTCTAAAACCTAAAACTGTACTGTCCATCAACAATCTATGAACATACACAATAATTTAACTACAGAAAATGTATTTATCTACCAGCCTGACACACACTCTCCACAGGGAGTTTTTAAATTTAAAATAATTTATGACCAGGTATTTTCTACCTTTTATTTCAAATTCAAACTAAAACAAAGCAGTGCACCAGGCAGCTCTTAGGAATTTTACTGTCTTATGACATGGCTCTTAAAGTAGAAGGTATTACATTTAGCAGTAATGTCAATAATGTTTGAATGTAATGGCAATACTCATTCATCATTCTTTTTAAACTTTTTTCAAAGCACTCTACCACTACGATAGGTTTTTTCCTATCCAGCGGCACTTGGGCTTCAGCCCTTCGACCCAATGACATGAAACTAATTTCATGGCATTGCGAAGCTGGGGAGGCTGTGGACTTTCCTTCCCACCCGGTCAGGAGCCAAATGTCCGTGCCATCTCTGCTCCTTCCCATCCACAGAGGGTTTGTGCTCAGGAGCCGCTCAGGCTACTCCAGTCCTCGGTCGAAGACTTTACTTACTTACTTACTTAGTCGTTCCTCTTCTACCGTGAGGTGTAGAGGTCCGGTCGAAGACACTCCTTCAAATATTCTCGCCAGGACTCGAATGAATCCAGTCCAAGTCCCGGTCAAAGACACTGCTCCAAATGTTCTCGCCAGGGCACGAACCTGGATCACCCGATCGCCAGCGCAGTGTGGTAACCACTACGTTTGCGTGACTCCCATTGACCTCCTTAGAGAATGTGTCAAAGCACTTCATGTGCTCTTGCAGCAGTGGTTTCTGTAGCTGTTTCATTTACATGAGGAGGTTGCCAATCTCAAATTTTCCTACATGCCTGAGATTCACTGCGATTTGGCCAAAAAAATATATAGATAACGACAAAGACTTACTACTTACTTACTTAGTCGTTCCTCTTCTACCTTAGGGTGTAGAGGTGTGCCAGAGAGAGTGCCATACTGTCCTATCAGCTGTCTTCTTCCTGACCTGGTTCCAATCTAGTCCTCTGTCCTTCACAGATTGTCTAATTTTGTCCTCCCTGCGAACTCTGGGTCATCCTGGAGGTCCGGATCCCTTGCTCTTAGTTTCCCATACTTGTTGTGGTATTATATAAAAAAATGACAAAGACTATGAGAACAAATGTAGCAAATGATAGACTGCACCTGGAAAAACATCCCTACTCATGTTAATGGCAGCACTATAGACAAAGTTGGAGGAACAGACAATGATATCAAATAAGAAGAAAAAAGCAAGAGGTACTTTCATTGCATAGGGAAATATATGGAAACTCAGACATTAAGGAAGTTCTATTGTATGGCTATGAAACATAGAGAACTATACAAATGACAACCAAGAAGTTTCAGAAATGGGTGCTTGTGCCGAACTGAAGGATAAAAATGGTAGATCACCAATGTGAGTGATAAACATTGAGGAAAAGGTGAGGAAAAGATTGGCACTGAATAAAGCATACACTGAGCTATCCAGCTGATAGCATTGTAAGGCAGTTCTTATACTGGAGTCCCCAAGGTAAAAGAAATAGACCCAAAAAAACATGGGGAGGAGAACTGAAAACAGACAGAAAGGATAAAGAAGACATGGGAAAAAAAATCAATGAATGGAACAAAGCAGGAGTGCTAGGCGTGACCTGACTGAGGGCCTTATACTCCACAGGAGGCTAAAGGGCAATGATGAATGAATGAGAAATTCCTTTTATCCATATTGGTTTCTCCGAATTAATATAATTTTTCTTCATCTTTAAACTGCCCCCTTACTGTAGCAATTATTTATGTAACTTAAAATTGATTCCTCCTCTCATTTGTGATTTATTTACCTTTGTCTTAAAATTTATTTATTGTCCTTAACTTTGGCTGTTTTTTTCCTATCATTAGCCTTAACACCATCTTCTTTTGTTTATAACCTACTCCTTTGTTTAGCACAGTTACTGCTGAACAAACACGAATTGTAGTAAAACAATTTTTCCACCTTCATCACAATGTGACCTACCATACATTCTGGATGAGAGCCTGTGGTACTCCTGCTGGCTGTCTGCTCTCTGTATCAAACACTTGCGACGGGACATATAGTGATGTCTGAACTCTATCTGTGAGGCTGTGGAATCTGAGTGCTTGTGTGCCACTCTAAATTGGGATACTGCCTGACAAAGTGGGTCTGAGAAAACTTCATCAGCTGCAGGGAGAACAAAACCAAAACATTTTTAAAAAAAACTTTCCAGAAACATAACTGGATTTAATCTTACATTTCTATATTCTCTGAAAATGTATTGTTATCCTTCATTCATGAAGTCATTCACTGTTACCAATTACCAAATCACAGATCAAATCACCTCTGTCAAAATCAGCTTTAAATAAATACATCACTATCTCATATTCAAAAGCAGGCAGGTTTTCAACAAAATAGATCTCATACAGACCAAATAGCCACACTGCACATAATTGTAAAACAAAGCTTTTGAATTTCACTCACCAATTTACATTGGGTTTCTGAACTATAAAAAGACATTTAATGGTTCAGACAGAGATTCACTCTGGAAACTGTTGAGGCATCACAAAGTTACCCTTAAGTTCATTAATCTAGAAAACATGAATTGTAAACTTCTCCATGAAGAACAACTTACAGAGCCCTTTGAGATAGGAACTTGAGTGTGGCAAGTATGCCTCTTGTCACCATTTCTCTTTTTACTGGCTGTTAAATGAATTATGAAAACAACTAACAAAGATAAAATTCAGTGCACTTTGACAAAACAGACTGACGATCTAGATTTTGCCAACGTCCAGAATCTTATGTCCCATGACCACACCCAGAAGCAAGACAAAATTAGAACAGCTGATGTGAGGTCACAACAGTTGGGTTTAAAAATACATAGAGACAACTCCAAGAGTATAAGCCAGATCGCACTGGGAGATATACCCCTACTAGATGTGGAATCATGCATAAACATTGACAGCAATGTAGACAAAGTTGGAGGGACAGACAATGATATTGAAATAAGAATAAAAATGACAAGAGGCACTATTACTTCAGTGGGAAATAAATGAAAATAAAAATAAATCAATTTCAACACAAAAATGAGAATCTTCAACTCAAACATCACGGCAGTCATATTTTACAGCTCTGAAACATGGAGAACAGCAAAAACAACAACCAAAAAGCTACAGACTTTCATAAATGGGTGCTTGCATAGAATAGAAGGATTACGTGGTATGACAAAATCACTAATGTGGAAATGATGACAAGAACAAAAGTGATATAGAACAAGAGATGAGAAGATTGCGGGAGATGGATAATACACACATTAAGCAAACCTGTTAATAGCACTACCAGGCAGCCCTTGCTCTGAAATACCAAGAGAACTAGAGACAAACATGAAGGAGATGAAGAAAAAACAATAACCAAAAAGCTACAGACTTTCATCAATGGGTGCCTGCTAAGAATAGAAGGACTGAAATGGTATGACAAGGTCACCAGTGGGAACTGATTAGAATCAGAAAAAGTGCCAGTGGAAGAGGAGGTGAAGAGAAGATGCTAGCACTGGAAAGGACATCTATTAAGAAAACTAAGTGATAGCATTACAAGGCAGTCCCTGTTCTAGAATCACCAGTTATCAGAAATAGGAGACCAACATAAAAAGAAGAAACTTGGAGACAGAAATTAAAGGAATAAAGAAGAAATAGGAATACCACGAATAGATGGTACAGCACAGGAAAGCTTGGCATGTTTCTGTTGAGGACCTGTGTTCTACAGGAGGCTGAATTATATGGACTGACTACACACAGGAGGCAAACAGTAAAGATAGTCAATGGCCTGAATTCCAAATAGATATGGGGGGAATTAGGAGGACAAACTTACAAATGTGCACGTACATGCATACACACACACAAGCTCTGCACTTTCACACCACACAGACACCAATAATATAAAACACATAGAGAGATACACTTATGACTAGACTGGATGAACAGTTTTCACCTGGGTTTGACAGAACCAATAATGACAAAGCTGTTATTTTACTAATATGCTAAATTACAAGAGGGGAAACCAGAGGCATGTGTTGAGGGTCGCTCCATGGTGTGGAATTGTCATGGCAAGGTTTATTTTAGTCAAGATGATTGTTGCACCATGAAGCACCCCTCACTGGTAGAATGAAACGTATAGCGCAGACTATATGACACATCAACACATAGTTACAAGAGAATTCGTTGTGTAGCCTTTGGGCTTGATGGCAGTGTTTATAGATATGTGGATTACCCACACTAATAAAGTGTAGTTGTAGACGAGATTTAAAAAGGCTTTGGAAAAGCCGTAGTTAAAGTGTTTAACTAAAGTGAATTTATATTCACCGCAGTGTAATATAATTACAGGTGCCTGCCAATTGAACGCTTTAGTGATAAAAGCAATTTTAAGGACTCAGTCGTCCAAGATAGAATAAATGAGAGATTATGGCAGATGATTCTGGCTTGGAAAGCCAAAGGAAAGATATAATATAAATATAAGATTCAAATGTGAATCAAATCATATCGACGAGAGATAAATAGACACAGATTAGTAAATCTGATGTTGAGTTTTCCATGAAGGAATAACTGTGTAAAGATGTATAATCATTATGAGTTCCAGAAACTAGGTCGAGAATAAAACCCAAGTTCTTCATTTAGCCAAAATAGAAGCAAATTTGAAAAATGAACAAATCATATTATCGTGTTATATACGAACTGTTTGTGAATGTGATGATTAAATATATATCAGTCGTTTTACGACCGAGCTTGCTTCAGTTGATGACATTCGTTGGAGTCTAACCGTTGGAATGTCTTTGAATTGTCATTCATATCTACATGTTGTCACCATCTTCAAAATACAGAGTAGATAAATTTGAATACGTAACTAGATCAAACATAATATTAATATAATAGAATACAGAACTCTCAATAATAAAGACAAAATAAAGTAAACAATGAATATGATGGAAATAATATAACTTTAATGCAAGAAGAACATGAATCCACGCAGGGGGCTTTGTATCGTTCACTATGTCAGTATCAATTCTGACTCCTGCCAAAGATAGAAGTCTACAACGTCATTAATCCTGACAATAGCAACAAACCCCCTAACAGCATGTAAACAGTAAATAAATAAATATTACGCACATAAAAGGTATGTAATAGGGGGATAGCAGAAGTGACTGCGTCATTAATTAGGCTGGATCACCCTAGGTACACATCCGGTGTTGCGTGTGGAAAATCGCACTAATGACTCGTGTCCACGAAGCACTATTTTTGTGGTGCTTAGTTGACGGGAGGATAGTGTAATTTGCTTCCGTAGATAGGCGGTGTTGCCGTTTGGATGGTCCTGGGTTCAATTCTCCGGCAAACCTATCACTTCTGTTGTTTTTCTGTTGTCTAGTTTTCTACTTCTTTATTTCTCACAAGTGCCTGAAACATACCTTAATGTGTGTAATATTTATTTAAATTACAAGAATGTAGCACAATAATCTCACCTGTAGGACTTGAGGGGAACTTCCCATCCGTGTCATCAGCAACATTACTGTTATGGTTTGTAGCTGCTGACATAGGTGAAACAGGTGGTGAAGAACTCAATGACTGTTGTGAAGACAAGTCTAATGTCTTTAGTTCCAGTATGTCTTCTTGGCCTATACAGACCCAGTCTGAGCAACGGAAACTTTCTGCATAAATACCTGCATGTAAAGATTTTCATGCTATTTAAATAAAACTTACAAATGTCAAAAAGGCAGGCTTTATGGGAATTTTTTTTTAAAACAACACAATTTTCAAGCTATTCTTTTACACAAAATTAATCGCAACTCGATTATTTAACATCTGTACAGAAAAGACAATAAATGAATGAAAAAGTAAAGGCAAAAAAAATTCAAATTTATTATGGCATTGACATAGAAATTGTAAAATAAATCAGCAAGAAAGAAAGACTAATTAAGAAATAACGTTTATGAAAGAAAAAGATAAATGTACAAAAATAAGTAAATGAAAGAATATCAAAGTGTGGTATTCAAAATTTGAGACATGATATAGAACAATTTTTTTTTTAATGGGTGCCTTCATTTTAAAACACAGAAAAGATTATCCGGATATAGCAAGAAGAAAAAATTAATAAACAAATAAAGTTCTGTGTACTATGAACTTCAGTAACCTGTTAGTGAAGAGCAAGGTAAAGGTTCTCTTTTGACATGTGAATTATTGTGACCTCCCCTTGTAAATGAAAGAGAACCGCTACCTAATCCTACACGACCCAAACAAACATTACAAAGGGAGGTAATATAGTGTACCTGTGTAAAAAGAACCTTTACCAAAGATCTTCAAATATTTTATGATATTATTTGTGAATAGCAATCCTGTGTGGAACTAAAAGCAGCACAATCTGAGTTGTTTAACCACGGCTGCTGAGAATGTCACTCTTTTGCAGCCAGTGTCAAGTTGATGTCCCTGGAATATCTACAGTGTAGATTTAAAGTTTTTCTGTGCCATTTCACAACTTGTTGAATTGGAATTATTGGTTCCAGTGTCTTTCTCAAGTACTCCATTCTGGCCTGCCATGCATTAAAAGAATCCTTACATCTGATTTTAAGAGTGAGAAACAGCATATTGTGCATTCCATGCCATCCAGGAAGGCTCTCCTAATATGCAGGACTAAAATACTGTGCTCTGGTTTTGGACTCTTCCAAGGAATCATCATGTACTGGACAAACACTTCCCAGCTCCCCTCACCTGACACATATCCACTGTGGGATCATCCTGAGAGCAGTCGGCCAGGTAAAAGCCGGTGTTAAGTCTGGGGGTCCAGTGATTCCCCTAAGCTTAGTGTGCAATGCTGGGTTCTCAACATGTTGCACCACAGTGGGTATTATGGTGATGGGAAAATCTGGTGCTGCTGACTGATCCCTCAGCGCTGGCTAAGCAACTTGAGAAATCAGAGGTTGACTGTTTCCTGGCTGCACCATGAGGTGCCTGGAATTATGCATGAGCAACATGGATTCCTTTGCATCCCACAAAACTAGAGGAGACAGCAAAAGAAGAACTGAAAAACTGATGCTTAAGAGAATACTCACAATAACAAAGCATAACACAGATGAACTAAAAAGATTTATGGTTTTAAGAAAGACAACACTGTGGGCCTATCAAAGACAGAAAATAAAATCTTTGCACTCTTTCTACAAAGAAAGTAAGAACGCAAACAAGAGCAGAACAAGAGGATTACATTACACGGACATAATGAAGGACTGCTGTATGAACATTAAGAAAGTGGAAGTACTACACGCATTCTCATTTACCTATTTTTACTGCTGCTCCATCTGTTACACCCACTTTCGTAAAAATATGCACCTGCTTCTAGGCCTTACTAGTCTAATGTCATACTGCACTGTTCCATTAAAAAAATACTGGTATGTTGTATTTACTTCATTACATTTATTTTTTACTGCACTTTTATCCCTTCTTACCATTCTCATGTTTCTTTTATCTCAAGAAAGCCTTACTGACCTTGTGTAGTTCCTAGGGGGGGAAGGTCACTGAGGAGACAAAAGCAAAAATTTTAGAACTAATGCATCCTCAGGCATGTCATACGAGGTTAATATGAGATTCTGCATAGGGCTGGCAACCTCATAATGTAAAACACAATTACTCTACACTGCAAGAGTACATGAATGCTTTTGTAAAAATGTCCATTATGTTAGCAACTTTGTTCTTGTCATTCTATAAAAGGTTCTTTACATTTCTAAATAAAATGTTGCAATTTAACTCTTTCTGTCTCAGTATTGTTTTAGGCTTTACTCTGGCACTAAAATGAATATATACTAAGGAGAAAATATTTCAAAATACACAAAAAATCTTCACAAACTGGCAGAAGAATATTTGTACGTCTTATACGCTAATATTTACATTTATTTTATATTAGGTAAAGTGCAGACATGAGGAAATATGACTATAACTAAAAACGAATACTTGGTGACCCTAGAGAACATAAGGCACACCATGCAGTTTCAAGGGTTAGAAAGAGCTAACAGAAAATGTAACAAAATCTTACCGATATCTTCATCAGATGAGTCATCGCTGGCCAGTTCTGTTGTTGAGATCTTCTCCACTTTGTGTCTTCTCACAGCACCTACACAACCAGCATCAATGGTTGGCCTAGTTATTTGTGCAGTTTTGACTCTGTCCACTGAGGTGAAATCTTCAGTTATTTGCTCTTTTTTATCATCCTGTTCTGCTAAATGGCTAATAATGCTGGCCTTATTTGGCACAATATTATTTGAACTGTCATCCTGATCAACACCAATTTTCAGGTCTTTAATAAGACTTTCTCTGTTACCATCATCACCACCATTATTGGAGGAGGTGTAAGCAACACCAGCATCATCAGTCAAGTGTGCTTTCTTCTTGTCATTCACGTCATTTATATTCAAATTTGGAAATTCTCTTCCATCACAGCTTTTTGAATCTCCTGGCATTACACCTTCCATGTTGCTCTTGTAATGGTTACGAATAAAACTGCTACTAATGTGCTTTGGATCTTCGTATCTCAGCCTTATAACATCATGCACTTTTTTATCTTCCTCCATGGCTGGTACAGAAGGTACAGTAAAGCAGTCAAAAGAAAATTTGACACTGACATGTGGAAATATGGCATTATTTTGTGAAGTAATGATATTGTCATGTGAAGTTATTACATTGTCATGTGAGGGTACAATGTTGCAGTGTGAAGATACAACACTCCCATGTGAAACTGCACTGTCAGCATGTGTTTCACTTCCCTTGACAGACTCATCTAATACGCCAGAGGGGTCATCGGAATTATTGATAACTGAATTTTGCACACTTGCCATTAAGCCTGAGCCACTCTGAAGGTTGTCTGCAGCGTTACGATACAGCCTAACATTTTTACTATCACTTCCAGATGACTGATTTTTCACAACTATATTTAATATACTCACATTCTTTTCAGATGTGATATTATTTATAACATTATTATTTTGATTACTGAGAGACTTGTCCTCAGCAGCACAGACAGGTTTTGTCAAACCAGACCTCTTTTTCTCAACCTCCGACTTGTCTCTGGTTGAAACTGAGGCATTTCCATTTTTATTATCAAAACAAGAAGCTTGAACATTCATACTGATGATGTTTTTGTGAGTGGTAGCTGCATCAATATCATAATAAATGTTACTATTACTGCTTGTAGTTATATCCTTACCAAACAGTAATTCCACTGTGTCTTCAATTTAGCCTTCATTGTCCATGCAGATATTCTATAAGTAGTTATGTTCAAATGTATTCCTTTCTAAGGAAGTAAAACCAGAATTTTGGCCTGAAACTCCATAACATTGGAAATCTGTCTTCCTTCTGCCACCAGACAAGATCTTGAATGCTTGATCATCAAATATTTCATAAAACTGCTAATTAATCACATTTAAGTTTCCTTCCAATTCTTTAAACTTGTCAACATTATTGTCAGCACATTCTGAGAAATATTCTTCTTCAAGTAAGTCTGTCAAAAATAAAGATTTGTCCTTATATGTGATCAATGATGTCTTCTTCCTCTACTTCTTTGCTCAAGTCCACTGTTCAAAATGAGTTTATCTCCTGACAAAACTATTTAAAAGAAAGAAAAAAATCATCCATAGTTAATATTGGAAGTTTTTAAAATCTGTAACAAAATCTATGTAAAAGGCATACAGTTGGAAACTGATTGTTTTATTTGATGTTTGTTTCTGTTTTTTGTTTTTTTTTAATTCATATACATTGACCACACACAGTGGGCTGATCACCCGCTTGCCAGCCACTCTGATTACGGAAACAACAATTAATTTTTGTCGTACCAATAAACGCCGCTCGGCGTAACGGAACAACAAATAATTTCTTGTTGCCCTAAGACGCCACTAGGCGTATTGGCCACAGACTGCTTTGTCGGTCAGCGGCTAAGGATGGAAGAAGAAGAAGAAGACATTGACCACACAATTGTTCAAATTAGGCATAAGAAAAAAGTAATCCACATGGACTACAGGATTAAAAGAAGAACAGCCCTACTTATGAAGACACAAAGTACCCAACTTATAATGAATGTTCACAACTGGTGGTTTTCTGCTATATGCAATTTCAAGGTTAGGATTTACATTTCAATTTTGTTTTAAATCTTGACCTCAAAGAAAGCAGTATGATCATTAATTGGATAAGTCTTCTTCTTCTTCTTTGATCCTTAGCCGCCGACCGTCAAAGCAGTCAGTGGCCATTACGCCTGGTGGCGTCTTGTAGGGCAACAGCAAATTGATTCCACTTTGCTCGGTCGGCGGCCATCCTTCGTACAGTGCCCCAACTCTGGTTCATTCTTTGCATCTCAGCCTCCACAGTCCTCCGCCAAGTTGTTTTTGGTCGGCCTCTCTTTCGTTTTCCTTCAGGGGTCCATAGCATAGCTGTTCTTGTGATGGCATCGGTGTCTCTTCTGAGGACATGGCCAACCCAGCTCCAGCGTCTGCCAGCTATGATGGTGTGCATGTCTTCTTGCTTGCTCCGAGTAAGCAGATCTTGGTTGGTGATGGTATTCGGCCAAAAGATTCGGAGAATCTTTCTTAGGCATGTTGTGAGAAAAGAGGACAATTTCGACATTTCCTTCTCCGTAACTCTCCAGCTCTCTGCGCCATAGAGAAGCACAGAAAGCACACAGCTCTGATATAATCCTAATTTTGTGCTTGTGCTGTACTGAGAGGACTTCCAGATGTTGTTTAGGCTAAAAAAGGCTGTTCTTGCTTTGTTCATTCTGTTGTTGATGTCTCTGCTTGCTCCGCCGTCTGGTGTTACTATGCATCCTAGGTATGTGAAGGCGTCTGTCTGTTCCAGTTGCTGATTCCTTACTGATATGGGCTCAGGGTTGCTCACATTGAGCGTCATGACTTCTGTCTTCTTTAGGTTGATGTTCAAGCCCACCTGCTGGCTATACTTATTAAGTCTATCCATTTTTTCCTGGATGTGTTGATGTGAATGTGCTAGCAGTGCAATGTCATCTGCATATTCCAGATCTTCCAATGTAGAAAATGTAGTCCATCTTATTCCTCTTGGATTGCCCTCTGTTGTCTGGCGCATCACCCAGTCTATGACTGTTAAAAATAGAGTGGTTGATAAGGGGCATCCCTGTCGTACTCCTGTCTTCACTTCAAAGGTTAGGTTGATCTGCCCAATGCTACACGTAAAGTTGGCATAAAGGCTTTTTATGATTGACACTATGCAGCTTGGAATTCCATAAGCCCTCAGTATTTTCCATAAACTGTCCCTATGTATACTGTCAAAAGCCTTTTCAAAATCAACAAAATTAATGTACAGCTATCTTTGCCATTCTGAGCACTGCTCTATAATGTTCCTGAGGGTAAATATATGATCTACATATCTTCTGTTCTTTCTAAATCCTGCTTGTTCTTTCCTCAGTTTGTGGTCTACTGCTTTTGAGATTCTCTGTATAATTATCCTGCCTAGTATTTTGCTGGGAACTGAGAGAAGAGTTATTCCTCTCCAATTATTGCAGTCTGCAAGATCTCCCTTCTTGGGCAATTTGACAATTATTCCTTTTCTCCACTCTGTTGGTGTTGTCCCTGTTTTCCAGACTTGTGCAAATAGTGGTTCTAATAGTTCTGCTGCTAGCTCTGGGTCTGTCTTAAATAGCTCTGCATTTAAGCTATCATGACCAGGAGCTTTTCCATTCTTTAACCCTTTGATTGCTGTGATGATTTCTTCTTTTCGTGGGATGTCTGTATTAACATTTAGATCATTTTCAGCCTCAGGAACATTCAATTGTGTCTCTGGTGGTTCCTTATTCAGAGTTTCTCTGAAATGCTCTGCCCATCTTGTTTCCTGTCCCTCTACTGTCGTGATGAGATTTCCGTGCTTATCTCTTACTAATGTAATATTGTTTGCACCTCGTTTTCCACTGATGATTTTAGTTATTTTATATACTGTGCTTTGTTTATTTCTCAGTGCTGCCTCTTCTGCCTGTCTTGCAAGGTCATCCAGAAATGTCCTTTTGTTAGCACGGGTTTGACGTTTAACTTCCTTATCCAGCTGACTGTACTGTTCACTATATATTGCCTTTAACCTGGGAGACTTAGCTTCTGTTTTCTTTCTTTTCATTTCTTTTCTCTTCGCTATGGTGTTTAGCGTATCTGGTGTTATCCAGTCTTGGCTCTTTCTTTCCTGGAATCCCAAGCATGACTTGCTGCTTTCCTTGTATATTGTTGAGATGGTGTTGAATCTCTGGTCAACATCATCGGTCTCTGTTCTTTCCTGGCTTTTGATAATCTCATATCTTCTCTTTACGTCGACCACGAAAGCTTTTCTGGTGAGGGGATCCTTCAGTTTCGTGATGTTGTATCTTTTCTGTTTGACTGCAACTGGTCCAGCAGCTCTGAGTTTCACTTTCAGTCTTGCTACTACTAGGTGATGATCACTTCCCACATCTGCGCCTCTTCTTACTTTCACGTCTTGTAGTGCATGTCTCCATCTGCCATTGATCATTATGTGATTATCTGGTTTCTGTCTCGTCCGTTTGGTGATTCCCATGTTAACTTGTGCACTTCCTTGTGTGGAAAAAGTGTTCCTCCAATGACCAGGTTGTTAATACTGCAGAAGCTTATTAATTTGTCCCCATTCTCATTTGCTGTTCCACTGCCACATTTCCCCATTACTCTTTCGTTATAATTATTGTGTGCTCCCACTTTCGCATTTAGGTCTCCCATTACTATAATGAGATCGTACCTGGGTGTAGTTTCCATTTCTTTTTGTACCTGTTGATAGAACTCGTCCTTGATCTCTTCATTGCTGTCATTTGTTGGTGCATAGCATTGTATAATTGTGGTGTTGGTGAACCTCCCTCTCAGTCTTGCTCTTATCAGTCTGTTGTTGATGGGTTTCCATTCCAGTAAAGACCTTTCCATTCCTTTCTTCAGGATAATGGCTACACCTTCGTTGTGCTGACCATCCTCTCTGCCAGAATAAAGTACTGTTTCCCCTGTAGCTGTTTTTATTCTCCCCTTACCTGTCCATCTGCTCTCGCTTATTTCCAGGATATGTATCTTGTAGTTCCTCATCTCTGCTGTGATTTGTCTCAGCTTTCCTGCCTCATTCATAGTTCTGATGTTCCAAAAACCAATTCTGGTTTCGTGTTTTGCGGTCGGGGCATCCGTTTTCATGCCAGTGGCTTCCTTTCGGCTTTCACCACTGTCAGTCATACGAGCCTGAGACTCCGGATGTCCGTCCCACAGCAAAGTTTTTCCATTTATTGTTGTTTCTGTAATGTGCGATTTTTTTACATAGACAGGGGTGTCAGCCCTGTGCTAAAACCCCCAACCTGGAGGACCAGAGTACCAGCTTTTGTCTGACCCCTACCCACACAAACCAGTCCAGCTTGGTTGAACCTACCAGGAGTAACTCTCCCACTGGCATAGCTCTGGGGATTATCAGGGCACACAAGCCGCCATACCGCTACAAGGTATAGGTATCATTGATGGCAGCCATCAGAGGTTGAATGGGATATTTTTCTTCATTAATTAAAAAAAAAATTATTAAACAATTGTAACCTTAGTATAGAGTTTCCTATCATAATTATAACCAATCACAGGTTGAACAGAATATTTGTCTTCATAAATTTTTAAAAGCATCGGTTCAATGTTACTAAAAATATAAACATGTAAGAAAAAAACTGTTTATCAGCCAAACACAAATACATACAGTCAGCTGGACAAGGAAGTTAAACGCCAAACCCGAGCCAACAAAAAGAATTTCCTAGACGATCTTGCAAGACAGGCAGAAGAGGCAGCACTGAGAAATGAACAAAGCACAGTATACAAAATAACTAAATTCATCAGCGGAAAACAAGGTGCAAACAATATTACATGTAAGAGATAAGCAAGGAAATCTCATCACGACAGCAGAGGGACAGGAAACAAGATGGGCAGAGCACTTCAGAGAAACTC
Source organism: Oreohelix idahoensis (assembly GCA_024509875.1). Lineage (NCBI taxonomy): Eukaryota > Metazoa > Mollusca > Gastropoda > Stylommatophora > Oreohelicidae > Oreohelix > Oreohelix idahoensis. Next base: position 394,587 of record JAMPIV010015425.1, read on the forward strand.
TGAACAAGGAACCACCAGAGACACAACTGAATGTTCCTGAGGCTGAAAACGATCTAGATGTAAATAAAGACATTCCACGAAAAGAAGAAATCATCACAGCAATAAAAGGGTTAAAGAACGGAAAAGCTCCTGGCCATGATAACTTAAATGCAGAGCTATTTAAGACAGACCCTGAGCTAGCAGCAGAACTATTAGAACTTCTTCTTCTTCCTCGTTCGCCCTGAAAAGGACGGTGGTTGCGTTGTGTCTGTTTACACCGTAGCTGTGATATCTGCACCTTTCGGTCGACACATCCGACTTCAGCACGGCATTTTTTGGGACCGGGTTTGCCTTCCCTCTGCGATCCGTACTCGCTCAGTCAGACTGCACTGCTGCAGACTGTTTCCAGGACCACCACGTGGAGGTGGAGTAAGGTTCGCTGACCCTGATGCAAGCAGTCAAGCTATGGGTCGCTGACTGCATTCTCTATTGCTGCATCTTTTGGTCCCAACTATTAGAACCACTATTTGCACAAGTCTGGAAAACTGGGACAATACCATTAGAGTGGAACAAAGGAATAATTGTCAAATTGCCCAAGAAGGGAGATCTTGCAGATTGCAATAACTGGAGAGGAATCACTCTTCTCTCAGTTCCCAGCAAAATACTAGGCAGGATAATTATACAGAGAATTTCAAAAGCAGTAGACCACAAACTGAGGAAAGAACACGCAGGATTTAGAAAGAACAGAAGATGTGTAGATCATATATTCACTCTCAGGAACATTATAGAGCAGTGCTCAGAATGGCAAAGACAGCTGTACATTAATTTCGTTGATTTTGAAAAGGCTTTTGACAGCATACATAAGGACAGTTTATGGAAAATACTGAGGGCTTATGGAATTCCAAGCTGCATAGTGTCAATCATAAAAAGCCTCTATGCCAACTTTATGTGTAGTGTTGGGCAGAGCAACCTAACCTTTGAGGTGAAGACAGGAGTACGACAGGGATGCCCCTTATCAACCACTCTATTTTTAACAGTCATAGATTGGGTGATGCGCCAGACAACAGAGGGCAGTCCAAGAGGAATAAGATAGAGTACATTTTCTACATTGGAAGATCTGGAATTTGCAGATGACATTGCACTACTAGCACATTCACATCAACACATCTAGGAAAAAAAACGGATAGACTTAATAAGTTTAGCCAGCAGGTGGGCTTGAACATCAATTTAAAGAAGTCAGAGGTCATGACGCTCAATGTGAGCAACTCTGAGCCCATATCAGTAAGGAATCAGCAACTGGTACAGACAGACACCTTCACATACCTAGGATGCATAGTAACACCAGTCGGCGGGGCAGGCAAAGACATCAACATCAGAATGAATAAAGCAAGAACAGCCTTTTTTAGCCTAAACAACATCTGGAAGTCCTCTCAATACAGCACAAGCACAAAATTAAGATTATATCAGAGCTGTGTGCTTTCTGTGCTTCTCTATGGTGCGGAATGCTGGAGAGTTACAGAGAAGGAAATGTCGAAATTGTCCTCTTTTCACACAACATGCCTAAAAAAATCACCGAATCTTTTGGCCGAATACCATCACCAACCAAGATCTGCTTACTCGGAGCAAGCAAGAGGACATGCACACCATCATAGCTGGTAGACGCTGGAGCTGGGTTGGCCATGTCCTCAGAAGAGACCCCGATGCCATCACAAGAACAGCTATGCTTTGGACCCCTGAAGGAAAACAATAGAGAGGCCGACCAAAAACAACCTGGCGGAGGACTGTGGAAGCTGAGATGCAAAGAATGAACCAGAGTTGGGGCACTGTACGAAGGATGGCCGCCGACTGAGCAAAGTGGAATCAATTTGCTGTTGCCCTACAAAACGCCACTAGGCATGATGGCCACTGACTGCTTTGACGGTCGGCGGCTAAGGATCAATGAAGAAGAAGACAAATACATTCACACAATTTTGGTTTTGATTTACTATATTTGGACTGAGTGGAGGGCAGAAGAAGATACTTTATTTGGATATCGGAAATCTGATATATTCTTATTTATTACACTATATGTCCTAATTATAATCCATCAAGGGTTGAACAGGATACTTTGTTAAAAAAAATGTTTATCAGCCAGTTTGTTAACAATACAATCAGATGTGTCAACACTGTTAAAATGTAAGAGTCAATTTTTAGATGTGTATTTATCAAACATTTATCTATAATATCTAAATGCCCCGTATGCTTTTTAAACTATCATTTTATCTTACCACTGGACGACTTAACACTTTAATAATACCCAAGTCATCCATATGAATCATAAGATATAGGCCTACTAAGCTCTGACAGCAAGCGAAGCTCAATCTAACTGTTATTTGATTATGTAAAATGTACTCAAGTTAAACCAGTATTTGTTTTTGTTCTACTTCGTTACAAATACTCACCACTCGTTTCGTGTCTCCAACGGTTCATTTGTCAACATTCGTATTCCAACATTTTACATTTGATTCCCGTCGCTGGAACTGAACTGTTTGTGACATCCGCCGTCTGCTAGTAATGCTGTAAATAAAGAAGTATGGGTTCCCAGCAAGGTTGCCACTCAAGTTCTAGAGATAAACCCAGATTTTCTTCTTAAAGAAAACCAGAAATACCCAGATTATTTTATGCCTCAAATACACGGGATAGACGATGCTTACATAATCTTTTATGTGCATCTTTAGCACAAATAATCTGTGTGCTACCAATTTTTATTTATTTCTTCATTTTTATTTTATTTTTTATTACCAAAAATTCACAATTATATAAAAATGATTTTATGAACACCCCATTACTGTATATGAATGAACTCTTGAAAATGAGATATTTTAACAGTAACATACTTACAGTAGTTACATTAAGAAAATGTTCCTCAAATCAAAAATAAAATGTTAGTTGTAACTTGTTAAATCACGTTTTATGTGTTAAATGCCGTGAATGTTCACCAGTTGATAAATGTAGATGTTGGGACTGGTGTAGTAAAGTGTAACGATTGTCAACTCATTAAACCCAGCACAGTTTTGGTCATACAGGTCATCTTGTCCTGGAACGTGATGAGGCTCCGACAAGAATGTGAGTGTAGACAATGAGTGTGTATATGAATGTCAGAACGCGAATGGTAGAATGATTCGATAGAGTTGACAGGTTGGTAGTACATCACTCATGCTCACACTGTTCGAATTCAAGAAGTACTGGAACTACGGTGGTCTTTTTATAACATTTAATGAGACGCACACTTGGACAGTACGTGTATGGTTACAGGAACAAATGTCGACATAGACAGCATAATGTTGGTCACAGGAATATCATCTTAAGTTAGCATTCATGCTTGGCAAATATCATAATGGAGCATTCGTAAATAAGCATTCAGAGTTCCATCATGTAAATCATCTGGCTTTACTGACTGGGCACGTCAGTCCATAACCAATATATAGGAAGGCTCCTAGACCTAACCTCGTCTAGCGAATATCCCTTCACGTAAAGTTCAATATATATATTTTTCATAAAGATATAGGAATCCCAGACATGGGTTCTCACATGTAGCAGTGATCTCTTGGTTCATCGAGCGATAGTACAGGCATCCCTTTTTCTCACTCGATAAATACAAAGTATATGGATTTCAACATGGCTGTGCTTCTCTCGTGAGCTTCACTCACTATTGGATACAGACCAAAATTGGTCATTCGTTAAATGTCCTCATTTCTTCATAGCTTCTATCATAGAGGTAATTGAATAATATCATATAATCTAGTGCTGATACATAGGAATGTCATCTTCCTTTGAATAAATATTCTTTTCAAAAGTACCACTGTGCTTCCGCTTATCGACAACGATGGCGAAGCCCAAGTTCATAATAAATTGTGGTTTTACCTTTCTATGCGAAATATAACTTTGCCATTCCTTGGCCAAAGAGAATAAACACTGGGGTAAAGTACATACAACATGTCTAAATGACTATCACTTTTCCCCATCTACTTATAGATCACTTTTTCGGCGATAAGCCTGCTACAACAAAATTCGACATCCCGACAGGATGACAGCCATGAATCACACCCCCTGCTAGCGATACTTCCGCTGCATAGCCTTTGACCTTTTCTAGCGACAACCAACATAGTTCGACTTAGAAATGTAAAGATATACACATATAAGACAGACTCGTCCTACTCATACAAACACTACGTATAAATTCAGGCCATAGATATACTGAAGCAAGAACAATCTATTCCTACCCAGGCAAAGAATAAATCGCAGTAGGCCTAGATCCGTCCGCGGAATCCGATCGAAGATGACGGAACTCCTTTCAAGGGAAGTAACTCAAAAATGACTTCTCCTTAAGCACTTAAAAAAGGAAATACTTTGTTTACAAAATATTTGCGAACATAATAAGTATATAAATGTATTATATTGCAAGATAGTAAAGATTGCACTTTACATAACTTGTTACTGTTGAAAATTGTCACTTGTCAGCAACTCGGCATCCATGTCGACAACTTATCCTTCGTCAAGATCATATGCATGAATTGACAACGTGGAATCTTGATTGTGGAGTTCCAAAATCTGTGCATATCTATGCCAACAACGTCCTTCACGCACATCTTCTACCACGCTTTTACTAGGATTAAACTTATGACAAACTCCATCTTTGGCAACTGCTTGCTTGGCTAGTATTCGATTGGAAACTATTTAACACAAAAGCTGTTTGGTTTGTTTCATTTTAACTAAGTTAACCTTCGAAAACACTCTTTCGACGCACTCTGAGGAGTGAGTTGGCGTATGTGTCGTCATGCTGCTTTAACTACCTAACGTACCTTCATCATCGCTCATTTTATAATCTTATAATAACAAACAAAAAAAATATGCTGTTTATCTGCTTAAGTCTGAAATTTAAAAAGAATACTTTAAAACACATCGCAAAAATGACTGAGTATTGTAGATGACAGCCATTAACAGAATAACAGGAAATAGATAGTTGATGTAACGAGTCAAAAAACGACGTCATTAATGTGGTTAAAAACAATAATTAAATTTAAGTGGAATAAAAAAATATATAGCACATAATTTGTTTACATTTAATTATAATATAAATATAATGTATAGGCCTAATGCTCAGTGCACAGAATATACATACATTGTAAATGCCAATTGTCAAATATACCCAGATTAATGCAGATTTGAGGGGAAAAAATACCCAGATACCCAGACGGAAGCCAAAAAAAAATACCGAGCTGTGGCAACACTGGTTCCCACATTGGTTATTTTCAGCAATGCTGGTTTCTTTTACAGTCAGGGCCTTAGGGCTGTTTTTCTTTTTAAAGGAGGGGGAGGGGAGAAAAGGGGCGGGGGGGGGAAGTTGTTTAAAAGCAAAAATTATATCTGCCCCTGGGATGTTTACGAGTACTTAGTCGTTCCTCTTCTACCTTGGGGGTGTCGAGGAATTTTTATCTGTGTTAACAAGGGAAAGCTGCACAGGTAGCAGCAGAAATGACAAATTACAAGATTGATATCCTGGGTCTCTGCGAGACACGGTGGAAAGGCATAGAGAAGATGAGATTGATCACATGAGAAATGGTGTTGTCCTCAGGACATGAGGAGGAAAGAGCCCACCACAGTGAATGGGGTGGCTATAATGCTGTCTAGGGAAGCACAGAAGGCACTTATATAATAGGAAGCAATGGGACCCCGAATTATAACAGCAAGGTTTAAATCAGCCAAAAAGAAAGAAAATATAAACATCATTCAGTGTTATGCACGAACAAACGTTAAAGAAGAATATGTGAAAGAAGACTTTTACACCAGACTACAAAGTGCCTTGGACAATAAGAAAAGAAAGGACATCACACTTTTGATGGGGGACCTAAATGTGAAAATAGGAACAGACAACACTGGCTTTGAAGAAATCATGGGAAAGCATGGATTAGGTATGATGAACGAGAATGGGGAACTATTAGCAAACTTCTGTGCTTCAAATCAACTAGCTATAGGAGGAAGCATATTTCCACATTAAAAAAATACATAAAGCAACATGGATATCACCAGACCACAGAACTGAGAATCAGATTGATCACATATGCATAAGCAAGAAGTTTAGGTCATCATTGCATGATGTGAAAGTATGTAGAGGAGCAGATGTTGTATCAGACCACCATCTTCTGTTGGCTAAAACAAAATTAAAACTCAAGAAATTTACAACAGCATATAGCTATAGACAACAGTATAATGTGGTATATCTAAGAAATCAGGAAATAAGAGAAAAATTTTTAATCACAGTACCGGTATCCAACAAATACCAAGTACTCCAACAGCTGGAAGATGAAACAGATACGAAAGACCACTGGCAACAAGTAAAAAATATATGGAACGAGACATGTGAAGAAGTAATGAGAAAAAGAGAACATCAGCACAAAGCGTAGATAACAACAGAAAACATTAGTAAGATAGAAGACATGAAAAACAAGAAAGCAGATTTAAACAGAAGCAAAACCAGAAGCTCTAAAGCCAAGGCTCATGAAGTGTACATAGAAGCAAACAAAGAAGTAAGAAGAAACATCAAAAGAGACAAGATGAAATATATTGATGATTTGGCAAGGGAAGGTGAGGAAGCTGCAGCCAAAGGAAATATGAGGGATATGTACAACAACACAAAGAAGCTAACAGGGAAATATAAGCAAGCAAATTGCCTCATAAAAGATAAGAATGGAAAATTGCTTAGTAATATACAAGAACAAAAGAAGAGATGGACAGAACATTTTGAAGAACTTCTCAATAGACTATCTCCAACTAATCCCCCAGACATCCAGCCAGCAGAAGAGGAGCTGCAAATCAGCTGTGAACGACCAAGTAGAGAAGAAATAAAGAAAGCCATAAAGCTTCTGAAAGATGGAAAAGCAGCTGGTACAGATTGCATTCCAGCAGAAGCCATCAAAACAGATATTGATACCTCTACAGAGATATTATACAAACTACTTGGCAAAGTCTGAGAGAGAGAGGAAATACCAGCAGAATGGAAGGAAGGTTATCTGATCAAGTTGCCTAAGAAGGGAAATTTACAAGAGTGCACAAATTATAGAGGAATAATGTTACTATCAGTGCCAGCAAAAGTATTAAACAGAATCATCATTGAGAGATTAAAAGAGTCCATAGACAAGCAACTGAGAGATGAACAAGCAGGTTTTCGACAAAATAGATCCTGTACAGACCAGATAGCCACATTGAGAATACTAGTTGAACAAAGTCTGGAATGGAATTCACCGTTATACATCGGATTCGTGGACTATGAAAAGGCATTTGACAGTGTAGACAGAGAATTACTTTGGAAATTGATGAGGCATTATGGAGTTCCCATGAAGATCATTAACTTAATAAAGAAGACCTATGAAGACATGACATGCAGAGTTCTTCATGAAGGACCTCTCCACACCTAAGCCTACCTTGCCGTTGGTTGGAGAGCTTGAGTGCCTCAATGATCCCGGGAGCTATGCCGGCGGGAGTTTTACTCCTGGCAGGGTCACCCAAGCCGGACAGGTCCTTGGTGAGGGGCCAGACAAAAGGGCTGTGGAGTTGGTGGAACCCTATAGGTGTAGATGCAGAACCCACCGGCGAGTGGTACAAGCTCTGGTCTGCACCAATCTACCCCCACTTCATGGGTTAAATGCTTTCTTGCCTCATTCTTCACTGTTTGTCTCCTATCCAATAATCCCCATGGATGACGAAGAGATGCAGGCCAGCGGACATTGCACCTTTGTCCCTCTATGACAGCCTCCTAGGTGGCGGGGAACGCCAGATATACCATCACTGCAGAAGGGTTGGCAAAGCTGACTGAAGAATGATGAATTAGCTGACCCAGATGTATATGCTATTTTTCTGGCAGGACGTGACGATCCTGGGATACTGATACACTAAACTGCCTCCCTTCGGGGATACTGAAAAATGCATCCATACCCCCCCTGAAATCATGAACATGCCTCTAAGACAACAGACTCTATACGAGCTCGGGTGTCGCCTCGGTTATCAAGGCCCGCGCTGCCCTTCGGTACCTGGGGAGGGTAGTGAAAAGTATACTACCAGTAATAATAATATATATAACACAGACTCACTACGCATCCTCCAACTCAACATATCAGGAATCCGAAACAAAATACTTGAACTAACCAAGCTTCTACTGGACCTAAAAATCCATGTTGCAGTTATCCAAGAAGCAATGCTACCAAAAGACACCTCCTTCCATATCACAGGCTATACAGTGTACCAGTGCAAGTGTATAAAATGTCAAGGATTAGTGACACTTATCCGGAATGATACACAGGCTGAGGTTTCCGCTCTTGAAACCAATGACGAAACAGATCTACAGGAAGTGATAGTCTGGAGTGGTGGAAAGCCATTGAAAATCATTAACATTTACAACCCGCCAAAAACACACCTTGCTCTGAAGCCTTTCCAGACCACGGACTTGAGGAGAATGATCATTGCTGGTGACATGAATGGTCATTCACCTCTGTGGGGCTACACAGACAGGAACCCAACAGGAGTAGCTATAGAAGAACTCACTAACACTACCACACTCATCCTACTGCAGAATGCTCACAACCCACCAACATTGCTCCACCGCGCCAGTGGAACAAAAAGCAGACCAGATCTCACCCTAGTAACAGCGGATATCCACCCACATTGCTCAGTTAGAGTGCTCGACGACATCGGAAGTGACCACAGACCCATCCTCCTTGAGATCACAAACACCAGGGAAATAAAAAGAAATTGCTTAACATCACCCCCATGGAACTACAAAAAGGCAGACTGGCATTTCTTCAGGAGACAAGTACGACAACGATTCGAGGCCATCGACATGACGCTAGACATAGACAAGGTATATAGTAAAATCACTACAGCACTACTGCAGTCTGCTAAAGAAGCCATTCCACGAGGATGTAGGAGAAAGTTTAAACCTTACTGGAGTACAGAACTGGAGGCTGCTGTAAACGAGAGGAAAAAAGCAAGACGGCAAGCTGAGAAACACCCAACCCCCGCCAACAAAGCAAATTATAACCGCCTAACTGCAAAAGTTAAACGTCTGAGCAAAAAAGCAAAAAGAGAAACATGGGTTAAGAAATGTGGAGAGTTAAACTTGCGGAAAGACGGAAAGAAAGCATGGTGCCTCATATCAAATCTCTCAGGAATTAAAAGAAAGAAAAAACCCTGAACCCATCATTACAAGCACTGAACCACCACTAACAAGGGATGCACAGAAAGCAGAAGCCTTCAATAAGCACTTTGCTAACGTAAACAAAAAACAACCACGCAAGAGACTTGACAGTGCTATCAGATCACTCACCAAAATGATGGAGAAACAACCAACAGCTAGCTGTGAGGTCTTTGAAAAGAACTTCACTCTTTCAGAACTCAAGATGGCCCTAAAGAAATGCAAGAAAGGAAAAGCTGCTGGACCTGATCGGCTCACTAACGAGATGATCTCAAACCTCTCAAATTATGAACTCTCCACCATCCTTGACCTCATTAACAAGACCTGGAGAGAAGGCAAGTTACCAACAGACTGGAGAAAAGCCAATATCATCCCAGTCCTTAAGAAGGACAAACCATCCAATGAAGTAACAAGCTATCGACCGATCTCCTTGACATCAAACCTAGGCAAGATCACTGAAAGGATGATAAATGAAAGGCTATATTGGTGGCTAGAAAGCAATAAGATCTTAAACACCAATCAGTCAGGTTTTAGAAGAAACAAACAGACAATGGATCAGTTGATACGATTCACCCAAGAGATAGGTGATGCCTTCCAAGAAAAAAGAAATGTGCTTGCAACATTTATTGATCTTAGACAAGCCTATGATCGAGTCTGGAGGATAGGCCTCCTCTTCAAAATGCGAAGAATGGGAATATCAGGGCGAATGTACAACTGGTTAAAAGGTTTCTTCCACAACAGAACAATCCAAACAACATTCAGTGGAACAACATCAAAACAAAGAACCCTGGAGGAAGGACTGCCTCAGGGATCGGCACTAAGTTGTACACTGTTTCTTATATTTATAAATGACCTCCCAGATGTCATCACCTGCCAAAAAGCACTATTTGCTGATGACCTAGTCATCTGGACAAAAGGAAAATACCTCCAAACCATCACCAAAAATATGAACAAAAACCTGACAACCATCTCTGCATACTGCCAGTTCTGGAAACTTGAAATCAATGTAGAGAAAACTGTGTATGGCCTGTTCAGTCTAAACAAGAGAGTTAATGAGAACAACATCGAGGTCTGGATGAATGGAGAGAAATTAGCATATGAAGAATGCCCGAGATATCTTGGAGTCGAGCTCGACCGTAGACTTACCATGAGACCCCACACAGACAAGCTGATTGAGAAAGCATCCACAAGACTCAGGCTCATTAAGCACCTTTCTTCCTGTGGGTGGGGAGCAGACCAGCACTCATTACGCCAACTCTATACTGGATATGTGCGCCCAGTAATTGACTACTCGCTCCCCCTCCAAACTATTGCAAGTAAAAGCCTCTTACAAAAGCTAGACAAAGTCCAAAATCACGCTCTAATGTTTATAAGTGGTGCCATGAAGACAACGCCGACAGATGCATGCGAAATCAACACCAATATTGAACCCTTAAACCTAAGAAGAGAACGTTCAGCAGTGGAAACATACGAAAGGTATCTGAGAATGGACACAAAGGAGGAGAATAGGAAAATGATAGAGCAGTGGCACCAAAAACACAGAATACAAAAGACATCTTTTCTTAAAAATGCAAAAGAAGCTAGCATCAAACACCACCTACCAGCAGTTAGAAAGCCGATGGTAACTGTCAATAATGAACCACCTTGTTGGCAGGCAACTACTCCCATAGTAAGAACTGAACTCTCTGACCCCTCAGCAGACAAGAACACTCTAGGACCACTACTGAAAACCATCGCTTTAGAAACTATAGATTCATATCCACAAGACATCATCCATGTCTACACAGATGGATCTGCATTTAAAGCTACCATCAATGCTGGATATGGCGCAGTGATAAAATACCCCAACCAGCACCCAGAAGACCACCCTTGCATCTTTGGCCCTTGCGGAGAAATTTGTTCCAGCTATGATGCAGAAATAACAGCACTAGAAAAAGCATTGTGCCGGATAATCTCAGACTTTGAAAGTGGCATCACTCCACCTGAGGATATTGTTATATTCTCAGACTCAAAATCAGCACTCCAAGCCCTAGAAAGCAAAATGTCCCCTAATATTAATAACATCTGTAGATTTATTGACCAACTGTTCACTTCCTATTGCGTCGAAGTTACACTCCAGTGGATCCCAGGGCATGTCGGAGTCCCAGGAAATGAAAAAGCCGACAAACTATCCAAAAGAGTACCACACTGCAAACCTGCCAACAGATCCTGAGAAACAATTATAGGGAAGAATGGCTAAACCAATGGGCTTCCTCCCAGACAGGACGGCCATTCTTCAAACATCAAGCTAAACCAAACCCTCAAGATCCAGTTAAACAACTGAAAAGAAGAGATCAGAGTCTAATTTTCCAGCTGAGAACAGGCCATGCCCCTGTCAATAAACATTTAAATAGAATAGACCCACTACGTGAACCAAACTGTAGGCACTGCCACCACCATGAGGAATCAGTTGAACACCTGCTGTTACAGTGCCCAAGACTAACAGACCTGCGACGCCAACTACTTCCATCGAACCCAACCATCCACAATACACTCTACACATCATCACAGCAACTGAGGAAGACTTGCACCTTTGTCAGAGAGGCAGTGGGCTGTCAAGAGCTACCTGCTCACAGCTAAAGGGATTATATCATCATCATCATCATCATCATGAAGGACAACTTACAGAACCGTTTAGGATTAGAACGGGAGTGAGACAGGGATGCCTCTTACCTCCATTTCTTTTCTTACTAGCAATAGATTGGGTTATGAAAACATCGACATCACACAACAGAAATGGAATCCAGTGGAATCTGACTAAACAGCTTGATGATCTGGATTTTGCAGATGACTTGGCTCTTCTGTCCCATAACCATAATCAGATGCAAGAGAAAATGAAAATTCTCGATGAGAGACAACAAGTGGGCCTGAAAATACACAGGGAAAAGACAAAGATTATGAGAATAAATGCAAGAAATGATAACAAGGTTGAACTTGCAGAATCACCACTAAAAGAATCGTACATATATCTTGAAAGTAATATAGACAAAGTTGGAGGGACAGACAGTGATATCAAAATAAGAATACTGTCGTGAGTTAGTCTGTTTCACAACACGGCCTTCTGTATAATTCTGAGTAACTCTGACCACACCGCACGCCATACATTGTAAGAACTGTATGATACACTAGCCAATGGGAAAGACTTCCTTATTCGTGTGTTTACTGAAACGTACTAGGCTTAACATGGAGTCTCAATCCGTGCAACTGAGTGAAGGATGCCATTTAATTACATAAGTAGGAAAGAAGTACCACCGGGAAGAGGTCTATAATTCAACAACAGGAATGTTACTTCAGAGGTAGGTGAAAAGACTTCCTCGAAAAGTAGTTTATTAAGAGAGAAAAATGGAGTGGAAAGGCCTCGACACATCAGGTTAGTCCCTAATTTAGCTGTTTAAAGTATGCATAAAATAAAATGCACTTAGGAGACTAAAAGATTATTAGATAGATAGATAAAGAATAATTCAGAGTATAATTTAAGCTTTGGATGAATAAAATCGCTCCAGAAATAAGAAAGATAAATGGGAAAATAGTTTTTCATAATTGAACAGAGAGACAAATTATGCCTCATTTTGAGATTCGCAATACCACTTTAGCCCCTGCGTTCCGATACGCCGGATGTGCTAGTATAAATAGACCTTGCCCTTGCTAAATTAAGGCCATAAGATATGAAAAGCACAGCGAGCAGAAGAAACGGTAAAATTGTTAATGAAGTGTGCCTTTGCCAACTGCATCTGAAGAGCAGACCATAGATGCCCATTAACAGCTCGTCTGTATGTGCCTGAGGGTAAGAAAGAATATATATATATATATATATATATATATATATATATATATATATATATATATATATATATATATATATATATATATATATATATATATATATAATTATATGTATTTCTATTAATTCACTACAGTGTGTGATAGGGAGTGTGTAGACGTGTTTCTGCAACCATTTTGTAATTTCTGAAGGACTTACCAGACTGTGTATATTCAAAATAAATTGCGAATGATGGCAAAAGTGTGTCTGTGGGTTTGGAAAAGCATTTAAAGAATTATTTATTGTTGGAATGGGACACATACCAGGAACATAAGGAAGGATGACAGAAATTGTTTTAATGTATTGATCAAGGTATTACTTAGTATTTTATACTATACCAAATCATTGTATGGAGGCGTAGCATGGACAAATGGATCTAACTAAGGATTTAGAAGGAAAGTGTAGTCACGGTGAACTGGCTGTGGGTAATACTAGTATAAATTGTCCTGTGCATCTGCAAGCACATTGTCTGACACTGTCTATCATCTCCATCTTGTGTAATAATGGAATAGTGATGGACCATATAGGGGTTACGTTTATTTTTGTTTCAGGTTTTATCCTGAAAACTACACCAACTTAAAAGAGTCATCCACCTCTGTTGGACTCTGTGGTGCGAGTGCTCTTGTGGTCAACAGAGCCAGATACCAAGCTTCCACTGCCTGGAGGAATTCATAATACTTGTCCGTCCATGGCAGGAGTGTGAACGATCTCTAAACAACAGATAAGTGGCAAAACAAAGACACTAGTCATCGTATCCAGATTATACCCCGACATTAACAAACAAGATACTAATAAAGATAACCTACAGTGTATGATGAAAAGTGTGGACATAAATTTACCCGGTACTAGCTTCACAGTCAAGAAATGGTGACAAAACTCATTAATATCATATAAATTGTTCTTCAAAAGGAGATAATTAACCAAGGTGATAACCTTCAACAAGTGAATGACTTGTAAGATTGTTAATTATTTTAAAATGTTTATTGATTTATTGTTGTAAATAAATTTGATTTCATTTCAAACCTTCCAGACCGAAAAGAGAAACGGTATAGGCTAAATAAATTGTAAATATTTACCAGCAGACTTACTTACTTATTAAAGTTGAGTTTATGTTCTTGTTGGAAATAATTTTGTTAATATCCCCTAGCAGAGTCAACAATAATAATAATATAATAATCAAGGGATGATCTTGAGAGGGAGCCCATAGGGATCCAGGATAATACAATAACATCATACCTGGAAACTTATACAGGCTTGACCCTACCTTTGATATCCATACACCCTTACTCTTTTCGGAGAAGGGGGTATTACTTATAAGACCAGACTCTTATCTGGCACTATCCTTGTATCACCTGATACAACTTTTTGTCCAGGATATCTTATATTTTAATAACATCTCAACCCTCTCGCGACAAATACAAAAAGCAAGAGGAGCTTTCGTTGCATTGGGAAATATATGGAGAACAAGAGAAATCAAGTCCAACAAGAAAATAAGAATCTTCAACTCAAATGTGAAGTCAGTCCTATTATATGGCTCTGAGACATGGAGAACAACAAAAACAACAACCAAAAAGCTACAGACTTTTATAAAACGGGTGCTTGCATAGAATAGAAAGACTGAAATGGTATGATAAAGTCACAAATGTGGAATTGATGACAAGAACTAGACAAGTGCCAGTGGAACAAGAGTTGAGAAGAAGACGCTGGCGATGGAAAGGACACACATTGAGGATACCTGTTGATAGCATTACACGGCAGTCCTTGTTCTGGAATCCACAGGGAAATAGAGGCAGAGGTAGACCAAAAAACACATGGAGAAGAGAACTGGAAACAGAGGTGAAAATGATGAGGAAAACATGGAAAGAACTTGAGCGGATGGCACAGGACAGGAAGACTTGGCATGTGTTTGTTGAAGGCCTATGCTCCTTGGGGAGCTAAAGGGTATTCATTGATATATAGTATTTTCTTCCTCCTCAGTTCAGTCCAAATATAGTATATCAAAACTGTAAAATTGTGTGAATGTATGTGTGTGCCCTCCCCTTTCCACAAAAACAAATAGAAAAAAAAAACAGAAAATAGAAAAAAAAGTAAAGTCTCTCATAACTGCCTTGTTGTTAACAAGGTGAAAAGAGGTGAGAAAGCCCGGGGATGTCCGGGATGACACCCAATCCACCACTTATCTGCCATCATCCATATGTGCACCCCATCAGACTACACCTTATCCTCACACCGTCATTGATCCTTATATATATATACGGGAGCCGCGCTGGTGTAATGGCTTCGGCGTTGTACTGGCGACCAGGTGTTCATGGTTCAAACCCGGGCGTCGGCGTTTGAAGAAATGTTTACGGCCGGAAATTTGACTGAATAGCCTGAACGGCTCCTGTGATAAACCCTCTGTGGATGGGAAGGAGCGAAGCTCCTGACCGGGTTGGAAGGAAAGTCCTCAGGTTCCCCAGCCTCGTAATGACATGTCATTGGGCCGAAGGGCTGAAAGCCAAAGTGCCGCTGGTTAAGGAAAAAAAAAAAAAAAAATATATATATATATATATATATATATATATATATATATATATATATATATATATATATATATATATATATATATATATATATATATATATATATATATATATATATATATATATATATATATTAGTTCTTGTTATATACTCGTTTTACTACATTGTACAATTCTCTAGGTCTATCTATTTGGAGGATCTGACACCTACTTTCGTAGATGGATAGTAGTCTTTCTCAGCACTAGCCCTTTCCAGGGCCTCATCACACTAGCCTATAAGCACTGGTTCAAGACGTAGTGCTAATTAGCGCGAACCTAAGTTCAGGCACAGTGTTCTGTTATTTGACTGGCAACTGAGCCCTGATATAACTTCCGCTTGTGACTGAAAGAAGTGTGCTTCGCCAAAAGAATTCAAGCACCAAGAAGAAATCTACATCGAGACTAACTTAGCATTGTGTGAATCTCAGACCCCTAGCTACAGAGTGTAAACCAAATTTATGCCTGCGTGAACCTACATAATTATTTCCTAGCCCCTAGCTCAATGTTCAAACGAAGCTTTATATGTGTCAATACTGTATGTAAGCCGTCTAACACACTGCCGGAGTGGGGCGGATTGCGAACTTAGCACCTTGTTGATCTCATGAGCTTTATTGGCAAGATGATCAACCAAGCAGAACAGGTCACCCGGGGGCAGAGGAGGGGGAAAGAGGGCAGGTAGGTTAAAGCCTCAGTACAGCTTAAAACTGTCACCGGCCGATCCGGCGAGATTTGGTCCCACTTGTTTTAGACTGTGTTTTGGGGTAGGGGAGAACACACACATTCACACAATTTGACACTTTTTCATGTATTCTGTTTGGACTCACTGGCGGGTCGGAATGATTCTTCTTCCTCCTTCGTCCTGAAAAGGACGTTGGTTGCGTTGTGTCTGTTTACGCCGGAGCTGTGATATCTGCACCTTTCGGTCGACACATCCGACTTCAGCACGGCATTTTTTGGGACCGGGTTTGCCTTCCCTCTGCGATCCCTACTCTCTCAGCCAGACTGCAGTGATGCACCCTGTTTCCAGGACCACCACGTGGAGGTGGAGTAGGGTCTTGGTCAGCTCTGGTTTGCTGACCCTGATGCAAGCAGTCAAGCTATGGGTCGCTGACTGCATTCTCTATTGCTGCATCTTTGGATTCAATATTCAGATATCGGAAATCAACATTATTATCTTCAATTAGCGACATTATACATCTTAATTATAACACATCAAAGGTTGAACAGGAAATTCTTCCCCTTCATTTAAAAACAAATGTTGTGTTAATTTGATGCTACCAGTTTCGACGTTTCTTGGTGTTTCATTTGATGTTAATATTTTTGTTGTCTCTATGTAACACCTGATTTTAATAATGAAACACCCACAACCACCTTGCCAATAACTTGCGATGAATTCACGCTGGACGAGATCAAACAAGCCGTTAAAAGATTTAAAAATTTTAAAGCTGCTGGAGTTGACGAAATTTCAGGGGAAATGATTAAAGCAGTTAATGACAACAACCTCTTGAGAATTTTAGATATTATAAATGAAGTATGGAGAGAAGAACAACCACCACAACAATGGAAAGACAGTATTATTGTAAAGTTACCGAAGAAAGGTGATCTATCAGACTGTAATAACTGGCGTGGTATATCTCTATTATCAGTACCTGGAAAATTATTATGTTGCATGATGTTAGAAAGACTTAAATTGCATGCTGACGAAAAGATCAGAGAAGAACAAGCGGGTTTCAGGCCGAAACGATCATGTATTGATCAAATATTCACACTAAGAACAATTATAGAAGAATCAGTGGAAAGGCAATCGCCACTTATTATCACCTTCGTCGATTTTCAAAAAGCCTTTGATAGTCTACACCGCCCATCATTGTGGAAGATACTTACAATCTATGGTTTTCCAACAAAATATGTGAATATAATCAAAGCGCTATATGACAATGCAAGATGTTGTGTTAGAACAAATAAAGGGAATACAGAATGGTTTACAGTAGAAACAGTGGTGAAACAAGGCTGTATTATGTCACCACTACTTTTTGGAATAGCTATTGATTGGGTTATGAGAAACTATACCCACAATGAACAATTGGGTATAAAATGGACAAATGGAAAATTCCTGGGGGACCTGGATTTCGCAGATGATGTAGCATTCTTAAGTTCAACACCAAGACAATCCCAAGAAGCAATAAATAATTTGTGTCATCTCTCGGTTAAAATTGGTCTCCAAATAAATGCCTCTAAAACTAAAGCTATGAACTTTTCTAACGAGACCTTTGATATCATCTTGAACGGGGGAAAAACTACAGAAAGTTGAAAGTTTCAATTATTTAGGCAGTAAAATGACTCAGGATGGTGACACAACAAGAGAAATCCATACTAGAATTGCTTTGGCAGCTAGCGCCTTCAATAGATTATCTAACATTTGGAAATTACGATCATTGAATATACATACCAAGCTTCGTCTGTTTAATTCAAATGTTATCTCAGTGTTAACATACGGCTGTGAGAGTTGGAAAATAACAAAATCATTGGAGAACAAGCTGAATACATTCGAGAACAAATGTCTTAGAAAACTCATGAACATCAGTTGGAAAGAATTCAAGACTAATCGACAAATAAGAGAAGACTCTAGGCAGAAATATGTCTCCGACTATATAAGGAAAAGACGATGGTCATATATCGGTCATGTCCTACGAATGCAAAACAACAGAATACCACTACAGGCGCTCACTTGGGTTCCTGAGGGTAAGCGGAAAAAAGGAAGACCAAAAGAAACACTCAGAAGAACAATAATAAGAGAAGGAAGAACGTTGGGCCTAAATAATGTGCAAGAGCTAAGAGGAGTGGCGTCACAACGAACAACCTGGAGAGCACTGGTTTCTGCCTTATGCGCCGTGTTTGGCGCTTAAAGAATTTATTATTATTATTATGTAGATCGTCATGTAGTGCTCTAGGGCCAGGCAGCTGGTGTTTTGATTTGTTTCCATCGCTGTGCGTTATTCACGTGAAATATATACAGGTCATCAGCAAATAGCAATTCATTTACACGCAGATTGCAATCACAAAATCATCGCCATTGTATGATCCCTGAATCGAACCAACTTCCACAGAAAAGAGAACGAGGCTAAATGTGGTTCCAGAGAAACCACCTCGTCTGCCAGGTAGCATCATGCGCTACAAGTGATCATCGTCACTCATCATTATCCCTTAAGCTTCCTGTCGAGCATACACCTTCAACAAATTCATGCTAAGTCCTCCTGTACTGTGCCGTCCGCTCAAAGTATTTCCGTGTCTTCCTTATCTCTTTTATTCAAATCTTCACGTGTTTTTTGTTTCCCTCTACGCTAGGGATTACATAAGAACTGCCTTGTAATGTTTCCAACGGTTCGGTGGCAAGCGTGTTAGGACTCAGCTGCCTTTAGGGAAGTACCCAGGTTTTATTTTTATATTTATTTAGATTCTTATGTGTCATATCTAGCCTTCACTTTCTTTCCTTTCCCTGACGTTGGCTATTTTCTTTGTCCTTTGTCCTCGTAAGACGAATCACCTTTTTTCGATTTTTTTTCGTACCCATCCATTGTAATGTTTCCAGCAAGTTTTCTCAATGTGTGTCACATCCATGGTCAGCGTCTTCTTCCCATCTCTTGTTTCGCTGGCATCTATCTTGTTCTAACATTGTACGATACTACAGGTGGTACCCGACCAACATCAAGCTACTTAAAAAATAAATAATAAGATACCTTGATCATAGAAACTTGGAATGTCAGGACATTATGCAGAATGGAAAAAACAATTTAAAAAAATACATGTTTTCAATACATTAAAATAACTATTTATGATTAGTCAATATTTTAATATAAATAGGAACAAAATATCAATACAAATATTTATGTTTTGCAAAATTTAGTCTAAGTTCTGAACACATTAGTTTGAAATTTTATAATAAAATTGCCATATGTATATTTTGTTAAGACAGAAAGTCCAATAGTTTGAAGAACAAAACAATTAAATAAACCAAACATAAAACACGTTTTTAAAATTTTATTATTAGTAATCATTGATTATTATTGATCTGAGTCATTAATCAATTAATGGGACCCGTGTCCTTGCTTCTCCTTGGTTAATTGTTCAATATCAGGTGTGTATTTTGTCAGTTTCAGCTTCACACAGGCTTCTGAATGCACAGGTGTTAGGCGACTTCTCTGTGAACTTAAAACAGCTTTCGTGTGTGAGAAAATTTGTTCACATGTATAAGTTGACCCAAAAGCCGCAAGTAGAGCAAATGCAACTTTCTTCAAACAGGTGAACGCTTCAGGCAGGGATGTCCAGCAGTTGAGGATGGCAGCTGACTTTTCCAAGCAGCTTCCTTCAAGAGTTTTTTTTTCGCAATTCTACAAATTTTTATCGTCCATAACTCTGATGCCTTGAATTCGATGTGTTGCATTTCAAAATTGTCAACATCCATCCACTCGAAAAGAGAAAGGTCAAATGGGATGTTAGTATGATCAATTAAGTCGGGCTTGATGAGGTAAGAAAACATGGGCCCGTGAATTTTGAAGTCTTGACCTCGTTTAGCAAACTCTCCTTTGAGCGCTTCAACGTACTTCTGAAGCTCATCTCTGTTGACAGTAAATCGATTTGAATGAGCCTTTACGTTTGGAAAGTACGTGTATGTGTTAGTGGTAATATCTCTGCAAAATGTGTCTAATTTTGACGCAAATCCTTTCCAGTGCTCAAAAAGATCAAGTACTGTTTGACCCTGCCCTTGTAAACGGTTTAATTCATTCAGATTTGTAGTTATGTCAGCCAAAAACATCAGCTTGCACAGCCAGTCCTCGTCCTTCAATTCCGGGAAATGTTGTTCTTTTTCATCAAGAAACACCTTGATTGCTTCTAGACATGATACAAATCTGTTCACAACATTACCTCGACTAAGCCAACGAACATTGCTGTACAGCGGGAGGTCCGCATATGCGCTCTCCATTTCTTGTAGAAGAAACTTGAATTGCCTGTGGGTCAATGAAGAGCGAGAAACTATGAAGTTAACTATCTTGACAACAGTTTCCATTACAGAGTTCAAAGGGATAGTGACGAAAAGCTTCGCACACAAACTCTCCTGGTGTATAATGCAATG
This sequence comes from Oreohelix idahoensis, assembly GCA_024509875.1. NCBI lineage: Eukaryota > Metazoa > Mollusca > Gastropoda > Stylommatophora > Oreohelicidae > Oreohelix > Oreohelix idahoensis. The sequence continues at coordinate 415,342 of JAMPIV010015425.1, forward strand.
GAAGCTCAATACTTGACGTCCAATACGATCCTCAAGAAGTTTAACAAATCCTTTGTTCTTTCCGACAAATGCAGGGGCGGCATCAGTAGTAACACAGAATATTTTATTCGTGTTAATGTTCTGATTTTCGAAATAGCTTACAAATGCAGTTATAATGTCCTCTCCATTGGCTGTAACATCAAAAGGTATCAAGCAGCACAGTTCTTCATAAATACGGTCGTTGTCACAATATCTCGCAACTATAGCTAGGCGCGTCACGTCATTCACATCGACACTTTCGTCAAGAGCGACACTAACTACAACAGCTTGTTGTAACCCGGTTGTTTGTTTTACCGTTACATTTTCAGCCATACTCCGAGACAGTATTGTTTCATTATTTGGTAAATCACTAAACAAAATTTCAGCACTGCTCAAAAAAGTTTCCTTGATGTATTCTCCATCTGTGAAAGATTTGCCCTTCGAAGCCACACACTGTGCAATTTTGTAACTACATTCGGTAGCTTTATTTTTGGTTCCAATTAATTGACTAAAAATGCTACTTTGTTTTTTGTAGCCAGAAACAGCCATACTACTTTGTTTTTTGTAGCCAGAAACAGCCATTTTTATGGCTTCACTTTTCTCCTCAGAGTTTTTAAACATGGACTGATGTTTGGTTTGATTGTGTCTTTGTACACTTGACGTACGGCACATGACACTTTCATAACATAAAGCACAAACAGCACGATCCTTTTGTTGTATGCATCCATATTCGTTTGTCCAAAAGTCTTGAAACGAGCGTATATCAAGTTTTTGTCTTTTTTGAGTCATTTTAACGGCACCGTATTACTTAATAACAACACCAACTTTGGTGCTGCGGTCAATTTTTTTTTTTTTTTTTAGAGTGTTTGCTACTTTCCTTGTAGCACGCCCCTTTCAACCATCTACCATGTACATGGAGTTGTTGGTTATATCAGGATGCGGTCAACGGACTGTACGGGCATGAGTATGCGACAGCCGGGAGAACTGTAGAGATGGTGGTGGTCGGGAGAGAGGGGAAGGATAGGACGGAAATATAACTTCGTCGAGGTCAGTCATTGTTGCTCCAAACTCACACTGGGAGTCAAAAACTGCGAGCGAAAACGAAATAAATACGCTCGCCCAGGCGCTAGCCAGACACTATTGCGTAATTATGATATTACGTCTCCGCTTGCCCGTCAAAATTCGCTTGGGATTCTTTTCAAGAATCTCATCCTGCAAACCTGCTGCAGGCGGTTTGGTAGCAAATCGCTTTGTGTGGATTTTTAACAATGGTATAAGCGCCGTACCGTTCAGAAAGCAATGGCAAACTACTGAATGAAAAAACTTGCCTAGAAAAATCACAAACAGCCAATAAAAGCTGGGGTTGATTGCCACGTCCTGTAAAGGATAAGCAACTAACTAACATCCTGCAAACTACGGTAGCAGGTAGACGCCAGACTAGCGGGCGCCGCAAAGTATAACCACTCCCCTTGAAATTCGTTGAAGAATGTTTGTTCTCGGAAACGATCCGTAAAAACGAAGACTTACGTGCAGTATAGTATGATCAGGCCTTTAGTTTGCATCAGATCGCACATTCTTACCTCCAATGTCTAAAAACTTTCGTTTTGAAGGGTTGTAAAAACAGGTATAGCTTTAAAAGAATTATATGCTTCTATTTAATTAAAAATTCAATTTAAAAAAAAAAAAGAGATCATATACTGTACAATATTTTAATTCACTCAGCGTGCCATTGAAAATCGTTCAACGTGCCACGCTTGGCACGCGTGCCGTACTTTGCCGACCACTGGTCTAGAGTATTCTAAAGGGATATAAATTGAAAGAATGAATGTAAATTCATTAGGATTAAGCAAACTGCTATATATGGAGCGGCCGGGGGAAAGTGGGGGAGGGGGGGGGGGGGTTGTTATTCCAATAACTACAAAATACTTTATAGCGGAGGAAATCACTAAACATATGATAATACCTCATGTAAAAAGACCTGAAAGGGCAGAGACTGACTGGCAGAAAGCAGAGGTGCTGGCCAGGTACTACCATAGAGTTAGTTCTAATGAAGAGGCTTAGTGAAACTGCCGAAAAGGCATCAGGCTGGCTGTGGAACAACCGCAATGGGGAATGGAGATCGTAACAATAAACGCTGCGGTACAGAAAACACCAGGAATTTTTCTAAGTCCACAGTGTATACTATAAGGGGTGTCAGTATCAAAAGTCCAGTGGGGAACGCGCAGTGGCGACTCGTTGACTTCGCGCTGGTGTCTCAGTGTGTGCGACGGAACGAACGGAATAATTTGTCTTCTCTTTGTTACTTTCACAATTGCCTCCACGGCTGGCGGAGTTGTGGAATTTAAAGTTGCTACCATAAGTGAAATGGGTTCATTTTCGATGCAAGACAACAGGAAGCTGAGACGCTTGGGAGTCATGACCCAAGTGGGCCCGCCCCCCTTAGAGTGTAAAGGAGTATATAGGGCCGAAACACTTGTCGGACGGGGGGACTCTTCTGATGATCAGATTGCTTCCTGTTGTATCGCTCTGTAAAGAGTTTCCTATCATAGTTACATGGTCAAACCAGTGACAATCGGGAAAAGACCGATTGACTTCTGGAAAGACAGATGACACTGGGAAAGACTAGAAACCGGCTGACCGGGTTAGCACCCCGTAAGCTGTATTCAATTGCTATAGAACCCAAAAACGATAGATGCCCCCAGGATTCACCGAAAGGGGGGGGGGGGGGGGGGGAATGATGAATCCACAGGCGCCTCATTGGAATCGACCAGACCCGTTACACGGACTTCGAGCTCTGAACAACGGCTGGAGTTTCCATGTGCCTGTGGTAGGGAATTCTCTACTCAGAGAGGAATGAAAATCCACAGAACGAAAAAGGGGTGTGGGAGGTCATCAGGGGGAGATCAACAGCGCTCTGTCTCGACGGATAAGACGTTAGAAGAACGCAGCCAGGAGTCAATCCACAGTGCTGAGTACATTCAAGTTGATCTGCCTGATGATGATCTCACACACTTCTTGGACGGGAAGAGAGATGCAATCAAGTTTCCACCCGCCAGTGCAAAAGGGCTTTGGGAACAGCTGGACGAAGCCTTGGCAAAAGAGTTGGATAACAACCTGAAGCAGATAACTTTGGAGAAGAAGCTGGAAATCTTCGGCGACATAATATATCTGCACTGTCGCAAAGTGTTCGGAGTGAGGGAGGCAAGGGAAAGTAACCCACCACGAAAAAGCAGAAGACAAATTAAAATAGAAGAAATCAGAAAACAGAAGAAGCATGCCCGAAAACTGTTCAAAAACGCAGTTGCCGCAGAGAAGGAAGGGTTACGACAGGTTTGGGAGCACCTGAAAGGCCAACATAATGCCCTTTGTAGAGCAGAAAGGTTGTGCAGGAAGAAAAGGAAGACTCGAATGGATAGGGAAAGATTCTTCAGGGAGCCCTTCAAGTTTGCCAAAGAACTGTTTGAGCAGCCACGGTCGGGTACGCTAAACATCAGGAAAGAAGACCTGGAAGAACACCTTGGAATGACATATTCAGATGGTCGCAAAGATGAGCCGCTCAGCAGCATGGCAGGCCTTAAATGGCCGAGTAAGCCAGGAGCTGAATTTAACACCAAGCCCCCAACGGTGCAAGAGGTAGAAAGCATTGTCCAGAAAGCTCGATGCAAGTCAGCTCCAGGTCCTAATGGTGTTCCATATGTGGTGTATAAGAGATGCCCTGAGGTGCTCAAACGACTGCTTCGTTTACTGAAGAGTGCGTGGAAAACCCAGCTTGTAAGCAAGGAATGGAGAAAGGCGAACGGAGTCTACATCCCGAAGGAGCAAAATTCCACAGACATCAGTCAGTTCAGGCCAATCTCACTACTCAATGTGGAAGGGAAGATATTCTTCTCAGTGATGGCGAAAAGACTCACTACATACCTCCTGGCAAATGGGTACATTGACACTACCATTCAGAAAGGAGGTATCCCAGGTACACCAGGATGTCTAGAGCATGCCACAATGATATGGGAAGCAATCCAAAAGGCAAAGTCTGACAGAACAAACCTCCATGTAATCTGGTTGGATTTAGCGAATGCTTATGGATCCGTTCCACACCAGATGTTGTGGCAGGCCCTAGAAATGTATCATGTTCCACAAGAGATTGCAGCAATGCTGAAGCTGTATTTCGCAGGGTTTGCTGTCAGATTTTCAACCAGAGAGTACACAACGAAGTGGATTGGCCTTGAAGTTGGAATTGCGATGGGATGTACCATCTCTCCGATACTATTCGTGATGGCTATGCAGGTAATCCTCAATGCGGCTGAAGGAATGGCTATAGGTCCAAAGCTCGGTGGAATGTGTCTCATGCCACCGCTCAAAGCATTCATGGATGACACAACAATTCTGACATCAGATGAACATCAGGCCCGGAGGATGTTAGCACGCCTGGATGAACTAGTCAGCTGGTGCAGAATGAGCTTCAAACCCAAGAAGTCGAGAAGCCTATCAGTCAGGAAAGGGAAGATAGCAGAGGTCATATTCACGGTTTCCAACCAAAGAATCCCTACTGTCATTGAGGAACCTGTTAAAAGTCTTGGCAGGGTGTACGATGCCTCATTAAAAGACTCAAAGGCAGTGCAACAGACAATAGAAATGGCAGACAGAGGGCTACAGATCATAGACCAAAGCAGACTCCTGGGGAAGTTCAAACTGTGGTGCCTCCAGTTCATGTTGATACCAAAGTTGCTGTGGCCACTGCTTATATATGAAATAAGCACAAGTACAGTGGAAGCCATAGAGCAGAAGGTCAACAAGTTCATGAGAAAATGGCTAGGAGTACCACCAGGTCTGTCAGATGTAGCACTGTACTGCAAAAAGTCAAAACTTCTGCTTCCTTTCAAGTCAGTTGTTGAAGAGTACAAAGTTGGAAAGGCAAGGCTTGCAATGATGCTACGCGAGTCAGCTGATGACGTGGTTAAGTCCATTCAGCCCACACTGAAAACGGGAAGGAAGTGGAAAGTGGAAGAAGCTGTTGATGCTGCCCAAGAGTCACTCAAACTGAGGGAGGTAATCGGATACACACAAACGAATAGACGGGGATTTGGTCATGGAGACATCCGCTGGTGGTCCAAGGCATCAAGCAGGGAGCGCAGAGACATGGTAGTTCAGGAGATACGAGAAGCTGAGAATGATAAGAGGTTGCAAAAAGCAGTGCAGCAGGTCCAACAAGGCCAATGGACTACATGGGAAGGAGCCCTGCAGAGGTCCTTGACATGGAATGATATATGGCATATGGCACCTCTTAGGCTCAGCTTCGTTGTCAGATCACTGTATGACCTGCTGCCATCGGCCACCAACCTTGTGAAATGGGGAAAGTCGGATGATGAGCAGTGCCCCCTGTGCCAGGGGAGGCAGACACTTGAACACGTGCTCTCAGCGTGTAAGGTGTCATTAGGGCAAGGGCGATACACTTGGCGCCATAACAAAGTGCTAAATGAGCTTGCTGCGACAATAGATCTGGCAAGAATGAAGGCGAATAGCAAAGTCCGGCCAGACACCGCAAACACATACTTTCTGAGGGCAGGAAAGTCAGCACACCCCAAACCGAATAAACCTGGTAGCAGTTTACCATCTCTTCTTGATTGTGCAAATGATTGGGAGATGGCGGTAGACCTACCTGGACGAGGGGCATATCCAGAGAGTATCCGAAAATCGCGGAGACGGCCGGATATAGTGCTTCATTCTGCAGCAACGCTTCAGGTCATACTGATTGAACTGACCGTGCCATTTGAATCCAGATTAGATGAGCAACATTCGTTCAAAGCGGCCAAGTATAGTGATCTGGCCGCGGATCTGAGACACGATGGGTTCACTGCAAGGGTCATGGCTGTTGAAGTGGGCGCAAGAGGGCTTGTGGCTGCATCAGTGTATGATCTATTGAAACTGTTGGGGCTGAGGGGACAGTCGAGAACAAGGGCCCTGAAGAGGCTTAGTGAAACTGCCGAAAAGGCATCAGGCTGGCTGTGGAACAACCGCAATGGGGAATGGAGATCGTAACAATAAACGCTGCGGTACAGAAAACACCAGGAATTTTTCTAAGTCCACAATACGCTGAGGTTTGTGGTGGACTAGTGAACGGGCTGCGACTCAGGGGCGACAAGCGGTGTATACTATAAGGGGTGTCAGTATCAAAAGTCCAGTGGGGAACGCGCAGTGGCGACTCGTTGACTTCGCGCTGGTGTCTCAGTGTGTGCGACGGAACGAACGGAATAATTTGTCTTCTCTTTGTTACTTTCACAATTGCCTCCACGGCTGGCGGAGTTGTGGAATTTAAAGTTGCTACCATAAGTGAAATGGGTTCATTTTCGATGCAAGACAACAGGAAGCTGAGACGCTTGGGAGTCATGACCCAAGTGGGCCCGCCCCCCTTAGAGTGTAAAGGAGTATATAGGGCCGAAACACTTGTCGGACGGGGGGACTTCTTCTGATGATCAGATTGCTTCCTGTTGTATCGCTCTGTAAAGAGTTTCCTATCATAGTTACATGGTCAAACCAGTGACAATCGGGAAAAGACCGATTGACTTCTGGAAAGACAGATGACACTGGGAAAGACTAGAAACCGGCTGACCGGGTTAGCACCCCGTAAGCTGTATTCAATTGCTATAGAACCCAAAAACGATAGATGCCCCCAGGATTCACCGAAAGGGGGGGAGAATGATGAATCCACAGGCGCCTCATTGGAATCGACCAGACCCGTTACACGGACTTCGAGCTCTGAACAACGGCTGGAGTTTCCATGTGCCTGTGGTAGGGAATTCTCTACTCAGAGAGGAATGAAAATCCACAGAACGAAAAAGGGGTGTGGGAGGTCATCAGGGGGAGATCAACAGCGCTCTGTCTCGACGGATAAGACGTTAGAAGAACGCAGCCAGGAGTCAATCCACAGTGCTGAGTACATTCAAGTTGATCTGCCTGATGATGATCTCACACACTTCTTGGACGGGAAGAGAGATGCAATCAAGTTTCCACCCGCCAGTGCAAAAGGGCTTTGGGAACAGCTGGACGAAGCCTTGGCAAAAGAGTTGGATAACAACCTGAAGCAGATAACTTTGGAGAAGAAGCTGGAAATCTTCGGCGACATAATATATCTGCACTGTCGCAAAGTGTTCGGAGTGAGGGAGGCAAGGGAAAGTAACCCACCACGAAAAAGCAGAAGACAAATTAAAATAGAAGAAATCAGAAAACAGAAGAAGCATGCCCGAAAACTGTTCAAAAACGCAGTTGCCGCAGAGAAGGAAGGGTTACGACAGGTTTGGGAGCACCTGAAAGGCCAACATAATGCCCTTTGTAGAGCAGAAAGGTTGTGCAGGAAGAAAAGGAAGACTCGAATGGATAGGGAAAGATTCTTCAGGGAGCCCTTCAAGTTTGCCAAAGAACTGTTTGAGCAGCCACGGTCGGGTACGCTAAACATCAGGAAAGAAGACCTGGAAGAACACCTTGGAATGACATATTCAGATGGTCGCAAAGATGAGCCGCTCAGCAGCATGGCAGGCCTTAAATGGCCGAGTAAGCCAGGAGCTGAATTTAACACCAAGCCCCCAACGGTGCAAGAGGTGAAAGCATTGTCCAGAAAGCTCGATGCAAGTCAGCTCCAGGTCCTAATGGTGTTCCATATGTGGTGTATAAGAGATGCCCTGAGGTGCTCAAACGACTGCTTCGTTTACTGAAGAGTGCGTGGAAAACCCAGCTTGTAAGCAAGGAATGGAGAAAGGCGAACGGAGTCTACATCCCGAAGGAGCAAAATTCCACAGACATCAGTCAGTTCAGGCCAATCTCACTACTCAATGTGGAAGGGAAGATATTCTTCTCAGTGATGGCGAAAAGACTCACTACATACCTCCTGGCAAATGGGTACATTGACACTACCATTCAGAAAGGAGGTATCCCAGGTACACCAGGATGTCTAGAGCATGCCACAATGATATGGGAAGCAATCCAAAAGGCAAAGTCTGACAGAACAAACCTCCATGTAATCTGGTTGGATTTAGCGAATGCTTATGGATCCGTTCCACACCAGATGTTGTGGCAGGCCCTAGAAATGTATCATGTTCCACAAGAGATTGCAGCAATGCTGAAGCTGTATTTCGCAGGGTTTGCTGTCAGATTTTCAACCAGAGAGTACACAACGAAGTGGATTGGCCTTGAAGTTGGAATTGCGATGGGATGTACCATCTCTCCGATACTATTCGTGATGGCTATGCAGGTAATCCTCAATGCGGCTGAAGGAATGGCTATAGGTCCAAAGCTCGGTGGAATGTGTCTCATGCCACCGCTCAAAGCATTCATGGATGACACAACAATTCTGACATCAGATGAACATCAGGCCCGGAGGATGTTAGCACGCCTGGATGAACTAGTCAGCTGGTGCAGAATGAGCTTCAAACCCAAGAAGTCGAGAAGCCTATCAGTCAGGAAAGGGAAGATAGCAGAGGTCATATTCACGGTTTCCAACCAAAGAATCCCTACTGTCATTGAGGAACCTGTTAAAAGTCTTGGCAGGGTGTACGATGCCTCATTAAAAGACTCAAAGGCAGTGCAACAGACAATAGAAATGGCAGACAGAGGGCTACAGATCATAGACCAAAGCAGACTCCTGGGGAAGTTCAAACTGTGGTGCCTCCAGTTCATGTTGATACCAAAGTTGCTGTGGCCACTGCTTATATATGAAATAAGCACAAGTACAGTGGAAGCCATAGAGCAGAAGGTCAACAAGTTCATGAGAAAATGGCTAGGAGTACCACCAGGTCTGTCAGATGTAGCACTGTACTGCAAAAAGTCAAAACTTCTGCTTCCTTTCAAGTCAGTTGTTGAAGAGTACAAAGTTGGAAAGGCAAGGCTTGCAATGATGCTACGCGAGTCAGCTGATGACGTGGTTAAGTCCATTCAGCCCACACTGAAAACGGGAAGGAAGTGGAAAGTGGAAGAAGCTGTTGATGCTGCCCAAGAGTCACTCAAACTGAGGGAGGTAATCGGATACACACAAACGAATAGACGGGGATTTGGTCATGGAGACATCCGCTGGTGGTCCAAGGCATCAAGCAGGGAGCGCAGAGACATGGTAGTTCAGGAGATACGAGAAGCTGAGAATGATAAGAGGTTGCAAAAAGCAGTGCAGCAGGTCCAACAAGGCCAATGGACTACATGGGAAGGAGCCCTGCAGAGGTCCTTGACATGGAATGATATATGGCATATGGCACCTCTTAGGCTCAGCTTCGTTGTCAGATCACTGTATGACCTGCTGCCATCGGCCACCAACCTTGTGAAATGGGGAAAGTCGGATGATGAGCAGTGCCCCCTGTGCCAGGGGAGGCAGACACTTGAACACGTGCTCTCAGCGTGTAAGGTGTCATTAGGGCAAGGGCGATACACTTGGCGCCATAACAAAGTGCTAAATGAGCTTGCTGCGACAATAGATCTGGCAAGAATGAAGGCGAATAGCAAAGTCCGGCCAGACACCGCAAACACATACTTTCTGAGGGCAGGAAAGTCAGCACACCCCAAACCGAATAAACCTGGTAGCAGTTTACCATCTCTTCTTGATTGTGCAAATGATTGGGAGATGGCGGTAGACCTACCTGGACGAGGGGCATATCCAGAGAGTATCCGAAAATCGCGGAGACGGCCGGATATAGTGCTTCATTCTGCAGCAACGCTTCAGGTCATACTGATTGAACTGACCGTGCCATTTGAATCCAGATTAGATGAGCAACATTCGTTCAAAGCGGCCAAGTATAGTGATCTGGCCGCGGATCTGAGACAATATGGGTTCACTGCAAGGGTCATGGCTGTTGAAGTGGGCGCAAGAGGGCTTGTGGCTGCATCAGTGTATGATCTATTGAAACTGTTGGGGCTGAGGGGACAGTCGAGAACAAGGGCCCTGAAGAGGCTTAGTGAAACTGCCGAAAAGGCATCAGGCTGGCTGTGGAACAACCGCAATGGGGAATGGAGATCGTAACAATAAACGCTGCGGTACAGAAAACACCAGGAATTTTTCTAAGTCCACAATACGCTGAGGTTTGTGGTGGACTAGTGAACGGGCTGCGACTCAGGGGCGACAAGCAGTGTATACTATAAGGGGTGTCAGTATCAAAAGTCCAGTGGGGAACGCGCAGTGGCGACTCGTTGACTTCGCGCTGGTGTCTCAGTGTGTGCGACGGAACGAACGGAATAATTTGTCTTCTCTTTGTTACTTTCACAATTGCCTCCACGGCTGGCGGAGTTGTGGAATTTAAAGTTGCTACCATAAGTGAAATGGGTTCATTTTCGATGCAAGACAACAGGAAGCTGAGACGCTTGGGAGTCATGACCCAAGTGGGCCCGCCCCCCTTAGAGTGTAAAGAAGTATATAGGGCCGAAACACTTGTCGGACGGGGGACTACTTCTGATGATCAGATTGCTTCCTGTTGTATCGCTCTGTAAAGAGTTTCCTATCATAATGAAAATCTAGGACAGGCTGAAGTAGTCAACAGAAGAGCAACACTTCTTAAAAAACACTTCTTAAATATATGACTCTGCTGCACACTGTAACAAGATTAAATTAGACAGAATTCAACACCAGGCTTTATGTACAATAGCAGGTGCAATCAGATCAACATCAATGGGAGCTATAGAGGTGGCTTTAGGAATTCTACCCTTGGAATTACGGAGAAAGGAGTTAAGACTAAATTACATGAACAGAGTTATGTTAGATAAGTCTCACCCAGCACATACAGCTTTTACCAGATGCCAACTAACAACTCAGGCCAATACAATGAATACCACTAGATAGTAGATATTCTACAGGATGGAAGTGTATGGAGAAAATTGTCCATCTGGGTACATTAATTACATCAATTAATAACAGTTGTGAATACAAGCCAGTGATTCCACCCTGGGAGATCAAAAAACCAGACACGGACTACCACCTAGCAGAAATACTTAAGAAAACAAATAATATAGAAAATAATAAAAACACAGTCAATAAATATATACAACAAATATCTTCTTCTTCTTCTTCTTCTTGCGATCGCATCTTTGATGATTACACCGTCAGACGAGTTCTCATGATGAATTCGACTGTTGTTTGAAGTTCCTCTTTAACTCCATATAGCTTTGAGTTTAGTGTTGAGTCATTGGGCCAGTATATCTTTCTTAACTGGTCATACAGAGGACAGTCCTGTAGAACATGCTCAGCAGTTTGTTCGTTTAATCCACATGTGCACAGTGGTGAAGCAGACAATCGTAGCTTGTGCATGTGTTTATTCAGTTTGTTATGCCCTGTCCTGAGTCGAAAAATAGTTATCTGTCCCTGCCGGTCGAGAGTGTGATAGTCGTCTTTGGGTTGGTTCTGTTCTCTTCTGATAGTCTGGATAGCTCTCTTTTTCTCAAAGTATGTGACTTCATTATCTTCTTGTTCACATTCTCCTCCCTTTTTTGCAAGTTTATCTGCCTTTTCATTTCCGGGTACACCACAATGAGATGGTACCCACTGAAGTATGGTTCTCTTTTTGGCAGCTACCTTGTTTAGTTCATTTCTCAGATGCGGGAGTTTACCACCCTTGAGAGTTTGCAGGACAGACAGTGCATCTGTGAGGATGACTACCTGGTGGCAGTCAGAGTTGGTGTTATAAATCATATTTGCAGCTTGCTCTAGAGCTTGAACCTCAGCTGTATAGTTGGAACAGAATTTACCAGTGGGAATGTGCCGAGTCTCATAGTGGTTGTCAGGATATGAGATAAAGATACCGGCACCTCCATTCCTAACAGCATTAGTTGCTGATCCATCTGTATAGGCATGTATCCATGATTGATCGGGATAGCTTTCTTGGATCATACTCAATGTAGCAGTTCGTTTTTTGCAGATCATTATACTCACATCCACTTGTGAGACCACTGACTGATGTATTAATTTGGAGGGCACTGCTGGCCTGCTCCCATGGTACAGGGTATAGGGTGGGCTTCAGTGGTGTTGTCTTCATGGATAGGTCTTCTTGATGCTGTCTTATAAGTCTTTTCCCCCGATGCACAAAGCTGCTACGCTTTAGACGTCCCAATGCCAGATCATGTAGTCTTGCCTTCATTGGGTGCATTGGCATACTGTTGTACTTTTCCATCTGGATCATGGTTTTTGTGTCTCTTCTATGGGACAATGTCTGTAATCCAGCAACCTTCTGCATCTCTGTTATTGGTGTAGTTTTCATGGCTCCTGTAATGAGCCTGAGAGCTTGATTTTGCACCTTGTCCAAAGACTGCAGATGTGAGTTAGCAGCTGATGACCATGCTGCTGAGCTAAACTCTAAGTGTGGTCTTATTACTCCATTATAAATCTTCTTTAGATTTCGTTCATTTGCTCCCCAGTTGGTACCTGCTAATTTTCTGAGTATGCCTAGTCGTCTTCGGGCCTTTCCTTCTGCGTTTTCAATATGCTTATTCCATGTAAGCCTTTGGTCAAATGTCACCCCAAGATAGGTGGGGTAGCTTTCTTCCTTGATCACGGTTGTCCCTAGGTGTATGTTAGCTGATTTGTCCTTGGGGGCGAGGGAGAACAGTGTTGTGGAGGTTTTGTCTGTGTTTATTGTGATAAGCCATTTCTCTGCCCATGACACTAGCATGTCTGCTGCCCGCTGCATTCTATAATTTGCTGTGGTGACATTTTCATCAGCGCACCAGAGTACTAGGTCATCTGCATATAAGGCAGCTTTAACTCCTGCAGGGAGATCTTTCACCAGGTCATTGATGTAAACAAGGAAGAGTGTTGGGGAAATTACTCCTCCTTGAGGTACCCCCTGATGGAGCAACACTTTTCTGCTCTGCAGACCGTCAAGAGTGACTCTAGTTCTCCTGTTATGCAAGTATGACTGGATCCATTTCATCATGTTGCCTTGGATTCCACTTCTCCTAAGTTTTGCAATGAGGCCATCTTTCCACACCTTATCAAAGGCCTGCTTGAAGTCGACCCAGATCGTTAGGACCTTTTTCTTCTCCTGGAAGGCATCTTCTATTGCTTGAGACAAGTGAGTAACTTGGTCTTCTATACTGTAGCATTCTCTAAATCCAGCTTGTTCCGGCACCAGGATCTGCTCAGACTCTAAATACCATTTCAATCTGTGGTTGACTATTCGCTCCATAGTCTTCCCAACACAGCTTGTGAGACTGATTGGCCGGTAACTTGCAGCCTCGGTCTTACATTTCCCTTTCTTTAGTATGGGTATTGTGATGGCTTCTCTCCATACTTGGGGTACCGTTCCTTTCAACCAGCTGTGGTTGAATATCTCAAGCAGTTTTGTCTTTGCTGCTGAGCTCAGATTTACTAGCATTTCGTTGCTGATTTTGTCTGGGCCGGGTGACTTTTGAAACTTAAGCTTGGAAATAGCCTTCTGTAGTTCTCCTAGTGTGATGGGTTCCCTCATTGGGGCAGGAGTATCTGTCTGTCCCATGGTTGCCAGTATTTCTTTTCTTATCTCTCTCTGATGATCTATGTTAATGGGTAAGTTGCTTTCTGAACTGTATCTTCTAGCAAACAAGTCTGCAGCTTGTTTTCCTCTGAAAAGTTTGCCACCTTCATCCAATGTGATAGTCTGCCTAGGTGAGGAACACTCTTCATTTAGAGACTTGACTAATCTCCAAAGTTTCCTGCCGTCTTTCTCAAGGTTCAGCGATGCCGTTTTAGTTCTCCAGCTTTTCCGTTTTTCTTCTAGCTTTGTTCTCTGAAACTCTGCTACAGCCTTTTTCCATTTGTTGTGAGTTTCAAGTGAAGGCTGAGACTCTGCGTCATTTCTAGCCCTGTCCATAGCTTCCTGACGTTCTTGGAGTGTGCTGGACCAGTATGGTATGTAGTTACGCCGGCATCCTTTGGGAATGGTTTCTTTTGCAGCTTGTAGTATGCATCTGTTGAAGTCTTTTACCACTTCATTAATGTCTCTGTTCTGTACCTTGAGGGTAGACAGCAGCGTGTTCACCTGATGCCTGAATAAACCCCAGTTGGCTTTTTTGTAGTTCCATCTTGTAATGGCTGGGCCTGTACTGAGAGTTGCACTCTGGACAGTAAGAAAGATTGGGCGATGGTCGCTTCCCCCTAGTTGGTCTCCTACTTCTCTACTAATAGATCCAGCTATATCTGGTGTGGAGAAGGCAAGATCTGGTGTTGAAGTTGTGTGCCATCCTCTGGAGTAGAAGGTAGGAGTATCTGTGGCATTATTGACTAGGATTAGGGAGTGATCATCTTGCCAAGTTTCAACCTCTTCACCTCTGTGATCCAGATGGTTATAGCCCCAGCTCTGGGAGTGGCTATTAAAGTCTCCAACTGCTATAAAGTTGGTGGCTGGTACCTGTATAGAGCTGAGACTCAGGGGTTTGTTGTTCGGACAGTAATAGTTCAGGAGTTCTATTTCCATCTTGTCTACCTTTATCTGCAACAGCTGATATTCTGCTCCATCCATGAAGGTTTTCCTTTCGTGTGCAGGAATGTTATTCCTTACAAGAGTAAGTACTCCTCCTTTTCGTCTATCTTTTCTGTCGGATCTGAAGCATTGATATCCCCTTATTTTAAAGGTTTGATCTGCTTTCAAGTGAGTCTCTTGGATACAGCAAACACTGACTTGCTTCTCATACAAGATGTTTTCCAGCTCTGTCTTTTTGCTGTATCCAGCCTGCTTGCTGTTCACTCCCTCTGCATTCCAGTGCATCATGACAAGTGGCACTCTGGGTTTCTCTTTTTCTGTTTTGTTTTGGTCAGTAGTTCTCCTCCGCCGTCTGCTGACTCCACAAGATGGTCTAGAGGGTCCTCCAGTAGCTGAGGGTGGGCTCTGTCGAGGCTCAGAGCCCGGCACTGCACCTGCCTGGTGGAGCTCCACAGGGCGAGCACCAGTACGAGATTTATTTGACGGTGTACTCTCCATAGAAAAAAAAAAGCGAGTTGCGTGATACTGTGGTTTCCGGTGCGCCTTCTGGCCCAGTATCTATGACTTTAGCACCTGTTCAACGGGAGAGTGGGCTCATCCCTAATCTGTTTACGTTCCCAGTAGTAGACTATTCGCAAGCAGCCTGGGGGTGTCACTGCTCTGCGCGGACCTTGTTTACCGAGGCGGCGTCCGAGCTCGTATGGTGAAAATATGGTTGCATTATCTTCAAAATAGCCCTGTCTTTCCTGCCATCCTGCAACTTTGAGTTAGGGAGTTCTGAGCTCCAGTCTCTTTCCCAGGCATTTTATCCTGGCCTGGCACGCATACAGAGGACCCCACTTCTGGTTCTAAGTTAGCAGTTGGGGATAGGTGGGGTAGCACACTGTGCATTCCCCGTCATCCAGGGGGCTCTCCAACTATGCAGAGCTTGCACAATGCTGTGCTCTGGTTCTGGGCTCACCCAAGGAATCCTCACGTCCTGCACAGAGCCACTTCCAGATACCCACCACCTGCCAACCCCCCATTGTAGAAATCTCCTGCATGCGGCCATCCAGTCAAGAGCCAGTATTAAGTCTGGTGCCCAAGTGATCCCCCCAAGCTCAGTGTGCAATTCTGGGTTCTCATCATGCTGCAACACAGGGGGGATTGTGATGCTCAGCCATCTCTCTCAACTCTGCACCGATAAGTGACATCGGGGACTTAACTGTGTCTCAGTACTGGGAGGCCCCGTTTCCGGGTACACCACACACAGTTAATTGAGGCAACGGTCGCCGTGGGCGTCAACAAATATCAAAAGACAGCCTTACTGTGTGTCGTGGAATATTCTAATCCACATATATAAATTATTAGGTAAATATGAAGCCTAACAAATAAAATTAATAAAGAAAAGAGCAATGGTAAAATAACAGTGCTGTCACAAAGAAGGTACTCGAAATCCCCCTTGTTTTCTGCTTCGTCTGCAAATTGTAACGCTTTCACGTTGATAGTAAAAGTTTAATGTATTATTACCCACTTTCTTCAATGAAACGTGTGCTGTATTTCTTGGAAAAACATTGAGAGGCAGACTGCGTAATGACCTAAATTAATCCTAACATTAATTATACTGCGTTACCAAAACGAACGAACAGATGGACTCAAATAGAAAGAGAGAGGGGCGAATAAAATCAGGAACGCATGCAAAATTAAACACGCGTCTCGCTATTAATGCCACCCCCAACACGCGTCGCGCGATACACAATTACTACTATCACGCGTGTTAGGCTACATGCACTAAATTTTTCGGACGGACAGTGATAAAATACACTACCCTTCCCAGAGTTAGGTTTTAAAATCACAAAAAACGCTTATTAGGAAAGATAACATTATATGGGTTTACGTTTGAAAACATTACAGTACCCAGACAGCACATCTTCGAAACAGGAGGTAGAAGGAATTGCATATTTTGAACGCAGCCACGTAGCTCTTTTAAATTTGGATATTTGGGTTCCTTAGGGCTTGCTGACAAAGAATATGTAAAACGTTACGCAAATAGTCCAGGAATTAATAAATTATAACCAAAATAAAATAGTGGGGATGCCTGACAACATAAAATCATTTCTGCTCATAAAATTTTTTATAACGTGTTTGAAAAAACCTTACGTTACAGAAATAGCCTACCATGTAAACTCCAAATTGATTGGAGCGCAACAAATGAAAGACTAACCACGATTGGTCGGGCTATAAATACTATCTATCGTTGTTAGGGGAGACGTGGAAAGGTAACATTTTTTCAAACACTTGTCGAAACGTGGCCTCATTGGCTAGACTCGCTGATATACTCACTTAGGAGCGTTAGTTCGAGACCACTAGTGCAAATAAGCTTGATAAAGCAACAGTGCGTTGAAGCCAGCTCATATTTTGCTAAAAATAAAAGCCTGGAACATAAGCAGATGGGAATTTGTGCCAGTAATTGTGCCAGAATTCATTGCTAATCAACGTATCTGTGTTTGTTTCCATGAATTGTGGTAAGCTTGAAACATTCAGTATCTTTTAATGAAAATTGAATGTGAATTGTTAATTTATGCCTGTATATATGTGTAGTTCAGTAGCAAACATGATGTAAAGCCTATAATGCTCCCGCCTGAACAGAAGGTGTCGGAGGAAAGTAAAACTGCATGGAATGGCCAAACAGTACACTGACACCTAGATTATTGATTAGACAGAAATAATGCTGGAAGTGCAGAGGCGTGGTAACCATTAAGGAGGTAAATACTGGTATAAAGTATTTCAGATGAAGCTGACAGTTGGCCTAACGCTCTGAACTCAATGTTTGTGATGTATTGTGATCAGTGTAAAAAGAGAGTATAAGTTAGTTATGAAGTAGAAGGTACATCCTTCTTGATTTCAGGGACCGTGGTCTTGATGGTATTGAGCAGCACCTGGTCAGAGCTTTGCTGAATCCAGAGTCGGACAGCATACTCCTTGGTCTTTTTAGCTATCAGTGAGGTGTCTCCAGAGCCCAGGGGAGAATTCGAGCAGAGGAGTCCTTTCCTGCCGCCATCACGCAAGATAAGCTGATTTGGCCAGCTGAGCTCAACATTATGTCCCCTCATCTTGAAATAACTTTGTAAAAATAACATTCAGAGGGGAATTTAATTGTCTTAATATCAGGAACTGAGAACATCTCCAAAAATAGTCCCAAAAGACAAACTATTGAAGTCATGATGACAAATACCAACAGAGCTTGAACAAAACAAAACCAGTATTACCTCATATTACTACTACACAACTGACACACATAGGATATTTGTAATAAGATATGTCACTACAATATTCATATTAATACATTCTGTACATAACTTGTAATTAAAATTGATTGTGATTCCTGGTTCCTTTGTATTTGAATCAGGACACATATACCTTTATGACAACAATGAATACATATTGTTATTTGAAAAGTTATCAGTGACTCCTTAAGATATTCTCATAGAGTGTTATATGTATGTGAGTGTCACAGTGTTGTCAAGAGTAGTGGATTAAATTAAATTGTTTATCTGTCTGTTGTTGTGACTTACACTTCATCATACACATACCCTAGACACATAACGTAGTCATCACACTATTCCAGAATAATTCTGACTGAGATATATAGATATGTGGTAGCAAGTAAGGTTATCTATAATACACTACTCTTCATAGATATAGATACCTTCACAGCTGATCTCAGTCAGTACACTAAGTCCCCTATAATATTTATAACATCCCACTTCACCACACTGTGCACACAGATGGATCCAAGGGTGAGGATGGCAAATTGGGGATAGGAATATATATTACAATATGGAAAATGGCAAAATAATATAGCATCACGGAAAATACATCCATTTTCACTGCAGAGATGGTGGCAATACTAAAAGCATTAGAAATATTCTCTAATAACCCTTCCAAAAAATTAACAGCTTTAACTGACTCTCTTTCAACAATTAAAGCACTTAGAAACTTACGAGAATGTAGTAGACCTGATATAGCAGAGGAGATATTTCTGGCTACTACATACTTATATTCCAGAGGATGTTCAGTATTAATTGCTTGGATACCTTCACATGTTGGCATAGAGGGAAATGAAAAGGCAGATAAAGAAGCCAAGAAAGGTAGATCTGATAAAAATCTAATAAATGTAGGGACGAGTAAATCAGAGATTAAGAGCTTAATTAAAGATTTAATAACAGATGAATGAAAAGCAGAGTGGGATAAAAATCTGAAAGGAAGACATGCATATAAGATGTTCAAGGCTCCAACAAGAAAATGTCAGATATCTAGGGAATTGAAAATTCCCAGTAATAAGAAACTTCTCAGACTACAGCTGGGAAAAGACTATTTCAGAATAGAAGAACCTTACTGTGCAGTATGTCTTCAAGACAATAATATAGAACATTTCTTGTTAAAATGTAAGAGGTATGAACAAATGAGAATACCAATATTAGATTATTTGCAGGCATCCAATTTACCTATAAATATAGAAGAGGTGTTAAGAGTAGACAGACCTAGGGAAATGCATAATATAGTCAAACAATATTTAACACGAACAAATGTTAATATATAGTGGCTGGGAAGGTGAAGGTCTGATGCTGTTATTACAATGCTTATGACTTTTAACAGATGAAAGTCAATTAATTATCTGTTAAAGACAGTTATGTAACTGGAACCGTCAGGCCTTTACACCCATTCACTTTAATATTATTCTTGTTCAGAGTTTCTTCTTGATTTTGTTTGTTTGTTTGTTTTTATTTGTTTTGTTTTTTTATTTATTTATTTCATGTATAAGCATAATTGTGATTGTCCCTATTTACAATGATTTGACAAATGTGATGCCACTTTCTCATATCGGCAGTTTTTCATATTATTTGGAATTGAAAACAATATATATCATAATTATAACCCATCAGAGGTTGAACGGGATATTTTTCTTCATTAATTAAAAAAAAAAACGTGAAAGAGAAGTATGCTTAATTTTATGTAAATAAATAGTTAAAACAGTTAAGGGATTTTTGGCAATATCTGATCAAGTTCCATTTGTCACAGTAGATGTCAAATGCTTAATTATAGAACTATACGCACCAAGAAAGGATGGTATAGAACCCGAGTTCCCAACCTGTGGGTCGTGTAATTTATTTATTTATTTTTTAAATTAATGAAGAAAAATATCCCATTCAACCTCTGATGGGTTATAATTAGGATATGTATTGTTTTCAATTCCAAATAATATGAACAACTGCCGATATAAGAAAGTGGCATCACATTTGCCAATCATTGTAAATAGGGACAATCACAATTGTGCTTATACGTTTGTAATTTATCTGCCGTTTGTTGTGGCAATGTTTAATGTCTATGGTGTTTAATGCCTATGGTGTTTAATGCCTATGGTGTTTGTAATGTATCTTCTTCCATGATACCATATTGCTTTCTCCTATGACACCCTATGCTTTCTCGCCCATTTTCACCTTGTTAACAACAGAGCAGTTGTCAGAGACTTTATTTTGTTTGTTTTTCTTTCTTTTGTTGTTGTTTGTTTTGTTGGTTTTTTTTATTTTTATTGTTTGTTTCTGGTAAAGGAGAGGTCACACACACACACACATACATTCACCCAATTTTGGTTTTGATTTAATCTATTTGGACTGAGTGAAAAAAGGGGGGGGGGGGGGGATACTATATTTAGATATCGGAAATAAGATTTTGTTGTCTTGAATTTACTACACTATATATCCTAATTATAACCCATCAAAGGTTGAACGAGATATTTCGTCTAAAAAAAATAAATGTATGATTCTATATACTACTGGACAAAAGTTAAGGGCCGCCATTCAGTTTAGACAAGGTTTATATAATTCTTCGTGAGCAGGGTCGATTTTCCAAATGTCCGGTAGCTTGAAATCTCTCAATAAGTCTCTGAATAGTAGATGGGACACTGCTAAACGTCTTGCAACATGACGAACAGATTGACCATCCTGAATCCATGCCATGGCTCGACCACGGTCTACAGTGCTGAGACTTCTCCTTGGTGGCATGGCTAAAGCAGTGATCATTTCGACGACTTGTCATACTGATTTATTGCATACCAACGGTGAACACTCTTTACCGATGATCATTTTCCACGTGCATTCAAATTCAACTCACTTTTTCACCTTTTGAACTAGTGGGGCGTGTTGCAAAAACCACGAGTCTTTGCAGCAACAATGGCAATTTTCACGTGCGGATTAAAGTGACCCAGTTTTTGGACATTTAAAAAAAATTAACCTAGTGCACACAGAAATGTATACACATTTCTCTGAGCTCAGTTTTAATGACATTTTCACTTGTCTTTACAGTTTGCCAATCAATTATATAAACCTTGTCTAAACTGAATGGTGGCCCTTAACTTTTGTTCAGTAGTGTATATCTTGTAGTGATGTTTCTTCAAGTGCAGTATTGTTATCGTTTCCTGCATTTAGTCTCATCTTTGTTTTCTCACAGTGTATTCTCAGAGCCACTATATATGACATCTCATCACGTATTAGCATTTTATTTTGCATTTGATAACGGTTATATACAGAAGAGTTAACTAGTGGGAAAAATAGGTTAACTGTCCGTTAACTAGTGCAGACAAAATCTTTTAACTTAAGTAAAATAGTGTTTCATTAATCCGGCTTTTACAAAGATCTTCCCTTTCATGTGCTGCGTCCCAGCACGAGACAGGGCTCAACCTTTGAAGTACTCAAAAAAAACATTTTTATTTTATCTCCCCCTCTCCACCCACACACACTCTCACGCACACTCACACAGTTGACTCAACAGTTGATTCTTTATCTGATCAGACTGTTGTCCCGCTGTTGTCGCGATGATGATAACTTGTTACTGTTTTTTTTAATCTCATTTTACACAGTACAGTTTATTTGGTCTGCTTTTATTTTAAATTGTGCATAACATTATTTTTTTTAAAGAAATATGTAGTTAAAAATAATTTATTTGAACCAGTTAAAGGTTATAACAATTATCCGATATCTCAGCTTAGATCATATTATTAATATAAATCGTCCACAAGGGAGTTGTTAACTGTTGCGGATAAAAGTTAACTGTTGCGGATAAAAGTTAACTGTTGCAGATAAAAGTAGGAACATCATTTATGAAAGAAGCGAGTGTGACGTCACAGTTTTCCAAACCTCCTTCCCCCTGTCGTCACACAACGTCACAAAAATGTTTACACCCCCTTTATTTTGTCACTGCGTGACGTCATATATGGATGGCCCCCTTATGAGAAGAAGAACATGCAATTAGTTGTGACAACAGGAAAGATTGAAGGAAAATTAGATAGAGGTCGACAAAGAGAGAAGACACTGTACAGTTTAACGTCGTGACACGACACACACAAAACAGAAAAAAGCGATGGAGACAGGAAGTTGTGTAAAGACATGATACTCATGCCAGCTAGCTCAATTATTTTTATTTTTAAAATAGGGTTTTTAAATTAATTGTCACTAATTTCATTACTTCTTTTCGATTTAAGAGCCTACGCTCATCTAGAAGTGATAGTGGGTAGAGGGAAGATGTAGCCCCAGGCACGTGTGGTTGCAAAGCTTTCAGAGAGAGAGAGAGAGAGAGAGAGAGAGAGAGAGAGAGAGAGAGAGAGAGAGAGAGAGAGAAAGCTAAAATAAAATAAAAACCAAGTTCAGGGGCCGAGCAAGCTGGCATATCTGTCAGGGGCCCATTCCGCCATCTGTGTGAACGAACCTTCGCTTACTATCCCATATTACCAGTTTGTTTAATATTCCAGTTGGCAATTTGCGGGCAATGCTGAGAGTTTAAAGTGATATGGGGCTTTGCTTGGGGAAGGGGGGGGGGGGGCCGCACACACATACACACGCATATTCAAGCAATTTTACAGTTCTGATTTACTCTATTTGGACTGAGTGGAGAGGTGTAATGATACCATATTTATATATCGGAAATCAAAATTATTATCTTGAATTGGATAGGCCCACACTAGATATCCGAGAGGTTTAACGAGAAAGGGCCCATTTTTACTTAATTAAAACTTCTTTTGTTTTAAAGGTCTGGTTAGGCAGTGGATATAAGAGAGACGCTGCCGTAGATCACCATGGTAACGAATGTTGTAGTTATGGTGATGCCTTTACTGTTATTCTAGACGTAACAATTTAATGTGGAATAGCAATGTTACTGTCTTTTTGGGTTCTAAAAAAAATCAGAATTGTGGATGTGGGTATTTTTCAGCGCGATGTGGCTATTGGTAGGCCTACTTATTACCACAGGCTGCTTGTAAGTCCATGTTGGCAGAGCCGGCTCTAGGGATTTTTCAAAGTTGTGTTAGGTCTCATGATAGCGCCCCCACCTTTTTTTTAATGCTATTGATGTATAATGTAGTTATTGATACCTGTCAACACATTGTGAACATTGGTAGTTGTATGTATAATGTAGTTATTGATAGTTATCAGCACATTATGATTGTTGGGAATTGTTTGTGTAATGTAATTAGTGATAATTGTCAACACATTGTGAACATTGGTAACTGTCTGTGTAATGTAGTTAGTGATGCCTGTCAACACGTGATGAACACTGGTAGCTGGCTGTATAATGTAGTTATTGATACCTGTCAACACATTATGATTGTTGATACCTGTCAGTATTGTGTAATTATTGGTTCATGTCAGTACATTGTGACTGCTGGTACCTATTTGCAAAGTGCAGATACCTGTCAGCACATAAGGAATGTTGGTACAATACTTGCCTATGGTGTGGTAATTGATACATGTCAACTCCTCAAGCTGTTGTTACCTGTCTTTATAGAAGAGCTGTTGGTGCTCATCAGCACACTGTCATTGTTGGTACTTATCTATGTAATGTAAGTTACTGTAACCTGTCTATATAGCATAGTTATTGTAACATGTCCATCTGTATAGTGTAGTTATTGTAACCTGTCTGTATAGTGTAGTTATTGTAACCTGTCTGTATAGTGTAGTTATTGTAACCTGTCTGTATAGTGTAGTTATTGTAACCTGTCTGTCTGTATAGTGTAAGTTACTGTAACCTGTCTGTAAAGTGTAGTTACTATAGTGTAGTTATTGTAACCTGTCTGTATAGTGTAGTTATTGTAACCTGTCTGTATAGTGTAGTTATTGTAACCTGTCTGTATAGTGTAGTTATTGTAACCTATCTGTATAGCATAGTTATTGCAACCTATCTGTATAGTGTAGGTATTGTAACCTGTCTGTATAGTGTAGTTATTGTAACCTGTCTATATGGTGTAGTTATTGTAACCTGTCTGTATAGTGTAGTTACTGTAACCTGTCTGTATAGTGTAGTTATTGTACCTGTCTTTATGGTGTAGTTATTGTAACCTGTCTGTATAGTGTAGTTATTGTAACCTGTCTGTGTAGCATAGTTACATTAACTTGTCTTTAGGTGTAGTTTTTGTAACCTGTCTTTATGGTGTAGTTATTGTAACCTGTCCCTATAGCATAGTTATTGTAACCTGTCTGTATAGTGTAGTTATTGGAACCTGTCTGTATGGTGTAGTTATTGTAACCTGTCTGTATGGTGTAGTTATTGTAACCTGTCTGTCTTCTTCTTTGATCCATAACCACCAACCGTCAAAGCAGTCAGCGGCCATTACGCCTGGTGGCGTCTTGTAGGGCAGCAACAAATTGATTCCACTTTGCTCGGTCGGCGGCCATCCTTCGTACAGTGCCCCAACTGTGGTTCATTCATGGTTCTGACATTCCAAAAACCAATTCTGGTTTCGTGTTTTGCAGTCTGGGCATCCGTTTTCATGCCAGTGGCTTCCTTTTGGCTTTCACCACTGTCAGTCATACGAGCCTGAGACTCCGGATGTCCGTTCCGCATCAAAGTTTTTTCATTTATTGCCGTTTCCGTAACTTGTGCGATTTTTTACATAGACAGGGGTGTCGGCCCTGTGCTAAAACCCCCAACCTGGAGGATCAGGGTACCAGCTTTTGTCTGACCCCTACCCACGCAGACCAGTGTAGTTACTGTAACCTGTCTGTATAGTGTAATTACTGTATCATGTCTGTCTGTATAGTGTAACTTACTGTAACCTGTCTGTAAAATGTAGTTACTGTATAGTATAGTTATTGTAACCTGTCTGTATAGTGTAGTTATTGTAACCTGTCTGTATAAAGTAGGTATTGTAACCTGTATAGTGTAGTTATTGTAACCTATCTGTATAGCATAGTTATTGCAACCTATCTGTATAGTGTAGGTATTGTAACCTGTCTGTATAGTGTAGTTATTGTAACCTGTCTGTATGGTGTAGTTATTGTAACCTGTCTGTATAATGTAGTTATTGTAACCTGTCTGTATAGTGTAGTTATTGTAACCTGTCTGTATAGTGTAGTTATTGTAACCTGTCTGTATAGTGTAGTTATTGTAACCTGTCTGTATAGTGTAGTTATTGTAACCTGTCTGTATAGTATAGTTATTGGAACCTGTCTGTATAGTATAGTTATTGTAACCTGTCTGTATAGTATAGTTATTGTAACCTGTCTGTATAATGTAGTTATTGTAACCTGTCTGTATAGTGTAGTTATTGGAACCTGTCTGTATGGTGTAGTTATTGGTACATATCAGCACATTACCATAGCTCATATCAGTTAGAACTGTGGTTGTTGATAGCTGTCAACACAATGTAATTATTGGTGCATGCCAAAACAGTGTGGTTGATGGTGAATGCAAACACATTGCAGTTTGTTGTGCCTGTTAGCACAGCACTGATGTTTGTATCTGTCAGCACAGTGTGGATGTTTGTACCTATCAGCATATTGTTGATGGTGTCGTATCTGTCAGTGTAGTGTGGATGTTTGTATTTGTCTGCATAGTGCGAATGTTTGTATTTGTTAGCACTGTGTGGATGTTTGTATTTGTTAGCACAGTGTGGATGTTTGTATCTGCCAGCTTATTGTGAATGTTTGTATCTGCCAGCATAGAGTGGATGCTTGCATCTGTCAGCCCTGTGTGAATGTTTGTATTTGTCAGCATATTGTGGATGTTTGTATCTGTCAGCACAGTGTGAATGTTAATATGTCAGCTTATTGTGTTGATGGCATCTGTTAGCACAGTGTGGTTGTTGGTTCCTTTCAATACATTCTGGTGTTGGTATAAGAACTGGTGTGCGGCAAGAATGCCTTTTTTCACAGTTTCTCTTCTTACTGGCTATAGATTGGGTTATTTAAAAAAAAAACAAGCCAGCAGAAATGTAAATCAGTGGGTTCCTGACAAAATATTAAGGTCTTTATCCTGTTGTAATCTGACCTATACTGTATGATAGGGGGACAACAGAAGTGATTGCATCATTAATTAGGCTGGATCACTCTAGGTACCTATCTGGTGTTACGTGCTGCCAATCACGCTTATGACCTCTGTCTACGACGCACTATTTTTGTGGTGGAGACCAGCAAAAATGACAACCGAGAAGTTATAGACTTTCATAAATGGGTGCTTGATTAGAACGGCAGAATAGAAATGGAATGACAAGATAACCAGTGTGAAATGTAAGACAAGAATCAGGCTTATGCTAGCGGAACAAGGGTTGAGAATTAGTCAGTTGAATAAAACACACTGAGGAGACATACTGGTAACATTAAACAGCAGTCCTTCTTCTAAAATCCCTGGGTTCAAAGATATAAAGAGAGACACACAAAAAACACAAGGAAAGGAATTGGGTGATCATGTATTGTCATATAACAGCACAAAATTACCTGCAGTAAAGATCCTTTGGCACTTAAGAATTGAAAGATGCAGACAGTAAATTGCATGCTTGCTCAAAATTTTGTAGGAAAACTTACCCTGAAAACTTCATGACAGCCATTGATGAGTAGATTCTAATTTACTTAAGTTGGAGAAAGGCACAATTCAGTGCTATAAAATACTCATTTTCCTCTAATTCTTGATTGAGAGCTTTCTATTGCTAATACTATCAGTTTTTTTCCTGCACCTTTATAACATCCTTAAAGTTGTGTCCTTGTGATATGCAATATGCCATTATTTTCAGGCCAAAGATTCAATCAGCCCAGCAACTTTAATCCTCCGGGACTTATTGTCTGATACAAAGCTGTCATCATGGTGAGGTCTTCTGTGAGTGTCCATGTCTATTTGTTGATATCTAAGTGTTCTGGTTTTGTTTGTCTTTGAGATTCTCTTTTTGTTTTTAAACTGTTCAGCTTACCTTTATTTCAATATCCTTATATGTTAACATTGGCATTAAAGGAAAATAGTCCACTTTCTTTAAGACAATAAGAAAGCTGAAATCAATTGTGACAACAGGAGAGATTGAAGGAAAAAGGTGATGGAGGATGTCAGTGAGTAAGGATACTTGACAGTTTGATATCGTGGCTTGGAAAGAAGTGAACAGCAAAATTGATAAATAGCAGTGAGGACAGGAGATATGGGTAGAGATATGATCACTTTTGCCAGCAGATATGGTAATTAACGATGATGATAAGTTAACAAGGATAGACAGGCAGATATAATATTTACATATAGATAGATTACAAACTGTAGATGGATGGATTGGTTAGACTGACAGAAAGACATATATTCATGTTGTGAAATGAAGTAGAACATACGGGCCACAACAGACTGGGATATCATCAACTCAACAAGCTAAAGATGGAAAATACTGATGAGTGTAAATGTGGCACTGATAAAATGACTGCTGAATATCTGCTTCAAAGATGCCCAACATATGAGGAACATAGAAAGTGCATATGGCTGTTACTAGTACCATTATTGGAAAAACTATGGAGATGCAAATAGCCTGAAGCTAACCACTACTTTCTTTGAAAATATTCAAGTAGACGACTGAGAGTACAAAGAAGACAAAGAACATACTACTAAGTTAACACTACAACTGTTTGGCTTTCCTTTCCACTTATGGCATCAAACCCAGTGAGGAAAATGCAGTTCTAGTGAGGAGAATGCAGTTCTATTAAGCAAGTCATCCTGACTCAGTATAGTCTGTTTTTCATCAGAATTTTAATAAAAACATGTATCCACCATCATCATCAGCACCCTATGGAGCACAGGTTTTTACAACAAAAATATCAAGCTTTCCTGCCCTGTACCATCAATTCAAGGTGTGTCCATGTCTTCTTTATCCTTTTCATGCCTGTCTCCTAATCTCTTCTCAGTGAGTTTGTTTTGGTCTCCCTCTATTTGTCTTACCTTAGGGGTTCCAGAACATGAACTGCCAAGTAATGTTATGAACTAGATTTCATAATTTGTGTCCTATCCACAACATATGTCTTCTCTTGACCTCTTGTTCCACTAGTGTTTGTCTGGCTCTTTCCATCAGTTCCACATGAGTGATTTTGTCAAATCAATTCTTCTTCTTCTTCCTCGTTTGTCCTGAAAAGGACGTTGGTTGCGTTATGTCTGTTTACATTGGAGCTGCAATATCTGCGCCTTTCGGCCGACACATCCGACTTCAGCACAGCATTTTTTGGGACCGGGTTTGCCTTCCCTCTTCGATCCCTACTCTCTCAGCCAGACTGCAGTGATGCAGCCTGTTTCCAGGACCACCACGTGGAGGTGGAGTAGGGTCTTGGTCAGCTCTGGTTCGCTGACCCTGACGCAAGCAGTCAAGCTATGGGTTGCTGACTGCATTCTCTATTGCTGCATCTTTGGGTCCCAAATCAATTCAAGTCTTCTGTTCTGTACAAACACCCATTTATGAAAGTCTGTATCTTTCTGATTGTCATTTTTGATAGGCATCACTTAACTCTTAAGCCAGGTCTTTACACACTCTGGTGCTTTTAATGATGATAATGAAAATGACAGTGTTGTCAACACAGTCAAATCAACTTCCTGTTGTTATTCATAATGTGCTGTTATGGAGAAACCAAAAATGGTTTTCTGTTGATATTACCCAGACATCACTGCACAAACAAGTACTCCTTTGTTTGCAGAGTCAAAAAGCTCAACAGCTGAAAGAGGAAAGAGAACAAGAGCAAGGTTAGGCAGGCTACTCTTTTCTCACTATGTGTTGGTGTTACCAATATTGCTGTTATTGTTCTTATAGGTGATGAAACTCTATATTTAAAAACAAATATTTTGAATACACATTATTTGTTGTTTTATTATTGAATATCTTATAGTTTTTCTTAATTCATATATTATGTGAATATGCATGCAGGCAGAAATGGAAAGAACCAAAACATTACATCTTGATACAACAAAGATGGAGGTCAGGTATATCATCTACAAAGACACTCCCAGGAGCAGATTGTGATTCAGATCATGAGCTACTAATTGCAGATTTTAAGTTAAAATTGAAAAAAGTGACAAAAGGTGCTCGATGGAGATGGAGACATCTTGATGTAAGCGCCATACCACCTGAATATAACATAGAAGTACAAAACAAATTCGAAGCACTGATGGCTGTACAAGATTATATGACACCGGATGAGCTAGCCACACATGCGAGAGATATTCTTATCACATCAGCAGAAAACATGATCCCTAGAAAAGTGCATAAGAAGCAGATATACATCACGGAGGAAACATTGAGGCTCATGGAGGAAAGAAGAAAATTGAAGCAAACAGGGGTAGAACGGAACAGTTACAAATACAAAAACTGCACAAGAAACATCAGGAGAGAGATTAGGAAAGACAAGAAACAGTACATAACGAATACCTGCAATAGAATAGAACAGCTGCAATTTCAGGGAAAGAATAGGGATATGTTCAAGGAAATCAGAACGCTAACAGATGATTTTAGACCATCATTATATGTAATCAATGATAAAAATGGTAACATATTAACAGAAAGTAAGGATATATTGGAGAGATGGAAGGAGTACTGTAGAGAAATGTATGAAGATAGTACAAAGACCCCAGACATGATGATTGAAAGTGAAGAGAGAGAGCCAGAGCCTATGAAGTACGTGCAGCAATCAAAAGCCTAAAGAAAGGGAAATCACCAGGATGCGATGATATACCAACTGAACTAATCCAAGCAGGAGGAGAGGCCAGTGTCCTCATTTATCATGCACTATGTGTGAAGATCTCGAACAGTGCAATCTGGCCCAAAGCATGGAAAAGATCTGTGTATATCTGTGATGCCGCACTGGAATTCTTTCTTTCAACCGGCACGATCCTGTTCTTTTATTTTGAATTTTCACCATTTTATTTCTTCTCATTTGAATATATATCGTGTTTGGTATTTTTGAGGAGATAAATTAAATGGGTTCGTTTATGATGGTAGGTTTATTTTACACTCGACCAGTTTTACTTTCTTCTGATTTTCCGTTGTTTACGGAAATCGCTATTTTCGGGCACGCCTGTAATGACGCGTCAGAAACGCACGTGGACGTGATGTCATTTTTGGACACGCGGTCGCGTTGTTTTCAAATCTGATTGGCGTAGCTCATAGTTATGTTTATTTTTCTGAGCATTTCCATTGGTCCGAGGGAAAGCTAGGGTATGCGTAGGAAGGGAATCCGCGGGGGCGGTTCGCTTGTATATATTGAGGTAGAAAATTGCGGGCAAGTTCTCTATCGTAAGAAATAATTGTCAGCCGTCAGACTTCATATTATCGTCTCCACTGTGGGAAAACAGCGATAATCGGTATGTAGGAATTTTTTTATCGTTTTACTTATTAGTGGGGTTTTTAGAATTTTGCCCGTAGTTAATTTCTTCGGGGACATTAACTTTTTAGTTCTAAAGGATAGTGCCATTCATTATCATCTTTGACGAACGATGTAAATGCAACAGTGTGCTTATTCTTTCTATGATTTTGGCAGTAGATAGGAACGTGTGAAGTTATAAGCTACACGTGGGCTCATAGTTGTAGAGTGTTATGTAAAACCACCATTTATTCCTGTGTATTTACAAATGTAATTTTATTGGGAATCGATTGTGTGTACGGTAATTTTATTATGCCTTAAATGTAAGAAATGCCGTCGGAGAGTAACGATGTATGTTATAAGTGAATTATACTGCTTAGAGGAGTAAACTATTCCTATAGCGAGATTTCATTTAAATTGGGGCTTAAGTAGGAAACCTCATGTGTAAATGTTAAAAAGGAGGCCACGGGATTTCGACAAAGGATTTCCTAGTTTGAATGTTTGGACACGTTGGTAGCCACGCGTAACAAATAGATAAGAGGCAGACAGGTCGGGAGGTTTCTGTTTACTTCCCTGGCAGATTATAGTTGAGAGAGAGAGGGGGAAGGAGTGAGAATGAAGAGACCCGGGGAATAGAAATATTTTATGTATCGGTTTTTTCAGAACGAGAGAAGGGGAGTAGGAGGAGTGAGATTTAAGTGCCACGTGGGTAATATTATTTTTTGTATTGTTGTACATGACGAGTGAAGTACTGAGTAAGGGAGTTATTAAGATTAATGGGTTAGAGATGCGTTATGTTGGAGTTGTTATACAATAGACGCATTTCTTTTTAATTTCAGCGAGTCACAGCGAAACAGTGGGGAGCATAATTTTGACAAATAAAATTATCCACAGCAAAAAGACATATCTCAGGGTCAGAGTACTCGAGTTATCGTCCGGAGCAAAGAAAAATAACCTATGGTCTCTGGCAGTGAAGTCCCTATGCTTCAGCTGGAACGGGGTTTATTTATCATACAGCCGAGAGCATCGCTATTATAGTCTCTAGCAACGGCAGGTGGCCGTGAGACTGGGTTAAATCGTATACAGCCAGAAATCAAGGCTGTGTTTGCCTCTAAATCTGGAGCGGGTTAGAGGAGCAAATCATAGAAGCTAGTCAGCAGCAGAGAAGTTTTTCTACAGTTAATCAAGTTCTTATGCTGGATACCCACCAGTCATCATCATCGCAGAATTCAGGAACAGGTGACAGGGTTAAAATACCTGGGTCTTGAAAGTAACGAGAGAAGAGCGTAACGGAGACGCCGCATCATCAGTCGTCGAGTGTTAGAGAGACACTGAGACCAAGGGAGAGAGAGAGAGAGATAGAGAGAAGGAGGGAGAAAATAGACAGGACCAGAAGGGTCTGTTCAGTATCCATTCGACGGATAGACACTGAGCCATTGTGTTACTCCAAGTCTATTATTTTAGCATTTCCAGTGGTGTTAGATAGTGGCGCATATCACCTACCAAGTTGGAAGCTGTGTAGACGGTTCGTTGAGGAAGAGTCAACAGGACTGAGACAGTAGAATCTTATTTTATTAGAGAGTGGAGGCTAAATTCGACAGCTCCACAAGATTAGAGGTGTTTAAATCACTAACCAAATTTTTTGTTCCTCAGCAGGGTGACAGAAAGAGTGAGTGTGATTTGGGGTTTTTTTTTTGGTGTCTATTAATTTAATCGTTACTTGTTTTCAGGCTGTGCAACAGTGCAGGCCATTTCTTGACTGATGTTTTGATGGTATTTTAATGTTTTTTTTTGTCATTCTGTAAATAAAAATATATATTTACTGTACACTGGATCAGCTTCTACTCTTTACTATACTTACTTTATGTCGTCTGTATAGTGGTGTCTGTGGTCGTTTTATACACCTTATCTCCTTGTATTTAAAGGAAGTCAGAGGAGGGTGAGATTATAGCCAGTTTGAAGTCACGAAGCGGCAAGGGCGAGTCAAAACCTGGTTCTTATCCCTTGAGCCAATAGTCTCATCTGTCCACAGGCATGTCATTTTCCATCTAAATTCTATCTTCTCAGACTTTCTCATACTAGGGTCTTGTTTTCATTCAGGCAAACTCTAAAAACGTAAAACCACTTCGTGACAATATCCCTCTCCCAAAGAAAGGCAATTTAAAACTGTGTACCAACCATCGTACTATTGCTTTAATAATTCATGCCAGCAAAATCCTCTTGCGGATTATCATGAAGAGGATAGAAAGAAAGTTAGAACATGAAATACATGAAGTACAGGCGAGTTTTAGACAAGGCAGAGGTACGAGAGATCACATCTTTAATGTGAGAAACATCCTCGAGAAATGCAGAGAATACAATGTAGATCTTCATGCCTGTTTTGTAGATTACACCAAGGCCTTCGACTGCGTACAACATCAGAAATTGTGGAAC
The DNA here is from genome assembly GCA_024509875.1 of Oreohelix idahoensis. Classification (NCBI taxonomy): domain Eukaryota; kingdom Metazoa; phylum Mollusca; class Gastropoda; order Stylommatophora; family Oreohelicidae; genus Oreohelix; species Oreohelix idahoensis. Next base: position 447,821 of record JAMPIV010015425.1, read on the forward strand.
ATCGTGAGAGACATGGGATTTCCAGCGCATTTGATCCATCTAATTGAAACACTATACCATGAACAACAAGCAGATGTCAGAGTAGCGGGAGAAACATCAGGATGGTTTGAGGTGAAAAGGGGAGTAAGACAGGGTTGCATCCTCTCGCCATACTTGTTTAACATCTATGCAGAAAATATAATGAGAAATGTTCGGAGTGACCAAGAATGAGAACATTGCGATCCGTTCACAATTGGTGGAAATGCGATCCCAGAACTCAGGTACGCAGATGACACAGTTATTCTTTCAAACAGTGCCAAGGGACTAGAACAGTTAATCCTGTCTGTCAAAAGACACAGTGAGGATCAGAACCTGTTTCTGAACACACAAAAAACAAAGATTATGTCTACAGACAAAACAAGATGCCAACCAAAAATTACCATCAATGATGAGGAAATTGAAAATGTCACAAATTTTGAATATCTTGGCTCCATAATTAACAACAATGGAGACTGCTCAAAAGAGGTCAGAAGGAGACTGGCCATAGCAATGCAGAGGTTAAATAAAATGAAGAACCTATGGCATAACACCAGCAAATTAATAAAAGTAAAACTTCTGAGAACGTGCATCTTTCTGGTAGCAATGTGAATCTTTGACCATTACTCAAACATTAAAGAAAAAAATCGAATCTTTCGAAGCAAAGTGTTACAGAAAAATTCTCAGAATATCGTGGACCAAGAAGAAGAAAAATATAGACATCCTACACGACCTGAACATCGAGGAAAACTGGCTCATAAACAATATCATGTCCTGGAAACTGAAATATTTTGGCCACATTAAACGCCATAGTGGCTTAGAGAGAGCAGTGATGGAGGGTATGGTACCTGGAAGGCGAGGCAGGGGCCGACCAAGACGACGGTGGACACAGGACATTGAAGACACCTTGAACATGACATTGGAGGAGGCAGGAGGGCTGGCTAGAGATCGAGAGTTTTTCAGGCGGGCTGTGATGAGAGCGACGTTCTGCAAAGGACATGCTACATGATGATGATGATGCATGCAGGCAGTAGTTCAGCTAGGGGGAGTGGTGCTCGCTGAGCACATTCTCCAAAAGAGGCACCTTTTTTAATTTGATTTTTTTTTTAAACACTCACCTACCCTGGCACAGACACAGGTGTGCCCACACTAAAGAATTGTTTCCTGCAGAGTAAACAAAAGCTGAACACTGGATAATTTGCAGTATTTCAAACTGTTCGATTACTGTTTGATTACTACTTAGTGCATGGACTGTTGTCACTTCTGTTCAAGTTTTGATTTAAGTGGTGCCTTTCACAAAATAATTTTGTAGTCTTCCAAACTGGCACCCCCCCCCCCCCATTTCTTAGGCAGTGCAAGCAATCTGAGGAAGGTCCCGAAATTTATTTAACGTTAAAAAATAATAGAATCATTAAAATTTTAAAAGAACCAGAAAAGTGAAACAGAAAATTTCAAAGTAAACCATTTATTGCTTTTATGAAACTGATCCTTTTCCTATATATCTATATTATTCCTTTTTTTTAAAAAAACAGTGCAACCAGCACTCGTGTGTAATTCTACACGAATAAAGAACAAATTACCTACAGTAAAATATAAGAACACAAATGAATTATGTTTTGTGCAAAATGCAACACTGAGCATCATTTGAGGAAATTACGGCATGATACAACTGAATAGAATGAAATTGAGTCTCATAAGAGTACATACTACATACATGATCAGAGCACCATTTTTTGGCTCAGAACACAACAAATACCACTCAACAATCACTTGAACAGAATCCAACCACAACACACTCCAGAGTGCCAGCTATGTAACTACCCCTACGAAACTGTTGACCACCACTTCTTTGAGTGCCCCGCACTCAACGATGTTAGGAAAATCCTCCTTCCTTTGAGGCCAGATAAGTGGAACACCATGTACGGAGAAACAAAACAGCTTGCAAAAACATGCAGATATCACTACATGGCATTGGGTCAAAGGGCAAGAGCCCAAACGGAGCTGGATCAATAACAACAAGAAGAGTACATACTACACAGGTGGTGGGAGGGGGATGCCAAAGTGAGAACTTGCACCACCTTGAAAAGTCCCAAGGGCCAGCTCTGTCCCCATGGATTACGAGTAGCGGCAAAAGTAGCAAATTTTTATTTTTAACATTCTTATATTGTTCAAATTTATTTTACTGGTTCTAGTAAAGGATGGAGAAGTGCACTAAGAAGAACTATCTGAGGGACAGAAAGAGGATAAAAGAATCATCAAAATATGTGAAGTCGAGTGCCTACTTTGCATTCAACACTTCCACCATGTCTTTTGCACCAGAGGCAGTACTTTCTGAAGATTAGTTACGTATCTTCAGCCCAGGAACAGCAGACAGTGCTCCGGCCATTGCAGCATTACAAGAGGTGAAACTCCTTCTGAAGATTTACTATATGTCTTGAACCTAGGAACTGGTTACAGTGCCCCACCTGCTACAGTTGCACATATAGTGGAAGTTGAATTCATAGAAGAATGGATTACTTCAGCTGACTATCATGTAGAGGACAAGATTGACTCAGTAAGATTATGCTATCATTGACACACATAAGGAATATTCAACAGATCCACACTTGCTTTGTGACACACCTGTAACACTGATTTAATACATGCTGTGCCTGAAGTAGGGCTTTGTCAGTTTTTGACAGTTTTCAACAGATGAAGCTGGATGTCATTTCAGGGCAACAAAAAAAGCATTATTGGCAAATGTGTATTCAGATGTAATCGACAGTCAAACAGAATTTGTGGAAAGAGTTTCTTTCACTTAAAATCATGTATAAGGAGATATTAGTTGTTGGGTCAAGTAAAATGTTGAGAAACTCATCATCAGTGATGTAATGCAATTCATGAATGCCAGTGATGTGTGTTACAATCATCCCAATCTTTCAAGATTGTACCACGTTTTTCAGGTGTTGCCAATAAGTAGCACAGTTGTGGGACGATCCTTTAACTCAGGGGTTCTCAACCTATTTTTGCTCATGCTCCCCCTTCTGAGTCTCATTTACATCTATGCCCCCCCCCACCCCGATAGTCACTGTTAGCTGGAAAAAAGGTATTTTACCATCTTACTGTGGCCCCCTAGAAATATGGCATGGCCCCCTGGGGGGGGGGGGCGCATATTGCCCACGTTGAGAACCACTGCTTTAGCTGACTCAGACTTATAAAGTACTACCTTTACCTACAATGGCTGAAGATAGACTGTTACAGTAGACATTCAAAAATCCGGCAACCTCCGGACCTGAGGAGTGCCGGATTTTTGAAAATGCCGGATTTTTTATGGTTATATATTCTGTATATATTTAACAGAAAATGACTACCTGTACACTTTATCTGCAATCGACAATGCACGATGTTTACGTTTCACACCACTTCTTTTATTTGCTGAATCCATAATGGGGCTAAACAGCAGCAAATGAATGATAAAATGAGAAGGAATGAGCAGGAATGGCTGTTAACACGTGCAAGCAAGACCCAACAGCTGCATCAAAACATAAACTGCTCCAGAAAACAGTGGCGCGGTAAATTTAAAAATGCGCTCCGAAATCCATGCCGGAAATCTGAAGGAACCGGATTATCGATGGCCGGATTTATGAATGTCAACTGTACTACCTTGACCTCCAATGGCTGAAGATAGACTGTTATTTATCAGTTAAAAAATTTGTTGTTTCCTCATCATTCTTCATTATGATTTAACAGCTGAAAGGACCAAGTTCAGATCTTTACACATGTGGCAGAGCAGTTAGTGCGCTTGTTTCTCAAGGCAAAATTACTGGGTTTAAAACCTGGTAGCATCATGCTTCAGTCTACCCAGCTATAAATGGGTACACTGTTCTTGACTTAGGGAAGGCAAAAGCATAAAGCTGAGATGTAGTGTAGTAAAATATCTTACATTTTACTCCTTTATCGGAGTATCTGCTATAGGACTATCTTTATATTTTATCCACATTAGGCCTTCCTTCACCAGCCTGCATTCGTATTATAACTTCAGTTTTTTTTTTGCAAACTTATGGGCTCACACATCTTCATGGTGGAACACTCACTGGTGCTTTCACTATAACCAGGGCTGGTGAAGGAGCGACCCTGTTTGGCAATAGCTTGGGTTGCCAAGGTTCAGGGAACCAAGAGGTGAAACTTTAAAATGCAACATTTCAACATCTATGACCGCATTTGAATTTTCAATTTTTTTTTGGGTCTAAATTTTCCCACAAGAAATGAAGCAACTTTACCACTAACTCAACGGTATCATCTTCATAATCATCAATATTTATGTTATCTATCACATTTTATAATGAGCAACTGAAAAGACATTCCATTGTTTTTCCATTTCTTCATTATATTTTTTAAGCATCTGTTTTTTTCATTTTTGTCAAGTTCATACTTATTTTTGTTCTTTGTTCTTTCTTTCTTTACAATTTTTCAGTACAGCACAAACACCAAATAATTAAGATTATATAAGAGCTGTGTACTTTCTGTGCTTCTCTATGGTGTGGAATGCTGGAGAGTAACAGAGAAGGAAATGTCAAAATTGTCCTCTTTCTACACAATCTGCCTAAGGAAAAATCTCTGAATCTTTTGGCCGAGTATCATCACCAACCAAGAGCTGCTTACTTGGAGCCAAGAGGACATGCACACCATCATAGCTGGCAGACGCTGGAGGTGGGTTGGCCACATTCTTAGAAGAGACCCTCATGCCATCACAAGAACAGCTATGCTATGGACCCCTGAAGGAAAGCGAAAGAGAGGCTGACCAAAAATAACTTGGCAGAGAACTGTGGAGGCAGAGATGCAAAGAATGAACCAGAGCTGGGGCACTGCACGAAAGATGGCCACTGACCAAGCAAAATGGAAGCAGTTTTTTGCTGCCCTGCAAGACGCTACCAGGCATGATGGCCACTGACAGCTTTGACAGTCAGCGGCAAAGGATCAAAGAAGAAGAGAAGCATGAAATATATATATACAAAATAAAGATAAAACATTACAAATAATAAAAAATACATAAGGTGCACCCCCTTTTCCATTTCGTGTATTACCTTCCAACTGCCTTCCAACTTGTTTATTTTCTTAACTTTTCCATAACCGTCAATTTCTCTTTTTTCTCCATTCCTAGTCTGGACTGAGATCTTCAACTTGTTTGACAAAGACCATAATGGACACATTACAAATGATGAGTTAGGGAATATCCTCAGAGCTCTGGACATGGATCCTACTCAAAAGGAACTGAAGGAAGCAGTGAAGGAACTAGACAAAGATGGTGATTGTATTTTGTTAATTATGTACAAATAATATTTTCACTATGGCCCATTCTTGACGGTCACATACAAAAAGCAAAAAGTTACCAAGCGAGTTTATAATCTTAATGAATCATGCTGCATGAATCTTTCATTAAGTGGCATCTAGTATAAATAACTTATACAGTGCACATATTGTTTATTCATAGTTTGTGCAAATTGCTGTTGGATTTTTTATATGTGTACTTCTTGAAGATCAACGAAGATGGCTGTATACCGCTCCACCTATGCCCCAGTCTTGACGTATGGATGTGAGTCATGGGGAATGACTACAACTCACAAAAGCCTGATCCAAATCTCAGAATTGGGGTATCTGAGGAAGGTGGTTGAAGTAATAAGAAGAGACATGGTCCACAACCAAACAATATGCCAAGGCCTAAAAACCCAATCCCTGCAGACCCAAGTAGAATAGTCCCAACTAAGATGGTTTGGCCATGTCTGCAAAATGGGAGAAGATCGGCTACCATGACAAGCATGGGAAACTAAGAGCCAGGGATCCAGACCTCCAAGACAACAGTAGAAGAGGAACGACTAAGTAAGTTAAGTAAGAAGATCAACCCAATTTCTTTAAAATAATTCATTGTGAGCAAGCGTATGCACATAATATACCAGAAGATGAAAGTTTTACATTTACTCTTTGAAGTTAATGAATAAGGAAAGTTCTCCCCATAATCAGTGTTATCTGTACTATGAATACATTAAAGTACGAGCCACACATTGTAATATAATGCGAATCTTGACATGTACGATATAAATAAACATGGCTACGAACTGAACATGCTTATACTGAGTGCTCTCTGAAACATGTGTGTGCTTGTGTAGATGACGAGGTAATGCTTATATACATACATCATAACATTACATGGTGGCAGCGGTCGATACCGGACTGACGCAAAACAGCTACACGATAACACGTGAGTACAGTATTCGGCTAATTTTCGTCATCGAAGTCAGCCATGGCGGCGAAACAATATCGCAACGCACCGCAAATGAGATTCGCCGGTCAAGACGATAAGAGTGAAGCTTTCTTGTTATGGCGCCAACGCATAGATCTATATTCCAAGACCACTGGTCTGGAAGGACAAACCCTAACTCCATATATCCTAGAAGCATTGGACGATGAAGGTTTGAAAATTTACAACAGTTTTGCTACCGCCATGCCGGTTGAGTCGGCAACCGACCCCGTAGCCATATTGGACGAATTTGAAAAGCGTCTGATCATAAAGCACACAAACTTTAGAGCGGCAAGATTAGAGCTTCACCACCTGCGACAGAAACGTGGTGAAAGCCTAGATGATTTCTTCACTCGCATTAAGGAGAAAACAAGAGTATGTAAATTTAGCAACGAAGAAGAAAAAGAGCGAATTATTGAACAGATTCTTCTTAGCACACCAATGCCAGAGTTCCAGAAATGGCTACTGAGCCAGAGTGATACGCTAACTTTACAACAACTTCTGGATGAAGGCAGGAAACACGAGGCACAAGCACTAAACATTAAACAAATTCAGCAAGGTACATTAGCAGCCCAGGTGGATGCAGTGAAAAGCTATAAACCTAGACACAACAAAGCAACTGGTTCGAAACAACAAGAAAAACACAACACAAGCAGAGGTGCTATGTGTAAATGTTGTGGCATAAACCACATACAAAACCACTGTCCAGCTAAAGACTCTACATGTCATTACTGCAGAAAGAGGGGCCACTGGATAAAATTATGTTTCAAGAGGAAACAAGACAGTGCTCAACACAAACTTCACAGCAGAAAGTCGTCAAAACAAACACACTCTATGACGACTGAGGACCTTGACTCCAGTGAAGAAAGTGATCCTTCCACTTTTGATACTGTGAAGATACTAACTTTCAGTAATGAACCAAAGAGAACGCAGGCTTTCTGCAAGGTACAATTCCGAATACCAGGAATTAAAAGGCACAAAGAAAGATATATTCGGTTCAAGATAGACACAGGTGCCCAAGGTAACACTCTACCCTTAAGAATATTCAGACAGATCATGCCTGACAAGGTGGATGAGCAAGGATTTCCCACAAGGGATGTAAAACGTAGGAGTGGCAGGACAAAGCTAAGAGCTTACAATGGAACAAGTATAGACTGTTTTGGAGCAGTAACACTTGAATGTTCATACAGAGGCTCAGAATGGACATCGTCAACATTTTACTTGGTAGATGTTGAAGGACCTGCAATTTTGGGTTTACCAATGTGCGAAAAGCTGAGTGTGGTAACTATTAACAACATTAAAGAGGATATAGGTCTTGCAGATGCTCTCAGCAGACTACCAAACCCCAACAAGACAGCAGATCTTACCCCAAACATCAAAGTTGATTTTGTCAAGTTTAGCGATAATCGGCTTGAACACATCAGAGAAGACACAATGAGAGATCCTATCCTTAACTCTCTCAAAGAACTGATATACCATGGATGGCCAAGCTCTATCAGGGAAGTTCCAACACACATCCGTCCATACTACTCGATGAGGGACGAGTTAAGCATCGAAGATGGTCTGATCCTTAAAGGAGATCGCATTGTTGTACCAGAAACACAACGCGATATCATCCTTAAACAGCTCCATAATAGTCACCTTGGTATTGTGAAGACACAACTGAGAGCAAAGAAAGATGTTTACTGGCCACAGATAAACAAGGACATAGAAACACTATGTAAAAACTGTTCAATTTGCCAAGAACATGCAAATAGGCAGTGCAGAGAACCTCTCATACCATCAGACATACCATTGAGCCCTTGGAGCATTATAGGAACTGATATTTTCTCAATCGACAATAATGACTATCTTATTATTGCTGATTACTACAGCAAATTTCCCATCATTGAGAAACTTCCACAACCCTCACCATCAGCTGTTATTGCAGACATTACAAAGAAGTATTGCAGCATGTTTGGCATCCCAGATGAAATTAGATCAGACAACGGTCCACATTTCTCAGGTCAAGCATACAGAAACTTCACTAAGGACTGGAAGATCAAACACACAACATCATCACCTAGATACCCTAAATCTAATGGTTTCATTGAGAGACAGATACAAACTATCAAGTCAATCATGAAGAAAACAAGAACAGAGGATGTACACCTAGCACTCTTGAGATGGAGAACAACACCGGTAGACAGTAAGATCGACAGTCCAGCAGAACTTATGTTTGATAGAAGAATTAAAGATCTCCTACCATCTAAGGTCCACTTCCGTCCACAACATAGAGACAGCACATATGATCAACTTCAGCATCGTCAGCAAGTTCAGAAATTCAACTATGACAAATGTGCTAAAGACTTACCACCATTATATCCTGGTCAGCATGTGACTACCTACAACCACAACAATGACACATGGTCAAAAGCAACAATCATTTCCAGAAACCCTGAACCCAGGAGCTATACTTTAAGACCAGACAGCAGCAGCAACCTCCTGAGGCGAAACAGAGTGGACATAAGAGAAATCCCACAGAATACAACAGAACAGAGAATTCCCATGCTTTCAACAGACAATGCAGTAACTCCAGACCTTGGTGCCCCACAAAACCAACAAGCGTCAAGGCCAAAATCACAACCAACTCAAGCTAAACCAGGGACTTCCGCAGAACCACCAGCACTTTACACCACTCGTTCTGGCCGTACAGTGACACCTCCCAGCCGATACAGACAGTGACATATATATACTCACACTGAGCATTACACATACTTATCCTTTCTCACATGAAACATTTCGTTGGAAATGTTTGCACACATTTTTTTTTTCAAAAAAGGGGGGATGTAATATGAATACATTAAAGTACGAGCCACACATTGTAATATAATGCGAATCTTGACATGTACGATATTCTGTAAATAAACATGGCTACGAACTGAACATGCTTATACTGAGTGCTCTCTGAAACATGTGTGTGCTTGTGTAGATGACGAGGTAATGCTTATATACATACCTCATAACATTACATTATCGTCTTCATCATTACCATGTTATCTAAACAGTCACACAATTTACCATCTGCATAATCAGTGTACTTTGCCTGTACATTACTGGGACATGAAATGGAAGCAAAGAATAGTAACTCTGTAATCTACCAAGCTTGTCAAAAAGGCATTTAAGGCAGGGTGGGTTTGGGGCCTACTACCCCAGCCTGTAGAAATTTTAGGCAAAAAAGAAATTCAGCTTATATAAACAAGTCATCCCAGAATTTTCAACTCATCCTGATTGTATGACTCTGAATCAAGAAGTCTTTCACAAATGGGTGCGCGCATAGATCAGATGGATTTAACTTGTATGACATGATCACCAATGTAGAACTGATCACAAAACCCACCAGACAAGTGCAGGTGGAACAGGAGATGAGAGGAAAACACTGGCAATGGATAGGACATATATTGGACAAAAAAAAACTGTTGACAGCATTACAAGACGTTCCTTGTTCTGGAATCCCCAGGGTAAGAGAGACCCAAAAACATACGGAGAAGAGAACTGGAGACAGAAATGAAGGGGCTAAAGAAAACATAAAAAGATCTTTGGCAGACGGCAGAAGACAGGAGGACTTTGCATAAATTTGTGGAAGGCTTTTGCTCTTTGGGGAGCTGAGGGTAATAATACTTACTTACTTACTTAGTCGTTCCCCTTCTACCGTGAGGTGTAGAGGTTTGGAAGAGAGAGTGCCAGACTATCCTATCGGCTGTCTTCCTCCTGGCCTGGTTCCATTCTAGTCCTCGGTCCTTCAAAGATTGTCTAATGTTGTCCTCCCAGTGGACTCTGGGTCGTCCTCGAGGTCTGGATCCTTGGTTCTTTGTTTCCCATGCTTGTCGTGGTATCCGATCTTCTCCCATTCTGCAGACATGGCCAAACCATCTTAATTGGTAATAATGGGTAATAATGATGATAATAAATCCAAATACTTGTGGTCATAAAAGCCATCTTCAGTTTCATAACCTTTGTCACTATGCATGGAGGCATATCTGGAGTCATCCTTTTATGACCATCAGCTATGCACAATGCTACAATATAGTGGAAGTGAATCTATGTCTGTGAGGCTAATTACATCCTCATTGACTCTTGAAATCATCCACACACTTCCAGGGATTCCCCCTGTGGTGGAACATGTTGAGAACCCAGCATTGCACACTAAGCTTGGAGAAGTCACTTGAGCCCCATGAGGGTGTTTCTTTGGCTTTGACCTGGTTGACTGCATGCAGGAGGATCTCACTATGGACCCAGGGATAGGCAGGAGTAGCTGAGAAGTGGCTTTGTGCAGGACGTGACAATTCCTTGGGAGAGCCCAGAACACAGTATTTTAGCTCTGCATGGTTGGAGAGTCCCCTTGGATGGCGGGGAATGCACAGTATGCCATGCACTTCTTACTCCTATCTTGGGACCAGATGTGATGATTCTTTAAATGCAAGCCAAGTTGGAGAAACTGAAGCTCATGACTTCAACTCAGCACGTTTCGGAATGGTAGAAAAGCCACAGGTCCACTCGGAGGACAACATTAGACAATCTTTGAAGGACCGAGGACTAGAATGGAACCAGGCCAGGAGGAAGACAGCCGATAGGATAGTCTGGCGCTCTCTCTTCCAAACCTCTACACCTCACGGTAGAAGGGGAACGACTAAGTAAGTAAGTAAGAAAAGCCACAGGAAAAGCCTAGATCTACGGTGTAGATAATACCAAGGAGTCTTCAATTTGGTATTGGCTGCAAAAGAGTGAGAAGCTCAGCAGCTGTAGTTAAACAACAACAACAAACAACCTTTGTCACAGTTATTCTACTTCAGCCATCTTGTCTGCTTTCAGGTAATGGTGTAATAGAATACCATGACTTCAAGGCTTTCATGCAAAGAAAGAAAAAGTCAAGTTATGAGGAAAGGAAACAAGACATGATCCAAGCATTCAAGTAATTAATGTTGTAATCCCTTGACTTGCTTTATGAATTTGGTATTTTCAATTGTGGTGTGATGGTTCAAGTTGTGATATTTGTATTCATTTGCTACTAACCAAAAAGTTATTAAAAGCTAGTATATATACATAGCACCTTCTGTGGAAAACTTGAACTTTTTTTTTAGTTTTTGTAAATGGGGAGGGCACACACACATACATTCATACAATTTTACATGTTTGATTTACTCTATTTGGACTGAGTGGATTGCGGAGATGATACCATATTTTGATATTGGAAATCAAAATTAGTATCTTGAATTAACTACACTGTATATCCTAATTATAACCCATCAAGGGTTGAACTAGGGAAAATTTACCAGTATGGTGTTAATTCTCTCTGTCCATATATGAAAACAGAATTGACCAATGTAGTTTTCATATTTTCACACATATCTGAGAGTAAATGACTAGTGGGGTGCTTATATTTTCACACTGTGTGAGAATTTACCACAACACTATAGTGTGGCCTGGGAGCTTTGGTAGCATAGTGGTTAGTGCACTGGCTTCCTAGCTCAGTGGTCTATGGTTCGATCCCTAGATGAGGTGGGATTTTTTTAGGCTGCAAACGGCTCCTGGGTCGACCCAGCCCCAACTGGGTACCAGAGCAACTCTGGAAAGGTTAAGGCGGCCGGCGTGATGTTGACCACGTCAACCCCTAGTGTGCCGATGGTCAAGAAAATATGGGCCTAACACCATATTCCCAATATGCCTCAATGGGCGTGTAACGGGATCCTTTACCCCTTTTATAGTGTGGTCTGTTACAGCAAAAATGGCAGATAAGCACAAAATAACAGGGCATATACAGTGATTCTGCATTCATCACAGCTAGCAAACAACTTGATGTATTGACCGCATAACATGGGAGAAAATAAAAAACATGGAGCCATTCCAAACAACAGGGATCATTGGAAATCATCACTTCCTTTATTTTTGCTTCTTATTGAGCATGAAGCCACTATTGCAACTGGTCCCTTGCAGGAAGTCTGCACCAAAACATTTGTGTTCTCTTGTAGTGGTGATTTTTGTAGCTATTTATTTGAAATGATGGGATTGTCAACTCTATGCACAGCCTCATATTAGTGACCTCTTACAGCATGTCTGAGTGACCAGCAGGACCTATACTTCAGCACACAGAAAATAGAAAGACACAATTTCCTGTCGACATGCCGTTAAGTAAAAAAATGGAGAGCTATCAAGTGGAAAGAAAGGCTGCACAAATTATGATACACTGTATTACACACAAAACAACTATGTATAACTATATCCTTTTATCTGAACACCCGAAAACCTAAATATTCTGAACATCATATGTTTCTTTGGGTTATATTCGATCACAGTTTGGACGATTTATAACTATTTTGGGCGACTTTGTGCTATTTTTTTAAACACATTTTGAGCGGCTTTGGCTGTTTTTTTAACACGATTTGGGTGACATATGAAAACCAAAAAATCCGGTTTCTAAAACAAAGGTGTCCCTGCGAATTTCAGATAAAAGGATATAGACCTGTATTTATAAGGGAGAGCTGTAGCTCTGCACTACGTAAGAGCACGCATATGCCGCCATTATGACCCACAACAGATTAATGCATTTGATAACATTTTCTTTCACAGAATTATTGACAAAAACAATGACAAGTTCATTGATGCAAATGAACTAATAAGTGTTCTGACCTCCCTTGGTGAACCACTGAACAAACAAGAGGCAGAAGCAATGATTAAAGTAGCAGATATAAACAAAGATGGAAAAATAGATTATGAAGGTAACTGACCACTTTGCAATGTGAATAAAATATGTTTAGCTATTCCCGTCTGTGCTCAATTGTTATTATATGTTCTCATTACTTGTTTCTAAGCATGAATGTGCCCCATGTAGTTCTTAGGGGTCTCTAAAGATAGAATAGAGCCACTGCACCCTTAGGCATGCCGTACAAGGCAATAAATGAGGTATTGTATGGGGACTGGCAACCTTGTCATGTCAAACAAATTATTACATAAACTACTGCTGCATGAGCACAAGAATGCTTGGTGCAGGCTTTCTGCAAGTGAATCAGCTGCAGTTGTGGCTCCATACTCTGTTTGTTGTTGTTGTTTGTTGTTGTTGTTGAACTAGGGCTGCTGAGCTTCTCACTCTTTTCCAGCCAAAACCAAGTTGAAGACTCCTTGGTGTTAATAATGAAACGTGCTGAGTTGAAGTCACAAGCTCCAGTTTCTCCAGCTTGGCTTGTACATATAATAAAGAAAGGAAGAAGAATGGTAAAGAACAGTGCTGTCACAATGACAGTACTCGAAATCCCCTTTGTTTTATGCTTCGTCTGCAAATTGTAACGCTTTCACGTTGATAGTAAAAGCCTACTATATTATTACCCGCTTTCTTCAATGAAACGTGTACTAAACTTGAGATACGCAAGCTGAAACAATGACCTAAATTTAATATTTCATTCATTTTATACACAGCGTAACTAAAAGACAGATAAAGCAGGATAGAGAGAAGGGAGAGGCAGAAAGCCGAACGCATGCAAAATTAAACACGCATCTCGCTATTAATGCCACCCCAACAAGCGTAACGCGATACACAATTACTACTATCACGCGTGTAAGGCCACATGCACTAACTTTTTCGGACGGACAGTGATAAAAACACTAACCTTCCCAGAGTTAGGTTTTTAAATCCTGAAAAACTCTTATTAGAAAAGATAACATTAGATGGGTTTACGTTTGAAAACATTACAGTACCCAGACAGCACATCTTCGAAACAGGAGGTAGAAGAAATTGCATATTTTGAACGCAGCCACTTAGCTCTTTTAAATTTGTATATTTGGGTTCCTTAGGGCTTGCTGACAAAGAATATGTAAAACGTTACGCAAATAGTCTAGGAATTAACAAGTTATAACCAAAATAAAATAGTGGGGATGCCTGACAGCATGAAATCATTTCTGCTCATAAATTTTTTTTATAACGTGTTTGAAAAAACCTTGCGTACGGAAATAGCCTACCATGTAAACTCCAAATTGATTGGAGCGCAACAAATATAAGACTAAACACGATTGGTCGGACTATAAATACTATCTTTGGTTGTTAGGGGAGACGTAGGAAGGTAAAATTTTTTCAAACACTTGTCGAAACGTGGCTCCATTGGCCAGACTCGCTGATATAATCACTTAGGAGCGTTAGTTCGAGACCACTAGTTCAAATAAGCTTGATAAAGCAACAGTGCGTTGAAGCCAGCTCATATTTTTGCTAAATAAAAGCCTGGAACATAAGCAGATGGGAATTTGTGCCAGTATTTGGGCCAGAATTCATTGCTAAGTCAACGTATCTGTGTTTATTCTATGAATTGTGGGACCGTGGTCTTGACGTTATTGAGCAGCACCTGGTCAGAGCCTTGCTGAATCCAGAGTCGGACAGCATACTCCTTGGTCCATTTAGCTATCAGTGAGGTGTCTCCAGAGCACAGGGGAGAAATCGAGCAGAGGAGTCTTTTCCTGCCGCCATCACGCAAGATAAGCTGATGTGGCCAGCTGAGCTCAAAATTATGTACCCCCATCTTAAAATAACATTGTAACATAAACTTAAGAGGGGAAGTAAATTGTTTTAATATCAGGAACTGAGAACATCTCCAATACTAGTTCCAATAAAGACAAACTATTGAAGTCATGATGACAAATACCAACAGAGCTTGAACAAAACAAAACCAGTATTACCTCATATTACTACTACACAACTGACACACATAGGATACTTTTAATAATATATGTCACTACAATATTCATATTGAGAAATTCTGTACATATAACTTGTAATTAAAATTGATTGTGATTCCTGGTTCCCTTTGTATTTGAATCAGGACACATATTCATTCATGACAGCAATGAATACATATTGTTATTTGAAAAGTTATCAGTGACTCCTTTAAGATATCCTTGTAGAGTGTTTTATGTATGTGAGTGTCACAGTGTTGTCAAGTGTGGACCTTCACAGCTGATCTCAGTCCCAGTCCCCTTCACCACAGTAATTAGCCTCACAGACAGAGGTTCACTTCCACATATGTATATTGTAGCATTGTGCATAGCTGGTGCTCATATAAGGATGACTCCAGATATGCCTCCATACTCTGTTTAGGAGCGCAAAGGAAAATTAATGAAGGATGAGTGTACTCAGAAATACTTTGGACACAGATTAGTTAAATAAGTAGATGCCTTGTCCCCTTGTTGTGTTATACAGCAAGTAGACATTTGCTTCAGTTCATCTATCTCAGCATTACTCTCCTATTGTGTTTTCTATCCTGAAGTTCTGCTATTTATTGATTCTTTTCTACTGATATTGATCAGCATTTATGCAAATAATTAGTTGATTCTTTTTTTTTAAATTTTTTTTTATTTTCATCCTGTCATTGTTATGTTTATTAGATAAACTGTTTATTCTTCTTGGAACTGGAAGTAGTTTTTAAAAGCACTCTGAGCATGCAACACAAATTAACCGTCTGGCTCTTGTTACTTAATCTGGTGCTGAGCAGTGTATATGCATTTAACTGAGGGCAAAATTTGCACACTGAAAATCCATTATTATTTATAGTTTTATTGTGGTGCAATTTTAGATGTGCATCTGGGTGAGACAAACACAAACTGGGTATTATTATAACAGATATGAGCCTGATTAGGTAGCAAAATAATGAGTTTACTTCAGTGATGGTGCAGTGAGTTCTTTTGCCACCAGCTATGCCTAAATAAGTAAAAGTGGTCCACATAGCAGATGCTGCTGTAGGGGAATAAAATGTTAAATATTTCAGGATACTGCTGTAGAGGAATAAAGTGTTTGAGATTCATTATACTAGGTCCAGCTTTATGAAGTAGGGTGACCAGTTCCCTTCCTCACTGCCTTTGCCTTCCCTGACTCAAGAACACTCAGGGACTCATTTACAGCTGGGTAGACTGGAGTGTGACACTACCCATCTGGAAAAAAAAAACTGAATTTCACAGTTTCACTGAAACTTTCAGTGTTAAAAAGGTGTTTACTCAGAAAGGGTTTTTCTATTTGGTCATTTCAACTTGTTGTGTAATGTGCTGTGTCTGTCCACATAAGGCGGTAAACATATACTGTCATTGTGTTACATATGTCCCAACTAAGATGGTTTGGCCATGTCTGCAGAATGGGAGAAGATCGGCTACCACGACAAGCATGGGAAACAAAAAGCCAGGGATCCAGACCCTCAGGACGACCCAGAGTCCGCTGGGAGGACAACATTAGACAATCTTTGAAGGACCGAGGACTAGAATGGAACCAGGCCAGGAGGAAGACAGCCGATAGGATAGTCTGGCGCTCTCTCTTCCAAACCTCTACACCTCACGGTAGAAGGGGAACAACTAAGTAAGTAAGTAAGTGTTACATATGAAGACTTGTTAAAGACATTTAATATTTTAAAATGTCAAACAAGGATGTCTCCATTCTTCATCATAATCCAAAATTCATCAGGATATCAGAAAGTGAAACATGAGTAAGATAGAGGGAACAACAAACTGAGGAAAGGACTCAAACTTGTAAGAGGAGAGAATAGACCATAATTTGCATGATATACTTAAGAACCTGCTGTACCTAATGGTAGAGTTCATATTGTTCATAAAGATTGTCACAAGAGCATGACCAGCTATGGCCCATGTAGTTCCCAGGGGTGTGTATGTGACAGAAAGAATAGGACTACTACACCCTCAGGCATGTCCTACAAGGCAACTAATATGAGGGTTGTGTATGAGGCTGGCAACCTCATCATATAAAACAAATTACTACAGAAAACCACCACCTGCTAGAGCATGTAAATGATTGGTCCTGCAAGTTGGACCAACTACAGTGGTGGCTCCATACTCCATAGGGAGCAAAAAGACAGATGACGATGATCATAATCTTCTTCTTTTCTTCTGCGTTCGTCCTGAAAAGTACGTTGGTTGCCTTGTGTCCATTTACAGCAAAGCTGTGATATTTGCGCCTTTCGGCCGACACATCCGACTTCAGCACAGAATTTTTTGGGACCGGGTTTGCCTTCCCTCTTCGATCCCTACTCTCTCAGCCAGACTGCAGTGAAGCAGCCTGTTTCCAGGACCACCACTTGGGGGTGGAGTAGGGTCTTGGTCAGCTCTGGTTCGCTGACCCTGACGCAAGCAGTCTAGCTATGGGTCGCTGACTGCATTCCTCACTGTTGACGCGTCTTAGGTCCCTGATCATAATCAACTACTTCTATTTACATGTTATATAGTTTTTGTTTATTATTTACGCATTTAACTTCATTCTGACTTTCATTCTCTTCTGTTTTCATTCTTTCATCCCTGATAAAGACCTTTTGCTGTAAGTTAGGCAGTTCTCTTTCCTTTGTCTTAGATAGAGGCATTATTAGTTCTCACTTTCTTTCTCTTCAGTTTTGATTCTTGTTTCTCTGATGAGCATCTTGTGTCTGTATCATAGGCAGTTCTCTTTGTCTTAAACACACGCATTACCTATTTTTGATACCAAATGACAAAGATTAATGCCAGCAGTGGCATTATGATGCAAGATAAACTAATCAAAGATGCTGCTTAATGGAAAGTAGATAGATTTCCGTGCAAACAAAACTAATTCATTTGTTCTCGTCTTTTCTGCAGAGTTTGCAAAATTCATCACTGCACCCTGTATCCAGTAACAGACAACAATGTGAGTAGACCAGAACAATGTAGTATTGTTAATAATATTCATTCTTTCATTTCCCTTTAGCTCCCCATGGAGAATAGGCCTTCAAAAAATTCACTCCTGGTCCATGCCATCCACTTAAGTTTTTTCCTGTTCTTGTTATCTCTGTCTCCAGTTCTCTTCTCTGAGTGTTTTTTTAGTCTCCCTCTACCTCTTTTATCCTAGGAATTCCAGAACGAGGACTGCTTGCTAATGTTATCAGAAGATCTCCTCAATGTATGCCTTATCTGTCGCCAACGTCTTCTTATCTTTTGTTCCAGTGGCACTTGTCTGGTTCTTCTCATCAATTCCACATTGGTGTGACATTGTTAATTCATTTCAAACCTTCTGTTTTATGCAAGCACCCATATATGAATGTCTGTAACTTTTTGGTTGTTGTTCTCCATGTTTCAGAGCCACACAATAGGACTGACTTGACAGTTGAGTTGAAGATTCTGATTTTTTCATTGAACTTGATATCTTTTGAGTTCCATACATTTCCCAGTGCTATGAAAGCTCCTTTTACCTTTTGTGTTTTGTATTATTTTGATATGACTGTCTGTCCTACCAACTTTGTCGATATTGCTGCCAAGGTATATGTATTAATTCTACATCTTGTAGGAATTTTCTTCAAGTACAATCCTGTTCTATCAATATTCAAAAGTAAAATATACAGTATATTACAAATGAACAGTACTAGAATAAATAACCTGGTTGAATTAATTGCTTAGTAATGGCCAGCATCCGATTGACAGTGTTTAGAGCTCTGGCCTCTCCCGGCAAAGGTACCAAGTTCAAATTACGGTGGCATCACGCTCCGTCTAATCAGCTGTAAATGGGAACCCTGCTTTGCTCTTGAGGACGGTAATGTTTTGAATGCTTAAATGGTACAGAACGATAATAAGAAAAATCCTAGCTCGTCAATCCCCAATAATAAAATAAATTTTGTTCTTGGACATATTCCTTCTTTCTTCCTCACACAAAAATATTAAGTCCTTGACAGACAGAGCTTAAAAACAGTAGGAAAAACAGTGTAGAACTGCCAAACCTTCATATCACCACTCATCAGCGTATCACATGGGACCGTGATGTGTGTCACAACATTTGTAATTTCTTTTTTTAATTAATGTTAATCAGAATCGACGTCATTGCACTCTGGGCAAACCCATGGTGCTCACTCTCCCTCAGCAAATGTCGAAGGGTATGAATGCTAATTGTTCCTGTTGCGCACTGGTTGTATACACGGTGGATGTGTCCTCTCATACGTCCATCCCTGCTGGTATACATTTGATGCCAAATTCCAGCAGTCTTAGCCTTGATGATTCATCGATTGCAGTGTCATTCTCTAATAGACGAACAAGAATTGCCCTCAGTATTTCTTCCTTATCCATGGTCAATGCACCTTTTATCTTTTTATAAAATAGAGTACCAATAGTATAACCTAAGTTCTGAAGTTTTATGTCATGAAGTCATGCAGGTTTGCTAAAATGTTTCACCATTCAAAATAGTTTTGAACTTCTGCTCTATTGCATGAATTATATGTGGGTTATGGAAAATTAAACTAACCTTTTACTTTTCCATAACGCCCACGGCGACCGTTGCCTCAATTGGCTGTGTGTGGTGTACCCGGAAACGGGGCCTCCCAGTACTGAGGCACAGTTAAGTCCCCGATGTCACTTATCGGTGCAGAGTTGAGAGAGATGGCTGAGCATCACAATCCCCCCTGTGTTGCAGCATGATGAGAACCCAGCATTGCACACTGAGCTTGGGGGGATCACTTGGGCACCAGACTTAATACTGGCTCTTGACTGGATGGCCGCATGCAGGAGATTTCTACAATGGAGGGTTGGCAGGTGGTGGGTATCTGGAAGTGGCTCTGTGCAGGACGTGAGGATTCCTTGGGAGAGCCCAGAACCAGAGCACAGCATTGTGCAAGCTCTGCATAGTTGGAGAGCCCCCTGGATGACGGGGAATGCACAGTGTGCTACCCCACCTATCCCCAACTGCTAACTTAGAACCAGAAGTGGGGTCCTCTGTATGCGTGCCAGGCCAGGATAAAATGCCTGGGAAAGAGACTGGAGCTCAGAACTCCCTAACTCAAAGTTGCAGGATGGCAGAAAAGCCATGGGAAAGACAAGGCTATTTTGAAGATAACGCAACCATATTTTCACCATACGAGCTCGGACGCCGCCTCGGTAAACAAGGTCCACGCAGAGCAGTGACACCCCCAGGCTGCTTGCAAATAGTCTACTACTGGGAACATAAACAGATTAGGGATGAGCCCACTCTCCCGTTGAACAGGTGCTAAAGTCATAGATACTGGGCCAGAAGGCGCACCGGAAACCACAGTATCACGCAACTCGCTTTTTTTTTTCTATGGAGAGTACACCGTCAAATAAATCTCGTAATGGTGCTCGCCCTGTGGAGCTCCACCAGGCAGGTGCAGTGCCGGGCTCTAAGCCTCGACAGAGCCCACCCTCAGCTACTGGAGGACCCTCTAGACCGTCTTGTGGAGTCAGCAGATGGCAGAGGAGAACTACTGACCAAAACAAAACAGGAAAAGAGAAACCCAGAGTGCCACTTGTCATGATGCACTGGAATGCAGAGGGAGTGAACAGCAAGCAGGCTGGATACAGCAAAAAGACAGAGCTGGAAAACATCTTGTATGAGAAGCAAGTCAGTGTTTGCTGTATCCAAGAGACTCACTTGAAAGCAGATCAAACCTTTAAAATAAGGGGATATCAATGCTTCAGATCCGACAGAAAAGATAGACGAAAAGGAGGAGTACTTACTCTTGTAAGGAATAACATTCCTGCACACGAAAGGAAAACCTTCATGGATGGAGCAGAATATCAGCTGTTGCAGATAAAGGTAGACAAGATGGAAATAGAACTCCTGAACTATTACTGTCCGAACAACAAACCCCTGAGTCTCAGCTCTATACAGGTACCAGCCACCAACTTTATAGCAGTTGGAGACTTTAACTCTTTCAGTCCCAAGCAAAAAAGTTGGTTTGGCCCAAGCAAAAATGGCAACCCCGGTGTATTTTTAAATAAATATCTCAAAACAGAAACACGTTCACTCTTAAACACATGCGGTATTTAAAACAATGTACTTGCAGTCGGAAATAACGTTTTGGGTGGTTTGTGGGCAGTTATAATTAGAAACAGTCTCAAACAGAGGCACATATACTAAACGCTTTATAAAGTTGATTGGGCCAAGCGCGTCTAACCGCTGAGGATATATAAAGTCGATTGGGACTTAAAGAGTTAATAGCCACTCCCAGAGCTGGGGCTATAACCATCTGGATCACAGAGGTGAAGAGGTTGAAACTTGGCAAGATGATCACTCCCTAATCCTAGTCAATAATGCCACAGATACTCCTACCTTCTACTCCAGAGGATGGCACACAACTTCAACACCAGATCTTGCCTTCTCCACACCAGATATAGCTGGATCTATTAGTAGAGAAGTAGGAGACCAACTAGGGGGAAGCGACCATCGCCCAATCTTTCTTACTGTCCAGAGTGCAACTCTCAGTACAGGCCCAGCCATTACAAGATGGAACTACAAAAAAGCCAACTGGGGTTTATTCAGGCATCAGGTGAACACGCTGCTGTCTACCCTCAAGGTACAGAACAGAGACATTAATGAAGTGGTAAAAGACTTCAACAGATGCATACTACAAGCTGCAAAAGAAACCATTCCCAAAGGATGCCGGCGTAACTACATACCATACTGGTCCAGCACACTCCAAGAACGTCAGGAAGCTATGGACAGGGCTAGAAAGGACGCAGAGTCTCAGCCTTCACTTGAAACTCACAACAAATGGAAAAAGGCTGTAGCAGAGTTTCAGAGAACAAAGCTAGAAGAAAAACGGAAAAGCTGGAGAACTAAAACGGCATCGCTGAACCTTGAGAAAGACGGCAGGAAACTTTGGAGATTAGTCAAGTCTCTAAATGAAGAGCGTTCCTCACCTAGGCAGACTATCACATTGGATGAAGGTGGCAAACTTTTCAGAGGAAAACAAGCTGCAGACTTGTTTGCTAGAAGATACAGTTCAGAAAGCAACTTACCCATTAACATAGATCATCAGAGAGAGATAAGAAAAGAAATACTGGCAACCATGGGACAGACAGATACTCCTGCCCCAATGAGGGAACCCATCACACTAGGAGAACTACAGAAGGCTATTTCCAAGCTTAAGTTTCAAAAGTCACCCGGCCCAGACAAAATCAGCAACGAAATGCTAGTAAATCTGAGCTCAGCAGCAAAGACAAAACTGCTTGAGATATTCAACCACAGCTGGTTGAAAGGAACGGTACCCCAAGTATGGAGAGAAGCCATCACAATACCCATACTAAAGAAAGGGAAATGTAAGACCGAGGCTGCAAGTTACCGGCCAATCAGTCTCACAAGCTGTGTTGGGAAGACTATGGAGCGAATAGTCAACCACAGATTGAAATGGTATTTAGAGTCTGAGCAGATCCTGGTGCCGGAACAAGCTGGATTTAGAGAATGCTACAGTATAGAAGACCAAGTTACTTACTTGTCTCAAGCAATAGAAGATGCCTTCCAGGAGAAGAAAAAGGTCCTAACGATCTGGGTCGACTTCAAGCAGGCCTTTGACAAGGTGTGGAAAGATGGCCTCATTGCAAAACTTAGGAGAAGTGGAATCCAAGGCAACATGATGAAATGGATCCAGTCATACTTGCATAACAGGAGAACTAGAGTCACTCTTGACGGTCTGCAGAGCAGAAAAGTGTTGCTCCATCAGGGGGTACCTCAAGGAGGAGTAATTTCCCCAACACTCTTCCTTGTTTACATCAATGACCTGGTGAAAGATCTCCCGGCAGGAGTGAAAGCTGCCTTATATGCAGATGACCTAGTACTCTGGTGCGCTGATGAAAATGTCACCACAGCAAATTATAGAATGCAGCGGGCAGCAGACATGCTAGTGTCATGGGCAGAGAAATGGCTTATCACAATAAACACAGACAAAACCTCCACAACACTGTTCTCCCTCGCCCCCAAGGACAAACCAGCTAACATACACCTAGGGACAACCGTGATCAAGGAAGAAAGCTACCCCACCTATCTTGGGGTGACATTTGACCAAAGGCTTACATGGAATAAGCATATTGAAAATGCAGAAGGAAAGGCCCGAAGACGACTAGGCAATACTCAGAAAATTAGCAGGTACCAACTGGGGAGCAAATGAACGAAATCTAAAGAAGATTTATAATGGAGTAATAAGACCACACTTAGAGTTTAGCTCAGCAGCATGGTCATCAGCTGCTAACTCACATCTGCAGTCTTTGGACAAGGTGCAAAATCAAGCTCTCAGGCTCATTACAGGAGCCATGAAAACTACACCAATATCAGAGATGCAGAAGGTTGCTGGATTACAGACATTGTCCCATAGAAGAGACACAAAAACCATGATCCAGATGGAAAAGTACAACAGTATGCCAACGCACCCAATGAAGGCAAGACTAGATGATCTGGCATTGGGACGTCTAAAGCGTAGCAGCTTTGTGCATCGGGGGAAAAGACTTATAAGACAGCATCAAGAAGACCTATCCATGAAGACAACACCACTAAAGCCCACCCTATACCCTGTACCATGGGAGCAGGCCAGCAGTGCCCTCCAAATTAATACATCAGTCAGTGGTCTCACAAGTGGATGTGAGTATAATGATCTGCAAAAACGAACTGCTACATTGAGTATGATCCAAGAAAGCTATCCCGATCAATCATGGATACATGCCTATACAGATGGATCAGCAACTAATGCTGTTAGGAACGGAGGTGCCGGTATCTTTATCTCATATCCTGACAACCACTATGAGACTAGGCACATTCCCACTGGTAAATTCTGTTCCAACTATACAGCTGAGGTTCAAGCTCTAGAGCAAGCTGCAAATATGATTTATAACACCAACTCTGACTGCCACCAGGTAGTCATCCTCACAGATGCACTGTCTGTCCTGCAAGCTCTCAAGGGTGGTAAACTCCCGCATCTGAGAAATGAACTAAACAAGGTAGCTGCCAAAAAGAGAACCATACTTCAGTGGGTACCATCTCATTGTGGTGTACCCGGAAATGAAAAGGCAGATAAACTTGCAAAAAAGGGAGGAGAATGTGAACAAGAAGATAATGAAGTCACATACTTTGAGAAAAAGAGAGCTATCCAGACTATCAGAAGAGAACAGAACCAACCCAAAGACGACTATCACACTCTCGACCGGCAGGGACAGATAACTATTTTTCGACTCAGGACAGGGCATAACAAACTGAACAAACACATGCACAAGCTACGATTGTCTGCTTCACCACTGTGCGCATGTGGATTAAACGAACAAACTGCTGAGCATGTTCTACAGGACTGCCCTCTGTATGACCAGTTAAGAAAGATATACTGGCCCAATGACTCAACACTAAACTCAAAGCTATATGGAGTTAAAGAGGAACTTCAAACAACAGTCGAATTCATCATGAGAACTCGTCTGACGGTGTAATCATCAAAGATGCGATCGCAAGAAGAAGAAGAAGACTTTTCCATAAATTCCACCATCTTCTGTCAGTGTTCCCACTCCACTTATATTATTTTAAACTCCCTTTCTGTATAATAATAAGTGCCATGCTGACTGGCGTAAGTGATCAGGTCTCTCCATAGCTTCCTGTTCTTACCACTACTCATCCATTCTGTTGATGTCTTTCCAAGCCATGATGTTAAACTGTAAAATATGTTCTCTCTCTGTTATCCTCTATTATTTTCCTGCCATTTTTATCACTGTCACAGTGTATTCCAACTTTCTTAATCCTTTTTTCATTACAAGCACAAATAAATGTCAATTGCTTCCCCACCCCACCCCCCCCCCCCCCCCCCCCCGATATGAACAATGAGCTTGCTTTATGCATTTTTGCCTTCAGGACTCATTTGTGTTTTTACTGTCCAGGCATTTCAACATTCTTCTGTAAAACCACATCTTTTTGTGCATCTTTCTTTTTCTTCCTCGTTCGTCCTGAAAAGGACATTGGTTGTGTTGTGTCCGTTTACAGCGAAGCTGCGATATTTGCGCCTTTCGGCCGACACATCCAACTTCAGCACTGCATTTTTTGGGACCGGTTTGCCTTCCCTCTTTGATCCCTACTCTCTCAGCCAGACTGCAGTGATGCAGCCTGTTTCCAGGACCACCACTTGGAGGTGGAGTAGGGTCTTGGTCAGCTCTGGTTCGCTGACCCTGACGCAAGCAGTCAAGCTATGAGTCGCGACTGCATTCATCTCGTTTGCTGCGTCTTCGGTCCCTTTTTGTGCATCTAGAGATTGTACTGTTTATTGTCAATCCATGATTCATTTGGAACTGATTTCATGGGAAACTGAATGACAAGACCCATTAGGATTGACCAGTTCATTACATCTGGAATGAATTCATGTGGAACTGATAACAAGAACTAGATAAGCGCAACTCTTCCTCACTTTAATCCAAATCACCGCGCAAGTCACTCTTTCATCCATATATTCCTAAATAATTGGATGAACAGAGTGGTCTTGATCACCCGTGATGGACGAACAACAACAAGCGCTAGTGGAACAAGAGATGAGAAGATGATGGTGATGGACAATACGCACATTGAGGAAACCTCTTGGTAGCTTTACAAGACAGTCCTTATACTGTAATCACTTAGATAAGAGAGGCAGAGGGAGACTGGAAAACACGGGGAGAAGAGAACTGGCGACAGAAATAAAAAAGATAAAGATGACTTGGAAAGAGCTTGAGCTAATGGCACGGGAGAGGAAGTTATAGTGAATGAAATAACCATATATGTTCATCATCCTTCAGCTCATCAAGGAGCATAGGCCTTCAACAAACTTTTACCAAGTCTTCCTGTCCCATGCCATTAGCTCAAGGTCTTTCTGTGTCTTCTTCATGTCTGTCTCTAGTTCTCTTCTCTATGTGTTCTTTGGTGTCTACCTCTCTTTCCCTGGGGATTCTAAACTACTTGATAATGATATCAACAGGTTTCCTCAGTGTGTGTCCTATCCATCTCTAGCACCATCTTCTCATCTCTTGTTCCACTGGTGCTTGTCTGGTTCTTGTCATCTCTTGTTCCACTGGCACTTGTCTGGATCTTGTCATCAGTTCCACATTAGTGATCTTGTCATACCACTTCAATCCTTTTATTCTACGCAAGCACCCATAAACCATTTATTATACACCACACATTTATCTTTTATTGTTAGAGGCAACAGTGTATGTCGATCTACTTATGTATGGTAAAATGTAATGCTTGCTTGTTTTCCTTTAGCTTACTAATAATTTTCTTTCACATCTGAATGTGCAGATTTTAAACAGCAGTACTTGCTTTCTGCCTACTGTCAAGACCACAAGTCAAGGCGTTGTGATCTGCCCATGCAGAAGAGCTGACATCAACACATTTCATGCAAAGATAACTGGTTTTATCAGCAGAGGAAACAGCATTTAATCTGTTATCTCCAATCCTTTTTTCGTCATTCAGGTTATCTTGCCTGAATTAAATCTGCCCCACAAATGTTATCATTTCTAACTTTGGCTGTAGAATGGGGCATTGTCATAGAAACAGAATAAAACAAATAGAGAGGTCCTAGAAAACCTAGGAATGAAAGGAGAATTAATAAAGGAGAGCAATATTAGGCAGCAAAACAATTTTGGCCATGTAAGAAGACATAATGCCTTACTGAAGACCATAACAGAAGGAAGAGTTGAAGGCAAACATGCAAGAGGAAGACAGCATTATTAGTGGGAAGATAACATCAGTAGATGGACAGTAAATAGACTATCAAAATGCACCTTCAAGGCAAGAGACATAAGACATTTGAGATTCATTGCACCTGACCTTCGTTTTGGAGATGGCAGCTCATGATGATGATGATGTTTACATTTTCTTTATTTTTTTATGCACTTAGTTTAGTTTACATTTTCATTATTTTTTTATTCACTTAGCTTAGTTTTCGCTTTTTTTCTATACTCTTTTTATACATTTGTCCTGACGAAGACCTTCTGGTTGTAATATGAGCCATTTGTTTGTCTTCTACCATAGTAAGATGTGTACAGTTATACCTTATTTTCATTAACCCTTCTGTTAACCCAATGCTCTGGTTTTGGTGACACTATGCAGGGAAACAATCACAGCATTATATTTACAGAGTTATAGGAAATTAGTGATGCATTTGTGTTTGAATAAATCTAAACCACGGACCCCTTGTGGATTCTAGGGGGTCCATGGACTTAACCTAAAATTTTAAAGTATCCTTTCATGAGCCGCAGTAGCACAGTGGTTAGTGCACTTTCTTCCTAGCTTGGTGGTCCATGGTTCGATCCCCAGTTGAGGTGGGATTTTTTAAAACTGCAAACGGCTCCGGGGTCGACCCAGCCTCATGAATTGATTACCAGGGCAACTCTGGGAAGGTTGATGCAGCCGGCATGATGCTGACCACATCACCCCTAGTGTGCCGACTGGTCAAGAAAATATGGGCCTAACACCATATTCCCAATATGCTTCAATGGCCGTGTAACAGGATCCTTTACCTTCATGTATATTTGTTCCAAGAAGCAAAGGGTTCCATAGCCTTCATTGGACAATAAAAAGGGTCCATGGAACCAAAAAATGTTTAAGAAACCCTGATCTACCCTAATAGTAGTAAAATGTCAACAGCCGCCATTCATCTTTATGTCAAACCCTTCCTTTTTGAACCACTTATCCTATTTTTTTGTCTATGTTTATATCCTTTAAAAAATTATTATGTCTCCCATTCTCATCTGCATGTTATTTGGAGTCTATATTTCTTTTATCTTGTGGGTTCCAGAACAAGAACTGTCTTGTGATGCCATCAGCTGGTTTGCTCAATGATTAACCTATCCCATGCCTTAACCTATCCCATGCCGGCATCTTTTCTCAGCTCTTGTTATGTTTGTATTGGTATGGTTCCTTCCATCAGTTTCACAATGGTGATCTTATTATGCCATTTTTATCCTTGATATGCACAGGCAGCCATTTATGTATGTCCATATGTTCTTGGCTGTCATTTTTGATGTTTCAGAGCCATAGAATAGGAGTTTTGAAATATCTTATTTTTGCACTGGGGCTTGATTTCTACGTATTTCCCAATGCAGTGAAAGGCTCAGTTGCCTCTTGTATTCTCTTCTAATATGAACACTCCTTCCTCCAACTTTGTCTGTGTTGCCGTTAAGATATATGTGTGAGTTCACATCTTATAAAGGTGTTTCTCCAAACGCACAAATGGCTATCATTTGTCACATGTTATCATAATCTGTCTTTTCTTTGTAGATTTTCATACCCATGTGCTGTGACCTCTTGTCCAGTTTTCTCATTACGTCTTGCATTTGGTTTCATTTATCGGATAGAAGGGCAAGGTCATGAGCAAAATCCAGATTGACCAGCTGTTTGTCAGAGTGCATTGAATTCCATTTCTGGTGATTGATGATGCTTTTATAATCCAATATGTTCTCAGTATAAAGAGAGATGGTGACAACAGGAACCCTACAGTACTGATGATGATATCATACATAGTTATTGTTTCTGTTAATTGTTGTCTTTTCATTAAAATATAACCTTTGTGGTGCCATGTTTATTTCATTTGATGAAGATCTAGAGGTTGTTATTATTGTGATTAACAAAAAAAATACTTTAGTTACTCTATTGTGACAGAACCTAATTCATTGTTGAATTATTTCCTGTATCTTTTCCTCCAAGGACAATAAAAAGCTAGACTTCATAAATAGGTGCTTGCGTAGAATAGTGAAGTGGTATGACAAGATCACTAATGTGGAATTGATGACATGAACCAGACAAGTGCCAGTGGAACAAGAGATGAGAAGAATGGTGCTGTAGAAGTATAGGACACACACTGAGGAAACCTGTTGATAGCATTACCAGAAAGTCCTTGTTCTGGAAATCCCAGGGTAGCAGAGGTAGAGGAGGCCAATGCAGACACAGAGAAGAGAACTGGTGACAGGGATGAAGAAGCTATGGAAAGATCTTGAGCGAACAGCACAAGATAAGATTATGTGGCGACATTTGTTGAAGGTCTATGCTCCTTCAGGAGCTGAAAGGTGATAATGATGATTTTCCCTCCCAAGTAATGGGGTTGCAGGTCTCAAACCTGGTAGCATCATAGTCCAGTCCACCCAGCTGTAAATGGGTGCCTGACTGCTTTTGAATTAGGGAAGGCAAAGGCAGCAAGGAAGGAAACTTGTCATCACACCTAATAAACAGCTGGACCTAGAATAGCAAAGTCTCACTCTCGCTCCAACAAACACATGCATACACACAAACCCCCATCACCACCACCACTACGGCAGTATCAGCTATTTTATTCTTACAAGTTCACAGTAATCATGCCAACAAGCCTTGATTTGAGTTCCATTCTGAATTTGCGATCCTTTATTATCACTTTATCAGTGTTTAAAAAAATCTTAATTACATAATGAACAGCAAAAAAAAGCAAAAGCAATACAGAATGATAAAACATTATCATTATTTTAGTTAACATATAGATTACAACCAACGGCAAAATGATACCAACGTAATTAGTTACTGAAAGAATGATTACCCAAAGGATTATAGCAAGTACAAGATAACACCAACAACTGCAAGATGGTGCTTCTAGCCAATGATGATACCAAATGAGTAATGAAATTAGCTACAGTCAATGAGCATTTGATATCAAAAGTTTCCAAAGATAGTAACCTTGCATTTAAAAAAAATTCAAATTTGCATTTCACTTAGTTCTCACTTTCTTTCCCTGCTGTGTTCACTCACTTGTCCCCAACGAAGACTTTGTGGCCAGTAACACAGACAATTTTCTTTGCCCTTGTAAGACTTGTTACCTATTTTAGTTTACCCCACCGTCTTACTGCATCCCTACTCAGTATTTTGATTAATGAAAAATACGAGACAAATACAAAATTCTACAGGTGCTTTCTTAAATCGTAAAAAAGTTAGTCCTATAAGAGAAACTGTCGTAGGAGAGTGAAGTGTTACAGACTTTACCATACTAGGTCTAGGAGAGTGAAGTGTTACAGACTTTACCATACTAGGTCTAGGAGAGTGAAGTGTTACAGACTTTACCATACTAGGTCTAGGAGAGTGAATTGTTACAGACTTTACCATACAGGTCTAGGAGAGTGAAGTGTTACAGACTTTACCATTCTAGGTCTAGGAGAGTGAATTGTTACAGACTTTACCATACAGGTCTAGGAGAGTGAAGTGTTACAGACTTTACCATTCTAGGTCTAGGAGAGTGAATTGTTACAGACTTTACCATACTAGGTCTAGGAGAGTGAAGTGTTACAGACTTTACCATACTAGGTCTAGGAGAGTGAAGTGTTACAGACTTTACCATACTAGGTCTAGCTTTTTTTTTAACACATTAACTATCGCAAGCCGGTGGGACCGGCTTTTGAAATCCTATCATTTGGACTGCGAGCTGCTCAGAGCGTCAATCTAATTTTAGTAATAAAACGAATGAAAAATGTACTGAAACACTTTCTGATCTGGTTCGAGATTTTAAGTTGCCACTGGAAAACAAATTCCCAAAGCATGGTTGTTGTAGAACACTGGAAAATTGATATTATGTTCATATTTTTCAGCATTTTTGGTTAGATACCAAATCGTGTAAAACTGTTTACCATGCCAACTAGTGATAGGACCACCAAAAATGTGTGTACATCTCGTCTAATGGCTGAATAGGCTAGAAACTTGTTTCAACAAATGACTGATAGATCTAGCTACGAGGACAAGAGTGAAAACGGTGTGCACATTGTTTGAAAAAGTGATTTTGATAGAGATGGGGCGCAAGCAGTTATAATTGTGAAAATATTGCAAGTCCTCGGCCATCGGACAGCCGTTCAATAGCAACAACCAATATTAGAGTTACAAATGGTGCTTATTGTAATAGTACATTTCATTTATCTTTAAAATGACGTGTAATTCATAAAAATATGTAAACAATTATGAAAACTACAGCTTACTTTGTGCAAACACCTACAGGATGAAAATGGAAAAAAAATTTATTTGGCCACAGTGTGTTTTTCATTTTGGTAGTTAATGTGTTAAATGAGGTGGGGCGTTAAATCCCTTGCTAGCTGCCTTTTCCTCCCAAAACTCAAGAGCAACATCTGGCACCCATTTGCAACTAGGTAAACTGGAGTGCGACACTACCAAGTTTCGATACAGGATGCCAGAAAAATAAATATTTCACTGAAATATGTGGGACATATGCTTTTTTGAAAGGACTTCATACATAACCTATATAGGCTTCACTATCAATCCACGGTCTATCCTTCTCAAATATTAAATGTCCAGAAAATGGGTGTTAAAGCCAGAAGGGCACAATTGAAACAATGCTAGAGAAAGATCATCAAGGACTGAGAAATCTGGACAATTATGTTTGTAGTAAAGAACCTTATAAACAAAGAACAGGATTAATGCTCCCATCAGGCATGTTGTACATGAGGTTGTAACTGTTGTACATGAGGTTGTACACTGTTGTACATGAGGTTGCACACTTGCACGTGAGGTTGTACACTGTTGCACATGAGGTACACTGTTGCACATGAGGTTGTACACTGTTGCACATGAGGTACACTGTTGCACATGAGGTTGCACACAATGCTGACAACCTCATTCATGTAAAACAAAGTGCTAAAGAAACTACTGCTGCTAGAGCATGTGAATGCTTGGGTGCAGGCAATCCCTACAAGGAAACCAGCTGCTGTGGTGACTCCATATAAGGAGTGAAATGGAAGATGATGATAAAACCTAATGGGCCTGGAGCAAATACAACTAAGTCAACAAAGATAAAACATCCAGTTATTTCAGTTCTTAGCTCAAGTCTGCGGCAGGTATGGCTCCAAATCCTAAATGTAAGTTTGTTATTTCTGAACATTAACTGTTTTCCTCTTTAAACACAGCTATTTTAGAGTGCTGATTACCTTTTCCCCACAGCCATGTCATACAAGGCAACTAATATGTGATAGTGCATCGGCTAGCACCTCATCACGTAAAACAAAACTGCCACAGAAACTAGTGCAGGAAGAGCATGTGACAGCTTGGTGCAGGTTTCCTGCAAGGAGACCAGCTGCAGGTGTTCCATAGGGAGTGCAATGGAAAATGGTGATGATTATTGCAGCCTGCTATGTAGAAATCAACAACATCTAAAAGTTGACTGACAAGCAAATAGGTGGCGCTGGCAATGGAAGTAAAACCAGTGCAAACCAACCTCATGAATATCTGTTTATAACTGTATTTCAGTACATGTATAGTCACGAGTAAGCTTCCTGTATAATTACAGATAAAGATGTGAAATGGTAATCTTAATATATAAAAGTAAAGGTGGTCTCATAGCAGATACTGCAGTAGGTAAGTGAAGTGTTAGAGACTTCACTATACTAGGTCCATCATCGAGAAGTGGGGGGGGGGACCAGTTCCCTTCATCACTGCCTTTTCATTCCCTAACTCAAGAGCTAAGTCAGGTACCCATTTATAGAAGATGGGTAGACTGGAGCATGTCAACACCGTGAATCGAACCCGGCACCTATGCCAGGAGAGACCAATGCTCTAACCACTGTGTCAATCGGATGCTCGTAATATATAAAAAGCTGCTCTGAATTTTCTGTCCCACAGCCACAAATCCTTTACTTGTCAATCAAGATGACCTGAATAGACCCCGTGAATACTACTGGTGGCAACCTTTATCATTTAGCCAGGAAAAAAGAAAAGAAACAACTTTGGTAGTAGATCTGTGATAGTGTCCAGCCATAATTTTCTCTCATATTAAAAAAAAAAGAAATGAACGAAAACCAAAGCGCACTGAATATTGAATACTAAAGCCACTGAATATTCGCAAATTCAATTAAAAAAATTATATGTAAAGAATGTCAAAAATATCTTCCTTGTAACATAATATTTATGACAGCTGATGTCATGTGTACAAGTATGTGATATACAAGTAAGGGAAAATAAAAACTGTGCATAAAATACTTATAACTTATACACAAAACTAATAAACCCACAAATTCAACACAACTGTTTATCAAAATATGCAAAATGTAGCATGTGACTCCGGAGGAGGGGGAGAGAATTAATAAAAAGAAAATAGAAGTTTTAAACCAAAAACAAGTGTCTGAATATGGATTACTTAATGTATAGGCAGATGTAAACTATGCACAGCTAATGTTAGTCCAGCTAAGAAAGTGAGACACTGTGTGTGGTAACAAACCTCACTTACACTTATAGGGGGTAAAAAGCTATTGACACAACTAAGCATGTATCAATGCAATGAAAACAACAAGGAATCTGCTTGACTGATACTCAATGTGTTTCACAATGAAAGAGGTACAGAAAAAACACAAGTTTTCTGGATCCACTTTTATTATTATCAGATACACTAAAACACAGAAAACCAATGCTCCATACATTCTACTGAAAAGAATACAAATGGACGACCATATATCATCTATCAGTAATTCATCATCTTTCACAAATTTATACTTTTTATATAATTTTTACTGAGCAATGGTAACTGGCCACCCACTTTCTTTCTATTCAACAGATCATATGGAACATTTATTTTAGTTCATCTGATAACAATAATAAAAGTGTATCCCTAAAACATGTTAATTAATGATTTTAATGCCTATTTCTTTACCCTGCTGGATTTTTTTCCTTACCCCTTGTGGAGCATATAATAAGGTTGATTGATTCATAAGGTGTAACAATTTTTTGATCTCTGCCCTGACTATGATCTGCACTAACACTGTGATCTTAGTCAAAAGGCCAAGAAGCTGAAATAAAGATTTTTTTTTTTTTAACAAAGTATCCTGTTCAACCCTTGATGTGTTATAATTAGGACATATAATGTAATAAATTCAAGACAATAAAATTAGATTTCCAATATCCAAATATAATATCTTCTTCTGCCCTTCACTCAGTCCAAATATAGTAAATCAAAACTAAAATTGTGTGAATCAATTTGTGTGTGACACCCTCTTTTCAAGAAACAAACAATAAAAATAAAAAACAAACTAATACAAACAAGAAAAAAAATTTTTTTAAAAAAACTGAAATAAAGATTAAAAAAAGAAACCATAACTGAATATTAGTTTTTCCCATAGAGTGAACTTTATCTTTGAATTAAAGATACCTTGATCAGTTTAAACATCTAATGTATATTTACCAAGAAAGTTTTTCATTGCTACAGAGGTGTTTAAAACAGACTTGCTGACCTAGTTGTTCGAAAAAAAACACCGATTTAACCAGCACATTGCCATTCAACATCCGACACCCACCCATCTAATTATGAAAAACAATTTATATTCGTAGATCTATTTCCTTTACTTTAATGGAGTTATTTACACCACATTTTACACTGTTTAGTTCTATAAAATTAGTTGCGTCCATGCCAGACAAAACTTCAAAGATTAGAATGTATCAAGAAAGAAAGATGCTAGCAAAGTTTCAGCTCTCGACGATGAACAGAACATTGAACTTATTTGAAATGCGACAAATATACAAAGCTTGGATGATCTTAAATAAAAGTAGCTGCAAATAAAAAAGAAACAGCTGTAGAGAATGAAAAGAACAAGAAGGTCAGCTATGGCCAGCGAGACCTTGAGAAATATCCCAGTTGTAAATCTGGCTAATTAACTTATTCCAAACAAAATTTTGGCTAGCAGTCTTGTTTACTAGATAGAACCAGCAAACAAGATCAAATATATTCCTCAAATGTACTTTCTTTTTTTTCTATTATATTCCTCTCATGTTTTGCCACAAGGACAGCCCACTGGCTGTTAATCTTGTTTTGATTATTTCCTAAAATTGCTCTTTCAATTAATTTTAATCAACCAATGTTATTCTTTGTTCCACGAGACATAAGTATTCCAGCCACTGTGTTATTTGGTCTCCACGTGCTATTAGTCAAGTTATATTAGGTTATTGTGTCTATAAATGTCTGATTTAACTACTACTCCCTCACACGTCATGAGGCCATTCTTTTGAGGCTGTGCATGGGACAGGCAACATTATGAAAAAATAATTGCTACAAATCACATAGTGCTAGAGCATACGCTTTGACGTAGACCAGCTGCAGTTGTGGTTCCATACTCCGTAAGGAAAGAAAAACCAATTAAATGATTACACATCTTAAGATTGCTTTATGCAAGTGAAACCTGGATACTAAATGGATCATATCATTTTTATTTATTTTTATGTACTTAATTTTGTTCTCACATTCTTTCTCTTCTGTTTTCGTTCACTTGTCCCTGATGAAGGTCTTGTGGCTGTAACATAAGCAACTTTCTTTGTTCTGATATGATGCATTACCTATTTCATGTACTCTGCTAAAAACAGACAACTGGAGGCAGCAGAGATGTTATTTGTGAGGATGCAACAAGATGCCTTGACAGAAGTGAGGAAATTCTCAGATAAACAACAATGCCAACAATTACCACAATAAGGTGCTGGCAGTAAAATCATGAAAAGAGAATAATTTTAGCATCTGGCAACAACTGGTACATTCAAGAGATGAAGAGAAAGATAAATATCTCGACAAATGACCACATAACATGAGAAAAGATGGACGATTCAGCAGATTAAAGACACTAGAGACATGCACACTGACACCAACTGGCAAAGCACTCAGTGACAAAAGTTCACTCCACAGAACAACTATCATAGATTCTTTCAATCTAACTACCTCAAAATAAGTCTCTTTCCTGCTGGCAAAGTACTTGATGACAAAAGCTCACTCCACAGAACTATCATAGATTCTTTCAATCTAACTACCTCAAAATAAGTCTCTCTTTCCTCCTGGCAAAGCACTTGATGACAAAGCACTCGACAACAAAAGATCACTCACAGAACAACTTCGACAGACCAAAGTTTCCTATCATCATCATCAGTTTCTTTCAATCTAACTAGTCTACCCAAAATGAGTCTCTCTTTCCTGCAGGCAATTAAAACCCTGGTGTCTGGCTTCTATTTTACTTTTATTCTTTCTGGTTTACTTTCCTGTATTTTTGTCCGATTCAATGTGCTATTTATGTATGAAACATGAATCAGTGACAATAAAACGTGTCAGTGAATGGGACTAGACTTCTGCCAGGCTGGAAATATGGCATGTGTCAAATAGATATATTCTTTATGGCTAATAACGTTTGTGGACAGAAATTTATTATTTCCTGTACATGTACAATAAAATTAAGCACAAATTACATCTGACCAATTCTGCTAATATTATTCTGGGTCCCACTACTTTCAATTCTATAAGTGCGTTCCAGGTGTCCTTTGACAGCAGTTGAGCCAACCACTACCCCCACTATGGTGTGAGCTTTCCTCTTCATGGCATATACTGATTCAATAATATTAAGTGTACATTAGACCAGACCAAGAATAGGAGTATTCTGTTTATGTACTACAAACTTGCCATCATTTTCTCCAAGGTTTACTGATGTTTTTAAAAATTAAGTTTGTTTTACAGCTTCCTCTCCTGCAGTAATTACATAGTCACACACTTGGAGGTCGGAGGGGCTAAGAGGTATGGTGTCCACTTTGAATTTTGGAGGTACTGGGTTCGATTCCCAGTAGAGGGAATATAATTTCTGAAAAAATTTGTCACAACCAGTAGTGCTAATCCCCCCACAGAGTCTCATGGGTAATGAGATTGGATGCCTAGCCTTCTCGGATAACGGTGAAAAAATAGGAAGTCCCGTATGAACACGTTAAAAATCCCATGGCAGTTGGAAATCGTAAAGAGTAGGCCATAAGCACGCTGCCCTGGCAAAAATAAAAAAATTAGAAACCTACCCACCAAATATATTTACAGAATGTGTGATTCCTATATACACACACTGTGATTCTCTCCGGTGCTATGGAGTTCGAGCACTGTGCTGAGATCCTCCTTGTGTGATCTAAGGGAGGAGATCGGAGCACTGATGGAGCAATGAAGAAGTCCTCCAAACCAATTACAGTCATAATTGTTTGCACCTCAAAGGCATCAAAAAATTGTAACAAAAAGCCTGTTCCCAGTTTTTTTAAAAGAAAAGGCATGAAATTAAATATATAGTTTCATGACACATCTGTTTATGCTGCTTCTGAATATCAGCTATTTAGTACTA
This sequence comes from Oreohelix idahoensis, assembly GCA_024509875.1. Lineage (NCBI taxonomy): Eukaryota > Metazoa > Mollusca > Gastropoda > Stylommatophora > Oreohelicidae > Oreohelix > Oreohelix idahoensis. The sequence goes on from JAMPIV010015425.1 coordinate 484,977, forward strand.
TGGGGAGATTTCTTTTTAACGATTACAGTTTCAAAAATAAATTAAATTTTCTTTAACGGAAATAAACACAGAAAGAAAATTAAATAGCATCAAGCGAGTATTTGAGGGATTTTCACCGTTTCTATGTCTCTCAGTGGCCTAGCCTATTGCATCTGAATGGAGTAGGTAAAAAAAACTGCTAGAATCCAGCTGATGACAAGTATCACTGCTTGTATTACAAGTTGATGACACATATCACTGCTTGTATTACAGGTTGATGTCACGTATCAGAGTAACAATCCTGTAAGAAAGAAGTTATGTGATGCCAGCAGTTTGTTCAAGGAAATGAATGCACAAGGAGCTGAAATGATGGCTTTTTGCTTTCAAACAACAAACCAAAACTTACAGCTACAGTGGAAGCTAGAAGTACTGATGCAGAAGAGCAGCGCATTTAATTGACACATTGAAGATGAGGGTGAATACGCTTTTAATATTGAGACTGGACTAAACTGAAAGAAAATACTATTAAAATAGTTACTAAAACAATCAAGTACCTCCGGCGTTGGCGTAGCTGGCGAGTCCTTTTTAGGGCTTTATGCTAGCAGATAGATAATGTTAGTCCTTTTCAGGACTTAGTATCTATCAATGCTGATCGGGTTAGCAGTCTACTGAGTTGACTTTTTTTTTTTTGAGATGGTAAATGCGCTCTGATATAACCAAATATTTGAAATAGGTTAAAAGGTATGCGCCTCGCCAGAAGGCGGCAAAAACGGAACCAAAAAAAAAAAAAATTCAAGTAGTGCACTTCCCATGACATTTGACCCTGGATTCAAGGCTGCAATAGATAGATAAACTCTCCTTTTAGGTGGTAATGCACTGGGGACTTTAAAAGATGAAACTATACTGTTCAAAAAGAGAAACGCATAGCCATAATTTTGACATTCAATAACTTTTTAAATTTAATGAGTTAATTGTTCAAATTGCACACAAGAATACCTAAGCGTTCAACCAATCAATTGACAGGTGTTTTGCATCTGGGTCACGAGAGTTTTTTGGCGTACGGGCTTTCCCGTTAGTATGTTGTGTGGCCTCCTCTTGCATCGATCAGCGACTGGCATCTCCTGGGCATGGATGCAATCAGACGTCTGATGTGGGCCTGTGGGATGGCTGCCCACTCTTCCTGGAGTGCCTGGAACAGATCACGACGATTGGCTGGAGCAACGTCTCGGCGACAAACACGTCTATGCAGCTCATCCCACAAGTGCTCAATCGGACTCATGTCTGGAGACAGGGATGGCCAGGGAAGGGTGAGAATGTTGTTGGCAGTCAGAACCGTGCACAATGGGGTCTGGCGTTGTCCTGTTGAAACACAGACCTTTGGGCATCAATTGACTCCTTCCGTTGTAACTGATCATTCCCCACACCATTGCACCTCCACCACCGTGCGGCGGAGCTTCATCAACGCAATTTTGGGCAAAACGTTCATTTCGCCTACGGTAGACCCTACACCGTCTATCATGACGCTGCAACAAAAAGAAAGATTCGTCACTAAACCAGACACGTCTCCATTGATTGTCAGCTGCCCAGGGACGATGCTGGTTGGCCCAAAGAAGTCGATTTTGGCGATGGCGGCGCGAAAGCACAGGTCCTCGGTGAGGTCGTTGTGCCCAAAGTCTAGCGTCATGCAGTCTATTCCGGACAGTTTGATCAGACACATGACGTCCTGCAGGCAATGACTGGGCAGTTGAGGAAGCTGTTGTAAACCTGTCTGAGGTGACGAAGCCGAATAAAGCGATCCTCCGCTGCTGTTGTCACTCTGGGTCATCCACTGCGATGCCGGTCTTCAACTGAGCCAGTGGCTTGGAACTGGTGCCAAAGTCGACTGATGGTACTCTGATGCATGTTTAGATGCCTGGCAACCTGACTTTGACTTTCGCCTGCATGCAGTCGGCCAATAGCAATGTTCAGGGTTCATAGCAAATTTCTTCAAGCATTTTCCAGGCTTTTTCCAGGTTTTTCCAGGTCCAGCACGTGATTTTCAAGGATGGGAAACTCTAATATTTTCCTCATCTAATTTTCTCAGATATAATTATCACTTTGCTGATCAGCAATCCGGAGCATTACCGTCTCCCATTACCAAGGGTGTTTGCAGATTTCTTTAAAAAGAACTTTTTTTTTTTTTAATTCATAAAAGATTGAAAAACAGACATTTTTTTCCAAGTTTTTAGTGAATTTGTTCAACATCAGCGCAATAAAATGTTAGTGACATGGATGGTAATGAATAAAATAAGCTTGATTGACGTATTGATTTAACGATTAACCACGTATATCAACATAAAAGGCTAATAAAATTGGAATAAAATGTTTAAAAAAAAACTGTATTTTTCGTGTTTGTCTTTTTTGAATGTATTCTGTGTCTGTGGCATCTGACAATGAGCGTTTGTAAATGTTTGAGTAGTTAAGTACCTCTAGTTGGAGTCTGAGCTGCTTTTTTTCATTAACTGGGGTTGAAGTTGTAGCTGTAGGCCTCTGCAAGAGTCTTTGTCAACGATCCACGTTGATAATCCTTGACTGTGTGGTATAACTTGAAGCAGGGTATCAGGCATAGAGGTACATTGCAATCTGAGCAGTACATGCAAGTCTGGCTTCTGTTCCCTGCAGCCTTACACACTTTACAGTCTGGTTTGTACCTTGCCCTTTACTTTTTTAATCAATGAAGTGGTGCTCAGTAAGTCATGTTGTTTTGAAGGTGTCACATTGCGTCGAAGAATAGCAGGTTCAATTTTTTTTTTTTTTTTTTTGTACGCCCGCTAATACTCGAGGTGAAATCTCAGGTTATTATTAATGTCTAACCTGACATTGATTTTACGTGAGTATCCCTTTTTTCTTGTACATAGACAGGTGTCCCTCGCCATGCAGGCAGATACTCGCCGATTTCGGAGGTACCCATTAGAGCTGGGTCGGCTCAGGAGCCGCCAATCCCTGGTCGACGACACACCTTCAAATGTTCTCGCCAGGTCTCGAGTTAATCCAGTCCAAATCCCGGTCGACGAAAAATCCTCAAATGCCATCGACTGGGTTTGATCCTGGATCACCTGGTCGCCAGAGCGGTGTGGTAACCACTACGCTAGCGCGGCTCCTAGCAGGTTCAATAAGAGTCATACTGACATCCTGATCTTCGCTTTGATCTTTTTTTGTAGAGTTGGCAGTGTTGTAGGTTATATGCCCATTGACCAGGGCAGTTTTCAACTAAGAAATAATATAAAAATAGGATCTGTGTGGGTAGGGGTAGCTTGCACCTAGTTGGCTGAAGTTTTCACACCTCCCATACTTTTGCTGTATTTTTCTGCAATCACTGGCTTCTGAATTGTTCTGCCCTAAAGAATTTGTCTTTCTAACTGTCTTGTTTATATTATCATTGGAGTGAACAGTGGATATAAGGTTAAATCTTTTCGTATCATGCCAGGTGACTGTCGGCATGCCTTATCTTCTGTCGCACAAAACACAGGATGATTTGTCTTTTTCAATTTGAGTTGTTTTTTCTTCAGTGCTACAGGAAAATGCTTCCTATTTTCCGCTACTGTTCCAAATGCACCAATCTGAATTTCAGGTCTTGAAATAAAGCTGAAGGCTGAATCAAAACTATCAAAGAAGAGAATATGTCCCTTGTTGCATATGAAATTTGAATTAAAACTATGGTGACTTTTCACTGAAAGAAAAAAAAGAGTCCAAATAATCTCAGCTCTCAAGAGTTTTTTCCTTGGTCACAAATAATGTCACATCTGTAGGTCTCCTAGTAGTGTTAGTTTAAAAAAAAAAAAAAAAAGGAACACAAATAACTTACGAGTAGGCCTAAGCTATGTATATTTACCAATTCAAAATTCTAAACGCATACATAATAGTCAAACAATATTTAACTAGAACAAAAGGTAATATATATAGTAATTGGGAGGGTAATACTTATGATAAGTGAAAATCTATTAAATATCTAACTGGAGACCTTTTCCCCCCCCCCCCCCCCCCACCATCTTTACTATTTTTTGTTGGGTTTTGTTTCGTTTGTTTGTTTAGATTTTTATTTAAAATTTAATTAAATCTTTTTTTTAAATTTTAAATAACATAGGCCTATCCACAAAATTGCTGATTTTCATTTATCCTAATTACCGCGATTTGACAGATGTGATGCCACTTTCGTGTATCGGCGATTATTCATGTTATCTGAAATTGAAAACATGTAGGCCTAGGCCTATCCTAATTAGCCTATAACCCTTCAGAGGTAGAACGGGATAAGTCTTTTCATCATAAATATAATAAACTGGACTTATTTAAATAGGTTTTATAAATGAGATAAACGAATTTATTACTTACGACGAGTGTTAAAAATAAATCTGCGTTTACGTCGTTAACGCAAGGCGCCGAAAACTTCTGGAAATGGATTTAATGCGCAAAGGGAAGTAAACTTTACAATTTTTACGGTAAATTTAACCTATGCAATAACCAAAAAAATGGACACAAAGTAACGAACTTTCGATTTCGTATTATTTTTCAAGGTCCGATGCGGAAAATTCAAGGCTTATAGCCATTTTTCCAGGCTTTTCAAGGCCTGGAATTTTTTTTTTCGTTTTCCAGGTTTTTCAAGGTTTTTCCAGGTCGCTACGAACCCTGAATGTTCCTTAAATTTATCGATAGAGATGCCATAAATGTCTGCTTGAAATGAACTGAATTTTTTTTGTGTAGCGTTATCCTTTTATAGGGTTTCAGTTGCGTAGTCAGTGAATAGTGTTCACCCCAAATTCTGTTGCTTTCACGTGCACTGTGGTCAAAAATTGCGCCATAAACACTATTGACCACTGCGTTGTAACGATTTCAAAAACGAACGCAATTCAGGTCAACACGTGCATTTGACACTGTAAAGAACATTGGAGGCTGGTTTTTATATACCCTAGCACCAAATTTCACTTACAAACTCATAAAAACGCGCACTCGGATAGCTATGCATTTCTTTTTTTTAACAGTATATTATATTTTAGTGCACAGCTGTGATACACAAATAATGAAAATAATTTGCAAAACCCACTTGCTCATCACAAAGTGACTCAATCTTGACTGAACTGAACCTCTCTTATTTTATATTTATTAATTATGGTGATTTTTAAAATGATAATATAAAAATTTCATGTGTGGATGCAATCTTCCAATTTTATTTAATATAGTCACCGTTTTTCATTTTCCATTCTCTAGTAACTATTTTAAACTTTCTCCTCTCTGAAGCCTGTCTCTCTAATGCCTGCAGTCTACTGTTTTTTTTTTTCTCTGTAGAATATTCCTTCTTGGAACAGATCAGCGACATAGTGGTTTCACTGACAGTGAAGCAATGTTAAGACCTCTTCTTTTCCCTTTCTGATCCTATACAGGTTTGCATCACAGCATTTCATCTGCTCTTGCAGTTGCTGGTGTCTGTAGCAATATGTTTGACATCACTGTAGCCTCTTACCTTGTTGCCTGAGGTTGAGCAAGTTCTTCTCCTCCTCAGAGACCTTCAGAAACTACTAAGGGAAAGACAAACATAAACATCCAACAACTTTAAGAAACGGCAAACATTCAATAGGAATGACCAACCCATCTGCACTAAGACTTCTGCTGCATAAACTCGTGTTCAACAAGCTCATGAAAAAGCTTGTGAACATTCAGTAGGAAACAGTACCTTAAACCGTTTCCCCTCTTGTAGGGCACAGGTCATCAACAAGACTCCACCTATAGTGGTCCCAGGCAACTCTCTAAATTTGTCCCCAAAATGAAAACTTAGAACCTTTCCTTTCCTATCTTCTCCTTATGTTACAGTATTCTCTCCCTACATCTTTCTTGAGTAATCCAATGATGCCAAATAAAACATGTTTCAGAATTTCCTTCCTTGGGTAGTCAACTGAACCTCTACACCTCACGGTAGGAGAGGAACGAATAAGTAAGGGTAGTCAACTGATAACTACTAGTGGGTGTAAAGCCTACACCATTACGTACCAAGCTAAAGCTTGAAAACATAAGAGTTTAATCTAGCTTTGGGAGAGAGGCACACTGGGTATTGGAAATGAAAACGAGTAAGAATCTTTCCTGATCTACTGAAATATACTTTACCCTTATAAAGAAGCACCACCTTCTTCACTGTCAGTATCCATATATGGCTGTTTTATGTAAAGAAATTTGTGCTGCTAAACATTATGCATGTATCTCATTGCTCGAATGTTAAAGACCGTGCCATGCAACCATATAATGATGGCTCATATTTCCTTTAAAAAAAAAAGTTTTTGTCTGATCATGAACAAAAAATTTTTTTAAATAATAAAATGAAGGTAAATCTTCATTTTAAAAATTGTTTGGGTATCATGTATGTGTGTTTATTTGCAATATGTGTGTGCATGAATACTATTTACATAACACACTTCTAAATCACGCAACTTCACAAAAGAGAAATAAAATGGTGACTGAATTTGTCAACATTACTTCAGAAGGAAATAAAGCAGGCAATAACTAACCAGCAGTTAACTTTAATGAGCATCATTGTTTGAAACATTATTTACTCAATGTACAGTTTCTTATATTTGCATAAGTTTTCATGGGCTGTACAAGCAGATATGGACATTTAGCAAGCAGAGACTGGGCAGTATTTCAATGTCCTATTTTCACCCACCATTATTTTCTTCATCCCTAAAAGGGTTCTATATCTAACAAATATTTTGTATCATTCCATGCTGTAAACTCAAAACTGTGTTTTTGCATTTAAATGCTGATTCTGGTGGGAGAAAATACCAAGGGCCCTGCAGTAATGTGTCCGTCTACAACACAAAGAAATGATCAACTAACGAAACTCAGTGGCTAGAAATGAGGTTCATTCTTTGAGAATGATGGTCAACTCTTACTTTGTCATGTTTCTCACAGGATCAGTCGCTTGTTGGCTGATTCTGAATGAAGAGTATGACAAACTGTTCTGACAATACTGGGTCACATACAATTAGCTAGTCAACACTGATAGGTCCAATAAAAAATATGCAATCAAAGAAAAAAAATTTTTTTAATAAAAAAGCATTTATTGAATATGTGCAGTCTTTATACGAATAATTTTTTAAAGCCTACTTTCTTCATTTCCAAAAGTTAACTGCATTTTGACCTAAAGCTAAACATAGAACTTTACGATGGCAGTACAACACGTACAATACTTTATGAAACAATGCATCATAAATAATGTCTTTAATTAGATATTTTCTTGGTCCACCTCTTACATTGATCAAAATGAGCAAAAACTTAATGGCGACATTAAAATGGATCAAAATGCTATGTCAACAATAGACATACCACACAGAATGAAAGGAAGTAATTGAGAGGGAAAATATTTATACGCAACTGAAAAAGAAAACAAAATGATGTCTTGTAAAATATCATATGGATTAATGCTCTAAGCGTGGATTTCAAGCTGCAGGGCTCACATATATAATCATGTTAAAAAGTAAATGGAATAAATTTGTTGTAGAATTACATAACAGAATAATGAATTACCGTACTTACAGTATGAGAAAAAATGTACAGATGACTGCCGATACTAGAGAACAAGATCTGAGGATCTACAGTCTGTGTCTACTATCTAATTCTAAAGGGATTACTATTTAACCCAGTTAAAGAAAACTGAATCTCATTACTAGGTAGCCTTTCTGATATCAAGGCAAAAATTCCATAAAGGTGACAGAACCTAATATAAAATCCTCTGGGGGTGGGTGTCAATAAAAATTCTGATATGAGTTCTAATACTGGAAAACACTGACCAACATTGTTACTCTGTCTTATTAATATTCAGCAGCTTTTATCATCTGTTCACAAATATTTATGTTTTCCTTTCTCTCAATTCCACAACAAAATTGCCACACAATATATATATTTTTTGTTGTTGCAAAATTTTAAAACCGAAAGAAAGAAAAAAGCACAATCCCCGCAACCACAACAGTATATTATGTCATCAAATAGCCTTTGTGTCCAAATATTGGGAACCAAATAACAGGAACACTGAAGCTACCAAACATGCCCATAAAAGGTGACTAAAGAGGGGTGTGTATGGTGCTAGCAAACTCATTGTGTAAAAAATTACATACCGATGCAGGATCGCACGAAGCACAGGCTTTATACAAAGGGGACAGTTATTGTGGCATGTTCCTTCTCTTTTAAGGTGCAAAAGAGAAGAGCGTAGACTATATATACACAAATGAAGTTTTTAAAGCCACGATTCTATATAAATGATTATTATCACCAGCTATACAGGCTGCAATACCACAACTTATGCATCAGTCTATTCACAAATATAATACTATCAAAACCAGGGGTTCACTTTAGTAACACTGAGCCCTCCAAAGTTCTATTATATATATATATATATATATATATATATATATATAGAGAGAGAGAGAGAGAGAGAGGGAGATATACATTATATGTGTGTGTGTGTGTTTACTTTTCATAGAAAAGATCACTTTCCTATCTCATGAAGTATACAAATATATTTTAGTAGGCAGCTCGAGACTTCATTCGGAATGCAGATAAAGTACCTTTGATCCCAGGGACACTGCGATTTTAAATTCCGGCGGAAGAGTACTAGTTCAAAATTTCCCTAGTTTAAAAAGCCCCCCTTCCGTCACCTATAGATCTAACAGTAGATTGGGATCAACTGGTTGCCGGCCCGATAAAAACTGTGCACAAAAGAAATGCTTGATTTGTTAACAGACTCCAATCATCAAAGATGCGATCGCAAGAAGAAGAAGTTAACAGACTCCAGATTCTAAGAATGTACACTTTATTCCTTTTCCTTCAACACATTCAGAAACCAGTCAAGAATTGCAGACTGGCACCATTTTATTTACTAATCATGTTTTCCACCTGTTCAAAATGCTGCTTGGATAGCTGCAATTCCCTTTCCTTCAGAACTCGGCAACATCTGAGTATAAGACATGCTTAATGGCAAATTGTAACACTATCTAAAGCACAAGATATTTGAAATCATGGTGAAGTTTTATAAGTGTTTGGTTTGGTTTGCACTTCGACGACTCCATCAGTGTTCCGATCTCCTCCCTTAGATCAAAGAAGGAGGATCTCAGCACAGTGCACAGAACTCCGTAGCACCGGTGAAGATCCCTGTGTGTGTATATAAGAATCACACATTCTATAAAAATGTTTGTGGTGGGTAGGGTTTCTTAATTTTGCCAGGGCAGCGGCTGTATGGACTATTTACGATTTCCAACTGCCGAGGGATTTTTAACGTGTGCAACTTGCACACAGAACCTCCTATTTTTGCACCCTTATTTTAGAAGGGTGCGAAATGATCAACCATTTCTGAATTCATATTTGCATACTTGGGGGAGACAAATGACCAATGCTCACACGCTGACAATAAAGTGTTCTCGGTCTGGCTGTTGTTCATGTCAGTCAATATTAACATATTCAGATTTCACTTTGTTTCCAGCTACTGGGTAAAACATTTTAGGCATCAATAATGCTTTCCTTCAATTCATTCAGCCATCACATTGTGTTCTACTGTTTCCCTTCTACTAACATAGCTTAGATTACTGAAGGGTGGGGAGAAAGACCATTCATTCAATGAATACAGACTATAAGATAACTCGACACGAATACAGAAAAGTTAAATCCCCAATTCTATTTTTAATCTGCCATAGACTGGGTGATGCGCCAGACAACAGAGGATATCCCTAGAGAAATAAGATGGACAATGTCCACCACACTGGAAGATCTAGAATATGCAGACGACATCGCACTACTCTCACATTCACATTAGCACATCCAAAAGAAAGACAGACTGAATAAATGTAGCTAACAAGTGGGACTGAACATCAACCTCAAGAAGACAGAGGTCATAACATGCAATGTAATAAATCCTGAGCCCATAAAAATAAGACACCAAAAGCTGTAACAAACATACATTTACATATCTAGGAAGCATAGTAACACCAGATGGTGGAACAAGCTAAGACATCAGCAACACAATGAATAAAGTCAGAACAGCCTTTGCAAAGCTAAACATTTGGAAATCTCAGTACAGCACAAACACTAAATTAAGATTATATGAGAGCTGCGTACTTTCTATACTTTTTTATGGCGTGGAGAGCTGAAGAAGAACAGAAAAGGAAATGTCCAAATTATCCTCATTCCACACAACCTAAGGGAAAATTCTTAGAATTTTTGGTCGAATACCATCTCCAACCAAGAACTGCTTACATGGTGCAGTCAAAAAGGCATGCACACCATCATTGCAGGCAGACGCTGGAACTGAGTTGGCCATGTCCTCAGAAGGGACCCTGACACAATCACCAGAACTGCTATGCTATGGACCCCAGAAGGACGGCGAAAGAGAGACAGACCAAAGACAACCTGACCGAATAGAGGAGGCTGAGATGCAAAGCATGAACCAAAATTAGGGCATGGCACGAAGGATGGCCACCAAGCGAGCAAAATGGGGACAGTTTGTTGCTGCATACAAGATGCCACCACGTGTGATGGCCACTTTTGTCAGTCATTGGCTAAGGATCCAAGAAGAAATCCCCCGTTACCTCTCAGCATTTTGTCAGCACATAAGATCAACACCTTTATACCAACTGTGAAAATTTCATCACAAATTTGGTCAATATACACACATTTATCTTTGCTACATTTTCTTTCGACAGATAAAGACCAAGATTTAGCAGCACAGAAAATCAGTACAACTGTAAAACTGATTGGATGAATATAATCAACACACATGATATGTTTTCCTATGGGACTAGACCTAAAAGGCTGATGATGTTTGGAAATTTTTCGTGTACCACCCAATTGCAAAACTGACATATATACCACTCTCTTCTGTTTAAATTTCAAGATAGCATACTTAATTGTGAGATATATTAAAAAAAAAAAAAAAAAACAATAACAGAAATAACCCAACCACCTTTGGGTAGATGAAAATTTAATTGCAAACACAATAAAAGCATAAACATGAAGGCACAATAACTAACAGGAGAAATCCTGTAACTTATGTAAATATGTATAATACAAATATAATCAATTTTATTCACACAAACAAATAAAATTACATCAAGATAGATATCTGAAATGTTCATTTTTACTGTATACAGAAAATAACAGTTACACTTTACATCTTTTTAAATCACAAATGTAAACAGTAAAGGGTCGGATATTTTTTTTTTTTATTTGGAAATGCCAAAGTCAAATATGACACCACTGTTGTATAGAAATTAACAGGGAAGCAGTGTCCCCCCATTACAGTGAACTATAACAATAAACAATGAAACGATCTTTGTAATTACATATAAATATAAAAAAAGGGCCACACCATTATTATTATGATATCGAAATAAAAAATGTAAGCAAATTATTTTTTTTACAACAGTAATTGATTAGTTCAATCAACTGATGCCCTTTGCTTCTTTTGGTGCATAGTCCAGTAACTACAAACGTCAATAATTACACTGGAAATATACAAGCACAATGTTTTGCATGAGAATAATAAAAATGAAAGGTGGGGTGTGGGGAGTTAACTGGGGTAGGAATGAGCAAACCAAAAAAAAAAATAAAAACAAAAGACTCCAGAAATATAAGGTATTAAAGTATATAGAGTAAATACAAATTTAAAAGTGAACTGATTAAATGTGTTAAGCAAACAAATTATTTTGTGTCCTTTTATAAAAAAAAAGCCTACATATTTCTAAATAAGAAAATAGGTCTTACAATAATGTAGGGCAAATGAAAGCGATTGCATTAAATGCTCAGACTCACACACACAAAAAACTAGCAATTAGGATTTCATCATCAGAAAACGTCTGGTACAGCAAAACAATTCTGCCAGCTTCTAAAAATAAACAACAAAAAGGAATAACAAATCATTTAGTAGCACATATACTCAAAATGAATCAAGTAGTTTCAAGTAAACCCTACTCCACCTCCAAGTGGTGGTCCTGGAAACAGGCTGCATCACCGCAGTCTGGCTGAGTGAGTAGGGATCCGAGACGGAAGGCTAACCCGCTCCCAAAACTGCCGTGCTGAAGTCGGATGTGTCGGCCGAAAGGCGCAAATATCACAGCTTCGCTGTAAATGGACACAACGCAACCAACGTCCTTTTCAGGACGAACGAAGAAGAAGAATAATAATCAAGTAGTTCTTTCTATGCCCAATGGACTGATCACCCGTTGGCTTGTCACACCGATTACGGAAACAACGGCAGATGGATCTATTTGTTGTTGCCCTAAAGACACCGCTAGGCGTGATGGGAAACTACAACAGAGAAGATCAATCTGCTGTTGCCCTTAAGACGCCACAAGGCGTGATGGCCTCTGACTGCTTGGTCGGTCTTTGGCAAAGGACGGAAGAAGAAGAAGAAGTTCTTTCTATACTTTACGAGCTGTTTTTACTACAAAAGAAAGACAGACATTTGTCACAATTATATTATACACTTTTCACCTTTCCATCTAAGCTTAAACATCTGTATTAGATTGTTAGCTTTTTAAAATTACATGTATTTATAAAACTCAGCATGAGTCTTGTCTTTCTTGTGTGCATTTAAAAAAATTACTGCTGGTGTCAGAGAATTGTAGGACAGATCTAGAAACATTAAAAAAGTGATGGCAAATTAGGAGACAAAGACAAGATGATAAGATGCTATTTATTAATGAAATGTGAAATGCTCTAATTTTCTTCCCTTTATGTGCAAAAAAAAAAAACACACTAAAATGACTAAAAACTGCAACTTTGGGAAAGTAGTTTTGTACATCCTCAGATCTTATATTTTTTTTTATTATCACCAAATACTTTTTGAAACTGCTAAGAAAGACATTATTTTATGACTATTTTCATACTTAAAACTAACAAATCTACTAACAGCTCTTTTAGTATTGCTATTTGAATAATATTGTGGTGGAATAACTTGCAGAGGGGATGAGGGGGGGAAAGAGAGAAGAAGACATCAATCCCACATCAATGCAGCAGACATGTTTATGCTGAGTTTAGAAGATCATAATCACATTTCAAATGCATATAGTACAGTTTTTCATATACATACATTTCAAATTTTTGTCACTGACAAAAATGATACCATGCAGATACCAAAGATGTTTCAAAGCCTGTTGTAATAATTAGCATCATGATTAAATATGACAAAGTTTCTTTTTTTTTTTTTAAATTGTAAATGATAGATCTAATCTAAAAATAACTCTTCTTAAGATGAATAATTCAGCCAAAAATGTTGGTAGATGTTAAGTCTCCAGCGACAAAGCTGTCATATGAAGAAGTGACCGTCACCAATAAATATATAACTCTTTTTTTTTTTAACTACAAGAAATGGAAGTAGTTAACCACCCAAAAAAGAGAACAATCAAATTCATGTGAGTTTCACTAAAAAGAAAAGAAGCTGCCCAGCTAGTAGTCAAGAAAATATATACTGCATTTCATTAGAATCTCATTACCCAAAATGAAAAGAGCCAACCAAAGCATTCCACAAAATAATGTAATTAGAATTTTGCTGTAAAAAAAATACCAGCTAATCAATTCAAAACGAAGCATGAGGTAATGAATTTCAAAACAAGAATTATTGGTAGCCAGCTAACCTTCATAATAAAACAACTTACTTGAATTTCACAAAAAGAAATTTTAAAAAAAAATGTTTTCCACTCAAACTATACATTTCCAAATGTTACAACAAGCTTAGTACCTCATTAAGGTGAATGAAAATAAAAATTTACAGTCCTGTACTATAATCCCTTTGAGTGGACATGAAAACAAAAACAATTGCAAAAAATTATTGCCCATTACAAGCGCATATAGCATTCTATTAATAATTTTTCAAGGGGGATGAATCAACATTGTGAGGTACTAATTCTAATCCACATCTGTATAAAAGTTACTAGTTAAATCTATTGCTTGCACATGTGGATAGTCAAACTAGCCACTTATTCCAGCTTTAACAAGCAGAAACACTTGTGGGAAGAGGGGTATGTGTGTCTGAATGCACCCACACCTCCATTGATGACCTGACATAATAGGTTATAAGTTTCCATTTGATACTCTGGCCTCACATTTCAAAACTGTTGCTGAAGTACAAAGACAGGCTCAAACATTAAGCCACCGTTAACAACAGTAAGAACTATCTTATAAAAAATCTACCATCTAGTGGGTTTACATTACAGAGTAGTGGACAAACTGTTAAACTGAGTCTTTTCTAGGTAAACAGAACATTAAAATAAGACCTGAAGGCAAGAATGTGAAAATGGTTTGCGGGAACAACTTGTGATTACTATTGATGCTTCTGGTCAATTTAGACTGATACAGAAACACACCATTACAACAAATAAATTTGGAAAAGTCAAGAAAGAACATGAAAGCTATCCTTAATAAAGAACATTATATACTTAAATTATAAATGAAAGTGTGTTAACCAGGTACTTTAATAATTAATTTTTTTTTTTAGAAACACCTTTGAGGAAAAACTGTTACCTCTTGAGCATTCATGACAAAACAAACAATACATCATTTTAACTTTTAACAGAATAAAGCTTACAAAACATCTCCTGCCAAATGTTTGTTTCTCCACAGCTGACATTTCAGAATCATTCATATTTACATATGTAATGGAGTAAGGCTTGAACCCAAGTACAAATAAAAGCTATGTGTTGTGCTAACTAACATGTATACATGTCTTGAATAATGAAGTAAATATTAGCCCAGGTCTAGTCTATAGACTTTATGCAAAACATATAAAGCGTAAACAAACCATAGAAAATAAGGGACCTCAAATAGGCCACACTGATCCCACGCAGATAGTAATATGCAACATTACATGTAACATAGCAACATAAATGTGAGGCATCACCACAAAATTATTCTAGCGATAATAACTTGAGATAATGGTATCACAGAAAAGGTCATACTTTGACCTTCCCACTGGTGAAATAGCTATTAAAATTACAATTTTGTGGAAGGTTACATGTGACTAACAAAGTATGTGAACAGTTAGGTGGAAACTTACATATTAACAGATTGTTATATGAACAGAATGGTGAAAAGTTACAGTGACCGAACAGAGTGTGTGGACAATTTGGTGAAAAGGTACATGTGACTGAAAGGAGTGTGAAGATGCATGGTGGAGTAACTGGACAGTTTATATCTGGAATGTCAGGTTTGAAGCAAAATATTCCAGTAATTTTTCAGTTCAGGTCGTCACTTTCAAGATTATTTATAGTATGTATAATTTTTTTTCTCTAAACATTTGCGACTTTTTTTTTTTATAGCTGAGAAGCTGAATTTGTTTCTCAATATTAAAACATTCTCAACACTTCTGGAATTTCCCCAAAAGCAGATAACTCTAAACAAGTAAGGCGATGCATGGCTAATAATCAAAGAAGGCTTGGCGCAAACTTGCTGAAGCCCTATGTTCCACAGGGAGCTGATAAGAATAATGATAATAATGCAGCTAAACTTAATATACAACACACGGAGGAAACATACTGATAGCATTTAGGAGGCAGTCCTTGTTCTTGAATCCCTAGCATAAGGAGATGTAGGTGACCAAAACACGTGAAGAGAACTGGAGTGTGACGACCGGCCCAGTCTTCTCTTAATTTAATTAATGGGACATCATTTTTTTCTTCATCTATGCATGATCGTAATCCGGTAAAAATACGTGGCAAATTCTCCTCTTGTTTTTACATATTCTCCTAGCATCAGGCACTATTTTTAGATCAACGACTTCATTCTAAAACATAACCTCAGTGGCCCGAAACCAGTTAAAACCCGCCTAGTGGCATGACCAATGAATGAGGGTGAACTACTCTTAGACCCAGCTAAAACCAGTCTATGCAACCCCGTGATTTTTAACGCTGTTGGTTGGATTGTCTATAGGACGCCAGATTACGTGACCCGGCGGAAAAAGCGCGCTAAAAGATAGCGCCAATCGATGCTGAAATTACTTGCATTCGGAAAGCTGAGGGGGACAGACCTAATAGATCGCTGCAATTCACGTGTCTAAATCGCTGCATTTCATGCGCCTAACCCAACGTTAAAGTTCATCTCTGAGTAGGTAAGTGATATCTAGTTAGTAAAATAGTATTGTGTTAAAATGTGCAGTACCTTGTAAAATCGACGCAGTGATTAGTAAGAGCTTTGTTTTGCTTTCATTTTTTTTTTGCTTTACGGTCACATCTAGCCACATGGCTACAATGTAATCTTTATGTATTTTATTATCCTACGGGATGAGACTGTACAAAGTGTTCATAGTAATTTTTAATATATTCTATATTAATTCATCATATTCGACATGACGATTAGACCAGACGAAATGAATAATAGTGTCACCAGACAATTCTATTCTAATTCATCGTAATTGACGTGACAATTAGACAAGAGGCACTGAATCATAATAATGTCAGACAATTCTAGAATAATTCATTATATATGACATGACGTTTAGGCTAGAGGCACAGTGATAGAATACTGTCGCCCGACAGTTCTATGATAATTCAGCGAGTTTAACATGACGATTAAGAGGTAAAGAATTTCAACACTGCTGCATGGGCAGGAAAATATAATAATAAAAGGCAGAAAGGGGGGAAACTTGAATTCAAGATAAGGCTCGAGACATATGATGTTAGAGACAAAAATCTAATATGACTGGCAGACGGATGGCTTACGGAAAAGACAGTTTTCACAAGCTACAAAACTAATGGAGCCGTATTTGTCTTCAGTCTATGGGGGAGCTCAACATTCCAAACTCAGACGAAGAATACGGAGTCGAGCACAGTGAAGGCAGATCCAAACCATTAGAGACAGAGGTTCATGACCCACCCGATGCAACGTCATAGCAGCTGGCATACCTAGATTTAGGACCATGCTTCACCATCAGCCTGGGGCTGAAGAGATAAGTTCCTGTGTAGCCGGGAGCGCCCCCCCCCCCCCCATTTCAATGTAACACAAAAGCCACTTGAATTGCAGCCTTGATACTAGACAACGCAGGCATTAACTCACACAACCTCGTCAGCATGACTACCTCAGGAACAGATTAAATTGAAGATGGTCGCACCGAGTGGGTTCCTTACTGCAACATTCCCCTGCCCCCACTACAACACACTGTACCCGAGGACTTGTTTATTAGATTATATGTTACATATTGTCTGATGTTTATCTTCTTTTAGAAAGGAGGGAGCTCGTAAAAAAAAATAATAATAATCCCAGTAATAACTGAACTAAGGATAATAATAATAATAGATCAAAGAGAAGGGACTACAGTAACGAGAGACCAAATATCTCCTAACAAACTTTTACAGACCCTATTATCAGTTAAGAGAATTTACACTCTTGTCTCCCTTCAGCCTGTGGAGGAACCCAACAGGACTTCTTGAGCCAAATCTTCCTCTGGGCGATCCAGGCAAAACCTTAACTTCAGTTATATCTATTATTTCTCAACTAATATATTTTTCTTATCCTTCCAACGCTACGCGACATAGAGAAAGAAATGAAAAGAATAAAGAAGACATGAAAAGACCTTGAGCAGATGGCACAGGACAGGAGGATTTAGCATGAATTTGCTGGAAGGCTTCTTGGGAAGCTGAAGGGTCACGATAAAACCTAACCAAAAAGAAAAGTGTGTAATGACAGGTTAAACCAGAATGAAGCGGACAGTTCCAATAATTATCATAAATACTCCTGAAGAACAGAAGATGCTACTTTAATGAACTTTAAGGCTGACAATCTTTTGTGTGTGAATACATTTTCTGATTAGTAAAACTAACATCTAATTTGGAAAATACAAATTCTGACCAGAGTTTCTGGCCTCCTTTAATATAAACAATACAATAAACAATACATAATATTTATAACCATTAACACTAAAACCACAACCTGAGTTGCAAAGGTATTGCTAAACCAATGCATTACAATTTCTCTTGTTATGTGGAAACAAATTAGACTAGACATAATGTGGGTGAATACTGATTATCATGTGTAATAGAAGATGCTGGCGACAGATAAAACACACACTGAGGAAACCTGTGAGTATATTGAAGTGTGAGTATGATGAAGTGTGAGTATGATGAAGTGTGAGTATGATGAAGTGTGAGTATGATGAAGTGTGAGTATAATGAAGTGTGAGTATGATGAAGCAGTCCTTGTTCTGGAATCCCCAGGGTAAAAGAGGCAGAGAGAGACTAAACAAAATTCATGGAGAAGAGAACTGGAGACAGAAATAATGGAATGAGGAAGACATGCAGAGACCTTGAGCTGATGGCACAGGACAGGAGGGCGTGGCATGAGTATGTTGAAGGCTTATGCCCCCTGGAAGGCTATGGGGTAATAAATGATTAAGTGGTATATGTAGTCTCCAATGCATAGGCTATGTACAGTTAGTCCTTAAAAGATTAAACTCTGACAGTAGTACAAATTCCTCAAAAAATGTCATGCCAACCTCAGTCATTATGAACCAAGAGGTACACACCTGCAATGATCTTCCTCTTTGGCCACTTTTCCCATTTGTATTTTGTTTATAACTAGTAAAAAAAAAAAAAAAAAGTTGTTTAGTAAGCACTTAAAAATGATGCACTTGTCACATTATTTCAGGAGCTGACTAAATTCTGAATGCCAAGAACTTGATACAATCCAACCAAACATGTAATTAATGTTCCAGTTTTCTCCCCATACTGTACCATCTAGGCACAATCATATTCATCCCAATGTACACAGCAAAAAATATAGAAAAATGCCTATTTTACATATTGAAAGTGACAACAGTTAATCTTTAAAAAAAAAATAAAAAAACAAACAAAAACTATGGAATGTTTGTTCACAATAAAATCATTTGGGTGGGAAATGAATGATGATATCCAATTACCTACGATAAACAGCCAGTAATATAATTTATCAAAATAAGTAACTTTTCTAATGCCACTCACTGAGGGGTTGCTAAATGTACTTTTCTGGGCTGTATCAAATTGGTAACATGCCACAATGAAGCTTAATTGCTAAAATCAGGAACTGCCTGTACCTATTTTTAAGTCTGCTTCGGTCAACTGTATATCATGAAAAAGTGTAAAGAGAAAGAGAACCAATGCTCTGTAAAAATGTCTTTCTTGTGTTAACCTCATTCTTTCAAGCAGAATGTTTAAAAAAAATTATCTTATTAAACAATGCCACAAAATATGCACACTTATCGATTACTGGTCCCACCTTTCTGTGCTGTTTTATTCTGTGGCCAGACTTTCTGACAACTCATTCTTTCTAGTTAATTGTTAGCATGCCATGAAGCAATTCATCCACAAAAGAGAAAAAGACTAAACAATATCATCCACATTAGAGAAACAGACTAAATACCCACAGCTCAGGGGCAAAATGTGCTGGGCAAAGACACTTTTTCCCTCAGCTCTAGACAGGACTTGTGCACTTCTCTCCAACTATCTGCATTATCAAAACATACCGCTGCTAATCAATGATGCAAATATAGCTATTCGCTAATTTGTCATACATATTCAACCATCCCATCTGCTCTTGCTCCCTCCATCCTGTGCTGAGCTCTGCCTTCAGTGGTGTGAATTCAGTTTTGTTTGTCTGGACTTGCCACCTCACATGGCTCCATTAGCTAGTGAGAGTAGAGATAACATAATGGTATCAGTGAAGTCTGTGTTTGGTTGCAACGTTTGTGCTTAGCAACATGGGTGTCTTTTTGTCAACTGCAAGCTCTTTACACAATTTTTAAGAAGAAATTATGAATAGCCTTAAAAGCTGAAGTAAAAAACTGTGCATAGCCCTAGGTGATGTACAAAATTGTGAACAGCCTTAAAAGGTGATGGAAGAAATTAAGAATAGAACCTAGAAGCCGATATAAGAAATTCAAATAGCTCTACAACAGGGGGCACCCAAACTTTTTTTGAGTCCCGACCCCTCTATGGAAATCCTTAACCCCCCAGGCAAAAAATAAATAAAATAAAGAAACGATTATGGAGGCACACTATCATTTTATTGAGCTGGTTAAATTCATTAGTGGGAAGGAGGTGGCTGATGAGATGTGGATGGAGACTGGTGAGTATGCTGATGAGTAGTAAGCCATCACACTTTTCCAGGTTCAGTCTGTTCTTTTGCTTTGATAAAACTGTATCTGCATGGCTAAAACCAGCTTCAACCATGTTGGAACTTGGTAATGTAAGCAGAAATGGCTTAACTGCTACATAAGGCTTGAGGTATTTTGTAGCAGAATTTCCAGATGAAAATGAGTCACAGCAGTCATTTTTATTTCTTATATAACTCAACTTTCAACCCCAAAAGTTGAATCAACCCCTGATAGACTCTGGAGTTTATCAGCACAGCAGATGTCGATACCGACTACTCTGGGGACACCTGCTCTAGAAGCCCATCTAAGAAATTGTGAACAGAACCTAGAAGCTGATGTAGGAAATTGTGAATAGAACTTACAGGCTTAACTCTGACTCCATAATTATTTTTTGAAGAATTCTAAACGGTGAAGTGTACTGTCTTTTAGTGTAAATTTTATGTTAATAATTTTCTGTGAACATGTACTTATTATATACCAAACTGTAGGGAAATGGATAGAGAATTGTAATATAGAATGTCTTTGGTAGTATTAACACAAATGTGTTCGGTATACTTAAAACATTTTGCATGTAAAATTGAAAAACACTAAAAAGTTAACTGTAGAATACAATCTTATCAAAGACAAATTACTGTTGTAGACAATAAAACTATCTTTTTAGTCTTCCAAACATCAAGTTAATCCATATACGAAGTAAAAATAACATTGCTTATGGCCACAGTTAGTACATTTAGTGTTATTCACACCAGTTTTTACTGTGGTCCCTTGTAAGAAAAACAAATTATGCAATCGTGCTTTACGTAATTTTCAAACAAATAAAGAATAACGTCATATAAAAACTTTTTTACTCTTGTTTAATGTTTTAATAATTTGTGTCATCTCTCGGTTAAAATTGGTCTCCAAATAAATGCCTCTAAAACTAAAGCTATGAACTTTTCTAACGAGACCTTTGATATCATCTTGAACGGGGAAAAACTACAGAAAGTTGAAAGTTTCAATTATTTGGGCAGTAAAATGACTCAGGATGGTGACACAACAAGAGAAATCCATACTAGAATTGCTTTGGCAGCTAGCGCCTTCAATAGATTATCTAACATTTGGAAATTACGATCATTGAATATACATACCAAGCTTCGTCTGTTTAATTCAAATGTTATCTCAGTGTTAACATACGGCTGTGAGAGTTGGAAAATAACAAAATCATTGGAGAACAAGCTGAATACATTCGAGAACAAATGTCTTAGAAAACTCATGAACATCAGTTGGAAAGAATTCAAGACTAATCGACAAATAAGAGAAGACTCTAGGCAGAAATATGTCTCCGACTATATAAGGAAAAGACGATGGTCATATATCGGTCATGTCCTACGAATGCAAAACAACAGAATACCACTACAGGCGCTCACTTGGGTTCCTGAGGGTAAGCGGAAAAAAGGAAGACCAAAAGAAACACTCAGAAGAACAATAATAAGAGAAGGAAGAACGTTGGGCCTAAATAATGTGCAAGAGCTAAGAGGAGTGGCGTCACAACGAACAACCTGGAGAGCACTGGTTTCTGCCTTATGCGCCGTGTTTGGCGCTTAAAGAATTTATTATTATTATTATTATTAATGTTTTAAAAGTATCCCTAGCTTCATCTTCTACCTAGGACTAGTGATTAGATGTTACGGTAGGTCTAGTTTTGTTGCTTTTTGATCGGCCAAGAATATGACTATGCCCATTCATCAACTAAATCTAGTGTGTCTAGCTTTTCTGCACAGATTCCGTATTTTGACAACAAACTGACTACCAAACAATCATCATCAATGTCAGCAATGTTTCAAAGTAGTTTGACACAATTATTTGCTTAGGAGACTTAGAAAATGTAAATATAAAGCGGGACATATTTCTCTAGCAATAACAATGAAAAACGCAAACACCCAAATCGTCACACAAATTGTGATAATAACATCAAAACACGCACATGTGCTGCTTAACTACAGTCAAATTTGTTGATTAAATAGTAGCAAAGTCATTCTACGAGTTTTAAAATATGAACTGCATTAAACAGACGATTTTTGGGGTTTATTCGTGATAAACTAAAAACAACGCTCTGAGCGTTGCGCTGAATTTTGCAACGCTCAGAGCGTTAGTCTGGAGTCAGAGTTAAGGCAGGATTGGAACCTAGCTGATATAAGAAAATAACAACTAGACGAGAAACAGTAATGTGGTAATGGCAGGATATGCTGAGAATAAGTGCACAGAAAGGAAATGCAGAGAAGAAAGTGCCTGTATAACTTATCAGGCCAAAAAGTCAAATACAAAAGGTCAGAAAAAGATACTGGCATTGGATAGGACACACACTGAGGGAACATGCTGATAGCATTACAAAGCAGTCCTTGCTCTTGAATACCTGGGGTAACAGAAACAGGGGAAGACTATAGAAAACATGGGGAAGGGAATTGCAGACAGACTTAAAATTATAAAGAGGATATGGGAATACCGTGAGAGACCATAGTACAAGATAGAAGGTTTTGATGTGAACTTATTGAAGGGCTATGGTCTATAGGAAGTTGAAGTGTTATCAATAACTCACTGGCCACAATTATGGCGATGACAATACAAAATCCAAGGAAAACTACAAAGAAGATATACAATGACAGCCCTGAAATACAGAGAATGCTTTACAAGGAATGAAGAAATATGCCATAAATGAAAAAGCATGCAGACACTGGTTTATGCAATCAAAGACAGCTAGCTGAGTACCAAATGATGGAAAGAGAAAGATGGTAATGACGGATTCAACGAACAGAGCAAGACTGGTGTAAAGTATAAAGTAATAGAGCTATGACTAAGTTTTATCAAACTGTACTCACATAGGATTAAGTAAGGCCTTAATTGTATCTCCACAGAACTAGCAGTGCACTCAATGTTACATTTTGCCCTTAACCATGCATAACCTTACTTTTTTTTAACCAATTCAACAGTTATCTCTTTTTCCTTTTCAGCACCTCAGACACTTCTTTGCACACACACACACAAAATAAAAAAAATTAAAATTCAGCTAATCAAAGACGAAAGTGGAGTCGATAACTAGCCAAGACATACCAGTGGGTCCCAGCTCTGGGCTGTTTTTCATGAAGAATTTTTCAAGTTTGGCAAGAATGTGTTTCCCATATGTGTATTTGCGAAGAGTGGCAATATGAGGCCTGATTTTGTGCATCAGAATCTTACGCTGGGGCTGTTCTGCTACATCAATCATCTTCTGGACCACATAGTTCGCAAACTGGTCTTTCATCATAGAATATAGTGCAGAATGGTTACTGAAATTCAAGAATGAAAAAAGTTGTACCTTTTCTATATGGCATTACACAAACACAACAAAATGATGCATATAAACAGGGCAGTGTTTCTCAACCTGTTAGAGGTCCCGCACCCCTTTACAGCATCTTAACTCTTAGAGGCCAAAACGACGCTGGTAGCGTACATCCGCAAAACCCCTAGAAGCCAAATCGACGATGGCAACGTCACTTTTGTGTTCCGTGAAATGTGTTCCGTATTTTCGTAATTTGGTATTTTAACATAACGGAAGTTACTAATTTTTTATTCAGAAGAGCGCTATCTTTGAGTTGTGATTCGGAAACACGCTTGTTCTAGCTAATTTCACTGTGAAAAAACGGTAAATCTGTCAGCTTTCGATCGGCGATTATTGTTGTTTATACAGACAATGTCTAGCGAACCAACCACATCATGTTTATCAAAACGTAGGTCTTTTTTATCTGTAGAAAAAGCTAGGGAACTGTGTATCTTTGACAAGTTTATCGAGAATGATGATTTCTAAAGTGAAAATGATGATTTTGAATTTGAACTTAACGAAGAAGCTAGTTCTAATGAGGAGGGGGCGTGGTCACAGCCAGGCCCTAGTGCTACAAAACGACAAAAAGTTTTGACCAAATCATCGACAAAAAGGGTGAAAAGCATTAGTACCAAGGAGCAACAAGGGGCAATTAGTAATGAATGGATTTCAGTACCAAACATCAGTATTACAGAGACCCAAAACGCATTCAGATTTCTTCCCAAATATGGTCGCAAACCAGGAGTACACGATGACTTAGGTCTTAGTGAGGCATCAACTCCTTTTGACTGCTATAGGACATTGTTTACTGATGACATTAACAAAACATCACAGAAAGCTGACACTTGTAATTAATATTCATATATGGATTAGTGTTATTTAAAAAAAACCATGGAGCACTTTGGATAATATTTCAGTCTTTATGCATGGGTTGGTGGGTACATTTTTCATTCACTAAAATGAATTAAAAATCAAAATTGTTTACATTATTACTGATAATTGAATATAATATGAAGAATAGCACTTAAAAGCCCCAATATTATAATTCTAAATATATTTATCTTTACTGTGAAACATAATTTGTGTGTCTTTTGTTGTGTAATATCAACACAATATATGATTTAATTTAAAAGTTCACGCGGCCTTGAATATCTTCTTTTTTATTTTAATGATGATGGTACGGTCTGCTGGATGGTCTGTAAAACATTAACAAAACATCACAGAAAGCTGAAACTTTTAATTAATATTCATATATGGATTAGTGTTATTTAAAAAAAACCATGGAGCACTTTGGATAATATTTCAGTCTTTATGCATGGGTTGGTGGGTACATTTTTCATTCACTAAAATGAATTAAAAATAAAAATTGTTTACATTATTACTGATAATTGAATATAATATGAAGAATAGCACTTAAAAGTCCCAATATTATAATTCTAAATATATTTATCTTTACTGTGAAACATAATTTGTGTGTCTTTTGTTGTGTAATATCAACACAATATATGATTTAATTTAAAAGTTCACGCGGCCTTAAATATTTTCTTTTATATTTTAATGATGATGGTACGGTCTGCTGGATGGTCTGTAAAACATTAACAAAATATCACAGGAAGCTGACACTTGTAAATAATATTCATATATGGATTAGTGTTATTCTAAAAGATGCTGGAGCACTCTGGATAATGTTTCAGTTTTTATGCATGGGTTGGTAAGTACATTTTTCATTCACTAAAATGAGTTTTTATTAAAAAGTAGTCTATAAAATATGTAGAATATCACTAACATCCTTCATATTCTAATGCTACATTCATTTATCTTTACTGTGATATATAATATGTGTGTCTTTGTTGTATAAAAACAATACAATATATGATTTAATTTAAAAGCTTCACGCGGCCTATAATGTCCTTTTTCTTTCCAAATGTCTATAATGTTTATATGGTTCGCTGGATGGTCTGTAAAACATTAACAAAATATCACAGGAAGCTGACACTTGTAAATAATATTCATATATGGATTAGTGATATTTTAAAAGACCCTAGAGCACTCTGGATAATATTTCAGTCTATAGCATGGGTTGGTAAATACATTTTTAATAGACTAAAATTATTTTTTTCTTGAAAGTGGTCTATATTATTACTCATCACTGATTACTATATGTAGAATATCCCTAAAAGTATTTCATATACTAACTCTACATTCATTTATCTTTAGTGAGATGTATAATATGTGTGTCTTTGTTGTATAATAACAATACAATGCATGATTTAATTTAAAAGCTTCACACGGCCTCTAATGTCCTTTTTCTTTCCAAATGTCTATAATGTTTATATGGTTCGCTGGATGGTCTGTAAAACATTAACAAAATATCACAGGAAGCTGACACTTGTAAGTAATATTCATATATGGATTAGTGATATTTTAAAAGATGCAGTAGCTCTCTGGATAATATTTCAGTGTTTATGCATGGGTTGGTGAGTACATTTTTCATTCACTAAAATGAGTCTTTTCTTGAAAGTGGTCTATATTATGACTCATAACTGAATACTATATGTAGAATATCACTAAAAATCTTTCATATTCTATTTCTACATTCATTTATCTTTACTGTGATATATAATATGTGTGTCTTTGTTGTGTAATAACTCAGTAACTTTAGAATTTATAAAGGTACTGCTTTAAGGTACAAAAATAATTCTGGCAAAACTGATGAAAAAATTCCGGCCTGCAAGAGTTAAGCAGCCTTGCATCCCTTTACATCATCTTAAGAAACCTTGCACCCCTTTATATCATCTTAAGAACCCTCGCGCCCCACTGTCTTATAGCTCACAAAATATGCCAAAAATTAGAAAAAGAGATACATGTTTTGGGAAAATATTTACAAAATGAGACTACGATTCGGCATTGAATTCACAATGTTAATGTTCTTTTGTGTACAAATACACTCTAGTTATGTGTATTATGTAATGTTAGTGATGAATTGCCTCATAAAAGATATGGCACGTCTCGCACCCCCTGAAGGTAGGTCATGCACCCCTAGGGGGTGCATACACCCCTGGTTAAGAAGAACTGCAATAGGGTATAGAAATTGTGTCAAGTTAGGGGACATCTTCCAAACTGTGGTACAAATATGAACTACCGGTATTTCATTCATCCATCCCCCTTTCAACTCCCCAAGGTGCATAGGCCTTCAACAAACGTCTGCCAAGTCTTCCCATCTTGTGTCATCAGCTCAAAGTCTTCTTTATCCCAAGTCTGTCACCAGTTCTCTTCTCCATGTGACATTTGGTCTCCTATACCTCCTCTAATGTACTAGATCACAATAATATCAAGATTCCATGCTGTGGTCAGCTAGTGTACAGATAATACTTGGTGTTTTTTTCTCTCTTTATCCCTCTCTTGATTACAAGATATATAAATAAGGTGGATTGGCAATATATCTGTAATTAATGATGAGATGAACAAAAACTGAGTCTTACTAGGGTCAAAGACTGGGCCTATGTTACAATTACAAGTTTTTCATCACAGATACAGAATAACAGTAGAGAAAATAAAGTGAGATGAAAACAAGTGAGAATAGAAAGTGAGAACTAACATAAATGCTTAAGAAGAAGAAAAAAATATGAGCTATATATATGGAAATTGCTGTTGTACACTAGTACAGCTGTGAGAAATGCTGCGAGGACACAGTGGAAAACTAGAACCGATATTAAAAAGAAGGAACATAGGTGGCGAAAAAAAATATTAACTGCAAGATAAATAATAATAAACTAGACAAAAGTTAATAAAAATGAACAGGAAGATATACAAGAATTATAGTAATGAAATATGTGGAAAAAAATTAAGTATTGACATATATTACATACAAAGTTTAAATTTAAAACAGAAAATATAAAAAAATAGTGATAAAAAAAATAGTGGGGGCAAAATACATATGGGATTTATAATTTACTTAAAAGTATTATGTGTTTCTGGTTCTAATAAGTTTAGACTAATGACAGACCACCTAAATTTCCAACAATATAAAACACAAAGACTAAGATATGAACATACCCATAGCCATCACTTGTGTTGCAGACTTCCTCTATGAGCAAAGCCCTCTCCTGCCTAGAAGAGTGGGTTACACACTTTTCCACAACGTTGCTGAAACAGACAGTACACGGGTTACAAGTGTCACATTGCAGATAGTTTTTTTGGGGGGTTTTTTTTTTTTTTTCAAAGCAATGTGGCATTCAGGTACATGATTGAGCTAATCTATAATGTAACTTTATGGGATCACATAATCTATAAATCATTACTTCATGATATATATATATATATATATATATATATATATATATATATATATATATATATATATATATATATATATATATATATATATATATATATATATATATGCAATTTTTGTTATCTGGACAAGCGCCATCAGCAATGCTACACTTCTGGCAGAAACATAGATGGAACCATTTTGCTGAAGGCCTAAGCTCCTCAGGAAGCTGAAGGGTGATGATGATGATACTGTACTAAACTAAGTTGTATTTGAACGTTTTAAAACTAAATGTTCTGGAACTGCCTTCCTAAAGCCAAAATAAATTAAGGCATTTTTAAAAAACAAAACGATACAGGACATTACCGCTGCAATGAAGTTTTAAGTTACTGGTTCAAGCCATTTCAGAATAACATCTGCAAAACTAGCAATTACCTCGCACATTTATGCTGACTCAGTACGAGTACCTTGCCCTTGACCATGCTGATAATTTTACTCTTATCCTCGGCACGGCCATGTTCCAGTACATGCTGGATGACATAGTTTCCATATTGGTCATGGATCAGACGCTCAGAATTCTCATGAAGTTCCTCTAAGATCAGCGCTGTCTGTTCTGGTGCACAATGCTCTAAGATGCGCTGAATAACTCGGCACCCATAAGCATGGGTAGACAGATTGAATACCTGCAAAGGACAATAAAATGTACAAGGTAAAGGTAGTCAAACAGAGTGTATTGCTGTAGGGGAGTAAAGTGTTAGACTTCACCACACTAGATCCAGTTGTATGAGGCAGGTGACCAGTTACAATCCTCGCTTTCCCAAACTAGCTGCATCTGCTTACCCTAACTCAAGAATCTTTTAAAACTGGGTACACTGGAAAATGCTATCAGGTTCAGGTAACTCTGCCACAAGAAGCAAGAGCTCTAACTACTCTGCCAATGGGTCATTACGGAAACGACAAAAACAAACAATATTTAATACTGGTGCTTCCCTTACCGCAACCAGATGATACGTCAAGGCCTTAAAACCCAGCCCCTGCAGATCTAAGTAGAACAGTCCCAACTGAGATGGTTTGGCCATGTCTGCAGAATGGGAGAAGATCGGCTACCACGACAAGCATGGGAAACTAAGAACTAGGGATCCAGACCTCCAGGACGACCCAAAGTCCGCTGGGAGGATAACATTAGACAATCTTTGAAGGACTGAGGACTAGAATGGAACCAAGCCAAGAGGAAGACAGCCGATAGAATAGTATGGCGCTCTCTCTTACAAACCTCTACACCCCACGGTAGAAGAGGAACGAATAAGTAAGTAAGTAAGCTTCCCTTACCTTATAGGTTAGAGTGTTATATAATTTACAAATGTCAAAATAAGCCCTGATACTTCTTGTGTTACAACGCTGAGAAGCAGATGTTGGGTGCCTAAATAAACATACAAACTTTAAACAGACTGCTTTACTCTACAAACCAGGAAATGTCACAAAGGAAGTTGGTGACAATGTAAGTGTTATAGCCTTATACAACATACCAAGAATATTGGAACTTTGTTCCAAACAGTTGAGGAACTATTCTGCAATCTTCACCAATTTCTCTTTTCTCAAATATCGCTCCCCATTTATCTTGCAAATATTAAGGTCTCGCTGTGCACAGTTCATCCACCTGCTTTATGGCCATTTCCATCATACCAGGTTTTCAGGTATACCTTTTTTGTGTCTGGGTCTACATAATTGCAAATGGTAAAGTCAACATCAGTCTCTTGTTTTTGAAGTGCTGGAGGGACTTTTGTAATTTTTTAATATTACATGGGCAAAGTTAAAATCAGCTTAGATTCATTTACATCAGCGGTTCTCAGCATGTGTCATATAAATCTATATATTTCGTCTTACAATGAATTCAACATTTAACAAGTATCTGCTTATCATGAAGTAAAAAGGTGTAATATAGGAACTTATTAAAGTAATGTAGTGTCATGTAAGTGACCATTGAAATTTAATATGCATACATGTATAGAATGAAGTTATAAGGCAAGCAAAATGTTCTCTCAGACAACTGGAATATACTAGAAGAAAGCAACAGTCAGCCTCAACCTAATGCTTTCTAAAGACAGCTTGTCCTAGTGAAAGCCATATGCACTCTCTCTCTCTTGTCGAGCACTTCTGCAGCAGATGCTGAGCACCCATTTTATCGGTGCCACAGGTACGGTCATTGGTAGTTTCTATCTCCAACTTATTGAACTGATAGTATCTCAGTCTTCTATAGACTGTGGGGAAGATTATCACTTCTCTGTTGACCTGGTGATTTATATTATTTGTCGAGTTGCTTCATCAGAGGAAGTTTATCGGTCTGGGGTAGCTTTCTGCACTCCTTTGCTGGTCTGTACCCTTTTTTAGATAGAAGGGACCCTGTTCCACAACTCTTCTAAACTGCCAACAGAAAAGTATTCTCTTAAAACATTAGGTTTTTTACCCGTTATTACTGACAGTGCATCTGTGAAATACACTGCTAGTCTCTTAGTGCTTGCCTCTGTCACTAGGACTTCTGTATCAATTTATAATGCCTTAGCCTCTGCTTTAAGCTAGAAAAATGTAAGACAATTTGTGGAAAATGAACAGTGAGCAAGAAATCATATCTGCATGTTCAGCCTTTCTCAATAGTCTCTAGTACACACATGATGCTGAAAACAAATTGCTCCTATACTTCATTTTTATAGCATTTAATATAAAAGTAACTAACAGTAACTTACAAGTATGTCCTTTTAAAATGTAAATTATTATCATTAGCTAATTATTGATTATTAATGTAAATTTTTTTTTTTAACTGACAGTGAGCAATGCTAGGCTTAACATCAGTTTTAAGATTTATGGCCATCATCGTTAATTAAACTGATAATATATTTTCATTATTACAGTGAATCCGAATAATCGCTGTTAAGTGTGCAACAAGTAATGGCGCTCAGTGCAGAAAAACATGCCGGAAATTTCCTAGCACTGATTAAACGAATGTATAGGATAAAGTGCTAAGAAAGCGGTGAATTGAATATTATTACTGCTAAAAACTACTAAACTGTATGTATATTATACTTAAACTGTCCAGGAAAAGCTGTGTTCATAAAATACAATTTTTTAATTAAATTTTTTTGTTTTTTAGGTGGCACAATGTATCCTCTCCATGGTTCGATCCCCAGTTGAGGTAGGATTGTTTTAGACCGCAAACGACTCCGGGGTTGACCCAGCCTCATGAATTTGGTACCAGAGCAACTCTGGGAAGGTTAAGGCGGCCAGCGTGATGCTGACATCACCACCCTTAGTGTGCCGGTGGTCAAGAAAATATGGGCCTAACAACATATTCCCAATATGCCTCAATGGGCGTGTAACTGGATCCCTTACAATGTATCCTCATTACTGTACAGAAGTATTTCAGTGTGGAAAATACTGTTTTATTAACGTTTTTTTCCTTTATATTAAGGACTCAAACTCATATCTTGTAAAGATGTGAGGGACTCCCACACGAGGGTTCATAAATCATGTAAAAGATATGTGAGAAACTCAAACCACATAAAGAAGACATTATGCACTGTGCTCTTTACTTATCCCTTAAAAAAAACAGTGAGGTCTATCACCTAAAGGGTGTATGATTCTCAGTTATGACCCGAGGTGGCTACCAACTTATTCCCCTATCATCAAGTCTTTACGCACATAGTTTTATAACACAGCATGATTTATTCACTAACCCCTGAGAGACACTATAAATCACTATCAAATCATAAGATAAATAACATGGAGCATTATCTCCAGAATGCTGTTGCAAATCACATGTCATGAGAACACTGTTCACAACTCACCTGCCCCTTGAAGGCATCAATGATAAACTGCAGATATTTTGGGTCAACACATTCGATGCACTTCTGGACTACATGGTTTCCATTCTGGTCTTTAACACACTTCAGAACATGACCATCAATCTCCATAACGATCTCCACCTGTAACATTGTAGGAAATCTGATAGAAAGCTGCAGTAATTAAAACATATAAAGGGAAGATATCAGCAACACAGAATACTAATGAAAGAATGTAAAACGTATTGTAATAATTTCCTTATTTTAAGACCAGTTTATTTTATGTGGACACAAGGGGAGATCATACATCCAATGTCATACAAACATCCAAGGCAACAAGGTACAGAACAACACAAAAGCACTTACAAGAATACTTAACTCTTAAATATCTGCAAGTCCTGAAAGACAGGAACGGAGAAGTAGAAATTATATCCTGGTGGCACAATTCAACTTATAATATATATCTAACCTGTGCCTTTTTAAAAGCAGGCTGTGTTAAAATAAAATTTTAACAATGTTCAATATTAATAAAGAGAAATTTTTCTTTGCAGCAGTATAATGCACAAATGAACCCTGGCACATACCTGCATATCTGCTGGTATGGACTCCAGAGCTTTCTGAATCACTCTGCAGCCATACATTTGCAATGCCAGGGGCAAAACATGGCCTCTGACTCTCTGTGCCAGTGTCTGCTTCTGCTCAGGCGACCCAAATTCAAAAAACTTCTGAATGACATAGTTGCCAAAAACATCTGTCATGAGTGAGTAAGCGGAAGACAAGATTTCACCAAAAATCAGATTTTTCTCCTGTGGAGTGGCTCGCTCGAGCTTTTGTTGGATAAATCTGAAAATAACAGGGAAATGTTTATACTTTTTTCCCCGTCACACCCACAAATGCCGAGTCAGAGACCAGAACTCTCTACCAAACACAGTCTTAAGCATCACTCTTCATATCTTCTTTTTATGTGCATAGTATGGCTATCATTTTTCTGACTTCAAAGTTGATGCTGCGTTTTCCTCTCGACAGAGATATTCCCCTCTGACAGCAATTCCTTACTTCACGTCATACATCATCTACCCCATTTATTTTTTAATTACATACATTGCATCCATAATTATCTGACGCAAACAGCATATCAGACTGACACTCAACCTGTCTGGACTATAGCAAAAAAAAAAAAAAAAAAATACAAACCAAACTGCACACACATCATTATATGACACTATCTATTGTTATATTCACTTTACATGATTCTGCTCTGCATAAGAAAACAGTTAAGGTGTAAGCTGTATCTGTGTTTTCTGCCTGCAGATTTATGATCTTTGGATACAGTGTTCTTTATACTTTCCTGTATGTTTCACAATCCTCGACTTTCAAAAGCAGATTATCCCTGCAGATGGAAATTTTTTGTGTGGTTTTTGGTCACTTTTTGGTTATGAAGCAATCCTCTGGCTCAAAGCTATGCAGGCTGGCATTTACATATTTCAAGCAACTGTGCATTCAGTGTGGTTCAATACCCATCCATCCCCACCTTCTGTTTCATGGTTAGCCGACAGCCCTCTCTTGCATACTACTTTCTGTCCAACCAATAACTTATCCTTGTGCATATTTTATACAAGACTTAAACATCGGGAGAAAAGGTAACAGCTTTAACATATTTCTTCACTTACCTAGAGCCATGCTGATCCTGGGAAAATTCCACTACATGGTTCACCAAGTCTTTAAGGGTCAAATTTGGGGTTCGATTGTTCCTGAAATCTTCCAGGAGTCGACTGCGTCCAGCCACCTCCTTTGATAAGCTGGTACTGTGTTGAGATAAGCCATGAATGGTATCAAATTATATAGATATTTATAAAAACTACAATAGTTAAGGGAGGTAATGCTTAGTTATATTTAACAACAGTATGCTGTGACATTTTCCCTGGCAAGTCAGTGTCACCAGGTACACTTGTTGCCTTGTGCTTTTTTAAGCATCTATTAAGAGCTGTTAGTAAGAATTTAATAACAAATCAGCTAACCCCCCCCCCCCCCCCATATTGCTTAAAAACTGAATCAACCTCCAGAGGACACAGCCTTATCAAAACAGCCTTTATATTAGTTCTGAAATTTACTTCACACACGTACATATACACACATTATAATAATACTATACAACTATAATGATACTATATATAATAAAACTATACCGGATGATGATCAGTGCTTACTTTCTGGTTGTCATAGTTCTATTCTGAAACAGAGTGTTTCCAAAAAAACCATTGGCTGGGGAGACTAAGCCTGGGTTTCTAAATTTGGCAGCTTCAGCTCCTGGTGCAACAGAGTAAGGCCTGCCACCTAGAGTCAAACCTGAGAAACAATTTATTAATGTTTAAGTTTAGAATCATCTTATCTCCGGATACTGAAATTGGTTGGTAATGTTCATTTCTTCAATGCATATTTTTTATCCTGACATGACATAGAAACAATGAGAACGTCCCTTTTTTAAAAAAAACCTATAATACAAGAAGCTATGGAACTACTTAAATTTATAAATCTAGAACTGCGGTAAATAGCATGTCACTTTTATAATTGAACACTATGGTAATAATACAGGATGCTGCAGGAAAAGTCTACCACAACAATAATCAAGGGACAATCAAAACAAATATACAGAAAATGCAAGAAACGCAGCTAACAAATTAGGTTTATTAGGATTAATAAAGGTAAGCAAAATATCTTCTTGGATCCTTAGCCGTTAGCTGTCAAAGCAGTCAGTGGTCAACAAGCCTGGTGGTGTGTTGTAGGGCAGCAACAAACTGCATCCCATATGCTCGGTCGGCAGCCATCCTTCATGCAGTGCTCGACCTCTGATTCATGCTTTGTAACTCGGCATCCACTGCTTTCTGTCAAGATGTTTTTGGTCGGCCTCTCTTTAGCATTCCTTCTGGGGTTCACAGCATAGCAGTTCTTGTGATGGCGCCAGGGTCTCTTCTAGGACGTGGCCAATCAAACTCAAGCAATAAAGTGTGCATGTCTTCTTGGTGGCTCCGAGTAAGTAGTTCTTGGTTTGTGGTGGTATTTGGCCAAACAATTTAGAAACTTTTCCTTATGCAGATTGTGTGGAAAGGACTTTTTTCACACATTTACTTTTCTGTTACTCTCCAGCATTCCACACCTTACAGAAGCACAGAAAGTATGCAACTCTCGTATAATCTGAATTTGGTGTTTACTGGGAAGACCTCCAGATGATTAGCAAAGGCTGTTTTGACTTTGTTCATTCTGTTGTTGTCTTTGCCTGTTCTGAAGTTTGATGTTACTACAGGTGTGTAACCCAGAATCCGAACAAACGAAAACTGAAATATTCCGAAAACTGAAAGTTTTTTTGGCCGATTTTTGGGCTAATTTAAGTGACTTTTGGTTTCCCAAAAACAAATATTTTTTTTGTAAACTGGTATGCAAGGAACCAAAAAGATGCAATCTTCAGTTTATTACGTTTCCACCTGTGACGCGCACGGTGCAATATAGGCTGACTGTTAAGTCCTTTTTATGCGTGGGAGTTAAGTGTATGAGACTTTTACATGCCAGTCTATTTTTGATAGACGCACATGTGAGCGCATCTAGAATAATTGTATAACTTAAACATTTATGCGTACTTTTCTGCATCTTTATTGAATGCAGATGACGCACCTTTTGGTCGTCGATTTGTTGCTATTCGAACCATACCCTAGAGGCTTAATAATATTTCGGTCGTCTGTGATAGACGCATTTTTTTGGGGTTCTTTCTCCGATACTATGAGAAGACCCAGACTTACGTATATAATGAAATACTCAAGAGTTGTGTTCCTGAGGGATTATTCCAGGAATTTAGTGCCTCTATAATTATTGCTAATTAACGGCATGTTTCAAGGTCTGTCGCCTCAAAGACCTACGTGTCACGGCAGAACTTCCATCGCATCTGTAATGATCAATGGCTAGTGTGTCCCTCTGACACTAGGAGCGATATTGTATACTGAAGTAATATATTATATTTGAATCGATGAAGTCTTCGGAACGGTCAAGACGTTTGACCATATTTATTATAATGACCGGTGTTCTCAATCAGAGGTCATATCAACGTACATATTAACTATGTTTGATGCTACTACATGATTGTTATATGAGATGCTCGTACCATGATGTTCATACATTGATGCAACTTCACCTACACATGATGTCATGCCATGATCGTTGTTCCCGTCTGCGAGTAATAAATATTGTCAATGTACTACATGGGTCCAGCCTGCTTAATCCAGTGTATGTTGCTAACCGTTGGTCAAGTTGATGACCCATCTTTCAGTATCGTTGATCTCATCATCATTGACATACCTGTTTACGACCCACATCAAAAATCTATTCGAGTTAAAAGAATCCTTAGCTGCTTGTCAGCAGTGCCAACTAACATTATCCTGCTACCTCATTAACCATCCATAGATCGGAGGTTGCAACACTGACGTAAGCGCTACGGCATGATACAAATTTTTAAAGTGTTGTTAGTTTTCTCTTGTCACTGTGTCCAGCCACGTGTTGATATTTTTACAGGTATGCGAGAAACTGGCCACGCGATAAGTTCAGTTTATCACGTTTCTGGCTCATGACGCGCATGCTCAGTACAATATATGCTGACGTAATCGCTATTGTGGGATATGAATGTTCAAACATAGCGTGGTCTGGTTGTATACCAGCATTGCTACCAGCCACATGTGTGGATAATTCTGAGCTTTTTTGTGATTTTCAGTTGGGAATACGAAAAGGAAGCATTTGTTGTTATCGATAGCATAGAAAGTAGAGTTATTGCAGAAGCTTGAGCGTGGTGTCTCGGTACGTCGTCTTACAGAAGAATATGGTGTAGGAACTACCACAGTATATGACAAAGAAACAGAAAGACAAGCTGCTGAAATTTTACAGGGACAGTGATGACCAAAAACTAATGTCAGATAGGAAAACTTTACACAGAGAAAAAAATGAAGATCTTGACCGTGTATTGAGGGAATGGATTCGACAACGGCGAAGTGAATGCATGCCGCTGACTGGTTTGTTGGTCATGAAATAAGCTAAAATATACCTTGAAGAACTGAACATTGAAGGTGACTGTGAATATTCGGTAGGGTGACTGCAGACATTTAAGAAGCACCATGGCATAAAATATCTAAATATCTGTGGGGACAAAGGTTCTGCTGACCACGAAGCAGCTGAAAACTATATTGACGAATTTGCAAACATATGTCATGAAAATCTTAGTCCAGAACAAGTATATAATGCCGAAACTTCTCTGTACTGGCGCTACCTTCCTAGGAAAACTTTAACAACGGCTGAAGAGAGAGCACAAATAGGCATTAAGGATGCAAAGGACAGGTTGACTTTTCTTGGTTGTGCCAATGCTGCAGGCACACACCAGTTAAAGTTGACAGTCATTTGGAAAAGTAATCATCCAAGATGTCTTAAGGGTGTAACCAATTTACCCGTCCATTACTATGTCAATAAGAAAGCATGGATGACGAGAGAAGTGTTTTCCGACTGGTTTAATAACCATTTTGGGTACTGGTCTAGAAAGCGGGCCCCAGACTTTTTCCGAGAAACGAAACACAATTTACGAAATGGTAAACGAAATATGTATCGTATGAGGGGGAGATAACCCAACCGTCTTGCCGTTGTTTTGCAAAGGGGGAGATAACTGTGCATACTTAGTGATACTCAGTGATTGTTGATTGTTAACTTTGATAGATATTCAGGCCCTGAAAAGGACCGTAGCTGGCAGCCGTAGCTGGCATAAAAATGCAATGTCTATTCTGGAGGCCAGTAAAATGAAATGTCCTCAAGGATAGCTTCAAATACATTTCTAGTTGTAGGTACTCTCGAATGGGCGGTTGATACAAAAGTCGGATCGGGAGTTGTTAAATAAAAAGTCGGATTCGCGTTTTCAAAAACCTGAACTTCCGGGGCCCGCTTTCTAGACCAGTACCCCATTGTGTACCAGCAGTACGAGCTCATTGCGCACAATCTGGACTAGATGAAAACTAAAATTGTTGTTCTTGGACAACTGCTCTGCACACCCTCCTGCGGAACTTCTTGTCAAAAATAATGTTTTTGGAATGTACTTACCTCCAAATGTAACATCGTTAATACAGCCTTGCTACCAAGGGATTTTATGATCTATGAAGAGCCATTACAAACATGCTTTTTTGAATTGTATGCTGCATGCCGTGAACACTGGTGTAGAAGTAAAAACATTTCTCAAGGAGTTCACTATTAAAGACGCAATCTATACATGGAGTAGTGTTGACAAGGTAACACTAAGAAAAGCTTGGCACAGACTCTGGCCGGCAACGATATTTGACGATGATGAATTTGTAGGATTTCATATCAGTAAAGAGAAGAACATGATATCATACCTCCTAACCTTCGTCAGAAGCGTTACATCGGAAAATTGTAACAAGTTAGAGGAGGCTGACATAGAGGAAGTGCTAAACATTGATAATGATGCACCTGTTGTGCACTCTTTGAGTGATGGGGAAATTGCCCAAATGGTTCTACAAGACAAGCATGATGACAGCAGTGATGATGATGACATTGTGGATGCCGGTGAAATCATCCCCCCATAGACGAAATGGTTAACATGTGTGATCGGCTAATTAAAGGTCTTGAACGAAGTGCATTCATAAGTGAGCAAGAAGTTATGGCAGTTTATGGGATTAAAGAGAGACTGCTTAGACAGAAACCATTGTTAATGAGAAAGATGACACTTGACAAAGTCTACAGAAAGGCCATCTGTCATAATGCCTAATCATCAGTTGAAAATCCTATTCCTGGTCCATCAACAGATGTCTGACTCCAAACTGATGATGATTAGAGCTTGAATGTAGGCTACATGTGCAGGTATTTAATGTTTATTTTTAAAGTTTAAAAAAAAATATGTTTCTGAAAAAAAAAACTGCGATTTTTGGGCGAAATCCAAAAACCGAGCGTCCCCAAGCATTTCAAATTCTGGGTTACGCACCTGTACAGCAAAATATACAACCAGAATATACTGCCATGTCCTTGGATGACACACAATAGCGATCTGTCAAGTTCTCTCTGTAACTAAGACAGTACACTATAGGTTTATATCCTTTTATCTGAACAGCCCAAAACCTAAATATTTTAAAAACCGAAACAATCTTTGGGCTACCTTTTGATCACTGTGTGATTTCTGACTATTTTGGGCAACTCTGGGCTATTTTTCAAACAAATTTTGGGGAGACTTGGACTATTTGAGCTTCTTTTCAAATGTGATTTGGGAGGCGTCTGGAAAAAAACAATTTGTTCCCAAAGCGAAGCTGTTCCCGAGGATTTCAGATAAAACGATACAGACCTGTAGTTATACATACTAGTCTCTACTTTAGCTAGACCAAATATAAAACGATACAGACCTGTAGTTATACATACTAGTCTCTACTTTAGCTAGACCAAATATAAAACGATACAGACCTGTAGTCATACAATCAAATCTCTACTTTAGCTAGACCAAATATAAAACGATACAGACCTGTAGTTATACAATCTAGTTTCTACTTTAGCTAGACCAAATATAAAACGATACAGACCTGTAGTTATACAATCTAGTCTCTACTTTAGCTAGACGAAATATAAAACGATAAAAGTTGTTCCATAGCAAATACTGCTGAAGGGGAGTGCAGTGTTAGTAACCTCACTTATACTAAGGTCTCAGCTAAATATGAGGTGGGGATGACTAGCATTCTTATTTACTGCCTTTGCCTTTCTAACTCAAGAGCAGAGTAAGATACCCACTTTTACAGATATGTGAACTGAAGTGTGGCGTTACCTGGTTTTGAGCCCAGTC
Source organism: Oreohelix idahoensis (assembly GCA_024509875.1). Taxonomy (NCBI): domain Eukaryota; kingdom Metazoa; phylum Mollusca; class Gastropoda; order Stylommatophora; family Oreohelicidae; genus Oreohelix; species Oreohelix idahoensis. The sequence goes on from JAMPIV010015425.1 coordinate 524,376, forward strand.
ACTTTTCCCTGAGAAGCAAAAGCTCTAACCACTCTACCATTTGGGCGCTCAAGACTAATTTACCAGGTTTTAAGTTCCCTTTGTGATGAGCACAACATAATGGTAATGCAATGATGTTGGCATAGAAAAACTGCATGATGATTACTCCATCAAACATAATTCCAAACTGAAAAATTCTGGACTAGGTACTAAACAGTTTCATCGTGGGACCCAATAATGGAAGAGAAAAAACATTAACTCAAGGAGTCGAGGAGGAGGGACTTACCTAGTGTGAGATTTGAGTCCGAGCCAGACAGGGATGGTGGTGGTGGTGATGTCATAGACTGGGGCCCAGCCATCATACTAGTGATGCTGCCGGCAGATGAATTAGCCATGCCAGGCAAGGGAGCATAAAACCCACTGAAAGCTGACATCTGCGCCTGACGCTTCACATCAAAAGACTCCCTCTGCTGTCCTGATATTAAAAAATTACAATATGAGGGGGGCTGAAGTAAATCTGAATACATATGAGGGGGACTGAAGTAAAACAAAGTGTCTAAAACAATAATATTTGCTTTGACCGTTGACTACATCTGTCTGCTTTTCTCGTACACCCCACCCATGATGATCCCAACCTATACTGCTTTACTTGTACCTATTACACAACCTTTGACCTAGACTGACTAGGGCTGCTCAGCTCATCACTATTTTGCAGCCAATGCCTAGTTTAAGATTTGTATTGTGTTCTGTAGCTATTGGGTGGTGCCGTATAGTGTGTTAATGATTGCTGGGGAACCCAGTAATAGTTTTCTTCTTTCTCTGGTGAGTCCTGAGAATGTGAGCAGTACATGTTAAACAGTTTAATATGTGTGGGTTATCATTACTGCCAAAATAAGTTTCCACATCTGTGACAGTCATACTATCCATAACTCTGCTAGCTTTTTTCATCCAAGCTATGTAAACTACGGACAACATGCCAAAACAGTTCAGATATAAGGGGAAGTAGAGCAATTCATCAAAATTAACCTTTAGCACGCGGCATTCTCTTCCAGAAAACTTCCCCTGCAGCTGCATTCTTTTTCACTATGCCCCGTTTTTATAGTGGGTGACTTGTAATGACTATAGTTTTTGTGTTTCTTGGTCAATTGCTATAATTTTTGGAATTTATATAAATAAATGAATGGTGAATCTGATGATATAAAATTTGTTTGTGTACATGTTAGATGTGATAGGAAGAGAGGAAAGGAAAGATGAAAAAAACGATAAAAAAATGTAAAAAATAAAAAATTTTAATTTTAAAATTAAAAAAAAAAAAAAATAACCAACAAACGAAGTGTCCATATCTAAATTATCTCTTGCATCTCAATGAAAGTCATTTGACCAATACAAATCAAATGACGATCTTTTCGTTACACCCATCATCAGTAGCAAAGCAACAAACGCCCATGTCAGCAGTCACATTTGGCCGTAACCCTAAATCTTTCCGATAAATCTAATCCTAACCCCTAAACTTTTACATACTAGCAATGACATTCCACTTTCGTTTCGATCTCTGTCATCAACCATATTCTGAGAACCGATATTAGCGCTTATAATGACAAAAATCTCATCCCCACCGCATGGCGTCAGAATCCAATAAAATTAGAGCGAAAATGGCCGCGTGTTCGATGCCGATTCATTTCAATTAAAAAATTCACAGAAAATAAACGCGGATGCACCCATTACTTAAAAAGATCAGAAACTGAAGCTAACTCTCTCTCAGATAAGTTTAAAACTTAACATCCGGGGGTGAGATCATGTGTACACACATTCTAATGCTAAAAAACGTAGCACGCTGCGGTCGACATATGTCGACCGCAGCGTGCTTACCCTCGGTCGACTTATGTCGACCGCAGCGTGCTAAAGGTTAAAGACCACTGCAATGAGCCTTAAAAATCCATCAAAATTAAGGGCAGACAGACTGATACAGAATTTTGAGCCCAGCTCATGTGTGTTCACATTTTCAGGCTGGCCTAGAATGATCAGAGTAACCAGTCTTGATTTTACTATTTACTCTTCTTTCTTGCTATACCAATCTCTTCTCAAAATACAGATTTGTTTACTGAATTTATAATGCTGATTCACATTTTTAATGCCCCATCTGCATCTCTTGCTAACTAACTGGTCAAACCATCACTCTTTTGCATCTTGCAGTGATGTGAACAGCTTGGAAGGTTCTACAATACAGACACTTGATCCTATAATTTCCCTCTAATTTTTAATGGCCTGTGTGCGCAAAAACATTTCAAGCTGTGCAATTCTTCCCCGCCCCCCCCCCCCCCCCGGTGATAAACACTTGTGCCCACTAAATTATGTGTGTGTAAAACCCTGTTTGTTTTATCATACATTTTTTAATTTCATTGTTAGTGCGCAGCTTTATTTCCTATGTGCGCTGATTTCATAACCTGTGAATAGTGCTTGATCCACCAAAGATAAGCCCAGCAGGATACATATTCAAATATTGATTGAAGAAACCAACCAATCACCTAGTTTCAAATTCATTTTAGTCTAATCCAGCAAAACCAACCAATTATTCTTTCATTTACCTATGGTTCCAGGTGCACTTGAAACTAATCCACCAAAAGCACTGTTAGCAAAGCCATTTTGTTGTGCAGCTGTCATTGCAAGGTTGGTGGAAACTGGAGTAAAGAGACTACTAGTGACTTGTGTGTATCCCAAACTGCCTGGAGAATAGCCTGCATAGACACACAAAATACATCTTCAGTTAGTATATTGCATGGTTCACCTGTGTTACCGGGGCCTGAAAGAGGAGCAAAGAATAGTAACACTGTACCTTACCAGGCATGTCATAAATAGCGACTAAGGAGGGTTGGGCATGGAGCTGGTTACCTCATCCCGTAAAAAAAACTTTTTACCACAAAAACTTCAACAAATAATATGCGAAAGTCAAATACAGATATTACACGGATAAAATATACTGCCACATATAAACAATAACAAATTACCATGAATCTTCTACACTCTAAGACTAAACGTTCTTTGTCGTCAAAGCAATCATACCGTATCACTCCCCGATATCCCTCATCAGCTATCTGTTTGTTCTTTCAGAATTGCTTCTTGTTAGTCTTCTTGAACCTTCATTTTTTTTACACAGATTCAGTCTCTCTATTAAGCAACTGATTGTATGCCAAGCCTTACTAATTCTTCACCCTTGGTTCACTTATAACCGCATCTCTCAGAAAATGGGCTATCTATCAAAGGTTTCTCATCATCATAGCTTCCTATATGGGGCTGGTGATGGCCATACTATCAGTCTTGCCTGTCTCGTGCAGCTGGCGTTCATGGAAAATATGTTCTACTTGTAGCTTCTGTTCCCTAAATGGACACATCTATTTGTCCAACTGTTGGTTCACTAAATAGATGGTATTAACTCTTTACTGGGCAGTACTCTGTCTAAATATTCCAAGTCCTAGTCAACTCAGAATGTTAAATTTAGAATGATTACTGGTGGCATCATCAATTCTTTTCATTCCCAAAGGAAGAGAGGGCTGTAAGTTTTGTTTTGGCCTAAAGTTTTATTTAAAGTCTAACCAAAATATTTACACCAATTCCAAAGATTTCAATTTCAACCAAAACATTTAAACTGGCTTACCCAGACTGTTTTGTCCAGCTGCAACTGGCGTGTTACTTGCTACTGGTGCTGTCTGTCCTTGCGTAGTAAGCAGGCGCAATGGATTGCTGCCAGCCAGTTGGTTTGAACCTACTAGGAAATAAAAAGTAGTCTACACTCAGCTCTGCTGAGGAATGCTTATAAAGTGCAAGAAACTGATCTGCATAATATTCCAGAATGGCTATCAATGAATTGTATAAGTCATTTACAGAAAAGGGTTTAGCATGCATTACACTGTCTTGTGCTCTGAGACTTCCATGTATTCAAGGCCATTTTGGTTATCAGGTATCACATGCAATTTTGTTTTCTAGTAGGGGTCTGACACCCTCTGTACACATCATCCCTCTACAGCTCCTCAAGGTCCTCCTGTCTTGTGCCATCTGGTCAGCTTTTTCATTTCTTCTTTATCCTTTTCACTTCTGCATCCAGTTTTCTTCAAAAGATAACCTCTGAAGGTTTGAAATGAAGCACAGTGGGGCGTATGTTCAATGTCATGTAAGTAAGTCGCCACTTCATTAGTGTTAGGATTTCTAAACCTAACCCTTATTGCTGCATCTCTGAATTATTTTTTTTAAGACCATATCAAATGCATCGCACTGTTCTTCATTTCAACCATATAGAAAAATATAGTTACTGTCAATCGAATAGGAGCAATATAAAAGAAGTGGATGAGATGTTAGAACTAATTACATAACCAAATTGATCTGTTGTAACATTTGGAGTGACACATGGTTGAAAAAAATTGCTAACAACCAAAACAAAGAATGTACAATTATATTTACCGTGCTGCTGAGTTCCAGCATTCATCAGTAGAGGAGCCGGAGAAACCAGTCGAACTTGTGGTCCTATCAACCTAGGGTTGACAATCTGTCCATTTTGATCAATGTAGGCAGGAGCCATCACTTGGTAACCTGGATCTAGAATAAAAAGGTGGGAAGTCAGCACTGCTAAACAGCTGCTTAAAACTATTCAATGTGAATAATTAAAGGACATAAGCAAATACCTTCAATTAGATTCAAAATACCGTAGACCTCATTATAAGCAAATGCTGTCAATTAGATTCAAAATACCATAGACCTCATAACCAAATACCATGAATTAGATTCAAAATACCATAAACCTCATTGTAAGCAAATACCATCAATTAGATTCAAAATATTGTAGACCTCATTATAAGCAAATACCATCAATTATAATCAAAATACAATAGACCTCATTATAACCAAATACCATCAATTAAATTCAAAATACCTCGGACCTCATTATAACCAAATACCATCAATTAGATTCAAAATACCATAGACCTCATTATAAGTCAATGCCATCAATTAGATTCAAAATACTATGGGCCACATTAGTTAACACATTAACTACCGCAAGCCGCTGTCAGCACAAAATAAACACATTTGGACCGCAAGCCGCTCAGAACGCCAATTTAATTTTAGTAATAACACGAATGAAAATGTACTGAAATACTTTCTGATCTGGTTCGAGATTTTAAGTTGCCACCGGAAAACAAATTTCCAAAGCATGGTTGTTGTAGAACACTGGAAAATTGATATTATGTTCATATTTTTCAGCGTTTTGGGTTAGTTACCAAATCGTGCAAAACTGTTTACCGTGGCAACTAGTGATAGGACTACAAAAAATGCGTGTACATCTCGTCTAACGGCTGAATAGGATAGAAATGTGTTTTAACAATTGACTGATAGATCTAGCGACGAGGACAAGAGTGAAAACGGTGTGCACATTGATTGAAATTGTGATTTTGATAGAGATGGGGCGCAAGCAGTTATAATTGTGAAAATATTGCAAGTCCTCTGCCATCGGAGGGCCGTTAAATAGCAACAACCTCTATTAGAGTTACAAACGGTGCTTATCGTAATAGTACAATTCGTTTATCTTTAAAATGACGTGTAATTCATAAAAATCTGTAAACAATTACGAAAACTACAGCTAACTTTGTGCAAACACCTACAGGATGAAAATGGGAAAAAAAAATTAATTCGGCCACAGTGTGTTTTTCAATTCGGTAGTTAATGTGTTAATATCTTGAAATGAAGACAGAAATAGATTAAATCATAGTAATATATAGTTACTGTTTTTTTTAAATTCAGAACCTGGACTAGTCTTAGGACACAGTGCATAGTTCCTGTAGGTCTCTGAGGAGACAAAGAATAGGACTTCTGTTCCGTCAGGCATGTCGTAGGCAGGGTTGTGGAGTCGGCCAAAACATTTTCCGTCTCCGACTTCAGAAATTTTAGAAGACTCCTGGCTTCGGCTAGAGTTTTTCGCTAGTCATATTGCCTAACATTTGGAGCTGACATTTTTTACCAACTCCACAGCCTTGGTCATAAGAGGGGACTAATATGACGTAGTGTATAGTTGTGAGGGGCTGGGCTGGCAACCTAAACAAGTAAAACAACTTGCTAAAGAAACAAACACTGCAAGATAATATGAATGTTTTAGTGTAGGCTTCTTGCAAGGGAGACTACTTCAGTGGTGGCTCTATAAGGAGCAACAAGGAACATGATGATGATGACAATGCATACAAAGTTCAAATAAAGTTCATTTCTGGTTTTTTCCACCTAATTTCTGCAGGACCAACTTATGACTATTCTCCTCATGATTACCTTTGGTGGCTTATGCACATTTCACAAGGCTGTAATGTGACAATGGTCCCAGTGTTATAGAATATAGGCCAGTTGCTCTGGGTAATGGCCAACATTATATGGTCCATAAAATAGTCACTTGTGACACTTATTCACAACAACCGATCAACCAAGGGGATTGCTTTTAACACATAAGCCTCTCACAGCAACTTACAACCAAAACTTCAACCAAGCTCCCTCTGAGGTATGGGAGTTTAAGTGTTATCAAGCCTATTTGTCAAAATCCTTTCCTGACAGCATACTACAACCATTTTTCCCAAAGGAACAAATATTCTCAGTCTACTTATATTTAAGGCATTAATTAATTAAAATTTACATCCCTATCGTTCAAAACTTAAAGAATGTCACAAGAATTTGGAATTGTGATGAAACAACGTACTTGTCTGCATGGCCTGACTAGTCATCTGATTGGCTGTAGAGCCAAGAAGATCGCTCTGCTGTGCTGGTGACCCTGCCTGACCCCGAAGGAAATGCTGCTGCTGCTGTTGCTGTAGCGTCTGTGCAGTCTGCTGTCCTTGCATGAGGTTGGGGATATTGGCTGTTGGAAACATCATTGGGATCTGATAGTACTGATGCATCAATGACGCACCTGTTGGACAAACGTTTATGATTTCAATGTGAGCAGAATGTTTGGAATACACTGAGTGTTATCCTGCAAGCCATTTCTGAAGTATAGTGAGATACATTATACCGTCTGGGTTAAGAATAAAGCAAATACAAAACCCAATTTAAACTATTCAAAAACACGCTCAAATACATCATTCCAACGTTATTTGAAAATCTTTATTCTATTTAAACCTATCTAGAAGCTTAATGATATTACATGCTGCCCAAGGTCAATTTACTGGTTTTAATTTAAGATAACACTAGTAAACATTTTCACAAAAATACAGAGCTTATTTAAACATAAAATATTCATAGACGCTGCAAATGTAGTGTATTAACCTTGTATTTTCCAGATTGGTAAGGAAGTATTAAAAAAAATGTTCTCGTATTGTAACATGTTTCATGTATTCTGAAACATTATGCAGGTGTATTACTATATAATTTACAAAATTATATAATAATAATGCAATATCTCCTGAGAGGGCAGTAGTGTGTCATGTAATAATTATATATTGTAAGTAAATAAATAAGGGGGCTGCTGTAAAGCTGGTAAGGAAAGTAATATATAAATTATTTACAGTGTCCAATGCCTTTTTCTATTAATCTGTCTATATTTATCTGTGTCGCCTGTTTGTGACTGTGGCTGACAAAGGGTGAATCCCAAAACATCCCGTGTTTTCTGTATATTTAAATTTGTAAAACTGATTCCATACCATTTTATTTGTTACTTTATATACTGTAACAATTATACAATGAAGAACAATATCATAATCATTTTTCTTTTTTGTTCCCTATGAAGCATGTAGCCACCACTGCAGCTGCCCCCCTTGCAGGAAGCCTGCACAAAGAATTCATGTGCTCTAGCAGTAGTGTTTTCTATAGCAATTTGTTTTACATGATGAGGATACCTTCCTCCTTGCACAACCTTATATTAGTTGCCTTGTACGACATGCATGAGGGTGCCTATTCTTTCTTGAAGGACAATATAGTAACACTATAATATCTGAAAATGTACCTGAAAGATAATTTTAGCCATTCATATATTGTTTCATGTGAACCGTTAATTTGTAGAATTGATTCAATATCGTTTTATTGGTTTATATACTTATATATATTGTAAAATACAATGTAGCCGAAATTTTAGATATGTAGTACACACATTCTAAAATATAATGTAGCAGTAAAAACCTGGGTTTTTTTTTTTTTAAAGCATGCCAGAACAGGGACAAAGAAAACTGCTAAGTTATGGCCTCACACAGAAAATACAACCTGTGCATTGGCGTGGCCAGAAAGTGCAAAATAGCTTACATATCCGGCTTAATATATTATCTTAATATACTACTTGAATATTTCACATATTTTAAATATAAGCTTTCATGTTTTTAGTGGAGAAACAAGATACGATAAGCTCAGCTGTTTCAAGAACAGCAATAATTCAGCGATAGATTAGGTTTACCATTTGTGACACCACCATAAAATCAAAGAAATGTCACAGCAGAGAAAACCTGACAGAATGCACGGATGGGAATATAAAAGTTCTGAGCCTCTGACACACTTCTTCCTTTACAGTAAATAAATAAATATTACGCACATAAAGGTATGATTCAGGCATTCATATGAAAATAAGTTGAACACTAAACAGTTCGGATGATCCTAGGTTCGATTCTCCGGCGAGCCTATCACTTCTGTTGTCTAGTTTTCTACTTATTTCTCACGAGTGCCTGAAACATACCTTTACGTGTGTAATATTTATTTATTTACTGTTTACAGGCCTCAGGTTCCCCCTCTTTATTCTTTCTCTACGTGGTGATTGAAAAGTCACTATTTTTAGGCAAAATTATTTTTTTGGGAATATTATTCAGTGTTATGCAGCACTATTTTAATACAATATTGGGCATGTAATGAGAGCCGCACCACGGGCTCATGCGAGTCACATTTGGCCACCCTGGGTTTCTGTGGCAGAAAATTCTGACCATCTTAAATGATTAAGGCAAGCCCCTACAGGATGCTTTGATTATATTCCATAAACTTCTGTCTTTCAATTTCTCTATGATGAATAATGCTCCAAGAATATGAATGTTATAAATAAAATAGAAACAAAATATCTCAAGGTATTTTTCTAAATTATAAATATGTCGAAAGTTGAAATGAAGCACAGTGGGGCGTATTTTCAATGTCATGCAAGTAAGTCACCACTTCATTAGTGTTAGGATTTCTAAACCTAACCCTTATTGCTGCATCTCTGAATTATTTTTTTTAAGACCATATCAAATGCATCGCACTGTTCTTCATTTCAACCATATAGAAAAATATAGTTACTGTCAATCTTGTTTGACACCTGCAGACTCTTCACAAAGTGCCCAAAGTCAAAAGTTGGTGACAACTCAACTTGGGAATGGAGTTGCAGGACTTCTGATCTGACAATGCTAGAGTCATAACGTGACATTTGGTCACACGTAAATCTGCAATGTTTGTTTGGGTCAGTGCTGCTGGAGTGTTTATCACAAGCTGGGACAACAGAATCTTGATACATCATGTGACCAATAACAGGCAATGTGCTTAAGCTCATACTATCTGGGAGTAAGGGAATACTGTTTAAAGCAGTACTGTGCAGGTCAGAAGCAGGTGGTGAGAGATCCACAGTTTGCTTGTTACCACAGCTTACATCTCGGAAATGATCCAGATTTGTTTCATTTGTTACACTGAGGAAATTCTGGTCACTCTCTGGAAGAGATTCTTTCTGTGTAGAAGATGGTGGGAATGAATTAAGTCCTGACTTGACAACATTGGACAGGAACTCCCACAACCTTTGCTGCTCTTCCTCAGGTTCCTTCTTTAGCTTATCCAAAAAGCTCCCAATGTGGTAAAATGGGTCCTTAGCAGATGAGAACAGAGTTGACACTGGTGCTTCCCGTCTTATGTCACCTGCAGAACAATTAACTGTGTCATCTCTCCCAGCAATATCACCAGATGGAGTCTTTATACGAAAAGAATCATCAGCTGCATTATCTGTTCTCATGGCTTCAACAAGAGGTATTGGGAAAACACCATCCCCTGTCTCTTTCACACAGACAGCTCTCCTACAATCTTCAATAACTGAAAGTCCAACTTTCTGACTCCCGCCAATATTTTCAGTGTTAGATGTCATCTGATTATCTTCACTACCGATTTCTTTATTAAAGCACGTTTCTTCAACATTCTCAGTCTCCTGAATATCTAGATCTTTTTCATTTTCACTGCCACTTTTTATGTCTCTGGGAACCATTTCCCAATTGGCATCCTCTGTGCCAGAAACAGACACCACTCTGTCGACTTCTATGGTAACAGAAGTTTCCTGTATGGAACTGCTGTTGACTTCACCAACATTTAAAGACAATGCATCACACTCAGGTAAAACCACAGAGGCTAAATCTTTGCAAATAATATTTCCATTATTACAGGGCTGCTCTGCCTCATTAAGTTTGTCATTTTGACAATCTTTTGTAGCTAGCAAACACGAAGCATCTGTTTGCATTATATTTGAATCAAGAGACGCACAAGCTGGAAAACTGATCGAATCTTCAACAAAGCCATTGTTAACAACATTTAATGACTTATCTGTTGCTTCTTTTATTTCTGCTGGTTGAAAATTTTGCGGACAATGCTGTAGACATTCTTTGCTCTGCATACTGACAAACTCAGCATGGTGGTCAACGGTTCCATTATCAGTCCACAGCAGGAAACCGCTGTTTGAATTAGTTACAGGAACTATATCTTTACATACAGAATCTTCCATTTTGCAGGATTTGACATTTTCAACATTACAAAAATTTTCAAAAATTACATCACCTACTAAATCCCCTACACCACTGTCAATGGAAAACATATTTACTTTTGGAATATCTTGGTCTGCCACACTCAAAACCAACTTCAAACAGTCCGCCATCTCCTTATGATTTATGCAAGCATCTTCAGCCCCTCCAAATATTGTAAGAGGTTTTCCAGCCTCATCAATAATTATACCCTCCAGCATATTTTCAACACATTCAGCATCACCATAAGCTTCAAGGAAATTGGTTATCAGTGTCATACTGCTGTTGTTTGCTGAATCACATGTAGTATTATGTTCATCATCACATTCATCTGATCTTTTATTTTCGTTTCCAGTCGTATCCAAATTGCTATGTGTTGATCCAAGCAAACAGTCGCTAGAACATATTACTCTTTCCTCAAATTCAGAAGCCATGCTATTTTCATTGCCAAGGTCATCCAAAATGCTACTTTTCATCTCAGAGCCATTTTCACTTGGTAACTCATATTCCGTCTTCCTTGTTTCTAAACTTTTCAACTGCAGTTCAAATTCTCCATTTTTGTCAGAAGGCAGGATACTATTACTTGCACCAGAAACAACTTTGTCTCCACTGCTGTCGTGGTATTTGGAATTAAATGATTCCACGCTATCACTACTGTTTACTCCAGCACTGCTTTCTTGTAAAGTATGTGCCCTTTCTGCACACATTTTTTTTCCTTTAGAAGAAACTGAAACTTGAATTACTCTAGTTCAAATCCTTCTCCAACAGACTTGAAAGACACAGAAAATAAATACCAAGCAAGAAACTAAGTTGTATCCACAACACAAGACCAAAACGAAGTGACCTGAAAAATCATGCTTTTCTTGCTTAGCTGGTTCTGCTTCACTGGTCATTTGATTCTTAACTTAACCCCCAAACCCAACCCCTTCGAACTATCTTCAACAAATAATACTGAACCTTCCCATTCCCTTCTACAAGAAAAAAAAATTCCTAAATACTCTGTATGTCAACAGATACTGGACTAAAACCCTCACTTCATGATGCACATGAAAACATGAGTGAACACTGTTCAGCAACACTTTGTAATGTATGGATAACTGACTGTTTTAAGGGAGAGGCCAGTACCTGTGACATCACACTAAAGCAGTCAATATAGGGTGACTGTCCTACAAGTGACCTAAACATAAATACTTTTCACAACAACAAAATTTCAACCTAGTCCTTGAAAAAAAAAAAAAAAAACAGACATGGCAAAACTGTTGGAAAGTAGACTGTTTTATTCATTCATACCCTTTAAGCTCCCTGTGGAGCACAGACCCTCAATAATTGTAAGAAAACATTCATGATATTTGCCATTTGCTCAAGTGCGTTCCATATTTTTCTCAGTCATTTTGATGGCTATCTACAGTTCTTTTCTCCATGTGCTGGTTTTGATATCCCTTTATTTCTTTTACCTTGGGGATTACTGAGCAAGGACTGCTTTCTAATGCTATCAACTAATTTTCCCCAATGTCTGCCCTATCCTTCTTCACCTCTTGTTCCATGGGTATTTGTTTATCTGGTTCTCTCTACCACTTCCACTCTGGTAATCTTGTCAAACCATTTTAAACCTCATTAATTCTGCATTTTTACTTTTTTTTTGGTTAATGTTTCAGAGCAATATTAAAGGACTGCCTTCATATCTGAGTTGAAAATTCTTATGTTTGTGTTGTACTTGATTTCATCCATATACATCATGATGCAATATCTTCAGCTCCCTTTGTCTTTAGTATATTTCTTTGTCACATCTGTTCCTCTAAATCTGTTTATGTAGCTGCCAAGATATGTCTACATGTACACCTTTTGTGCAACCTGGCTATCAATTCACTACATTTATTCTCACTATCTCTGTCAGATACCCAACTGTTGTGTGTCCCCTCATCCAGCAATCATATTTTATACAGCTTCTGGCTGTATGAATTATGCGATAGATGGGGAAGGTCACTAGCAATAACTTATAAATGTCACACAATTTTGTAACAGCCCACAGAATTCTATTTTTCATAGTTGGTATTACTGATTTCATAACTGAAACTAAAAACCAGTAAGACAATGATAACAATAGGAATCCCTACTGCCCTCCAGTTCTTATCTCCAAGGCTTTTGTAAGCTGTCCTCAATGTAGTTGCCTCATCAGTCTGCAATGTGAATCTCAGTCTAAATACCGGGGTTTCTTAACAGACCTTGGGGGATCTGTGAATGGATTCTAGGGGGTCAGTGTAAATAACCTAAAATTAACACATTTTTTATTATGCTTTTATGTATATTTTTTTTCCTCCATAACTTTCACTGGACAATCAAAGGGGTCCAGGGCACACACACACACACAAAAATATGTTAAGAAACTCTGGCCTAAACTGTTGAATGCCTTTTCACAGTTTACAAATCTAATGTAAAGTTATGAATTCTTCCAGGCTCTGTTCTTCTTCTCCTTCTTCTGCGTTCGTCCTAAATAGGACGTTTTTTACGCTGTGTCGCCGTTTACAGTGAAGCTGCGATATTTGCGCCTTTTGGCCCGACATCCGTTTTCAGCATGGTATTTTTGGGACCGGGTTTGCCTTCCCTCTTTGATCCCTACTCTCTTGGCCAGACTGCAGTGATGCAGCCTGTTTCCAGGACCACCACTTGGAGGCGGAGTAGGGTCTTGGTCAGCTCTAAAGGTATAATCAATCAGAATTACATGTTTCGAAACAAAGTAACACCAGGCTGCAGGTAGGAACACATGGGAGGAGAAAAATGAGATCAACGTGGAATAAAAATAGGAGACAAATGGAAGAGATATGGCAAAGGGACCTCTAACAGGTCTCGTACTTTCCCATCTAGCAAGAACTTTTCTATTTCAGATATGATTAGTTTTACATGTACAATTATTTTCTTAAGATGGTATTGGGCATGACAGTACTACATACACAATAGAGCAAGGGTTGGAAACAGGTTTCAATCTTGATTTGCTGGTAGAACCCAAAGCATAATTTGGTAGACCTTTAGGTGACGGAGGGGGAAAATGAATTTTTAACCTAAGTAAATTTTGGACTTGCCCTCCCCCACCGACACTTATTAGTGCGGTGTACCCCAGTTTAAAAGTACTTTCTCCTCTTTACCAGTGAAAAACCGGCAAGTTGGCTTACTAAAATTCACTTCATTCGTGAACTGTATAAGAGAGAAAGCGATCTTTTCTTATGAAGTTAACTTTTGGTAAAATATTTAGTTTTAATTTTCATTGCTCTGATGATGAGATTGCAGGAAGCAGATCGTGTGGTAGAGATGAAAGTTACATTAGACTGGACTTATTCCAAATTCTAGATACTCTGAAAACCCAAAACAGACATGATTTTATCAAAGTAGATCTTTGTGTTGTTGTTGTTGTTTTCGTCTACTATGTTGCTGTAATACCCTGTTCAACCTGAAAGTTTGGTTATAATTGGGGTATATAGGGTGTTATCGTCTTCACTGGTATCTCGTTCGTAGTCCTGGAGGTGATCGGTCCTGAAAAGGACCACTAGCTGGCTGTCTGGGTTCCTCTTTGTCCGTTCGTGGTGCCGTGTCGCGCTCATGGTGTTTTTTATGTCCTGCCTCAACTATCTGGCTCGTTTTGTTTTGTGTATTCCTACGCTCATAGTTTCTGTTGCTTTTGTCTTCTTGCTCTCCTGTATCTGTGACAGCGCTTTTTCAATTATCGTAGGTAGTAGCTGTTCTAGCGTTTCTTGGATGATTTCTTTTACTGCTTGGTTGTTCGTTTTAGTTTCTCGAGTGCTGTTTGATATTATTTTCTCAATGGCTATTCTTTCTGCTTCTATTCTTTTGAGTATTTTTGTGTTTTCTTCTGTCAGCTCTTTCAGTTTCTTGACATCTGTTTCTACTTGTTGCTGGATTAGATCTTTCGGGAGCTCTGTGTGTTTTTAAAGTATATCCCTAAAGGTCATGGGTTGCCTACCCCACTATAGAATGTTTGCAGTTTGTTCCATGAAAATACAGTTAGCAACATTTTTTTGTTTTCAATCTACACAAGAAGTCCGGTTCTCTGGATGTATGTTGCTGTTGCTGTGGTTGAAAGTTCGTCAAGACTCCCAAACAGCTTTGTGTGGATGTGAGTCTCTGTGGGACAATTTTCAGTCCGCAATTGACTAAGCATGTGGCAGTCTTGCAGGACATGTTCGGCTGTCTGTGCTGACTGTCCACACGTACATAGGGGTGATGGGACCAATCTCTGTCTGTATAAGTGACTGTTCAGTCTGTTATGTCCTGTTCTAATATGGATCAGGATCACCTGTTTTGCTCAATCAAGATAGTGATAGTTGTCTCTTTGTTTGTCGACTTTCCTAATGGCCTTGATAAGGGTCTACTTTTCCTGGAAGATTATTGTTTGTTCTTTTTGTTCCCGTGTTGCTCCCTCTTTTGCTAACGTATCTGCTCTCTCATTTCCTGGTATGCCACAGTGTAATGGTATCCACTGTAGCACTACCTTCCTTTTGATATTTACTTCACATAGGGCTTTATTTTACTCTGGCAGTTTATCACTGTTGAGTGCTTGCAGAACTGACATTGCATCGGTAAGGAATACAACCTGCTGACATTGGCTTATTGTGTTATTTATTATTCCTGCAGCAGTGCTTAAGGCCTGTACTTCAGCAGAGTAGTTTGAACAGAATATTCCAGTAGGTGAACAGGTGGATTCGTTTTCTTTGTCTGGATAGACCACATAAACTCCTGCGCCTCCATTCTTCACTGCTCTGGTTGCAGACCCATCAGTATATACTTGGATCCATGCTTCTCTGGGGTATAGTTCTTCAATCATGTCACATGCTACTGTTTTCCTTTAGAGAGTATTTAGCTCTCCCATGGGGCAGGTGGTAGTTATGGAAGTCTTAATAATGAAATTTGATGTTGTTCCCATGAGGTTGGGAGGAGTGTTGGAATTATTTCCTTAGTGATGTCTGGTAGTTCATCCTTGTATGTTCTAATTAGTTTTTTGGACCGATGCACAAAACTGCTTCTCTTCAACCTCCCACAGGCTAAATCTCTAAATCTAGTTTTCATTGGATGTGCTGGCATGTTCAACACACTACAAAAACTACATGAAGAAATGAACGAAGCACAGCACACTGCAGAGGTACAACCATCCCAACAGAACCATATCATGCTACAAAAGGCAAAAGCAAAATTCATCAAAGGAAAACTAGAAGCCCAGAGGAGAAGCTGGAAGGAAAAAACCTATAAACTAAACTTTGAAAAGGAAGGGAGAAAGTTGTGGAAACTCACCAAGCAATCAAATGACAATAACAATTCTCAACGACAAACAATTACACTAGACGATGCAGGTAAACTATATACCGGCAAACAAGCAGCAGGCATATTTGCGGAATCCTACAGAAATGAAAGTAACATCTCCGTCAATTCATGCAGACAACGAGATGTTCATCAAGAAATAATCCACACTAATCAATGCAAACAGTCCGGACGTCATGTCCAAACCATTTACTATGGAAGAGTTAAAAACAGCCTTGTGGAAAATTAAAGACAGGAAATCACCAGGTCCGGATGGTATAACCAACGGAATGCTCAAGCCCCTCGGATACACAGCAATGAGCAAACTGTTGCGGATATACAACTACAGTTGGATGACAGGCAGTGTGCCACAGACATGGAGAGAGGTGCTCATGTGCCCCATCATAAAGAAAGGAAAAGACAACAGGAAGGCCACCAGCTACAGACCAATAAGCCTAAGTAGCTGTGTCTGTAAGACAATAGAGAGGATGGTCAACAGAAAACTGAAATGGTACTTGGAATCCAAGAAAATTTTAGTGCCAGAACAAGCAGGGTTTAGAGAGTGCAGCAGCACAGAAAACCAAATCACATACCTGTCCCAGATCGTTGAAGATGCCAAGAAAAGAGAAAAGTCTTTACCCTATGGATAGATCTCCAAAAATCTTTTGACAAAGTATGGAAAGACGGGTTAATAGTAAAACTGCAAAGAAACGGAATCAAAGGTAACATGAGAACATGGATCCAGTCTTTCCTACACAATCGGAAAGCAAGAGTCACCATGGAAGGCCACAACAGCAAGAAAATCCTCCTAAAACATGGAGTTCCTCAAGGCTTAGTATTGTCTCCCACCCTGTTCCTTGTGTTCATCCACAATCTGCCACAAGGTGTGAGAGCTGCACTGTACGCTGACGACTTGATGGTGTGGTGTGTAGAAGAACATCTAACTATCGCTAATAAGCGAATACAAAGGGCAGCAGACAACATAGTAAGAGTGAAGCTGGAGTGTCCTCTCCAGGGTACAAGCTTGGTACATTTATATAGGTAGATCCAAGGGAAAGGTAGCAACCGATACAATTATGGTAACTACAATGTTGCAGGAGTTGCCAGAATAGTGCTGAATCAACATGATACTGCCTTAGGAACTTGGAATTTATCCCCAGCCTTTCCGGTAAACAGATATTCCTACAAGACAGCGGAGGTTTGAAAAAAAAAAGTTTATCTTCTCCTAGATAGGCTACCAACCAAGGATGATGACCCGTATCTGCCTGAAGCAGCTGGCTTTAAGGTACCAGTGGCTCGCCTTTTCTACTTTCAGTGGAAACAGTTCTGCTGGGCTCAAATTGAACCACAAGTGAAGGCCAATGGCCAGACTTGGCTGTCATAGCCTATTTGAGGCGCATGCCGTAGAAGCATTGATCTGCAGTGGGAGCTTATCCCCACTACACCTCCTGGCTTTGGAAACCTTTGGAACCAAATGATAATTCAGACATTCAATAAAGGATTCAGATATGATGTACTACAGCTAAACTAGTACTGATAAAGCTACAAGACAATATGGCCTACAAAACAGACATCCACACAATTTTGTACTTCATTTGACATTTCCACTCTGAACCTGCATATTTTTAGGTACAAATAAGAACCTCAAATTTTTTTAAAAATAAACTAGCTATGAATATGTCAAGAAAGTGTATACATTTATTATTTTTTGAGATAATGACAAATTATATAAGCATGAGACTCGGCACATGACACCGCAGTCGAGTTATTTTATAATCAACAAGATTTCACTTAAGATTAGATATCCAGTAACAAGCCAAAGCACATGGAACTGTTTCATAACTGGGGGAACATTTCTAAGTCAGAAAGAAAGGGACAATTGGGTGCTGACCTGAGAATGGAACGCCCGCTGCTGCATATGGATCCTGTGCTAGTACATATGGTCCTTGCGTGATAGAGTTTGGGCCTGCAACCTCTGAAGGAAGATCAATATAAGAAGAGCCAAGCACACACTTAGAAGCCATGCACTACAAAAAACAATAAACAGTAACAAACTGAACCATAAAAATAAAATCCACGTTTTTAACACATTTTTGTAACTTCTGTAACCTTTCCCCCCACTCAGGTGTTCGTCCTTCACCCACACAAGTTTCTACAATATAACTATTGCATAATGTTTTACATTCCAAATATTTAACAACCACGCTCAAGAACGGACAGTTGTAATGCCTGCTGAATTGGATTTACTGTGATTTTATTTTTCAACAAGCCCCATTCTTCTTCTCCATGTAATTATTTGAGTTTATTCTTCTTCTCTAGGTAATTATTTGCGTATTTATGAGGAGTCACTGTTGGTTTTAATTTCAATTTTTCCCCAGTCCTCTTCTCTCTGTAAGTAATTGCTTTCACGTAGTCTTATTTTCTTTGTAAAATAATTGTGGTCATTTTATTGTATTAGGTGTTTGAGTTATTATTAGGCTGGGTAAAAATTTTCTGACGTTAGAAACACCTACCCGGGTTTAGACGGGGGTGGGTGTGAAAAGCACGACCCAGGTATGTAGAACGAACGCTATAACCAATCAAAATTATTTTTGGTTACGCGAGCACTCAGAGAAATTATCTAACATGACGCAATAAAATACGCGCGAGCAGAATAAATATTAGTCATGAGTTTGTTTGCGATTATCATTGGCGGAGGTCAGAGGTTATTAAAATGCAGCAATTTTATTGGTCTAAGAGCGGCCCCTAAGCGAAGCCACGCGATGACTCATGGCGGGGGTCTTGCATCATTTTTTTCTATGATAAATAACAGCGTATAAGTCTTGAGCAGTCTCTTTGTCTCCAGAAAAATCAGCCGTGAAACTGTCATTATCGCTTGCTCAAGTTAGAGATATTCGGTAATTGGGTATGTCCATATCTTAATTAGCGTCGTATTTATAGTTCGTTTTATAATAGATCTTAGCACGATATCGTAGTTTTTCTTCTGGGAGTTTAATTAAATTTATTACATAGTAGTGCCATCAATTGCTATCTTCGAATAAAATTGGTAGTTGTGCATATAAAGGTTCTGTGAATAAGTAGCAGTATCTATGATTTGTGAAAACGGTTTTGAGATATTAACGGTGTGAGGAATAGTGCTAAGTTAAACGGGCGCTCTGTAATATGGAGTAGTAAGTTGTGAAAATCGCAATTTAATTTTGATAATTTGCAGTATAGATACGCTAGCGATTTTGTGTAATTTTAATTAATTGGGTATTAATTCTCCAATCCAGGCAATGGAGCGATACACCAACATCCGCTCTCTTGATGACAGACATGAGGAAAAGGTATTCACTCACAGTGAGAAGCTTCTACGAATGCCAAGTCATCCAATGCATGCCAAACTCCATAGTGTGACAAAGAACAGGCTGAAAAGAACCAGCTTCCTAAACATCTCCAAACATCTGCATCGATGCCATGAAGACCTCCTCCCAAATCGATCTACTGAGATTGAAATGTTAATTGATTACGAGGAGCCAGACGACTGCCATGGAAATATATCTATCATCACAGAAGTCCCTGAAATAAAAAAGAAAGGCCACCTGTCCCCTCAACAACTAAAAACTTTGGCTCAAGAAATGATTGAAGAAAAGTACAACCCGAAGGAGTGGACACATGCATACACAGATGGATCTGCTGAGGGGGCAGTAAAGAACGGTGGAGGAGGCATTTTTATAAGATTCTTAAATGGAAAGATCATCCGAAAGGCCTTCCCAACTGGAAAGATCTCCTCCAATTTTAGGGCAGAAGCTATGGCACTACTGCAAGCCCTGAAGATCCTCACCAGACCTGAACAGCAGCCACAAGCTAAGATAGTAATCTTCACTGACTGCAGATCATTACTTGAATCAATACAAAACACCAGAAATGATAACATGATGAATGAGATCAGATCTGAGCTTGACATCATCCAAAGGTCATCAACCATTGCCCTTCAGTGGTTACCTGCCCATTGTGGAATCGCTGGTAATGAGAAAGCAGATGCTCTATCAAGAAGTGGCAGTAAAATGGAACAATACAGCCACCCACTGCCCTATCGGGAAGCAAAAACCATCATCCACAACAAGTACAAAAATCAGCGGAAGGAGGAAGGGGATATATACAGCAGAGATGACCCAATCCACCATCTAAACAGATACCAACAGACGACAATTTTCCGCCTGAGAACTGGTCACTGCAGATGACATCTCTATCGCCTCAAGATATCCCACACGAATGAATGCCCATGTGGAACTGATATCCAGACTCCAGAACACATTCTCCAGAACTGTCCAACCCATGATAAATTGCGACGTGCGACCTGGCCAAAAGGTGATGAGCTCCAGCAGAAGCTATGGGGCTGCCGCGCCGACCTGGAAAAGACTGTGGACTTCGTCCTGGCGACAGGCCTGCAGATTTAGCATGACTACAAACCGAACCAAGAAGAAGAAGAGGGTATTAATTAGTTGTGCTATTTTGGTAAGGTAGTCGGATGGTAAGGGATGTAATTGATATTACTGAGCTGGAATTTTAATATTTCCTAGATGGGGTATATTTATATTGTGTAAATTTGATAACATCCCGGGTTAGTCGTAAAAGTAGGGCCTAGGAATTTTTACTGGGGACTGTTTCGCTTCAACGTAGTAAATGTTTTGATGCCTGAGGATAGACTGGCGAAAGAGATTTAGGTCAGCCGGTGTCTGGGAGTTCACATACCAGACCGATAGTAAGTTGGAGCGGGGGAAGCGAGGGGTGTGATTGTAAGTTAGTGACCCTGGGTAAGGAAGTTTTGTTTATCGCTTGTGCGAAAATTGTGCAGGGAAGAGGTATTGATTTAGGGGGCAGACGGGAGAAGTATTTAATTAAGGTGTTTATGTGTTAGGGTGAGAATATTTGAATTTGTTGTACAGTCGTTATTTCTTTATTTTACAGCATTTTCACGGCACAAAGGGAGTGTTAAAACCTGCCCCTACAACTTATTACAGTGATTTGTTTTCTCAGGAGCATAAGGCTTGAGATATCGCCAGAGGTGAAAGAACAGAGACGTTCCCATGCAGTGGAGCACAATTCTTCAGCGGGAACGGGTTCTAAAATCAGGAGCTCTAAGCTCGCTAAAGCACATCAGATAGGCGCGTTGCCTAGTGCTTATCAGAAGGCCATAATAAAGCCTTGAATCAATTTACCGCCTTCGGCCACCACATATCGCGGTAGTGAACCAGACCCCTTTATCAGTATAACGGAAAAGAGATAGGGAAATCATACTTTTCCAAATAGCAACTCATCAGATCCTCAGAAGGTGACAGTAGCTTCAGAAAGTCACCGAGTCAAGACGGAGGGGGAGAGAGAGGGAGAGAAAAATAGCTGGGACCAGTAGGGTCAGATAGTATACTTAGAGGACAGTCTCTGAGCTAGTGCTGTAATAAAAGTCTACTAGTGTAGCAGTCCACACAATGGGCTGATCACCCGTTTGCCAGTCACTTCGATTACGGAAACAACAGCAAATGGGTTGATTTGCCGTTGCCCTAAAGACGCCACTAGGCGTGATGGGAAACAATGGCAAAGAAAACCTATCTGCTGTTGCCCTAAGACGCCACTAGGCGTAATGGCCACTGACTGCTTTGACGGTCGGTGGCTAAGGACGGAAGAAGAAGAAGTGTAGCAGTCCAGTGGTGTTAGTGGCGTTTTCATCGCCTAAAGCGCTTGAAGCTGTGTAGACAGTTAGTTTAGGCATCGTCAGCAGGACAGTGTCAGTTAGTAACATTAGTGTAGTCGGGAGTAGTAGCTCTACTTAGAGACCCCCACCCGGAATAGATAGTGTTATATTTAGTTAGTTGGTATTATTATTATTGTATGCAAGAGTGAAAGTGTGTATGGGAATTTATTCTTTTATTTGTCTTTGATTTGAAATTGTTTTTTTTTTCCCCAGGTGGTGCGAACTCGCACTATTATTATTTTTACTGTGGGTTGATGTTGTTTAATAAAATTTCACTAGATCAGTTTCTCTATAACTATACTGTACTTATATACTTTTGTCTGTGGACTTTAACAAAACCTTATCTCCTTTATTGGTAGTCAGAGGTGGTGAGTCTATAGCTATTAAATACATCAGGAGTGGCGAGGGAGAGTCAATCTCGGTTCTCACCCTCGAAGCCAATAGTCCCATCCTTCCACACTCACTGTATTCTCATCTAAATCTATCGTCTCAGACTATCTCATACTAGTGTCTTGTCTATACACTCAGACAAACTCTAAAACTTAAATCCACTTCGTGACAGATGGGCATCTGCAGAAGTGACCAATGCCCATTAAGAAATACATTTTTTTTACACCAAATAAAAAAAATATGTATATAAACAAGCCAGACTTGGTACAATAAAGTCTACTCAGTCACTGCATATGTGGTAGATGCCACAGTGGCAATGTGAAATGTTTTAACAGTAAACATGCTCACATGTAACATGACAGACTGCAAAGGAAACAAAACAAAGAAACTCTTACAACTTGTAACACAGAAACCACCGCTTTTTTTTTTAAAACTACAAGATACTAACACAACAACATAACGATATAGAAGGGAATGAAACACAATTTAAACAGAATTTAAAAAATAATAATGAAGCATGATAGATATAAACAGAATAAGCTTTTGAATATCTGAACCTCGTTCATCTTAATATGGCTAATCATATCATATAAAGTTTCCAAGCTTTGTATTTGTTCAGCATTATACAACTCAATGTGTGAGAGGGACTAGGTGGCATATACTAAAGTTTCTATGTAATGACATTTTCCTTATATCTGCTGTTATTTTATCAACAAGTTTTCATTATATCTTTTACTAAATGTAAGTGTGGTACTTCATAATATGTTAAATAAACTACTTGTAGAGCAAATGTACTGTCTCATTTTCATTTTTTACCCCTTTCCACATACTGGTTGACAAGTCAAGTCTGTAATTCCTCACTGATTTATATTAAATTCCTTATCAATTTCTATAAACTGGTTTAACAGCCAGCTTCAATAAACTGGTCACAGAATGTAACCAGAATTTCTCTATGCATGGGCGCCCCCTTTGAATGTGCTCACCAGTTTCTGTGAGATGCTGCTGATGTTGTTTAACTAGGGCTGCTGAGCTTCTCTCTCTTTAGCAGCCAATACCAAGTTGAAGACTCCTTGGTATTATCTACACTGTAGATCTAGGCTTTTCCTGTGGCTTTTCTGCCATTACGAAATGTGTTGAGTTGAAGTCATGAGCTCCTGCTTCTCCAGCTTGGCTTGCATTTAAAGTATCATCACATCTGGTCCCAAGCTAAGAGTAAGAAGTGTGTGGCATACTGTGCATTCCCCACTATCGAAGGGGGCTCTTCAACTATGCAGAGTGAAAATACTGTACTCTGGTTCTGGGCTCTCCCAAGGAACTGTCACGTCCTGCACAGAGCCACTTCTTAGCTTCCCCTGCCTATCATAGGGTCCATAGTGAGATCCTCCTGCATGAGTTAAGTCTGGGGCTCAAGTGACTTCTCCAAGTTTAGTATGCAATGCTGGGTTCTCAACAAGTTTCACCACATGGGGAATCCCTGGAAGTGTGTGGATGACAGCAAGAGTCAATGAGGTTGTAATTAGCCTCACAGACATAGGTTCACTTCCATGTACATATATTGTAGCATAGCTGGTGGTCATATAAGGATGACTCCGGATATGCCTCCATGCATTGTGAGATGCTGTCAAACAGTGCACCTAGTGCATTTTTTTCTTTTCAGCAATCACTGCACAGAGTGCACCGCAAACCCCCAATGTCATTATATAAGCCAAAACATTAACCTTTAAAATATTTGGTTGTTAACTTTATTATCAATGACTACCTCTATATCCATTTGATAATTAACTTTATAAATGTCAGCCGTTATAAATATTCAAAAGTTAAATTTATAAACTTTTAAATGTTAATTCAAATAACATTAACAAACAAATGAAAATTGAAGGTAATGAAAGAAAAAAATGTCTTTACAACACTCAGGGTTTATAATGCAAAATAAACAAGACCAGCACAGTTGATGTGGATACTGAAAGCAAGGGCATATTACCCCAATACTTTTAAAAAGTGAACAAAAAGTGGAACAAGAAAATAAAATTATGTTTACTGCGTTCCATACCTAGTGGCTGCTGTCCAGGAAGGGTGTAAGGCTGTTGCGGAGGTAACATTGCAACTGACTGCTGCTGCTGCAACAGCTGAGATTATAGTCAAGAAAAATTGTGAGATATAAACTGCTAACAAATTTGCAATTATTCAGGTAGCAATTATGATAAAATTGTACAATGACAAAGCTCCACATTTTTTTCTGGTTGTGTTTCTGCTATCTCGCTCATTAAAACCTTCTGGCAATATTCATTTTAAACCATTTTTTTTAAAATGTTAAGATCTCTATATAGTTTAACTTTTGAAACGTAAGGCTAGCAGAGATGGATGTATGAGAGGATGCATTCGTCATGTATATAACCCAGCGATCCACAGGAACAGTTAGCATTCTTCTTCTTCTTCTTCCTCGTTCGCCCTGAAAAGGACGGTGGTTGCGTTGTGTCTGTTTCCAACGTAGCTGTGATATCTGCACCTTTCGGTCGACACATCCGACTTCTGCACGGCATTTTTTAGGACCGGGTTTGCCTTCCCATTGCGATCCGTACTCGCTCAGCCAGCCTGCACAGCTGCAGACTGTTTCCAGGACCACCACGTGGAGGTGGAGCACGGTCTTGACCAGCTCTGGTTCGCTGGTCCTGACGCAGGCAGTCAAGCTATGAGTCGCTGACTGCGGTCTCTATTGCTGCGTCTTGAGGAGTTAGCATTCACACTCTACGAAATATACTGAAGGAGACTGAGCACCTATGGGTTTGCCCACAGTGCAATGATGTCAATTCTGTTTAACAATAACTTTTGAAGTAACACCAAATAATAAATATAATCAATTAGTGTGCTACTGCACATCAATGTCTTTGATCCACTACCACTGAGTGTTAGCTCTTGGTGATATTGCACATCATTAAACATTTACATACAAACATACATATATATATATGCATTTTCATTCATTAACACTCAATTACGTGTAAGTAAGCCTTCAATGAATTTATTTCAAGTCTTTCTGTCCTGTGCCATTTGTTCAAGGTTTTTCCATGACTCCTTATTCCTGTCATATCTATCTCCAAGTATCTATTTCCAAGGCCTTTACCCATGCGTTTTTAAATCTCTATTTCTGTTCCAGTATAAGAACTTCCTTACAGTATTGTCCACTGGTTTCCTCAACATGTGTCCTATTCAATGCCGGCATCTTTTCCAGACTTCTTGCTCCACTAGTATTTATCTGGCCTTCTTCAATCAGCTAGCCACTGGTGACCATGTCAACCCATTTCAATCCTATCCTTCACACGCACCCATTTATGAAAGTCAGCAACTACTTCTTGGTTGTCTTTTTTATTTGTTCTCCATGTTTCAGAGCCATACAATAGGACTGCCTTGACATTTGATTTAAAAGTTCATATTTTTGTGTGGGAATTTTATTTGTTTTGATTTCCATACATTTCCCAATTAAATGAAAGCATTTTGAAGTGACTAGTTATTTCATTTCTGTGGGTGCATAGGATCAGACAGATCATATGGTTCCTTCTACCCTAGGGTAAAAGAAATAAATCAAGACTCTTCCAATTCAAAACAGAGACTATGTGAAGGAAAATAAGAAAAGACTAAATGATCTATAGCAGCGTATCTGACACAAGAAGGTCTGGAGAACTACAATGAAGGAAATTTTGCACAGGGTGACAGAGGTGTCAAACAAGTAAAGCCGAAATAAGATAAAAATCACACATGGCACATCTTGTTACCTGACTAAAGTCCATATTGTAATTATTAGGGCTTTCAATGCTAGGGATCAGCTGACTGCCGAATTCTCCACCATACTGAAGAGGGTCAAGGCCAATCTGCTGATACTGGTGTTGAGAGTTCAAACGAAAAGCCATAGAGTGTTGACCATTGTCCAAAAAGTCTCCTGCATCCCGAAGATGATGTTTCTGGTAGTCCATAGAAATACCAAAATGACTTTGTCTCTCTTCGTCTGCTGGAGATGTGTGTCTGCTTCCTCTGTCAAGGGGAAAATAAACATATTTAGCAGCAAGCTTGAATATACACCAGTCTGCTTCACTTCTCTGCAAGTACTCTCTTCAAAGTGTGCATCAAATATTTGATTGACACAGCCATGCTGTCCCTGTTTTCTATGACCACATCCAATTTGGAAGTTCATGCGGACAACTTTTGTTCTAATTTATACTACATCCACAATGCTGAGCCTTTTGCTTGTGTTCCCACTTATTGTAATTGTGGAAAGCAAAATATATTTCCTGTCTCATGATTCCTCGACATTCATAACTGCTCTAAATAACCAACAAGCAATGAATTAGGCAGCCTCTCAGAAACACTAATGGAAACAACACTGTGACTTTCTTATAACTACAGCTTTATGTTATATGATCCATTTTAAACTGAAATATTTGCAAAAAATACTACATGTGGGTGCTAGGGGTCTCAGGAGACCAGCTTTCTGCAAAGGGATCAATAGCAGTAGTAGCTAAAGGCTCCTTATGTACTTTGTAGAATCAACAAAAACATGAAATCAAATCTCATAAATGCAATGCCAACCCCATCAACTAAGATAGCAAGTTCTCTATCTGGAGACAACAGAGCTTCTCCAAGATGAGAAAAAGAATATTCTTATGATTTTGAGAAAAAACATGCAAACTGAAAAAAGGATAACCAAAAAATATACAGAGGAACACTATGAGCAAGTCGTTGTTGGACCCATGAATACACTGATGGATCAGTAGCTAATGCAACTGAAAAATGGTGGTGGAGGAATCTTTCTCATACTAAGCAACAATACTCAGAAAAAAATTGTCAGCAGCTAAGCGGAACCAATTTCAGAGCAGAAGTAGATGCCCTGTAAATTTCAGCAGAAGTCCTACTGGATCAGGAAAGTTATGACAGACGAGTACTGTTTTTCACACATGAACCGTCAGTAATAACAGAACTCAGAAATAAAAGCAATCTAAATGGATTGAGACCAACGGGCTGATCACCCGTTTGCCAGTCACTTCGATTACGGAAACAACAGCAAATGGATTGATTTGCCGTTGCCCTAAAGACGCCAATAGGCGTGATGGGAAACAATGGCAAAGAAAACCTATCTGCTGTTGCCCTAAGACGCCACTAGGCGTAATGGCCACTGACTGCTTTGACGGTCGGTGGCTAAGGACGGAAGAAGAAATGGATTGAGACAACACTGGCAGTTCAAAAGAGTTGCGATAAGTGAATCCCATCGCGCTGCAATATCCTTGGAAATGAAGAGGATGACAGACCAATAAAGAGTGTGGAAAACTACCTCAAGCCAATGCATTGTTAAAATACGAGGAAGCCAAGAGACTCATCAAGAGTCACTATAGGAACAAGTGGAAGACAGCATCCAAGTCACAATAAAAGCAATATCTATCACCAGCTCAAGAGAAAAGAATGAGCATTAACCTACAGATTACACACAGGCAATGACAGGCTTAGATAACATACCGTATATACTTGAGTATATGTCGACTATAAGCCGACCCCCTAGACTTTAGGATGTAAAAAACCATTCAAAATTAAAGACCCGATTATAAATTGAATGAGTTTTTCGTGAATCCCGAATTCTTGCATTGCATTGGAATTTCCTTGGTTTGGTTTCCTGGAATTTTTTTTAGCTTTCAGTTTAACCCTTTCCTGCTTAAAAATCGCTCCATTAATATGTAAAATGCATGTGAGAATAAATGAATTCAGTATAAAAGATGAGAGAAAGGAAGGCCAGAATGTAGACGGGCCTGTGTGCTCGATTACATTAAAGTGCTTCCGTTTTCTCAGATTTTTTTTTTTAGAGGTGATCGATATTATGATTTTTCGTGATTTCTTTTAAAGCTACGGCTTTCTGTGCGGTATAATATTTGCTTTGGGATCTGAGAAGTGACTAGTTATTTCATGCTAAGTTTGAATGAGATCTCAGCATCTAGTGAGACCCGGTTATAAACAGATTTCAGATAGGCCTACATTAAAATGCTTCCGTTTTTCATTATTTGTTTTAGAGGTGGTCGATATGATTTTTTGTGGCTTTTTTTTTAAAGCTAAGGCTGTCCAATATTTGCTTTGGGATCTGAGAAGTGACTTGCTATTTGATCAGAATGCTGACCGTGCAGGCGAATCAGATGTGGATATTGAATGAGGGACGATTTAAACTCTGACAGCAACACGGACGAAACTGAATCTAATGAAAGAAGTAATGATATTGCTGATAGATCAAACAAAGGAGGCTGGTCAACAAGTTGTACTCCAGTTGAAATTTGTGACTTAATAGTTCAAAAGTGTATTAATTAAGACATTTAATGAAGCAGCAAGTTATATATCAAGGATACCAGTGTGTGTGTGTGTGTGTGTGTGTGTGTGGGGGGGAGCAGGACTGACAGGTTTCATAAATCTTGTTTTTCTTTAATTACTCAAATGGATGTCAGGTCCAAATAGGGGAGAATTTTTTTTAGCTCATACTCGAGTATTTGCGGTAATGTCCAATAATCTGAAGATAGAACCTACCACTGACTGTAACTGTGACACTGACAAAATGGGTGCTCAACATCTGTTTCAGGAGTGCTCAACATATGGGGAAAAGAGAATGCATATATAGCCACCACTGGTACCAGACTAGGAAAGCTCTACAGAGATAAGCAACCTAGGTTGACCCCTGCCTTATTCAAGTATATTCACATGGCATCTGCGGTACTCGAAGGAGGATCCAAAATAACTAGGTTAACAGATAGAACTACATTAGCAGAATGATGAAAATATGTTCTTTGATGTCATTTTAAAAATATGAATATCGACAGCCTTTTTACCGCAAGAAACTTAGTAGCTGTCTCCAGCATTACAAGCTCAGCGTGCCTCCAATTTTACAGGCACTGGCAATGAAATATTTCTAATGATTTTGCAGAAACTGAAAAAATTTTGACATTATTAAACTGTGATCAGAATTTTTGGATGGGTGTACAATATAAAATATTTATGTCGTACCTGAATCCACCATCGTCTAAACCATTTGCCAACAATCCATTTGCCTGCACGTCCCTTCCATCATCCCCTCCAACCTCCTCAAAGGGAGAGGGTGTCTTACTTTTCTTCTCCTCAACCATGTCTTGCAGCTGGACCTGGCGGAGAGGATACTGCGACTGCTGCAACAACAAAAATAAAGTTTGCTAACACATGACTTGAAGATAAGTGAATAAATGAATGAGTGTACCACTGTTACTCCTTACAGTTTGAGACTACCACTGTAATTGGCTCCCATGCTGGAAGCCAGCAATAAAGCACTTTGTATCCTTACAGCTGTGGTTTATGCAGCTATTCACTTCCCATGGTGAGATTGCTAGCCCAAGCACCACCTCACTTTAGTCCCCACTTCATTTCATATACCCCTTAGAACAACACAGGGAAACATACTGATGACCTGGCACAAAATCACAGGTATTTCTTCGTATGCTTTCAGATGTCAACTTCATTGTGTTTAAAGAAAGCAGTGGTCAGCCTGTAACTTGTCCAGGTACTGGTGGCAGCCATATTG
This sequence comes from Oreohelix idahoensis, assembly GCA_024509875.1. Taxonomy (NCBI): domain Eukaryota; kingdom Metazoa; phylum Mollusca; class Gastropoda; order Stylommatophora; family Oreohelicidae; genus Oreohelix; species Oreohelix idahoensis. The sequence goes on from JAMPIV010015425.1 coordinate 554,089, forward strand.
TGCTTACTCTGTTCCTTATATATTGGATACTTTTGCAGCAGATGTTCACCTGTCATTTTATCAGTGCCAGTTACTCATCAGTAGTTCCTGTTTTTACATTGTTGAATAGATGGTATTTCAATCTGTCGAAGCTTGTGCGGAGTTTGAAGATTACCCTATGTTCACTACTGTTGCGCTGTTAAACATGCGCCATTTATTTCTTGGGGTCTGGATGCTCTTCCTCCCACTTGTTCTTGGCTCTTGGAAACAGACACAACGCAACCACCGTCCTTTTCAGGGCGAACGAGGAAGAAGAAGAAGAAGAAGAAGGATCTGCTCCTGATCAAACTCTTGGCCTCTTCAAAAGTTATGCATGTATCAGGCTGAGGTAGCTTTCCACCTTCCTTTGTCAATCTGTCAGCAACTTCATTGCCAACGATGTTGCAATGATATGAGATCACTGCATCGCAACTTTTTTTTGAATGGCTGATATAATTTGTAGAGTACACTACTACAGGTATAAATCTAAGATAAATGTCCAAGTCATGAATGTAATTTCAATCACCTCACTGAGCTGTTAACAATTCTTCACCAAAAATTGCCATTTTAATATAAACAACTGAATGCCAAAAATAAGTTACTTCTATGCTTTGCAAAACTAAAAATATTTTCGCAATTACTGCAGTTATAAAAAGAAAACATCTCTACTTTATTTAAAGGAATGTTCAATTTCAGAAGACAGAAAAGGAAAATGGCTGGGATCACCTTATGCTTCAATCAGAAAACTGACTAAAGCAAACTTAAGTCAGGTAACTGTGCACTGTTCAAAAGTTTCTTACATCTCATTTTTCAATACCTTTTTAAAAAAAATGGCATAAAACATACTATACTCCTTTTATTCAGATTTCTGAACCTCTACTGATGACTTGGACATTTGTCTTAGTTTTATACCTGTAGCAATACATGGAGGCATATCTGGAGTCATCCTTATATGACCAACATCTATGCACAATGCTATAATATATGTACGCGGAAGTGAACCTATGTCTGTGAGGCTAATTACATCTTCACTGACTAGAAATCATCCACAGACTTCCAGGGATTCCCCCTGTTGTGAAACTTGCTGAGAACCCAGCATTGCACACTAAGCTTTAAGAAGTCACTTGAGCCCCAGGCGAAATTCTTTGGCTTTGACTTGGTTGACTGCATGCAGAAGGATCTCCCAATGGACCCAGTGATTGGCAGTGGGAGCTGAGAAGTGACTCTGTACAGGATGTGACAATTCCTTGGGAGAGCCCAGAACCAGAGTACAGTATTTTAGCTCTGCATAGTTGGGCAGCCCCCTTGAATGGTTGGGGAATGCACAATATGCCACACACTTCTTACTCCTGGCTTGGGACCAGATGTGACGATCCTTTAAATGCAAGCCAAACTGGAGATACTGGAGCTCTTGACTCAACTCTTTAAACATGTTTTTGAAAAACAAGGAAAAGCCATGGTCTTTCCCCGTGTAGATTCTTTCTTTTCTTGCGAATCTTTGGCACGTCAAAAGCCACATGATGAATTCGACTGTTGTTTGAAGTTCCTCTTTAACTCCATATAGCTTTGAGTTTAGTCATTGGGCCAGTATATCTTTCTTAACTGGTCATACAGAGGACAGTCCTGTAGAACATGCTCAGCAGTTTGTTCGTTTAATCCACATGTGCACAGTGGTGAAGCAGACAATCGTAGTCTTTCATGTGTTTTATTCGTGGTATTGCCCCATCCTGTCTAATAGAGCGAGATGCTCAGCAGATAGCTCCCTAGTTGTTCACATTGCCTCCTCCCTTTTTTGCAAACAACAACTGAATCCCCCAATGGTTTCCTGTGGCAGCTACCAGTACTCTCAGAGGGAGTTTCAGCCACCCTTGAGAGCTTGCAATGCACTGTGAGGATGACTACCTGTTGGCAGTCTATATTTGGCAGCTTCTCACACCCAGAGCTTGAAACCCAGAATTTTACCAGTGGGTTGGTAGAGATGAAGAACTGGGACGGCAACCTCCATTTAACAGCATTAGTTGCTGGAGTATAGGCATGACTAGCTTTCTTTAAGTATGAACCTTTGTAAAGATTATCTACTCAAACTGTCTCATGAGAGGCGAATTTAATTATTATGTCATGTCCATAATAAATGGATACAGAACATTCACTTAATTGAACTTATTGTGCCAAAACTGAGCATGCTGGGTTAAAATGAACAAGAGCTAAAACTATAAAACAATTGTATTTGTACATTTCCACAAATGACACTGTCTAACCACAAATAAAAAAGAAAGATACTTACAAAAGGTTTCATTCTTCCGAATGCTCCAGGTTCCATTTTATTGGGAGATCCACCCAGGACATACTCTAACATGTTGACACCAATTTGGTTTGATGCACCTGTTGAAAAATGTTTAATGTTGCAAGGCATCTTCAAAGGGTAAAGTGAAAGCCAAGGTGGTGCTTCTAAATTTGGGGCATTGGTGTGGAAACTTTAAGAAGCAGACACGGCAAATTTTATATGGGATACAGAAAAGACAAATACAATATGGTGAAGAGATATGGAAAGTTTTACAGGCAACTTTTTCATCTACAAGGAAATTAAAATGATTTAGGTTTCCAAATGCCATGCCTAACCCATCTTATTTTTATTTCTTATTTGTTTTAAAATGGGCTCTCTTCGGTTTCTAAAAATGTTCCTTTCTAACTCACTCTTGCCATCCAAATTTTCAGAATCTTTAAGCCTCTATTTATGAATGTTATCAAGGAGTGTTTGAGCTTTGTTATACTGAGTGTTTGTGAGCTGACCAAGTACTGAGGGTAACTGTGAAATGCTTTCTTAGTGGTACATGAGCAGTGTATGAGTTGTCATTGTTGTTGATTAACTAGGGCTGCTGAGCTCATCGCTCTTTAGCAGTCAATGCCAAGCTGAAGAATTTACATGTGTTCTGTAGCTGTTGAGTGGTGCTGTATAGAGTGTTTGTGATTGTTGGGGAGCCCGGCAATAACTGTGGAGAGTCCTGGGCAAGTGAGCAGCACATGCTGAACTGTCTCATATGGATGGGTACAGTTGTGGCAATTAGGCTCATGTGTGGGGTTTAATTTGTTTAAGTGTTTGTTTGAACCATGCTTGCTCCTAGTTTTGCTAGTCTGTCTGCTTTATTGTTGCCTGGTATGTCTGTGTGCCCTGGTATCCACTGGAGAGTGACTCTGGTGTCGTAATTTGTTAGCAGATTGTCAATTGTTTCGGCCAGCTGTACTATTTCTTTATTTTCAGTTTGGAGGGATTCTTCTAAAGCCTGAAGTGCTGATTTTGAATCAGTGAAGATTATGATATCTGAGGGCATATGGACTTCTTGTTTAAATTGGCTGTCTACTGCTGTGAGTGTGGTGTTTATTGCTGTAATCTCTGCTTGGTAGTTAGTACAGAATTCTCAGCATGGTTCATATATTTCTAGTGTGCTGCCATTTGGGTCCAGCATTTATGGTGGCCTTGAATGCTAGGGCAGCTATCTATAGTCTCTAAAGTAGCTGTTTTAAGTACTGCTGGGTTCGTGTCTCTTGTTAGTGTGCTATCCATGAGTGTGGTTTTTATTACTGGAAGTTTTAACTCCTTTCCGGGATAAATGACTGGGTAAGGTAAGGTAAAGGAACCCGTTACACGCCCATTGAGGCATATTGGGAATATGGTGTTAGGCCCATATTATCTTGACCGTCGGCACACTAGGGGTGATGTGGTCGGCATCACGCCGGCCGCCTTAACCTTCCCAGAGTAGCTCTGGTACCCATTTGGGGCTGGGTCGACCCAGGAGCCGTTTGTGGCCTAAAAATTTTTCCGCCTCATCTGGGGATCGAACCATAGACCACAGCGCTAGGAAGCCAGTGCACTAACCACTATGCTACCGCGGCTCCTAAATGACTGGGTACTGTTCGATTATTTCTCGTGTCTGTGGGAGGTGGTGTTGTTCTGCTATAGTTATTGCTACTTGTAGTGGTGATTTTTGTTTTAGTCTACTAATGGGCTTCCAGTTTTCAACCAGTTGTCTGTTGGGGTGGTCTTTTCTCATTCTTCTATAGCGCTCAGTAGCTTCCAGAACAGCACGTTTACGTCGTAGGTCCATTGGTTCTACATTTGCATCAATTTCACAAGCAGCTGTTGGTGTGGTTCTCATTCCCCCGCATATGAACCTTAGAGCTTGGTTTTGGACTTTGTCCAACTCTGCTTGTGTGGTTTTGCTCATTGCCAACTGCAGCAAAAGGTTGTTATCCATGATTAATCAGACATATCCCAGGTACAGCTGTCTGAGATTTCCTTTGTCTGCTCCCCAGCTAGTGTTTGCAAGATGTTTAACTAGGTTCAGGCGTCTACTGGCCTTATCTTTCATTTTGTGCATGAAGGTACTGAGGAGTAGCTGTCTGTCAAGCTCCACTCCTAAGTAAGCTGGATTTTCTTCTCTGGACAGTAATTGTCCGTCGAGTTTTAGTTGGTACACCTTCTTGCTTTACTTGATGCTCCTGGTGAAAATTGTGTATATGGTTTTCTGGGTGTTTATTTTTAGTTTCCAGAGCCTGCAATACACAGCTATTGTGGCTAGGGCTGTGTTTAGTTTCGCTTGCGCCAGTTTTTTGTATTTTTCAACTGTCCAAATGAGCAGGTCATCTGCATACAGTGTTTTTGATACCTTCAAGAAGGGAGGAAGGTCATTTATGAAGATAAGGAAGAGGATGCAACTTAGTGCTGACCCTTGCGGCAATCCCTCCTCCAGTGTTTTCTGGGAGGATTTAGTGCCTTCTACTGTTGTTTGTATTGTTCTGTCACTTAGGAAGGCTTTAATCCAGAAATACATTTTTTCATGCCCACCCCATTTTCGTCATTTTGGCGAAGAGCCCCTGTCTCCATACTTTGTCATATGCTTGCTGCAGATCAATGAATACAACATGAGCTGTCATAAGTCAAAAGTTTATTTGGAGGGTACACAATGTTGTTGTGAGTTCTGGTTTCTTGTCAGTAGATATGTGTGGAGAGGTTGGTAAGAAAACGAAGATGGTTGTATACCGCTCCACCTATGTCCCAGTCTTGACATATGGATGCGAGTCATGGGCAATGACTACAACCCACAAAAGCCAGATCCAAACCTCAGAAATGAGGTATCTGAGGAAGGTGGTTGAAGTAACAAGAAGAGACATGGTATGCAACCAGACGATACGTCAAGGCCTTAAATCCCACCCCCTGCAGACCCAAGTAGAACAGTCCCAACTAAGATGGTTTGGCCATGTCTGCAGAATGGGAGAAGACTGGCTACCACGACAAGCATGGGAAACAAAGAGCCAAGGATCCAGACCCCCAGGACGACCCAGAGTCCGCTGGGAGGACAACATTAGACAATCTTTGAAGAACCGAGGACTAGAATGGAACCAGGCCAGGAGGAAGACAGCTGATAGAATGGTCTGGCGCTCTCTCTTCCAAACCTCTACACCTCACGGTAGAAGGGGAACGACTAAGTAAGTAAGTAAGATATGTGTGAATTAAAAAGTGAGAGAAAAAAAGACAAGAGTGTGTGAGCAGTACGAGGTAGCTGGATGTTGTTTTTCAGGCAGGCAGGTTGGTTGTGAGTAGTTCCTATGATGGTTTTGCTGGCGTCTTAACTGATAGATGATAACAGGTGACAAAGTTCTATGATATGTCGCATATCATATATGACGCATGACAAACAATAAACCCATCATGAAATTGCAACAACAGACCGACAAGAAACAGCCCCGTGTAGATCTGTTATTACTCCGTCAGGCACGGGGTTGGCAACGTCATCAGGTAAAAAACAAACTGCAACAGAAACTACAGCTGGAAAAGCTCATGAATGCTTCTGTGCAGGCTTTCTACAAGGGGACATGAGGCAGTGGTTGCTCCATGCTCCAAAGGAAGCATAAAGGAAAATGATGAATGGTGATGAAAGTGTGAACACCAGATGAAGAGATTTCTTAATAGACACTTGAAAGATGAGTTATGACATGATGTGAACCAACTCAGCAAATCAATTAACTCTTTGACTCCAGATCAACGCTCTGAGCACTGCAAAATTCAACAGGCCGCGCCAGTGCAACGCTCAGAGCGTTGTTTTTAGTTTATCACAAATAAACGCCAAAAATCGTCCGTTTAATGCAGTTCATATTTTAAAACTCGTAGAATGACTTCCGCTACTATTTAAACAACTAATTTGACTGTAGTTAAGCAGCACATAAGCGTGTTTTGATGTTATTATCACAATTTGTGTGACGATTCGCGTGTTTAAGTTTTTCGTTGTTATTGCTAGAGAAATATGTCACGCTTTATATTTACATTTTCTAAGTCTCCTAAGCAAATAATTGTGTCAAACTACTTTGAAACATTGCTGACATTGATGATGATTGTTTGGTAGTCACAGTTTGTTGTCAAAATACAGAATCGGTGAAGAAAAGCTAGACACATTAGATTTAGTTAATGAGTGGGCATAGTCATATTATGGCCGATCAAAAAGCAACAAAACTAGACCTACTGTAACATCTAATCACTAGTCCTAGGTAGAAGATGAAGCTAGGGATACTATTAAAACATTAAACAAGTGTTAAAAAGTTTTTATATAACGTTATTCTTCTTTATTTGTTTGAAAATTACGTAATGCACGATTGCATAATTTATTTTTTTCTTACAAGGGACCACAGTAAAAACTGGTGTGAATAACACTAAATGTACTAATTGTGGCCATAAGCAATGTTATTTTTACTTCGTATATGGATTAACTTGATGTTTGAAGACTAAAAAGAAAGTTTTATTGTCTACAACAGTAATTTGTCTTTGGTAAGATCGTATTCTACAGTTAACTTTTTAGTGTTTTTCAATTTTACATGCAAAATGTTTTAAGTATACCGAACACATTTGTGTTTTTTTTTTTTTTTTTTTTTTTGCGTACGCCCGCTAATACTCGAGGCGAAATCTCAGGTTATTATTTATGTGTAACCTGACATTGATTTTACGTGAGTATCCCTTTTTTCTTGTACAGAGACAGGTGTCCCTCGCCATTCAGGCAAATACTCGCCGATTTCGGAGGTACCCATTGCAGCTGGGTCGGCTCAGGAGCCGCCAGTCCCTGGTCGACGACACTCCTTCAAATGTTCTCGCCAGGTCTCGAGTTAATCCAGTCCAAATCCCGGTCGACGAAAAATCCTCAAATGCCATCGCCCGGGTTTGATCCTGTATCACCCGGTCGCCAGAGCGGTGTTGTAACCACTACGCTAGCGCGGCTCCCAACATTTGTGTTAATACTACCAAAGACATTATATATTACAATTCTCTATTCATTTCCCTACAGTTTGGTGTATAATAAGTACTTGTTTACAAAAAAAAGATTAACATAAAATTTACACTAAACGACAGTACACTTCACCGTTTAGAGTTCTTCAAAAAATAATTATGGCTCAGGGTGGAAAATAATTATGGAGTCAAAGAGTTAAGAAAGAAAGTGATACAACATAATAGTTTTATTAATCATTTAGAGAATAAGGTAAGAAATGGTGTGGAATGGATAGGATGGGGGAAAAAACAGCATACCTGATGACCCACTAGTCCATGAGTCATCTCTAGTGGCCCAGCCTTGGTGAAAGATTCCCCTTGAGTGACCATCGCCAACTTTGTGCATATCATCATCCCACATATTTTTGGGCTGCTGCTCCATCTGCAACATAATAAAGGATAATAGCAAGAATAACACCCGATACTCATAGTTAACTAGAACAAAGAAACAAACATTAACAAAGTCAGTCTAAAAATAACAAGTTAAACCTTGTGGTTAGTAATGAACAGTTGACAATCAGCTCAAGAATAGGATCCCGTTACACGCCTATTAAGGAATATTGGGAATATGGTGTTAGGCCCATATTTTCTTGACCGTCGGCACACAAGGGGTGATGTGGTTAGCATCGCGCCGGCCGCAGCTTGTAAATACAATAACCCCATAAGATAATAAAACCATACCAGTTACCATTGACAAGTTAAAGAATAACAAAAAGTTTAAGAATATCAACACAGATTAAAATGTCATTTTAATCATACCAATAGCCACAGCAAACCATTTAATAGAAGCAAATGGAGAATAAATGCTGACAGAATTCAGGCATTATCACAATATACACATAACTGATATAACGCCATTCTAAGCATTAATAAATAAATTTGGATTGAAAGTGCCGAAAATGAGAAGAGGCAAAGACCACAGTAGAAAAAATTAGGTATAAATTCAAGCATGAAAAGAACAGTATTTTTAACTGACACCCTTGCATAACTTTACACTACAATTGTTGCTTTCCATCAATTTCTATTTTAGTCAGTCGGTTCAGGTCTGAGGTTCATGAGGTTTCTGCAGCACTGCTTCCTCTTCTATTCTACTGGTTCTCTTTGGACTCTTCACTCCTCTTTTCTTCAGTGGGTTCGAGCTGAGGCCATGTCTGGCTATTCAGGGTTGCTCTTTCTGTCACCAATATTCTCCTCTTTAATCTTCAGCTGCACTGTTCAACCAGTGCTCTTCCACAAATTTGTGTTTATTATTAAATCTGGCCATCTAATATGAGAATGCATCATCTCCTTTGTTGCTACTTATGGATCACCAAACCACAACTACAGCTGGCCCCTTGCAGAAGTCTGCATCATAGCAGATGCTCCTGCAGCTGTGGTTTCTGTTGCAATTTCTTTTACATAAGGTTGCCAACCCCATGCACATTCTTATGTTATCACCTTTTATGACATACCTGAGGGAATAGTAGTTGTTGCATTCTTTCTTTGTCTCCTCATAGACCCTAGGGAATTACATGGACCTATGAGGATGCATCAATGCATTGGGAACTACTACTGGATATGAGAATGCATGAGTTCTGAACATGCTAACTTTGATGATATGCCACACTTTCAAACCACAGAGAAATACAGACTTTATATTAGTATTAAACTTACTTTTTTTCCCAGGGAAAAAGTTGCAAACTCTCAAATGAGGCCAACAGAGTTGAAGGACAATGTTAACTATTTTTTTTTATATTCCTGGCAATATCTTGATTTGTTCCTCCTCCTCCTATGCCAATGTTATTTCCCCAAGTATAAATAAAAGGTTTTCAATTATATAACCACTGATCTTTATAAGCTTTTTTTGAAGTATTTTTTTCTCATTACCTTTTAAATCCACATAGTATGGAAATATCAATGATGATTTTGAAAACCATAATACTGGTCCAGTTTGGACCCTGCATGCACTTACTGCTTACTGGCTTATGCTTAAAAGAAGTTAAAAGAGTAGACAAACCCATATATTAGATACTGCCAACATTTTGTTTAAACTTTGCAGTCAATGGCACAGGATCTTCTTTGTGCACTACTCACCTCATGTCTGCCTGGGACCTGTGACATTGCCAGTCCATGGAACTGTCTCTCCAAATCTTGAACTGTGGTCACTTGTCGGCTCTGGTGGATAAAAAAAATATAACTGATTTTTATTCTATACAGAAAAATAACTCACTTTAATTCTATAAAATCATGACAAAAGAAAAAAAAAATATAAATTTAGTTTAATACTTTCATGCACATTTTCACCATCTTAAAGTTAATTCACAGGTTGTCAGATTTGTCTCTACAATGAGAAATGATTTCAAGCATGAGACACTTTATCCATGTAAGAATCCAGCTTTTTTTCTGTTGTCTACAGATTTTAACATTTGGCAAACAACATCTTATGATGGCACATCTCACACATAAAGAAGAAGTATAAATGCAAACGGTAATGCAGATAAATACAAAGCACTCTGCAATACATCTTTAACAATGGAAATAAACTGAAATCTGCAATGCTAGCCAAAACATGTAAGTAAACTATGAACAATGAATAAATAAGCAATGAGAACACAGAAGACCACACTAATGGTGTCAACTTGAATAAAGACAATCTAGACCAGGGCCGGCAACTGGTTGATCTTGATCTACTGGAAGATCTCAAGGCATCACTTGGTAGATCTCTAGGAGATGTGGAAATAATGTATAACGTAGGTAAATTTAGGATGAGGCACAACTCCCACCGGCACTTTAGAGTGTGATATTTTCAGCAGGGGCGCCCCTAACGTACTTGGCACCCGAGGCGGATGTTACCTATAACACCCCCATTGCCCAAAAAAGAAATACACTAGTAAGTAACTTTTTAACAGTAAGTACTATATAAATAGTCTGATGGCACCCCCTTCTTGGCTGTCACCTGGGGCGGTCAGCCCCTCTCCCCCCCCCCCCGCCCCCCCCCCCCCCCCCCCAAAACCAGTATGCCACTGATTCCCAGGATTAAAGGTCCTTTCCCAAATTAAAACCTGCAAGTAAGCTAACTAAAATTCACTTAATTCATGAACTGTGTAAGGCAGAAAGTGATCTTTTCTTTCAGGATGTTGAACCACAAAGGGACAACATGACGTACAGAAGGCCATACCTTAAAAATACATGCATGGAGGCATATCTGGAGTCATCTTTATATGACCACCAGCTATGCACAATACTACAATATACATATGTGGAAGTGAACCTATGTCTGTGAGGCTGAATACATCCTCATTGACTCTTGACATCATCCACACACTTCCAGGGATTCCCCACTGTGGTGAAACTTGTTGAGAACTCAGCATTGCACACTAAGCTTGGAGAAGTCACTTGAGCCCCAGGCAACATTCTTTGGCTTTGACTGGGTTGACTGCATACAGAAGGATCTCACTATGGACCCAGTGATAGGCAGGGGAGCAGAGAAGTGGCTCTGTGCAGGAAGTGACAATTCCTTGGGAGAGCCCAGAACCAGAGCACAGTATTTTAGCTCTGCATAGTTGGAGAGCCCCCTTGGATGGCGGGGAATGCACAGTAAGCTACGCACTTCTTACTCCAAGCATCGAACCAGCTGTGACGATTCTTTAAATGCAAGCCAAGCTGGGAAAACTGGAGCTCATGACTTCAACTCTGCATGTTTCAGAATGGCAGAAAAGCCTAAATCTACAGTGTAGATAATACCAAGGAGTCTTCAACTTGGCATTGGCTGCTAAAGAGCAAGAAGCTCAGCAGCCCTAGTTAAACAACAACCTTAAAAATACTGATTGGGCTTGCTTTACAGTTTTGTAAAACAAACAAACAAACAAACACACACCCCCCACCCATCCACCCACCCACCCCCTTGAGTAGTGCCCAAACGTTTTCAATTGGGTTTAGGTCGGGACTGTTGCTGGGCCACTTCAGCACTATCACATTCTTCTCTTGCAGCCATGCTTTGGTGGTATGAGCTGTATGCTTTGGGTCATTGTCATGTTGAAATGTGCACCCATCTGGGTACATGACCTGCATAAATGGCAGAAGGTGTCCCTCTAGTATGTCAATGTATCTTTCTTTCATGAGAATTCCTGTGAAAACACACAGTGGGGTGGCACCTCTTGCTGACACCCCTCCTCAAAGATGGAATTTCTGGGTATGTTTCGGTCGCTGGTACACAGGCGTTACAGAGTCTTTCGTCCAAATATTTATTTGAGCAGGAAAAGACCAAACAGAACATTCATCTGAAAAAAATCACATTGTCCCATGACAAATTTTGGTAAACGTGGCACCAGTTCAAGCGCATCTGTTTGTGAGTCTCTGTGAGCAATGGTGACGAAATTACCCGCTTTTTTGTGTAATTCATCCTGTGTAGCTCCCGGTTGACAGTAGCATTAGATACCTCTGGGCTTCCCAACTCGATCATGCGCTGCCGTATGTTTTCCACACTCTTCATTGGCCCAGCCCGAACGATTTGGGCGAGACGCCGATGGTCCTTTGTGTCCAAAATTCTTGGCCTCCCACTACCTTCTTTTCGCTCGATTCCATTACCTGCTTTTAATTTACTCACAACTCTGTAGACAGTCCGCTCAGAAATGTTCAAGGTTTTAGAAATGTTGGAACATGTTTGATTTCCTTCATTCCAAAGCTGTGAAATTAACATACACTTTGACTTTGTATCCATTTTCTGCCACTAGCATTAGAAATTGTCATTTGCTCTATTATCAAGGGACTTTACTCTACGCTAATTTTTTTTTTTACTTTTGGTAGTGTTTGCTCACTTCAGTGGTGAGCAAATTTGGGGCAGAACATGCATATTTAATTAGATTTCAGCTTATTTAGCTGAGCAATATGACTGCCATTTTTATTATTATTTTATGTCTAACCTGACATTGATTTTACGTGAGTATCCCTTTATTTCTTGTACAGAGACAGGTGTCCCTCGCCATTCAGGCAAATACTCGCCGATTTCGGAGGTACCCATTGCAGCTGGGTCGGCTCAGGAGCCGCCAGTCCCTGGTCGACGACACTCCTTCAAATGTTCTCGCCAGGTCTCGAGTTAATCCAGTCCAAATCCCGGTCGACGAAAAATCCTCAAATGCCGTCGCCCGGGTTTGATCCTGTATCACCCGGTCGCCAGAGCGGTGTTGTAACCACTACGCTAGCGCGGCTCCACTGTCTATATATATATATATATATATATATATATATATATATATATATATATATATATATATATATATATATATATATATATATATATATATATATATATCATAAATGAATTAAAGAACATTTTTTGTTTAATTTAATTGCATGTTAAAAGAAAGAAAAAATTAACACCAGCTGACATGTTTTTTTTTAAATAAAATAAAAAAGGTGCAACTGTCAGCATGAATAAATGCTGATCTGTCTGTGCACATTTCTGAGACGTTTTATTTACTTTCATGAATGAAAATAACTGCTTGCAAAGATATTTGCTGCTGTCAGCTCCTTATTTATGCTGTGGATTTAACACTGATGCTTCTTCTTCTTCTTGCGATCGCATCTTTGATGATTACACCAATACTTGGCTCATTATCTAAGAATATGACCACATCATGAAATGGTTGACACAGAAAGATAACACTTTCTATAGGACTTCCCTTTTAATCAAGCACTACACTACACACAGTATAGCCACACACGGCTGAAAACAGTATGGAATACATAAAACACTGCCCCAGAAACTTCTCGAATTAATATATCAAAATACTCCTAACAAATGACAGTATAACAGTACTATACAAACTTAGTACTGAACAATCGCTCACTATGGCGAACTGGAAACTACACAATGGAAAAATCAATCCACTGGCAAATTATACCCGATGGCCTGACAATAATATCACTGGACACTAAACCACTCCAGAATTATAATTATGTCCACTAGACTAAATCACTACAGACTATATTCCACATTCAATGAAAAGGGAACCACAAGATGTCCGTCACTCTCGGACAAAGGCCCAGCGTCAACTGCCTCTTCCACGCCTTTCTTTTACCGCCTTCCGGTGTCGCCCGACTCACCGGTTTTTCAAAAGTTATCAGGGATGCCAACACTCATTGAAAACGATGTCACCAATCTATTTTTCTGCCACCAGAAAATATGCCGTGACATCCACCCCCCTTAAGAAAGAAAACGTAGTTTTCTTCCCTCGGAGGAGTCTTCGTCCGACCCCGTACGGAGTTAGGACAAACCTATGCCATGCCAGCATCTCCTCATCTGCCTAGAGAGTGCCATAGTTCTCCACCACCATTGTCGTTCATGCCTTCTCAACCTATCCACCAAACACAATATGAGCATGAAATAAGCCACCCCAGGTAATGGTAGTCGTGAAAAATAACAACGACTGTCCACCCCTGGTATATCAAAACACAATCATTTGTATCTGCTATAAATATACATTATATTCGATTCTAGTGCAGATTGCCTTTATGGCACCAAAATACATACATTGCAACGCATAACATAGTACAGCATAAACATGCATTGCACAGCATCACAAGATCTTTTACAAGTTTACAACACACACATACTAGTATCCGAATAGTACTGGGGGCGTGGGTCAGACTCTAAGGTTCGGTTCGCGTCAACCGAAACACCTTACTGAACACGAACCCGAAACCTAACCCTACTATTGCTGGACTATCAGCAGGTGGTTGTGAAGCAACGACATGTGCTTCCACCTTACTGCATCACGCGCACCCCACCTATTCGCAAAAGTAACCCGTGCCATTTTGGTATTGTCGCGCAATGACAATACCTCCACAAATCTCACTGGCGTGACTTCATTAAACACTCGTCTGAGTGTGCGCCAACTAGCACTCAGGGGAACGTTACGCACCCAAACTTTGTGATCACCAGCTATCGGACCCTCGTATAAGTTCCTACTGCTCCCAATCATGTCATTTGGTACTTGCCGCGAATCATGTCTACGATGTACCTTCTGGTCATTCCCCTTGGGAGTTTGGTGATGATGAGCCTCTGCTCCAGCCATACCCTTGGCATTATGCACTCCCCGTACATTGCCGACGATCAAATCGGCAATTGGGTCCTCGAGGACAAACGCATTCACTCTCCCCGATAGGAATGGGGTGTCCACATTGATACATGCTCGGGGGTAAGACTCCACTTTGCCCCCAAACGTGGTGCATTTCACAGTTTTGCCCGTAAGGCCAAACGTTGCTAATAATCTCGCCACAAAGTTACGCACATTAGCAAAATGGCTTGGCGAATAGGAATTAAAATGAGGAATGCCACAATCATAATGCATTTTTTAAAATTACTGTATCATACTAGACATCAAAAAGTTCCATTTGAATGTTACAACTTGCCTTCTCAAAATCAAAAGAAAACTGAATGATGAAACATGAGAAATCTCTTTAACAGTTTTGAAATCTTCAAATCGTCTTTCAAAGTTAAAAAGTAGCTCCTTCAGACTGGAGGCATAGCTGCTAAAATTAGAAGCACTGTATGGCTATTCAAACGTCCCAAAGTGTAGGAAAATGACATAAACTACCACATTTCAGTTGTTGTTCCCATAGGGTGACTGATGCGTGATGCCATATGATGATGGATGGCATCCGCATGTCTGGTTTTGTGTAGTGTGTAGATGTGTTCAGTCAAAACAATGTTCATGCAACAATAACAGGGCAATCCACATAGGACGTCAGTAAACTCACGACGTATAAAGTCAATGAGTCTTGAAACAGCCGTTGACGTTTTTCTTCATTATTTATTGTGGACGCCACAGTGACAAAATGGTTACGCAAATGTGTAGGCACATCAAACAGTCATTATCACAGCAACATTCAATACAGCAATAAACGGTAGACAGCATTACAATGATGAGTCAGATGCATGTTATATTTCATAGTGCTGTAAATGTAGTCAGGTGGAAAACTCCATCCTTTTCTATAACAGCCAGGAGATAACCAGATGTATGAGATCAGTTCACTCTCCTTAGTTTGACTTCAGCAAGACAGACACGTCTGCCGAAGTATAAATAATGTCCTCAAGAATATCCTCTAGATAATAAAGGTTTTCTAAACCTAGTTCATTTAACAAAGTAGCAAGTAATGGTCCTTGGTACATGCATCAACCGATGCAGTACAATGCAGCGACATGTGAGCTGGGAAAGAACATCTCGTGACGACGACTTTCGGAGACAGGCTATGAATCGAAATCGCTCACGACCCAAAATCGATAGAGTTAATGAAAAAGTCAATTTACCTTGCTTTCATGAAATACACAGAAATATCACGCCTCCCGACATGTGGGAAAACACTAGAGGTATTATCTCGACTAAACGAAATATCCATAAGAGGACTACACATCCCTGACAGAACAAAAATAGCGGAGATCCCCTCTTCAACGAGGCATCTCTTTCGCCATTCCAAATCGCTCACCCCCACTAGAGGTGGGCGGAAACCGATCGACAAACAACAAGACAAGTCATGCGCAGTCCAGCGCAAAAATGACCACAGCTCAAAAGTTAACTGCATTCGATACCAACGCGAGAAGACAAATGCTTACCGAGAAAAGTGACTATAAATTACAAGCAGTTGTTGCCCTTGCGTTATAAAACAGATATTGAAATAAAACGATGTTGCGAGAATTTATCACGCAACATATCACCACCTCCTCCCGATAAAAAAAAAATGTGGAACATATTTTTTTTTTCAATATCAAAGAGCAAGCGATAAGCGGCTCAAAACGCACGAATTATGCGCTGATAATTAACTAAATTGCCAAACAATAGGCTAATTATAGAGTGTCTGGTGAGGATATACCTCAACAGAAAAATAAATATGTCTCAAAAAATATTCACATCGGGGAGGTGTCACCAACACACATCACGTTAGCATGTAAACACAATATACGTATGCAAGTTACTATAATCATCATTAAACAGCATACTCTAATATTGTCTTTAAAAATGGATGTACAAATCTGATAGGAAAATTTAAATAGTACATTCTTTGACATGTAATGACATAAGTACATAGTGAAGTTAAACTACATGACGATCCAGGACATATGCTCTGGTATTCCGAGGGTAAGTACACAATCTAGAACTCGTAAGGTAAGTCCTCAGCTCAACAATGACATTCTGAGAAAGTACAAGCAATATAATGCTAATTAATAACTAATATGCTTCATAAGGTACAATACATTATTAATAATTGTGGCTGTTTAGTAAACTAACGGCCCTTATATTAACTACTCAGTCCTCCTCTATCATCTTAAAAAACGAACAGAAGAAGATGACAACAAAGCACGATAGTGTGTACATATAAAGTAAGTACAGATGTGCTAATCTATTGTAGAAATATAGGTGTGTTATGACTCTGTAATATATGGAAATATAGGACAGAAGTATTAGTTGGAGTCATGTGGGCATCTAGACAAAATGTCAGCCATCACATTATCCGCACCACGGATAGCTCGTACCGTGAAGTGAAAAGGTTGAAGAGCTATAGCATATCGAGTGGATCTCGAACTCTTCAAATTCTTAGTCTGAATAGCTGTAAGAGCTTTCTGATCAGTCTCTAGAATGAAATGTGCGCCCAGGAGGAATCTTTGTAGCTTTAGAATTGACCAAACCATCGCTAACAACTCACGGTCTAAAACCGAGTAGTTCCTCTCTGCCGCATTTAGTTTTCTAGAAATGTACATAACAGGATGCAGAGTATTTGCATATTCTTGCATCAGTGCTGCTCAAATCCCAGTGGATGAAGCATCACTCCGAAGAACAAAAGTCCTATCAAGAGTAGGTAATCTTAAGATGGGAGGAGAAGAAAATATATTCTTGATTTGGTCTAGTGAAGATTGGCATTCTTCAGACCAACGGACCAGATTAGGCGAACCTTTCTTCAACAATGTTGAGAGAGGTGCCATGATCGAAGATAAATTTGGAATAAATCTCCCATAAAATTGAATTAAACCTAAGAGACTCCTAACTTGTTTCTTCGTTTTAGGAACAGAGATGTTCAGTATTTTGGAAGTATTGTGGTCTTCTGTCTTCAAGAGACCATGACCAACACGATGACCCAGGAAAGAGATTTCACCAAAACCAACAAAAGCTTTAGAAGGTTTTGCTGTCAAATTATTCTCACGTAGAGTGGACAGTAAGTCATATAACCCTAAATAGTGATCTTCCCAGGTATCACTGAAGAGACAGATGTCATCTAAGTATGCGATGACATCCGAACGATGTGACAGAATTCGACGCATCATGCGAACGAAAGTGGCAGGGGCGTTCATGAGACCAAAAGGCATAACATTCCATTGAAATAGACCCCTAGGTGTAGAAAAAGCAGTAAGAGGTTTGGCATGCTCTGCTAAAGGCACTTGCCAATAACCTTTAGACAAGTCAAGTTTAGTGAAGAATCTAGAATTAGAAAGTCTAATCAGTAGATCTTCTAACAAAGGCATCGGTTCAGCGTCGAACTTTGTGACCTGATTCAATTTGCGATAATCAACGCAAATTCGTATGTTCTTATCCTTCTTCCGGACAATAACCATGGAAGAAGAATATGGTGAAGTCGATGGTTCAATTATATTTAATTGAATCATTTCATCCAATTCCTTTTCCACTTGCGACTGAAAGTGTATAGGAATAGGATACGGCCTAACCCTAATTGGATTATTGTCGGTAAGAATTATGTCATGTTCTATGACATCTGTGTGTCCAGGAATGTCAGTGAGAACATCCTGAAATGTTTGTAACATCGACGAGACTTGTCGATGTTCGTCACCAGAAAGATTAGGAGAAACAGAAACGTTTTTCCAAGATTCCGTAGAATGTAATGGAACCACTGGAAGGGGAAGGTTGACATCAGAGAAGGTAGCTTCCTCATCCTGAATGACAGACAGGGATGAATAATGACCGTGAGGTGCAGGAGCATCATCCGTTGCCTGGAAAATAGGCAGCAAATAGTCCGGACGTTCGTGAAATTCCGAAAGCATGTTTATGTGGAAAGTTTTATGCTTTCCATCAATATCGACCACATAGTCAACATCGGAAATCCGAGAGACTATTGCATACGGACCTTTCCATGCAATAAGAAGTCTATTTTCCCTACTGGGGAGTAGGACGAATGCTTTGTCACCTGGACAAAGTTGTCGTAGACATCTATTCTTGTTAGCAAACTGCCTTGCCTTCTCTTTAGCAATTTCTGATGAAGCAGTTGCTAGCTTACATGCCTCAATGATCTTTTGTCTAAGAGCAATGACATACTCATATGAGGATTGAGTTTCATCGCTAATATCATCGGCAGTGATGAGATCGTGTAATAAAGACATAGGGCCGCGTGGACGCGCGCCAAAGACAAGTTCGAAGGGAGAAAATCCTGTGTGTTCATTAGGGACTTCTCTATAGGCAAAGAGAGCCGCGGGTAAAACCCTGTCCCAATCTTGAGGATGATCTTCAGTTATCTTACCAAGCAAAGTCTTGAGCGTTCTATTCAGACGCTCAACTAACCCATTAGACATAGGATGGTAGATACTACTGAGAGATCGTTCAATATGTAAGGTAGACATTACCTGTGACATAGTGTCAGATATGAGTTGAGTGCCATGGTCTGACAATATTTCTCTGGGGAACCCCAAGCGAGAAAATATCAACCAAAGAGCATCTGCGATATCTGTAGTAGATATGCTCTTAGAGGAATAGCCTCTGGCCAACGTGTGCACATATCGACACATGTAAGGATAAACTGATGTCCTCTGGCCGACTTGACCTTAAAAGGGCCAATAATATCTATGGCCATTTTCTGAAACGGCCGAATAGGAATGTCAGCAGCCTGGATAGGCGCAGCATGTCGTGGTCCTCTAGATTTGACCTCCTGACATACCTTGCATGATCGGCAGTAAATACGAATGTCCTTATTGACAAAAGGCCAAAAGAAAGCCGCAAGGACTCTCGACTTCGTACGGGCAAAACCCATATGTCCAGCACATTGCGAGTCATGAGCATGTTGCAATATTTGGACTCTCATGCTCTTGGGAACAAGAATTTGCGAATGTGCCGACGTAGTCGAATCTTGTACCATACGTACAAGTACGCCGTTTCTCATTGCAATCCAAGATTTTCTATTTGTATTCTGATTCGGATCACCTTTCTTCGCAAGAACGAAGAATTTTTTTTAAAGAAGGATCTTCTTCTTGCAATTTTATGAAAGAGTCACGAGTAATTACTAAGTGACTATCTTGGCTATCAACTTCATTATCACTATTCAGTGAAGTTTCGGGGTGTTTGTAGAGCTTGTGCTCTTGTAACTACTGCATTTGTAGCTTGCATGTTATTATCTTCCCAAGCAGCAATCTGCTGTGGGGTACACTCCCTAACTCCGTGAATACGACCAATAATAAGGTCCGCAATAGGATTAGGTAAGAGACAAGCATGCACATCTCCAGTAAAGAAAGGAGTGGCAATGCGAATTACAGCAGTAGGATATTTTTCTAGAGTGCCGCCAAATGTGACACATTTAATAATAACCCTTCCTGTAGCACAAGATGGATCTACAAGCGATTGTCTAACACCAATAGTGGTGCATCCGGAATCGAAAAGTAGTGAGACCGGAGTATCATTAACAAGACCCTTATGTAGAATTAAAGAACCCCTCCCGTCATGCGCAACAGCAGCAGGAAGAGCGGGAAGTGGGTGACCACAACTCAAAGTAGTTATGGTACCCGGTTCGAATAAAGTACTGCATTGGGGGCATTTGTTTGCTCTCTCAAAGTCAAAAGCAGAACTAGTGACAGCGTCAAAGTTTTTACTATCAACAACATGATTACAGGCTCCCTCAGTTTCCTGTTGTACAGCATTAGCCTGCTGATATCTCTTTTTTTTTGTGTTGAGATCTACCCCGACTATTATTACCTCTGAAGTTATCAGAGTTATTATTATCTCTGCAGTTATTATTGTCTCTATTGTAATTGTTATACTGGTTCGAATTCCAGTTTCCACGATTACTATCATGTTCACATTGATGCGAACATCTATTTGTTTGGTTCTGAGGTCTTCGGCAGGAATAACCTCTATTACCATATCCTCTTTTGAAATGCTTATAATTATTAGGGTGATAGTAACGACCACTATCAGGTTGTCTCCAATTCTTCGAAGAAGAATCACCATGAAATTGATTTCCATGATTTTGACAGAAATTACCGCTGCTCTTTCTATCAAAATTTTGTTGGAATCTACAAGCAAAGTTTTGACCATACGGAGCTGCCGAAGCAACTGGTAAACCTTCTTTCACCTTAGAGTTACCCATGGTTATGTGTGGGTGCGCAGTTACGTATTGGCAACAGAAATCTTCCATTTCTTTTATTGTTTTAGGTTTACAATCATGAAGGAAAGCAAGGAAAGACTCATTGACAGACGACATGACTTTGTCTTACTTACTTAGTCGTTCCCCTTCTACCGTGAGGTGTAGAGGTTTGGAAGAGAGAGCGCCAGACCATTCTATCAGCTGTCTTCTTCCTGGCCTGGTTCCATTCTAGTCCTCGGTCCTTCAAAGATTGTCTAATGTTGTCCTCCCAGCGAACTCTGGGTCGTCCTGGAGGTCTGGATCCCTGGCTCTTTGTTTCCCATGCTTGTCGTGGTAGCCGATCTTCTCCCATTCTGCAGACATGGCCAAACCATCTTAGTTGGGACTGTTCTATTTGGGTCTGCAGCGGATGGGATTTCAGGCCTTGACGTATCGTCTGGTTGCGGACCATGTCTCTTCTTGTTACTTCAACCACTTTCCTCAGATACCTCATTTCTGAGGTTTTGATCTGGCTTTTGTGGGTTGTAGTCATTGCCCACGACTCGCATCCATATGTCAAAACTGGGACATAGGTGGAGCGGTATACAGCCATCTTCGTTTTCTTACCAACCTCTTTCTTGCTGAGGAATCCACGATTTATGGCCTGAAAAAGTCTCCCAGCCGCTGCTTTTCGAGTGGCCAACTCTTCTTTGATACCTCCCTTTCGGTCTATAATAGCTCCGAGATATTTAAAGTGGTCGACCTGCTCCAGGACCTGTTCTCCCAACTTAATCTGATGTTTTCTTTCTTCTCGTGATATCACCATGGATTTTGTTTTAGAGCTGCTTATGACCATCCCTCTCTTCTCCAGCTCTTCCTTCCAGACTTGCAAGTTGGATTGGAGATGTGCCTCTGATTTAGCAATCAGGGCAACATCATCAGCAAATGCCAGCTCCGAAATATAGACCTGTCTCATCTTCCAGTACCCCACTGAATACTTTCTTGTTCTCTCCTTACATGCCTTGATGACATCGTCCATGAGGAGTATGAAAAGATAAGGTGACAGGATATCACCATGACTTTGTCTCTAAGTATTAAGTCCATAAGTCCTTCATAAGTTTTTTCCGTCTTAGATAGTTCAACCCATCGTGAGAAAGTAATGCGTATTCTTGCAATAAACTCGGAGAATTCAACTCCATTTTCAGGTAACATGTTTTTAAATTGTAGACGATAGCCGTCTTCGTTAAGCTGATATTTCTTTAACAAAGCGGCCCTGACAACCTCATAATTGCTCTTGTCAGGTTCATCCACCATATTTAATATACTTAGAGCTTTACCTGTCAGTATCCCTGATAACTGATAAACATATTTTGCTTTGTCTATGTTATGAGCTGTACATGCTTGTTCAAATCTGTCCAGATAGAACATTATGTCATCACTGGAAGGACTAAATGTTGGTAACTTAATCTTAAAAGTATCATTATTAGCCTTACCAGAAGATGAACCCTTGTTTGAATCATTACCATTACTCATGCTCGTCAATTTCAATTTCTCCAACTCTAAAGCTAAGAGTTTTTCTTCATGTTCCATTTTTGCTTTCCTCTCATCAGACTCTCTTTGTAACTTCCTTTCTTCAGCTTGAGCCTGCATTTGAAGTCTTTTTATTTTCAGCTTCTTTTTCAAGTCTTTTATTTTTTCAAGCTTCTTCTTTTTCAAGTCTTTTATTCTCAGCCTCTAGCTGTAGCTTTCTTTCCTCAGCTTCTGATTCCCTTTTTTGTTTTTCCATTTCCATTTGGAATCTCTTTTCATCCACCTGCATCTGCAGTTTCTTTTGTTCAGCTTCCATCTGCAGTTTCTTTTGTTCAGCTTCCATTGCTTTATCATATCGAGCAGTTGCAAATTCTTCTAACTTATCACCAGTCTTGCCAAGCAATTTACCCTGCTCAATAAAGTGCTCAAATGTAGACATGTTGTCTAACATATGAGTCCAAAACCTGAAATAATTAACTAATTTATTTCAAACCTAAGTGTAACAAGTCTTAATTAAGCACTTGTATATTCACATCACATTATATTATCCCAGTCTCTGTGGGAAACAAGTCTCCAATCAAAGAACTTGTATATGAAATATCAGCACTCAAATCTTGATCATAAGTGCACTTCTCATTCAATAGTGCACGACACTATTCATCATTCATTTATCATCAGTATAGTAGTAACAGTGCATTAGCATAGCCCATTAACTAATTACTATAACTGTAAACAATGACTATGTAAACACATGCAGAATGTAAACATTGAAAATGCAAACAATACAAACAATGTAAACAATAACAATGTAAACAATAACAAAGATCAGCAACAATACAAAAACTTTCGCAGAAATCAACTAAAAATAAAGCAGAAATTAATGAAATATCACAAAAAATGTGACGATATCTGCGATATAATTAAACAAAATACATGACACCACAGTGTATAAACAAAAATGTTGTATGAAACTAAATTATAGACAAGAGTAGGCTAACAAATACAAACAAATCACAACAAAACTAAAGAATGTGAAATAATAACGAAAACAATATTAAAACATGTCATCACAGCTAACATAAATAGCAACAGAAGTCGCTTAGCAAATTCCAGTATCGGAAATTTGCAAACCCTACAGAAAACGCTCACAATAGACGACCTCTATGACGTGGCATAATCTAACGGAGACACCACCCAACCGAGAACCCGCTGAAATATAAACATATAAATATACGAATAACATATAAACATATAACATATAGAATGAGATGATACACAGAAGACTCAGCAGAAGTATAAGGGCACAGTTTACATACAAACAGGCCACTTAACTTATAGGCTTCCAATCGTAGAACAGCAGAAAAACGGATGTCAATCAACGTCCTAAAGAGCGAAGCTCCAACGATGATGGCACATCTGAACTGCTTCCACTGCTAACACGATGGTACAAGAGCTTCTGACATACTGTGTGTTGAGTTGTTTCGGCACTTGACCTTCTAATCCAAAAGTAAGTTGATGGAAATCGGTACTTGGCCTTCTTCAGAAAACAACCCGCTTCAACCGGCACTTGACCTTCACAAAAAACGACAGCACTGGAACCTTGACAGCAGCAACTTGCTTGACTTGCGTAAAAGATAACAGCAGTCCGAGTTATCCGGCAACATGTAACAACGCCGGGTACTGTCAAATTCGTGTTTCCGTCAAAAAAAAATTGAAATTTTGACTTTTACCGGGCAACGCCGAGTACTTTGAAAATTTTGAAGATGTTGACTGTATTGAAGAATGTTAATTTCTTGAAGGATGCTGATGAATTCTTGTTGAAAATGAAGTGGGTAAG
The DNA here is from genome assembly GCA_024509875.1 of Oreohelix idahoensis. NCBI lineage: Eukaryota > Metazoa > Mollusca > Gastropoda > Stylommatophora > Oreohelicidae > Oreohelix > Oreohelix idahoensis. Next base: position 578,097 of record JAMPIV010015425.1, read on the forward strand.
GGACCCCGTGTTTGCTAGTACCAGAATCAAACCAGCTTATGGCCACCAAATGATGCGTGATGCCATATGATGATGGATGGCATCCGCATGTCTGGTTTTGTGTAGTGTGTAGATGTGTTCAGTCAAAACAATGTTCATGCAACAATAACAGGGCAATCCACATAGGACGTCAGTAAACTCACGACGTATAAAGTCAATGAGTCTTGAAACAGCCGTTGACGTTTTTCTTCATTATTTATTGTGGACGCCACAGTGACAAAATGGTTACGCAAATGTGTTGGCACATCAAACAGTCATTATCACAGCAACATTCAATACAGCAATAAACGGTAGACAGCATTACAATGATGAGTCAGATGCATGTTATATTTCATAGTGCTGTAAATGTAGTCAGGTGGAAAACTCCATCCTTTTCTATAACAGCCAGGAGATAACCAGATGTATGAGATCAGTTCACTCTCCTTAGTTTGACTTCAGCAAGACAGACACGTCTGCCGAAGTATAAATAATGTCCTCAAGAATATCCTCTAGATAATAAAGGTTTTCTAAACCTAGTTCATTTAACAAAGTAGCAAGTAATGGTCCTTGGTACATGCATCAACCGATGCAGTACAATGCAGCGACATGTGAGCTGGGAAAGAACATCTCGTGACGACGACTTTCGGAGACAGGCTATGAATCGAAATCGCTCACGACCCAAAATCAATAGAGTTAATGAAAAAGTCAATTTACCTTGCTTTCATGAAATACACAGAAATATCACGCCTCCCGACATGTGGGAAAACACTAGAGGTATTATCTCGACTAAACGAAATATCCATAAGAGGACTACACATCCCTGACAGAACAAAAATAGCGGAGATCCCCTCTTCAACGAGGCATCTCTTTCGCCATTCCAAATCGCTCACCCCCACTAGAGGTGGGCGGAAACCGATCGACAAACAACAAGACAAGTCATGCGCAGTCCAGCGCAAAAATGACCACAGCTCAAAAGTTAACTGCATTCGATACCAACGCGAGAAGACAAATGCTTACCGAGAAAAGTGACTATAAATTACAAGCAGTTGTTGCCCTTGCGTTATAAAACAGATATTGAAATAAAACGATGTTGCGAGAATTTATCACGCAACAGTGACTTTAATTTCAAGTGCCGCAAAGCAGTCGTGCATTATTGTCATAATCTATTCTCTTCCCTGAAATTTTTGGTTAAAGTTGTTTAAATATCCTGTAATGTCCATCGTGAATGCCAAATCTTGAAACCAATGGCTGCCGTGAATCTTGCCTCGTGACTGTCCTTTCATTTCGAAGAATATTTTAATTTCTTGACAGAGTAGTCAGAACCTCCTCAAAACATTTTTATAAGAAAGTCAGCGTATCTCTGTATAGTAATGCAAACCTTTAAACTCACATCCAATTTCAAGGAATAGCCATTGATGCAGTTCACATTAGCGTATGGAACTGACTGCCTTCTTAACAAAATGTACTACATTTTTACTAACACATGTAACTATTTTTGAGCACAGCACTTTCTGATGATAAAGTAAAAATAGTGAAACATAATAATAATAATAACAGCCTTTTCAGTCATAAATGACTAGGGGAATGGGCCCCTGAGGTGACAGCCCTCGGATGCTTTTTTTCCTGGATCGGACATGGCCAAGCCAGTGCTGTCTAAGCAGTGTATACATGCTTTGAAAGCCAGCATGTGACAACATCTCGACATTTGTCACTTTGTCCAACAATATACTGAGGATTTGGCGTAGACACCATAGATAGAAGGTATTGAGCCTTCTTTTTTGCTTAGCATAAGTTGTCCATGTCTCGCTGCCATATAGAAGTGTGCTGGTGACGAATGCGCTACATGCCGCAGCTTTGATCTTCACTGTGAGTTTGGAGTTTCCCCAAACACGAGTTGTGAGGTGGGCAAAGGTGACTGCAGCTTTGCCAATTTCTGTGTCCAGAGAGAGTTTCTCATTGATGGTAGACCTCATGTATGTGAAGTGGTGCACCACTGCCAATTCATAGTTATCGATAGCGATAACTGTTATAACATCCACATCCTATCCAAGCACATTTGTTTTCTTTAGACTTACTGAGAGTCTAGTCATTGTATGCTTGGGTGAATCGATTCATCAAGCTCTGAAGCTCCTCTTGAATTTGAGGGTGAATACACTGACAAGATTATATTCCCCCAGCTTAGCCCCTTCCTTATATATATATATATATATATATATATATATATATATATATATATATATATATATATATATATATATATATATATATATATATATACACACACATACATATATATATATACATACACACACACACACACACATAAATATATACAGGATGTCCATAAAAGATTGTACCCTTTTCAAATAATTTATTCTCGGCCCCATGACATGGATGAGGATGCTTTCTATCACAAAAGTATATATAATTAGCAGTTTGTAATAAATAAACGAGGCAATATTAAATGTACAAGACGATGTATCAGTGCTTTCAATAGTATACTCCTATAATTCTATTCGGCCTTGCTCACTAGCTTCCAGAATAAACAAGTATAATGATTAGGCAAATATTTTCTCAAGTCACACTGCTTGGCAAGCCCAGGAAAGTGGCAAATTCCAACTGCATGTTACGGCAGTGGAGCAGGCCGCCCTGAAGACTCATTCGGAGCTACATGCGACCTGCGGGATGTGTGTTTGACACTTCTTCTTTGATCCTTAGCCGCCGACCGTCAAAGCAGTCAGTGGCCATCACGCCTGGTGGCGTCTTGTAGGGCAACCACAAATTGATTCCACTTTGCTCGGTCGGTGGCCATCCTTCGTACAGTGCCCCAACTCTGGTTCAGTCTTTGCATCTCAGCCTCCACAGTCCTCCGCCAAGTTGTTTTTGGTCGGCCTCTCTTTCTTTTTCCTTCAGGGGTCCATAGCATAGCTTTTCTTGTGATGGCATCGGGGTATCTTCTGAGGACATGGCCAACCCAGCTCCAGCGTCTGCCAGCTATGATGGTGTGCATGTCCTCTTGCTTGCTCTGAGTTAGCAAATCTTGGTTGGTGATGGTATTCGGCCAAAATATTCGGAGAATTTTTCTTAGGCATGTTGTGTGAAAAGAGGACAATTTCAACATTTCCTTCTCTGTAACTCTCCAGCATTCCGCACCATAGAGAAGCACACAGCTCTGATATAATCTTAATTTTGTGCTTGTGCTGTACTGAGAGGACTTCCAGATGTTGTTTAGACTAAAAAAGGCTGTTCTTGCTTTGTTCATTCTGTTGTTGATGTCTTTGCTTGCTCCGCCGTCTGGTGTTACCATGCATCCTAGGTATGTGAAGGTGTCTGTCTGTTCCAGTTGCTGATTCCTTACTGATATGGGCTCACGGTTGCTCCCATTGAGCGTCATGACCTCTGTCTTCTTGAGACTGATGTTCAAGCCCACCTGCTGGCTATACTTATTAAGTCTATCCGGTTTTTTTTTTCTGGATGTGTTGATGTGAATGTGCTAGTAGTGCAATGTCATCTGCATTTTCCAGATCTTCCAATGTAGAAAATGTAGTCCATCTTATTCCTCTTGGACTGCCCTCTGTTGTCTGGCGCATCACCCAGTCTATGACTTAAAAACAAAGTGGTTGATAAGGGGCATCCTTGTCGTACTCCTGTCTTCACCTCAAAGGTTAGGTTGCTCTGCCCAATGCTACAAGTAAAGTTGGCAGAGGCTTTTTATGATTGACACTATGCAGCTTGGAATTCCATAAGCCCTCAGTATTTTCCATAAACTGTCCCTATGTATACTGTCAAAAGCCTTTTCAAAATCAACGAAATTAATGTACAGCTGTCTTTGCCATTCTGAGCACTGCTCTATAATGTTCCTGAGGGTAAATATATGATCTACACATCTTCTGTTCTTTCTAAATCCTGCTTGTTCTTTCCTCAGTTTGTGGTCTACTGCTTTTGAGATCTCTGTATAATTATCCTGCCTAGTATTTTGCTGGGAACTGAGAGAAGAGTTATTCCTCTCCAATTATTGCAGTCGGCAAGATCTCCCTTCTTGGGCAATTTGACAATTATTCCTTTGTTCCACTCCATTGGTGTTGTCCCTGTTTTCCAGACTTGTGCAAATAGTGGTTCTAATAGTTCTGCTGCTAGCTCAGGGTCTGTCTTAAATAGCTCTGCATTTAAGTTATCATGGCCAGGAGCTTTTCCATTCCTCAACCCTTTGATTGCTGTGATGATTTCTTCTTTTCGTGGAATGTCTGTATTAACATCTAGATCATTTTTAGCCTCAGGAACATTCAATTGTGTCTCTGGTGGTTCCTTGTTCAGAGTTTCTCTGAAATGCTCTGCCCATCTTGTTTCCTGTCCCGCTGCTGTCGTGATCAGATTTCCTTGCTTATCTCTTACTAATGTAATATTGTTTGCACCTCGTTTTCCGCTGATGATTTTAGTTATTTTGTATACTGTGCTTTGTTCATTTCTCAGTGCTGCCTCTTCTGCCTGTCTTGCAAGATCGTCTAGGAAATTCCTTTTGTTGGCTCGGGTTGCACGTTTAACTTCCTTGTCCAGCTGACTGTACTGTTCGCTATATAGTTGCTTTAACCTGGGGGACTTCGCTTCTGTTTTCTTTCTTTTCATTTCCTTTCTCATCGTTATGGTGTTTAATGTTTCTGGTGTTATCCAGTCTTGCTTCTTCCTTTCCTGGAATCCCAAGCATGATTTGCTGCTTTCCTTATATATTGTTGAAATGGTGTTGAATTTCTGGTCTATATCATCAGTCAATGTCTTTTCCTGACTTTTGGCAAATTGATATCGTTTCTTTATGTCAGCTGCAAAAGCTTTTCTGGTAAGGGGATCCTTCAATTTGCTGATGTCAAACCTTTTCTGTGTAGTTACAGTTGGTCCAGCCGTTCTTAGTTTCACTTTCAGTTTTGCTACTATTAAATGGTGATCACTTCCCACATCCGCACCTCTTCTTACCTTCACATCTTGTAATGCATGTCTCCATCTACCGTTAATCATAATGTGGTCTATCTGGTTTCTGTCCCGACCATTTGGTGATTCCCATGTTAATTTGTGAATTTCTTTGTGTGGGAAAAGTGTTCCTCCAATGACCAGGTTGTTAATGCTACAGAAACTTATTAATTTATCCCCATTTTTGTTAGCTGTTCCGCTGCCGCATTTCCCCATTACTCTTTCATTATATGTATTGTGTGTTCCAACTTTCGCATTTAGGTCTCCCATTACTACGATAAGATCATTTCTAGGTGTGTCTTCCATTTCTTTCTGCAGTTGTTGATAGAATTCATCCTTGACCTCCTCATCGCTGTCATTCGTTGGTGCGTAGCATTGTATTATTGTAGTATTGGTGAATCTACCTCTCAATCTTAATCTTATTAGTCTGTTGTTGATGGGTTTCCATTCCAGTAATGTCCTTTCTATTCCTTTCTGTAGGATAATGGCTATGCCTTCATTGTGCTGTCCATCCTCTCTTCCAGAGTAAAGTACTGTTTCTCCTGTTGCTGTTTTAACTTTTCCTGCCCCTGTCCATCTGCTCTCGCTTATCCCTAGAATGTGCAATCTGTAGTTTCTCATTTCTGCTGTGACCTGTTTTAGTTTACCTGTCTCGTTCATTGTCCTGACATTCCAAAATCCTATTCTTGTTTCACGTTTTGCGGTCAGGACGTCCGTTTTCGTGTCAGTGGCTTCCTTTCGGCTTTCACCGCTGACAGTCATACGAGCCTCAGACTCCAGATGCCCATCCCGCAGCAAAGTTTGTTCATTTGTTGTCATTTCTGTAACTTCATTTCTTTTTACATAGACAGGGGTGTCAGCCCTATGCTAAAACCCCCAACCTGGAGGACCAGGGTGTCTGCTTTAGTCTGACCCCTGCCCGCGCAAACCTGTCCAGCTTGGTAGAACCTTCCAGGAGTAAAACTCCATCTGGCATAGCTCTGGGGGTAATCAGGGTACGCAAGCCGCCACCTCGACAAGGTATTGACACCGGTGATGGCAGCGTGAACTCCACCTATGCCGGTCCCAAGCCCGGATGAAAAAGGAGGAGGGCGGCCTGCATGGAGGCCGTAAGGAGGCAGCCCCTCCACCATGCAAAGGCACAACAGGCCAATCACCTGTTTATCTTAAACTATGATTACAAGCAATATAAGAGAGAAAACCGGACTGATTCTAAAGGCGACAAACTGGAACGGACTACGGACTACGACTTATGGAACATTGAACACAAGAAGTATAAATGGGAAAGAAGAGGAGCTGATGGAAGAGATGAGGAAAGCAAAACTAGAAATCCTGGCTATTACCGATTAAAGAAAAAGGGACAAGGAGTCATGGATCTCGATGGCAACACTCTGCTATACAGTGGTGTACCCACATCTCAAAGAGCTAAAGGGGGCGTGGGTTGCATTGTGGCCAAAAACCAGAAAGATAGTATCAAGGGATGGAACTTTGTCTCGGAGCGCATTATGGTTGTAAAACTAAAAGAAGGAGAAACCATAGTCAACCTGGTCATAGTGTATGGGCCAAATGAGGATGAGAGAGCAGAGGTCAAGGAAGAATTCTTCGAGCTGCTTCAAAGGACAGTGGATGACTGCCTAGATGAAATTATCATGCTCGGAGATTTCAATGCCAGAGTTGGAAATGACCATGCTAGATGGGGTGGAGTTATCGGAAGATATGGAGAAGATACTCTCAATGACAATGGAAAGCGACTCCTCAGATTCTGCAGTGAGCAGAATCTGATCATTACCAACACAAAGTTCCCCCATAAGCGCATACATGCATACACTAGGTGTGAACCAACAAAGAATGAGAAGTCAGTGATCGACTATGCCATTGTTAGGAGGAGCTCATTCAAATATGTCTGGGATGCTAGAGTCTGGAGGGGGCCAGAGATTGGAAGTGATCACTACCTGCTTACAATCAAAAGAACAACTGAAAGAGTTGCTCAGCCTAGGAACTGCCCAGCACCACGCAAGAAATCAAGTAAACGAACGGAAGAAATGAGCATTAAGACCTACAAGCTGAAAGAGCCAGAAATTAAGACCAGATATCAGGGGCTTATTGCTACAGCGGTGAGAAACACAGAAGAACAACCTGATGACTTGGAAACCCTGTGGCTTAAATTCAAGGACATCATAAAGACAGCTGCTGCAGAAGCATGTGGTGAAGTCTGACTTGGGAACAAGAGAAAGAGGACACCTTGGTGGACAGAAGAAGTCAAAGAGAAAATAAGAGAGAAGAAAATGGCATGGAAACAATACTTAGGAGCTAAAAACACAGCAGGACAAATAGAGAAATATAGAGAATATGTGATACTCAGAACAGAAGCAAAGAACAAGGTGCTAGCAGCAAAACAGAAGTCCTGGGAGAATTTGGAGAAAAGCTAGAAAAAGATGCACAAGAAAACCAGAAATTGTTCTATAAGACCCTAAAGAACATGAGGAAGGAAAAACAATGCCCTCTCAAATTTATAAAGGACAAGCAAGGCAAATTGCTTACTGCCCCGAAGGAAGTAATGGAAAGATGGAAAGAATATTTCTCAGAACTCCTTGATGGTGAGCAAGGTAGAGCATCAGAAATGATAACCACTAGCACAGAAGAGGATACAAATGTGATGAAGATGACATAAAGATGGAAGAACTGAAGGCAGCACTGGAGAAAATCAAGATGGGCAAAGCAGCAGGGCATGATGGTATAACACCAGAAATGGTTAAGTACATGGGAGCATCAGGCGACCTATTACTCCTAAGGGTCCTACAGGCAGCATGGTGCAACAAGGCCATACCAAAGGATTGGGAGATTGCCATCATAACACCGATTTTCAAAAAGGGTGACAATCGACAATGTGGAAACCACAGAGGCATATCCCTTCTCAGTGTCCCTGGTAAAATCTACTCTAGAATCCTAGAGCAGAGACTCCGATGCCTAGCTGAGCCACAACTGGATGAAGCCCAGTGCGGATTCCGAGCGAACCGAAGTACTCAAGACCTAATCTTCACACTCAGGCAGCTGAGTGAAAAGGCCCTTGAGTACAAGAGTGAGATCCATCTTTGTTTCATAGATCTGGAAAAGGCATTTGACAGGGTCCCCTGGAGCAAACTTTGGGACTGTTTGGCAAGGAAGAACATTCCAGCACCTCTGATTCATGCTATACAGAGCTTCTACAAGTCTTGCAGAAATTATGTGAGGACAGCAAACTATAAGTCAGAAGAGTTCAGGACCACCACTGGTGTAAGACAAGGCGATATCCTGTCACCTTATCTTTTCATACTCCTCGTGGACGATGTCATCAAGGCATGTAAGGAGAGAACAAGAAAGTATTCAGTGGGGTACTGGAAGATGAGACAGGTCTGTATTTCAGAGCTAGCATTTGCTGATGATGTTGTCCTGATTGCTAAATCAGAGACACATCTCCAATCCAACCTGCAAGTCTGGAAGGAAGAGCTGGAGAAGAGAGGGATGGTCATAAGCAGCTCTAAAACAAAATCCATGGTGATATCACGAGATGAAAGAAAACATCAGATTAAGTTGGGAGAACAGGTCCTGGAGCAGGTCGACCACTTTAAATATCTCGGAGCTATTATAGACCGAAAGGGGGGCATCAAAGAAGAGTTGGCCACTCGAAAAGCAGCGGCTGGGAGACTTATCAGGCCATAAATCGAGGATTCCTCAGCAAGAAAGAGGTTGGTAAGAAAACGAAGATGGCTGTATACCGCTCCACCTATGTCCCAGTCTTGACATATGGATGCGAGTCATGGGCAATGACTACAACCCACAAAAGCCAGATCCAAACCTCAGAAATGAGGTATCTGAGGAAGGTGGTTGAAGTAACAAGAAGAGACATGGTCCGCAACCAGACAATACGTCAAGGCCTAAAATCCCACCCGCTGCAGACCCAAATAGAACAGTCCCAACTAAGATGGTTTGGCCATGTCTGCAGAATGGGAGAAGATCGGCTACCACGACAAGCATGGGAAACAAAGAGCCAGGGATCCAGACCTCCAGGACGACCCAGAGTCCGCTGGGAGGACAACATTAGACAATCTTTGAAGGACCGAGGACTAGAATGGAACCAGGCCAGGAAGAAGACAGCTGATAGAATAGTCTGGCGCTCTCTCTTCCAAACCTCTACACCTCACGGTAGAAGGGGAACGACTAAGTAAGTAAGTAAGATGGCAGCGTGTTTGACACCCCTGTCCTATACTAAGAAGACTCATGGTGCAGCAAAAATAAAGCCACAAAGAGTCAATCCCACTGTATGGTTCAGAAACATAAAGAACAACAAAAGGAACAACCAGTAAAGTACACATTTTCATAAATGGGTGCTTGCATAGAACTGAAAATTTGAAATGGTATGACAAGATCACCAATGTAGAACTGATGACAAGAACCAGGCTGGTTCCAGTGGAACATGAGATCAGAAGAAGGCACTGGTGATGTATAGAACATGCATATCAAAAACCTGTTGATAGTAGGCCTATTACAAGGCAGTCCATTTAAATGATGAACAGTGGGGCACATGTTTGAAACAGCCTTATAAAATAATTCAGACTAACAGTGTGGGTGAATTATTTGGATGATATCGAACACACATCCCACTGTTCTTCGGTTTAACTCAGTCACTGTTCTGGAATCTCCAGGGTAAGAGGCAGAGGGTGACAGAAAAACACATGGAGAAAAAAACTAGAGGCAGACAGAAAAGGGATAAAGACATGGAAAGGCCTTGTGCAGATGGCACAAGACAGGAGGACGTGGTACAAATCTGTTGAAGATCTTAGATCCATGGAGAGACGAGGGGTAACAGATGAACGGTGGAACAGATTCTTTGATGCAATCCAAATGAGTCACCGTGTGACCACGCCGTTAGGCTACGATTAGGTTTAGGATTCCTAATCATAACCCTTATTTCTGCATCTCTGAATTCTCTTTCTAAGGCCATATCGAACATGTGTCCCATTGTGTTTCATTTAACCCGATGAAAAAAAACATTCATATTAGCCTACTAACATTTAGCTTTAGGCCCTACTTACATTCAAGATAGGCCGAATTAATCATGGTCTACTATTATTGGAATAGGCCTACTTCCTGGGTTTAACTGAAGATCAGTAGGCCGTGTTCTTCAATGTCATCCCAGTAGGCCCAAGTCGCCAACGTCGTTAAGGTTAGGATTAAGTTGAGGGTTAGGATATCTATACCTAGGCTACCTAACCCCTTTTTATTGCGTCTCTGAACTCTTTTTTTTTAACAGCTGGCCCACTGTTTTTCATTTCAACCTACTTCCTGGTGTTAATGCTGTCGTTCTGTTTTTTTTTTTTTTTTCACCCTAAGCCCAATCCTAACCTTAACGACGTTGGTAAATTATTTGGATGACATCGAAGAACACGACCCACTGTTCTTATTTCAACCATTTTGGATAGGCTAGAATATTCAATCGCCCCTCAAATGATAGACCTGTCCTATACAGCACATATTAGGTAAAACAAAACCCTACCTGTTCAAGGATGCTGTCATCTCCAGCTGTCCATCGCTTGTGATTAAATCCACCGCCCATTGAAGCTTCATTGTGACTTCTTTGGTATAAATATCCAACGTTAGCATCGTCCTGAGATCGCAGGCCTTGGTTTTGCCTTATTCCTGTCATATCACGCTGGTTCGGCACTGCCATAGTGCCCTCCCAAGAAGATGTATTCATAGTTGGTACCGGCATCTAAAGAATTTCTTAGTGCATTGCCTGATTGACTATAACAAACGTAGTGTAAGACACAAATGAACTCAAGAAAACACTTCCAGCGTGCAGTTCTTTGTCATTACGGGGGACAGTAAATAAACATATTTTCATATATAGCGCTAAAATGTGTCAATAAAAAGTTAGGGCGTTTATAAATTAGTATATAATTTGTAAAATACTTCTGACGGGATGTTGCTTTCTACTTTGATTACTTTAGATTGCTACTGACCAACAGGAAATTGTTTACGCAATTAAAATAGTTTACACTGCGGCCATTTTGGATTCGCTTAGCATTATGGGGGAAGTATAATGTTTTCATGCTTCCCTGATAACTGAACTAAATGTAATCCGTCAGTCGTTTCGTTTTGAACGTTTATGCACCACGGGCAATGAAAAGAAATTATGACGAAGTTTACCAAATCAGATTAAATATCTGTCTAAGTTGTCCATCAAGCTTTGCGTCTAAATTGTCCACCAAGCTTTGCTCTCATTTAACATTTAAAAATGATGTCCTGTATATCCCTCTGTAGTTATTAAATGTAAGATAAATCAGAGCCACTATTTGCTATCGTTCAGATCTCAATTTATTTTTCACTTTTCCTTGGCGGGAAAGTGAAGGTCTAGTGGTTTTGTTTGGTTTTAAGGACCATTGCACAACTCCATCAGTGCTCCGATCTCCTCCCTTAGATCACACAGGAAGTTGCCCCTTATATGTGGTACAGAGAAAGTGCATATGGCCGACGCCAGCTCCTTTTGTGGAAAAGCTTTACGGGGATTCAAATAGCCTCAAACTGACTACGGCTTTCTTTGAGAACATTCAAGTGGACGTCTGAGAGTGTACGAAGAAGTCGAAGAAGATCACACAGGGGGATCTCGGCACAGGGCACGAACTCCGTAGCATTTTTTTTTTAAAGTATCCCGTTCAACCCTTGATGGGTTATAATTAGGACATATGGTGTAGGCTACTAATTCAAGTAAATAAATCAGGTTTCCAATACCTAAATATAGTACTTTCTTCCCCTCCACTCAGTCCAAATAGAGTAAATCAAAACTAATGTTGTATAAATGTTTTGTGTGACCTCCCATTTCCAAGAAACAAACAAACAAAAACAATAAACAAACTAATATGAAGGATCTCATAACTACCTTGGTGTTAACAAGGTGAAAAGGGGTGAGAAAGCCCGTTGGGTGTCCGATATTACATCAAATCCACTAATTATCTGCCACATCAGACTACCGCTTAACCTCACACCATCATTGATCCTTATATATTAATTTTAGTTCTTGTTATATACTGTTTTACTATATTGTGCAATTCTCTAGGTCTGTCTATTCTCAACACATGTTCCACGGGTATGGATGAATTGCATGCCTGTAAATAATACAATATTAGTTTTCTCTGTTGTTCATACTTTCTACATTTTAGTAGGAAATGCTCTATATTATTTTTTCTAGACACTCCGCACAGTAAGGTTCTATTCTAAAACAGCCCATTTCTATTTCCTGTATAATAAATAGTAACTTAGGTATCATCCCAAACATCCCGCCCCCGCTTGTTTCTCTTTTTTACAATTTAATTTGTTTAAACACCATGACGTGTGTGAGGAGACTACTATCCAAAGACAAAGGAACAAATAGGCGAAAGCACATCCAAACCAACTTACACTTTTAACTTATTCAATTTACAATAATTAAAATGAGGAAACGATCACGTTATCGACCCGATCTAGTCTACCCAGCTGTATATGGATACCTTGACTGTGTTAGGGAAGGAAAAGACAGCGAGGAAGGGAAATGGCCACCCCACGTCTCGATGCTTGACGTAGTAAGGTGAAGTCTCTAACACTTCACTCCCCTACTGCAGTTCTGCTATGGTACTACCTTTACATTTAGCTACATAATACAATTTGGTTGGTATGTCAGCTAATGATGTGATGTCTGAAACGCTGAGGGAGACTATAATTAAAAATCAAAACAATTGCATCCCTTGACAATTCAACCGAGGGGAAACAATTACATCCCTTGATCCAAGCGAGAGCAAACAATTATATCCCTTTTCGATATAATCGAATCATAGCGAGGGAAAATCGGAAAGCCATGGCCACGAATCGGAAACATGGCCTACAGGATTGCGATCTCGTCTAAAGCTCTTCCTTCCAGAATTGCAGGTTGGATTGAAGATGTACTTCTGATTTAGCAATCGGGGCCACATCGCCGGCAGACGCCAGCTCTGAAAAACAGACATTTCTCATCTTCCAGTACCCCACTGAGTACTTCCTTGCCCACTTCTTCAGAAGTTTGAAAAGATAACTTGACAAAATATCACCCTGTATTACACCTGTGGTGGTCTTGAACCTTTCTGACTATGGTTTACCGTTCTTACATAATTTCTGCAAGTCCTATAGAAGCTCCGGGTGGCATGAATCCGAAGTGCTGGATTGTTTTTCCTTGCCAAGCAGTGTCAAAGTTTGATCCAGGGAATATTGTCAAACGCCATCTCCAGATCAAAGAAACAAAGATGCATCTTACCTTTATACTCAAGGACCTTTTCACTCCGTTGCCTGAGTGTGAAGATTAGATCTGGTGGCGTCGTAGAGAGCATCGCCACTAGGTGCGATCGGCAGCTTCATTCTCCCAGACTGCAGGAGTTATGTCTAGTGCCTTCATGTCTCTCTTGCACACATCTTTGAACCTCAGCTGCGGCCGCCCAATTGTTCTTTTCATCTGCCAGTTGTCCGTAGACAAGGAGGTGACAACAGTTACGAAAATTTAGTGTTCAGTTATGTCTTAAAATTAAATCAGAAAACAAGTAACGGAAAACGCAAGTTTCAGTCATCACTTTCGTTGTGATTACCAAATGCACCAAAAAAAAAAAAAAGCAAACAAATAATTGCTTCATACATTCTATTGTATAGAATAAAAGGGGATTGCCAGTTAATAATTGATCAGTACAGCAATTCATAATATGTGTCACAAATCGAAATGGCAAATTAATGATAACTGGCCATCAACGTGTATGCTATGCAATATAATATAAGTAATATTTGTTCTGTGTTTCTTTAGGGCACGTGGTAACAATAATAAAACTTAATTCCGTTAGAATGCACGAACGATACAGTACTAACCACGGATTGAAGCAAATCTGGAGTCATCCCTATATGACCACCAGCTAAGCACAGTGCTACAGTTTACATATGTGATGTGGTGACACTTGTTGAGAACCCAGCATTGCACACTAAGCTTGGAGAAGTCATTTGAGCACCAGACATGATTCTTTGGCTTTGACTTGGCTGGCTGCATGCAGAAAGGTCTCACTATGGATCCAGTGATAGGCAGTGGGAGCTGAGACATGGCTCTATGCAGGACGTGACAATTTCTTGGTAAAGCCCAGAACCAGAGCATAGTATGTTAGCTCTGCATAGTTGGAGAGCACCCTTGGATGGCAGGGAATGCACATTATGGCACGCGCTTCTTACTCCTAGCTTGGGATCAGATGTGGCGATCCGTTAAATGCAAGCCAAGCTGGAGAAACCAGAGCTCATGACTTCAACGCAGCACGTTTCGGAATGACAGAAAAGCCACAGTTGAAGTCTATATCTACAGGAAGATAATACCAAGGACTCTTCACCTTGGTATTGGCTGCAAAAGAGTGAAAAGCTCAGCAGCCCTAGTTAAACAACGACAACAACATATGTGAAAGTGAACTTATGTCTGAGAAGTTAATTACACCGTTTATGTGCTAACATGAAAGAAATATGAACAGCAAAGAACACGACTTAAAGAATATTTGAAAGCACAAAACTCATCAGCACCATCACTGGAAACTACTACCTTCTCAGAGAACTACACAACATAATAAAATGTTATATTACCAAAACAAAAATTAACATATAACTACCAGAACATTAGAATGATTACAGAAAAAAAAATACATAAACAACATATTTACCACAAATGTTCAGTGCAACAGTGTCACGAGTTGTCTCCCCTGCTTAACAATGGTCAAAATTTAGAGTATTAACCGAGGGACTTTTAAAGGTACCGGGTATCTACCTTCGCTCAAGATTATTCTTGGCAGAGCTGTAAATAGAAGGATGGAGGGAGTCTTCATAGGGTATTTCAGAAATCAACACTGAATTTATCAAGGCTGTAGTGAACTTTGCATCTGCCCGCCCCGTCTATGAAGAGAAAGATATATAACCGTTTCTGAGCCCCCAACTGAATTATTCAGTAAAATATTACTTAAGTAACCCTGTTGTATTTATATTTAAGACCACTGATTCATACGTGTGCACTTCTCTGTGTACTAATTAAAACAACTATTAATTTGTAAATACTTACTTACTTACTTAGTTGTTCCCCTTCTACCGTGAGGTCTAGAGGTTTGGAAGAGAGAGCGCCAGACTATCCTATCGGCTGTCTTCCTCCTGGCCTGGTTCCATTCTAGTCCTCGATCCTTCAAAGATTGTCTAATGTTGTCCTCCCAGCGGACTCTGGGTCGTCCTCGGGGTCTGGATCCTTGGCTCTTTGTTTCCCATGCTTGTCGTGGTATCCGATCTTCTCCCATTCTGCAGACATGGCCAAACCATCTTAGTTGGGACTGTTCTACTTGGGTCTGCAGGGGGTAGGATTTAAGGCCTTGACGTATCGTCTGGTTGCGTACCATGTCTCTTCTTGTTACTTCAACCACCTTCCTCAGATACCTCATTTCTGAGGTTTGGATCTGGCTTTTATGGGTTGTAGTCATTGCCCATGACTCGCATCCGTATGTCAAGACTGGGACATAGGTGGAGCGGTATACAGCCATCTTCGTTTTCTTACCAACCTCTCTCTTGCTGAGGAATCCTTGATTTATGGCCTGAAAAAAGTCTCCCAGCTGCTGCTTTTCGAGTGGCCAACTCTTCTTTGATGCCTCCCTTTCGGTCTATAATAGCTCCGAGGTATTTAAAGTGGTCGACCTGCTCCAGGACCTGTTCTCCCAACTTAATCTGATGTTTTCTTTCTTCTCGTGATATCACCATGGATTTTGTTTTAGAGCTGCTTATGACCATCCCTCTCTTCTCCAGCTCTTCCTTCCAGACTTGCAGGTTGGATTGGAGATGTGCCTCTGATTTAGCAATCAGGGCAACATCATCAGCAAATGCCAGCTCCGAAATATAGACCTGTCTCATCTTCCAGTACCCCACTGAATACTTTCTTGTTCTCTCCTTACATGCCTTGATGACATCGTCCATAAGGAGTATGAAGAGGTAAGGTGATAGGATATCACCTTGTCTTACACCAGTGGTGGTCCTGAACTCTTCCGACTTATGGTTTGCTGTCCTCACATAATTTCTGCAAGACTTGTAGAAGCTCTGTATAGCATGAATCAGAGGTGCTGGAATATTCTTCCTTGCCAAACAGTCCCAAAGTTTGCTCCAGGGGACCCTGTCAAACGCCTTTTCCAGATCTATGAAACAAAGATGCATCTCACTCTTATACTCAAGGGCCTTTTCACTCAGCTGTCTGAGTGTGAAGATTAGGTCTTGAGTACTTCGGTTTGCTCGGAATCCACACTGGACCTCATCCAATTGTGGCTCAGCTAGGCGTCGGAGTCTCTGCTCTAGGATTCTAGAGTAGATTTTACCAGGGACACTGAGAAGGGATATGCCTCTATGGTTTCCACACTGTCGATTGTCACCCTTTTTGAAAATTGGTGTTATGATGGCAATCTCCCAATCCTTTGGTATGGTCTTGTTGCACCATGCTGCCTGTAGGACCCTTAAGAGTAATAGGTCGCGTGATGCTCCCATGTACTTAACCATTTCTGGTGTTATACCATCATGCCCTGCTGCTTTGCCCATCTTGATTTTCTCCAGTGCTGCCTTCAGTTCTTCCATCTTTATGTCATCTTCACCATCATTGGTTTTCTCTTCTGTGCTAGTGTTTATCATTTCTGATGCTTCACCATGCTCACCATCCAGGAGTTCTGAGAAATATTCTTTCCATCTTTCCATTACTTCCTTCGGGGCAGTAAGCAATTTGCCTTGCTTGTCCTTTATAAATTTGAGAGGGCATTGTTTTTCCTTCCTCATGTTCTTTAGGGTCTTATAGAACAATTTCTGGTTTTCTTGTGCATCTTTTTCTAGCTTTTCTCCAAATTCTTCCCAGGACTTCTGTTTTGCTGCTAGCACTTTATTCTTTGCTTCTGTTCTGAGTGTCACATATTCTCTATATTTTTTCCATTTGTCCTGTTGTGTTTTTAGCTCCTAAGTATTGTTTCCATGCCATTTTCTTCTCTCTTATTTTCTCTTTGACTTCCTCTGTCCACCAAGGTGTCCTCTTTCTCTTGTTCCCAAGTCGGACTTCACCGCATGCTTCTGCAGCAGCTGTCTTTATGATATCCTTGAATTTAATCCAGAGGGTTTCCAAGTCATCAGGTCGTTCTTCTGTGTTGCTCACCAATGCAGCAATAAGCCCCTGATATCTGGTCTTAATTTCTGGCTCTCTCAGCTTGTAGGTCCTAATGCTCATTTCTCCTGCTCGTTTACTTGGTTTCTTGCGTGATGTTGGGCAGTTCCTAGGCTGAGCAACTCTTTCAGTTGTTCTTTTGATTGTTAGCAGGTAGTGATCACTTCCAATCTCTGGCCCCCTCCAGACTCTAGCATCTCGGACATATTTGAATGAGCTTCTCCGAACAATGGCATAGTCGATCACTGACTTCTAATTCTTTGTTGGTTCACATCTAGTGTATGCATGTATGCGCTTATGGGGGAACTTTGTGTTTGTAATGATCAGATTCTGCTCACTGCAGAATCTAAGGAGTCGCTTTCCATTGTCATTGANAGTATCTTCTCCATATCTTCCGATAACTCCACCCCATCTAGCATGGTCATTTCCAACTCTGGCATTAAAATCTCCGAGCATGATAACTTCATCTAGGCAGTCATCCACTGTCCTTTGAAGCAGCTCGAAGAATTCCTCCTTGACCTCTGCTCTCTCATCCTCATTTGGCCCATACACTATGACCAGGTTGACTATGGTTTCTCCTTCTTTTAGTTTAACAACCATAATGCGCTCCGAGACAAAGTTCCATCCCTTGATACTATCTTTTTGATTTTGGGCCATAATGCAACCCACGCCCCCTTTAGCTCTTTCAGACATGGGTACACCACTGTAGAGCAGCGTGTTGCCATCGAGATCCATGACTCCTTGTCCTTTTTTCTTTGTTTCCGTTATAGCCAGGATTTCTAGTTTTGCCTTCCTCATCTCTTCCACCAGCTCCTCTTCCTTCCCATTTATACTTCTTGTGTTCCAAGTTCCATAAGTCGTAGTTCGTAGTCCGTTCCAGTTCGTCGCCTTTAGAATCCGTCCGGTTTTCTCTCTTGTGTTGCTAGTAATCGTGATTTAAAGCAAACAGGTGATTGGCCTGTTGTGCCTTTGCATGGTGGAGGGGCTGCCTCCTTACGGCCTCCATGCAGGCCGCCCTCCTCCTTTTTCATCCGGGCTTGAGACCGGCATTGGCGGAGTTTTGTAAATACATATAACAAATTTAATAATCAATTATGGTTTAACATGACTAAACAAATAAGTTGTGTGAAGGAATTTACACTAATGAGTTTTTCCTCATCGAAAACTCGTGAGGGTGTTTTGAATCGGTGATGAGAATTATTTTGTTTTGGCCAGATTAATATCACTTATCTGGCCAGATTTTGGACTGGTATCACCAACATGTACCACAAACTTTAGAAGAAACAAATGTCTCTGCTGAGTATTGGTTTCCTGGCATTAGTCAGGCGCCTTCCCGCTGTCACTTCCACCGCCCTTTTTTTCAGTAATTTATCCTCCCTCAGCATAAATCATAAGTGGATTGGATAAAAAACCATCGTTACTGTAAGTTAATTTGATGAAACAATGTGATTGGACAGCGGAAACGACTTTTTCCTGCTTTACACATCTTTAAAAATACATATAAACTTATTAAAATGTTAATATAATAAATATGTACACCATGATGTCATCATCATCAACTCCCTGCTCCACTTGGAGCCTGTGGCTACCTCTGCTTTTGGTTCCCTACGAGAGAACCTGCATGAAACAGTCACCAACGTTTGCTGTGGTGGTTCATGACTCTATCATTTTCATGTGTTGAGGTTGCCAACCTCGTATGAACTTGTACAACCACAAGCGAGTGAAACATGTCAAATGTAAAATATTGTAACGGGATTTACTCCCCTTGCTCTGCAGTGATGGTCCAACAGTGGCTAAACTTTAGAGTATCTACTGAAGGTCTTCAAATGTATCTACCTTTAGCTCAAGATTACTCTTGGCAGAGATGTGAACTGAAGAATGGTGCTTCAATTCTTGGGAGCCTCATAGGAATTTAAGAAATCAAGTACTGCGGCTGACAGGATCCAGGCCGCGTAAGCTTTCTATCTTCCCTGACCTTCTATGAAGAGTAAGAATTTTGCTCGTTTTGATGAGCCTCTAACTTATTTAAATCAGTAAAATATTACTTTAACAGCTCTGTTATAGGTATTTAAAATGACTGAGACATACGGGTGCAGTTCACTCAAAATGACTAAATCAACTATACATTTGCATATATACAGATAACAAATTTAATAATCAATTATAGTAACAAAGTAAAATAAATAAAGGTGGGGTGAATTAGGAATACTCGTTAAAGATTCATCACTGGTGATGATCTGGTGTTGGACAATTTTCTTAAGCAAAGGAGTTCACTTGATAACTTTGAATGTATACTTAGCTGCCAGTAATATGTCGGTTGGCTTCTGCTTCATCCGAGTCTTGTTCTTTGCAGGCTGTGGACTGGTTCTTCTCGTCACTGGTCAAGTCTGGTGGCCACAGCACTTCCCTCATAGTATCGTGGGGTAATTACGAAGATGGCCCAGCGTCTGATTTTGGTGTCTAGATTTTACTGAAGGCCACTTATACCACACACTTGTTCCACAGACTAGTACCATATGTTGGTACCACCGATCCAAATATCTTTTTGAGCAATACAGACTTCTGGCTCAGAGAAAAAGTTTCGGGTGATGTAAGTCCACAGGTGCTCAAACACTTCGCCTTGTCCGTTAAAGTAGAGTCCTGATCCTATTCCTTATTCTGGCTTGTTTGACGGTCTTCTTGACGAGTTGAATTTATCAGTGCCGTAAACTCAGAATGTCCTAGATTATAAGCGACATTCGGCCCACGCATGCACATTGCTACTATTTGACAAAGCTCCAATCAGAAATGTTGTATTTTAACATCTCAAATGCCAAACCAATATCGTGCAACTTGCGTATTTTGGTAGAGGTATATCCCCACTACCCTTTCTCGGAAAATTCCTGCGTGACACATAAAATTTGATATTTTGAAGTCACTTCCCATATAAGATATTTTCTCTTCCGTTGATATCCATCATGTTTACACTCACGACTTCATACATCTACCACAGACAACATCTTATCAGTGCCGTAAACTCAGAATGTCCTAGATTATAAGCGACATTCGGCCCACGCATGCACATTGCTACTATTTGACAAAGCTCCAATCAGAAATGTTGTATTTTAACATCTCAAATGCAAAACCAATATCGTGCAACTTGCGTATTTTGGTAGAGGTATATCCCCACTACCCTTTCTCGGAAAATTCCTGCGTGACACATAAAATGTGATATTTTGAAGTCACTTCCCATATAAGATATTTTCTCTTCCGTTGATATCCATCATGTTTACACTCACGACTTCATACATCTACCACAGACAACATCTTCCAGATGGACAACTTATCGTTACTATTGCCTACAACCAACCTGCCCGGAAATGACTCCATCATTTACCTGGTCCAGCAAACAACTTTCAAGCATCAACCCGGCCAGACAGAAATATTATCAGCTAAAAGATAAATGACTGCGGCCATCTCAAGGTTGTGTACGTATTAATCGGGCGTTCCCATTTCTGTCTGGTAGGAAATGTGTTACGCATTCGCAAACTACATTTCACTCTTCATATCCAGATGTCAATGTGAGTTCAAACGAAAGTGAGTGATTACAATGATTATTATAATCAGAAAGAATAGTCAATGAAGCCCCGACATGACAAGAATTGAAGGAAGCAAGTGTAAACAATTACCAAATACTGTCAGAGGTGGGAAAAAGCACATAATGAAGAGCACAGAAGGAATTACAGGATGGCACCAAACAAATGTTACGATCGAGGTTATTTTGTCACAAATATAAAGCGATAAAATGTATGTTACAACTCTCCCCGTATGGGGTTATATTTTTCTACAGATGTCAGGCATAGGCAGACTTCCGAATAAGGTGTGGTCACAGGTTTTGAGGCCGTCTTACAAGTAATCGAGTATTACTTTAATGCAAATCCCACTATTATCCTGTTTATAGATTCCGAGGACTTTGTGTTTTCCAGTATTATAAAGTCACGTTTTCTTGCTGGTTTATTTCAGAAGATCCTCAATACTTGGTCCAATCCTCTGTCTTGAAATTCTACTTTTCTTCAGTCCAGGCAAGTCTGAAGGTGTCGTCTTGACTCAATGGAACACAGTGCTGGAGTCTGAAAATGTGCTAAGGGCCTTTCGCGCACGCTCTCCCAGCTTCCTGCGCGGCGAAAGTGGCCAATCAAACGTCGTCTAGTTAATATATTTTGGCTAGACCAAGCAGATGAAAACGTTTGACTTAAGACATATCTTCTCACCTTCTCTCATGAAATCCCGCACGACACAAGTAATTTCAAACTCTTCCCATATAAGGTATTTGCACTGCCACATTTCGATGACTCGTGACTGTAATTCATAACAACCGTTCAGTTTAATTTGTTATCATAAGTGCTAACAAACAGGAGTTCACCCGCGATAAAGTTGCTTAATATCCTGCCACACCCAAGGTACTTTTGCAGTTTATCTCCGGATTGTCAACTCGAGAAGTATGGGCGCCCAGTTTGGCCAGCGAGAGAAATTCGCGCCTGTGTGTGTTTAAACATAAGTGTGATGCTGCACTGTAATTCTGTCCTTCAACAGGCCTAATTCTGTTGTTCTATTTTGAATTTTTACCATTCTTCTTCTCTTTGTAACTATATGTGTTTGCCATGTTTCTTCTCATTTGAATATATATCGTGTTTGGTATTTTTATGTAGGTAATTAAATGGGTTCTTTTTATGACGGTAGGTTTATTTCTTACTCCCACCAGTTTTACTTTCTTCTGATTTTCCGCGATCACGTAGATTTTCGTTGTTTACGAAAATCGCCATTTCATGGACACCTGTATGACGCGTCAGAAAACGTCACGTAACGTGACGAAATTTTTGGACACGCGGTTTTCGCGTTGTTTTCAAATCTGATTGGCGTAGGTCGCTAGTTATTTTATTTTTCTAAGCGGTTCCATTGGCCCGAGTGGATAACTTAGCAGATGCGTAGGCGATCCGGGGGGGTTTTTCTCTTGTATATAATCAGTTGTTAAACTGTGGGCAAGTCTCTATCTGAAGAAATAATTGCCAGCCGTGAAGCTACGTATTTATCGTCTCCATTTGCGGGGAAAACAGTGGTAATTGGTATGTAGGAATTTTATTATCGTTTTACTTATTAGAGGGTTCTTTGAGAAATCTCGGCACGTAAGTAAAGTTATTCGGGGACATTAACTTTAAGTTTTAAATGGTAGCGCCATCCATTATTATCTTTGAAGAACGATGTAAATGTAAAAG
Source organism: Oreohelix idahoensis (assembly GCA_024509875.1). Lineage (NCBI taxonomy): Eukaryota > Metazoa > Mollusca > Gastropoda > Stylommatophora > Oreohelicidae > Oreohelix > Oreohelix idahoensis. The sequence continues at coordinate 600,546 of JAMPIV010015425.1, forward strand.
TGTGCATAATTCTTTCTAGGATTTTTGGCAGTAGATAGGAGCGTGTGAAGATATGAGATACACGGGGGACTGTTGTGTAAAACCACCATTTATTCCGGTGTATTTACAAATGTAATTTTATTGGGAACTCCATTGTGTGTACGTTAATTTTATTAGGCCTTACATGTGAGTAATGCAGTCGGAGGGTAAAGATGTATGTTATAAGTGAATTATACTGCTTAGAGGAGTAAACTATTCCTATAGCAAGATTTCATTTAATTGGGGCTTAAGTAGGAAACCTCATGGGTAATGTTAAAAGGGAGACCACGGAATTTCGGACAAAGGTGTTTCCTAGTTGAAATGTTTGGACACGTGGTTAGCCATGCGTAACAGAAAAAGATAAGAGTCAGACAGGTCGGGAGGTTTGTTTACCTACCTGGCAGATTTAAGTTGAAGAGAAGGGGAGTAGAAGGAGCGTGAGATAGAGAGACACGTGGGTAGAAATATTTTATGTATCGTTGTGCAGAACGAGAGAAGGGGAGTAGGAGGAATGAGATTTAAGTGCCACGTTGGTAATATTATTTTATGTATTGTTGTACATGACGAGTGAAGTACTGAGTAAGGGAGTTATAAAGATTAATGGGTTAGAGATGCGTTATGTTGGAGTTGGTGTACAATAGACGCATTTTCTTTTAATTTCAGCGAGTCACGGCAGAACAGTGGGGGGAGCGTAAATTTCCCCATATGCAAACTTACCCACGGCAACAGGACATATCTCAGGGGTCAGAGGACTCGAGATATCGTCAGCAGCGAAAAGAAAATAACCTGAACGGTCTATTTCAGTGAAGTTCAACTCTTCAGCGAGACTGGTTTAAATTGCATACAGCCAGAAATCAAGGCTGTGGTTTTCCTCTAAATCCGGAGCGGGTTAAGAGAGGGAAGTAGAGAAGCTATTCAGCAGCCGAGAAGTTTTTTTTTCGACAGTTAATCAAGCACCTCATGCTTGATACCCAAACATCAGCATCATCACCGACTTCAGGAGCAGGTGATAATGTTAAAATACCTGGGTCCTGAAAGTAATGAGAGAAGAGCGTAACGGAGACGCCGTATCATCAGTCGTCGAGGGTAGAGAGACACTGAACCAAGGAGAAAGGGGAGAGAGAGAGAGAGAGAGAGAGAGAGAGAGAAAATAGACAGGACCAGTAGGGTCTGTTCAGTATCCATTTGACGGATAGACACTGAGCCATCGTTGTAAGCCAAGTCTATTATTTTAGCATTTCCAGTGGTGTTAGTTAGCGGCGCATATCGCCTAACAAGTGGAAAGCTGTGTAGACGTTCATTGAGGAAGAGTCAACAGGACTGAGACAGCAGAAATCTTATTAGTGTTAGAGAGTGGAGGCTAAAGTTGACAGCCCCACCAAATTAGATTTGTGTAAATCACTAACCATTTTATTGTTCCGCAGCAGGGTGACAGAAAGAGTGAATGTGATTGGGGTTTTTCTAGTGTCTATCTAATTTAATTGTTACTTTGTTTTTTCAGGCCGTGCAACAGTGCACGCTATTTATGTGATTGATGTATGATGAATTTTTATGTGTGATCGTGTAAATAAATATATACATACTGTATACTGGATCAGCTTCTACACTCTATACTATACCTATATGTGGTCTGTATAGTGGTGTCTGTGGTCGTTTTATACACCTTATCTCCTTGTGTTTAAAGGTAGTTAGAGGGGGGTGATTCTATAGCTTTTCTGAAGTCACGAAGCGGCAAGGGGAGAGTCAAATCCTGGTTCTAGCCCTTGAGCCAATAGTCTCATCTGTCCACAGGCATGTCAATTTTCATCTAAATTCTATCTTCTCAGACTTTCTCATACTAGGGTCTTGCTTTCATTCAGGACAACTCTATAAACTTAAATCCACTTCGTGACAATAAGCAAGGCAGACCCATCTGTCTGCTCCCAGCTGGGTTGTTTACGTTATCATTAACCAGGATAGATCATGTGAAAATAACATCAAATCTGAGTCATGCGTTCCAATATGAGAGAAAGTACGGGATATGAAGAAATAAAAGGAAGGTACAGTATAGAGAAGAAGAAAGGTATATAATGAAAATGCACGGTCATTTTGTGACAAACAGTAAGATAAATTACAAAACATTACAAAACAGTGCATTCCCAATAGAAAAACGGTACATTTGGCAAAAGTTTATAGCAGTTATTATCTCCAGAATGCAGCATCAAATTACATGTAAAGTACAGACATAAAAATTCCCCTAAATTTTAACATATACGCACAACAGTAGCAAGGAAGATGCAACTCAGAAATAAAATCACAGAATAGTATATGCAAATAGTCTTCAAAGCTTTGCCGACTTTTTAGAAGTAAAGGTGCATGGTAGTTTCATCGCAGATGCTCTCCCTTTGGTCGGGGTATGTGCATACCACAGGGTCCTGTGCTAATTAAGATAAATAAATACAACGTTTATAATGTTTATTGCCCCCCCCCCCATATGTATAAAACAGCAGTCTTCAAGATTACTTTAATAGCTGATAACTTCAATGTTTATTCACCAGAATGGGGATGTAAATCATACAATAAACGAGGCAGAACTTTAGAGGACACCATGCAACACGTTCGACCTGATCCTAATACCGAACACAGGGGGAGGGCCTATCCTTCTGCACAGAGCTATGGGCACAGTCAGACTTTACTATGGCATCCTCTAACATCGCATATACTTTGAAATTGTTATAGGTTACTAGAATCAACATCATCGCACTCCGGGCTAATCCATAGGCGCTTAGCCTTCCTTAGCAAATGTCGAATGATATGAATGCTAATTGTTCATGTAGCGCGCTGGTTGTATACACGCCTCATGCATCCTCTCATACGCCCATTACTGGAAGTCTTACGCTTGATACCAAATTCCAGCAATCTTAGCCTTGTTGATTCATCGAATCCAGTGTAGTACTCTAACAGGTGATTAATTGTCATTGGTATTGCTCTAAAGTCTAAGCTTGGAGCTAATAGTGTCTATGAAAATGTTTAGATCGTCCAGGTCTTACATTCCACAATTCTCGGCTGTGTCCTGAGAGCGACTACCCGAGGGAAGTTCTTCTTTGAGGGTGGAGACAGAGGGGAAATAACCTAGTTGGTAGTTTTTCATAACACGGCTCCTCGCACGGAGGTGCTGCATTATTCGGTGGGACCTGGATAGAATCTCTGGAGCACCTATTACTTCTATTAATCTTTGTTGTCTAATGTCCTAATTACTTCTTTCTTACGAGTGCCTATAATCTACCTACTTCCGTTACTTGTTTGCGATTTATAGCCCTGGGTTTCCTTCTCTATTTATTTATGGCTAGAGTACAAACTAGCAAACTGAATGTTACGAGAAAAAGATAAAATTTTAATTCCACGAACAGTTGATCTGCGCATATTCACGGTGAATAGTGAAAGCCGCACCGAACTTCCTGTTTATGGAGTGATCTCAACGGTTCAGGAGTTATTGTGTATGATTTTACTTCATTGCGAAAAAAGTAAATCGGCACAAAATGGCCAGCGTGTCGTATCATATCGCAAATTTACTGGAAAAGGTAATGAATATGGAGGCACACAAAAAGGAATTAAATGAAGTATTTGTCTACTTTGCAGACTTTACAAATCTCAAAGTAACAACTAGTTTTTCACATGGGAAAGTTGCTAGTCACGACAGCTCTTGTAGCGATGTAATTCACATCGGATTACTTGAAGAACAGTGGGCCGTGTGTGTGATACGGCTTCAAAAAAAAAAAAAAAAAAGACTTAAAGGCGCAGTAGTAAGGATTATGCTTAGGAATCCTAAACCAAACCCTAATCTTAATACAAACCATAAAGATGTGGGCGACCTATTTGTATGACAACACGTCCCACTATTCTTAATTTCAACCGTACATGAGACATTCATTACTATGTTGTCATTGTCAGTAGTTTTTATAATGCTAACATTAGGAGAGTTTTTCTACAGTGAGGTCTTATCTTAGTAAATTGTTCGTGGTGTTCCTGCTTTCTGCAGTCCTAAGCTTCAAATCTATCCACCCACTGAGAACACACTTCATTTTAGTAACATTTGAGGAGCAAGCACATCGGTAGCAGCTTACCAGTGTCATCTTATTTTAGCAACGAGACCTTAGGCCTATTTGACGATGAGCCTGCTTTTGCTACTTCATTGCTAAAGCAGTGACCTATGCTACTTCATTTCACAATGAAGCGGTTTTATCATCTCCTTTTGTTACTTCTTCTGGAGCATGTAGCCACCATTGTAAATAGCCCCCTTGAGGAAGCTTACGCCATATCACACTCTTGCAGCAGTGGTTTATGTAGCAGTGTGTTTTAAATGATGAAGTTGCCAGCTGTGGGCACAAGTATCCTTTTACAACATTTCTGAGGGGGCAATAGTTCCATTCTTTCTTTGTCTCCTCAGAGACATCCTGGAACTATATGGAGCAATGAAGTGGTTTTACCCAGCTTATAGACTTGTAAGAAGCGATGAAGTCAGCTCATGAGTCTACAATGACTCATGTCTAGAATGAACGATGAAGAAGCAGGGGCAGTTACAAGAATAGTTACATCTGTTAACAGATTTGGTCACACTCAAAACCAGCTACTTGTGAAGCTTTGGCACCTACAGTTAAATTGAAAAGGAAGCATTATGCATTATCTTGTGTGTTCATTGTTATCTGTATGGACTGACATGGATATTCAAACTGAAAATAAACCAAAGTTATTCCATTATTTTTTGCATTGTTCCAGTTTTCTGCAACAGGTTTATGATAAGTCCAAATTTAAGCAAGGGCAGTAATCGTTATGAGTCTCGGATGTACCATAGATTATAGTGGTTATTCCACTTGAACAGCTGTTGTCTAGCTGTTAATTTATTAAAAAAAAATATGAGTATCGCATTCGAATCTTCGAGATTCAGAATGCTTGTCACGGTGGCGGAGTTCCACGTGAGTTAAGTGTTCTAAGCTATTTTTGAGCTGTGAGCGAAAGTTCTCGGAAAGTTAGCCTCAGGCTTTTGTGATTGGCTGGGGTGTTCTAGGGAAGAATGTTTTTGGTGTCAGTGTGTACTGGGCGAGTGCACTGGAGAGATGTAAAGTGTTTTTCAATGTGTACCAGTGTACATGCATTTATGCTGAGATATATTATGTGTGATTATCCCAGATGAGATGTATTAGCTAAGGAGATGTTTCTTAGGCCTTTGAGTATACAGGCCAGTGTTTAAAGATTATGTACATTTTTGAAGAGTTTGTGTCCTGGGCGTGACACGAGAAATCAGCCCAATGTTTTCGAGGGAAGCCTGTACACTGCTTGATGTGTCGACTTATATTATGAGGCCTACTATTATTTATCAGCAGTCTTCTAGATGGATTAAAGACACTGCTTGATATGTCGACTTATATTATGAGGCCTATTATTTATCAGCAGTCTTCTGGATGGATTAAACTGCGTTGAGACGTCATATATTGGTGAGGCCTATTATTTATCAGCAGTCTTCTGGATGGATTAAACTGCGTTGAGACGTCATATATTGGTGAGGCCTATTATTTATCAGCAGTCTTCTAGATGGATTAAAGACAGTGCTTGATATGTCGACTTATATTGTGAGGCCAAGGTTTGGACCGGCCGTATTATGATTAACTGCAGTACAGCGATTTGGTGGAGCTGTTAGGAAGCTGTTAAACTGCGCTGAGACGTCATATATATTGAAGGCCTATTATTTACTAGTACTGCGATTCCCCAGCAGTCTTATGGATGAATTAAAGAGCGCTGAGACGTCAAATATTACAGGCCTATTATTTACTAGTACTGCAATGGTCAGCAGTCGTATGTACATGAATTAAAGAGCGCTGAGACGTCATATATATTTGAGGCCTATAACTATTGGCACTGCGTTTGCCAGTAGTTCTTCTTGATGGATTATTGTTATTATATAATGTGGACTCTTCCTTATGGTACACTATTTATGACTGGAACACCAGCTGTTACTGTATCAGTGGTGGTTTCCAGTTCAAGTTGGATCGAACTTACGACATTTATAATAAGGGCCTGTGTGGCGTGATATAATATATAGCAACCTTGGTATTCGACTACTCTATGGTTAGCAATTGTACACTTCATCTGCAACAGTGGATGCAACATCGTTTTGCAACAAATACTGATTGTTACAGTGGCGGCAATCAATAAGCTTAGTGGCAACAGTCGTGGCCAAAACTTTCGGACGTGATCCCACGTCATCTGCGTTATGTGACTTTCTTCTATGCTGTGTGGCGCATTTAAGAATCCATCATCATTATCAAACTTTACAGGGATGACATCACCAACTACGGGTGCAATAGTGGTTGTTTTCAAACTTACATGGTGTGATACCTACTATAAAAGACTTGCCCCAAAACAGACGTTAACATAACTAGGCGGTAACATATCTGATGGAGTGCAGATTATTAATACTCATCTATATAGAGGACTATAACATATCTAACATTTCCATTGCCAAGATATGCTTCACGATTCAGTTCTGTTTTTTAATTGAAGTTTTCAAGTGAGCTGTGCCAGTATTTTGGTGGCGCAATTACAGAAGTTTACCATCATAGTAAACAAGAGATGTCAAGTACTTCCTTTCAAGTGGATTATCAACGAGATTGACAGACTGTGTACCCCTACAGTTACAGAGGGAATTCAAGCTGATGTGCAGTCATTCTACACGGGTGCCTCAAGTAGATGATTGGCAGTAATACAGTTCCTGTTTACCTGTGCGGTTTACGAGCACACATACAGTAGCGAAGACAAAAGACCTGAAGTGAGAAGTGTCAAGCTGCGGTGACCTTATGCGGTGAACTGTTTTCCTCAGCAGACTTTGTGATGTTCAGCATTTTGGATGGGCGTACTTTCCTTCATTGAAGATAAGTGGTTTATATTGTGAAAACTCTGCCATTTTATCTTGTGTCAACAAGTCTTCCTATATATATTGTGTACTATTTGTTGTAATGAGTATTTCATGTTAAATATGTTAGTTGTTTATAACTTATTGTAAGACTTTGATGCATGAGTGTTTAAGGCTATTTCACATAATATTGACATCACTCAAATTGATATAAAGGTATCCCTCATATTGGTATATTTTACAAAGGTTCTATGCACAAGAACTTATGCTACTATGGTATACAGTAATTAACTGATATTTGCAATTACTTGAAAGGATATCTAGCTTTGTGAGCTGAAAAGGTAATTGTCCGAATTTTTAGGGACATAAACTTGTGGTAATTATAACTGGTGAATATATATATACAGTGGACTTGGTAAGTGGATCACCATGGATCGTGATATGTACCCTACAGATATAAGGCCTATGTTGGAGTCTGCATTGGTAGTAGGTAGAGATGGTAAGGGATTGAGAGGTGCACGACTTGGAGAATGGATAATGGATGATCTTTGATTAATGTGTCAACATCCCTGGAGTTATTTGCTAAAAATAACTAAGTTTGTTTGCAATTTGGTAATGGCCAAGGATTTGGTGAATTTGATACGGCACCTTCGTCTGTTTTTGCGACAGTATATTGAGCTTGAACACGGACATATAGTGCAAAGCATGTTCAAAATAATCCACAACCATACTTCTGATGAACAGAAAGAGAAGTTAAGGGATGAAGAGCAGATAGAAGGCATTAAACAAAGTGCGCTTCAGGAAAGGGCAAAGATTTTAGAAAGTGTTGCTAAAGAGAGCAAATTACAGGCAACAGTTACTAAACTTGAAAGTGATTTATATAAATCAAACTTGGATCTTGAAAGAGGGCAAGAAGCATTAAATTCGGCATTGTGCAGGATTGAATACTTAGAAGCTGAGTTGAAAGTCGAGCAAGGCAAAACTATTAATCTCGAGCAGCAACTTCAGGAAAAGAAAGAGAGGTGTGGCAAACTAGAAGCTAAGACAATTGACCGTGATAGGTCTTATACAGAGACGCTTCTTGATTTAGTGAGTAGAGTAAATTCTTGTATTGAAGAAGAGATGTATACTGTATTTCCAAATGGAGTTGAGGAGCTAATGAATATTGAGAATAGTGAATTTGAAACACAGCAACTAAGAGGAGATAAGGGAAATGATGAAAAAGAGACATTGGAAGAGTTAATAATGGAGGAAGATAAATTAGCTAAGATTGAGAAATCACTAGCGGAGGAAAGATGTAGAGTTTTGACATTTAATGACGTAATTAAGAAACAAAGTGAACAGATTTCACTTTAAAATATTGAAATTACGGAATTAAGGGAAAGAGTGGACGGTTTGGTTGATATAATTTTAGGTAGAAAAATGCTGTCTACTGTCAATGTTGAAAAAGTTAGACAGAAAGACGGTTATCAACACGTCTTAAAAACGTCGAGTCAGCAACAGACACTCGATGCCAATACTAACATCAAATGTGGTGAGCGGAAATCCTTGCGTGGCAGATATAATTTTCAACGTACTAGTGACTATGCTGGTAATATTAATAGTTCCTGGCGACAGGCCAACAAGGTTAATTCTACTGTGATACTTGATTCTGTACATCACAGTAAAGACAAGGATAAATTTCATGTCAATGTTCAAAAAAACTAACCTTGTATCTGAGGTTAGAAAGCCTAATAAGAACATAACAAGGGACGAGACTAGTAGGACTAGTGCCCAAAGTAATACTCAATATGTTAGTAATCATAAGGATTTTATTATTCCTATTACTGATTCAGAGGTTAAGCACGCTGCCACCGAAAAGAAGAAAAACAATCATGACAGGAAAGATAATACAGATTTTAAACATTATCAAGGGAGATCAGCAAATTGTAATCTGTCTTCTCCAAGAAACCAGAAACAGTTTAACAGATCTAAATATTTTGGTTCTGAAGATTTTGAAAAGTATGGTAAAAATGATTACAGGAAAGATTATCAATTTTACGATAATAAGTCTAGAAGTCAACATAAACAATCTGGCAGATATTTTTATCAAAAGAGAAATAATAATGACAACTATGTTAACTTTTCTCAACAAAGGCCTAAAGTTATTGATAAACAAGGTAATAATAATAAAAAGGGTGTCTCTAATACAACTGCTTGTTCTGCTTGTGGTTTTGAGAGAGTATCTCGCTGTTATGAGGGTAGCAAATTTTTTTCAGCATCCAATAGCGACGACCTTGAGCTACAATCATTTTCTGCCCCATAAGCCTTCGGTGGTGTTTTCACGTATCAAGGGAAGGCTTGTTGATCGGAAAAAGGGCTACAGGTTCATACAAGCCACAGTATTAGGTAAATGTAACGTTAATTTCCGTTTGACATCGTTAACTCGGACTGTGAATTAAAATAGAATTTTTTCATTTGTATATTTTCACAGCGACAGCTTTGCAATGAAAGTCTATGTTCCGGTGTTACATTAACAGAGAGAGTAAGGTATGCCACCTTGTATCCATGTGGAACCAAGTGAAACCGGATAACAAGTTGAATCTGAGTTGTATGCGGTTATCTTGCCAAGTTTATGAGACTATTCAACACGGCTGGAATTATTGCCTGTTCAACTTGTTTAGAATATAGATATTATTGTATCAAATAAATATAGAATATTATATATAGAAATGTATTAAGATACCATATAATTTCTATTAGATAATGCGTAATCTCATTGTTTTATGCACTGTTTATGCATATATTTATTTTATGTACGACGATGTTTTGATGATGCAACTATTAATTTCATATTATTCTTACACTATTGTGTTATGACGAATATTGTGTGTATTATTAGCGCAGTAGGGTGTAAGATATCAGTTGCGAGTGACTTGTCTCTGTAACTTTTTGATGAAAGCAGTGGACTATAGTATTTACGCACGCTAGTCAGAAGGCTATGCTTATTTAGTCAATTTATGGTTGACCTTTATGCGCCGTGCTAAGCTTCGAACTATGAGAGCTGATACATCAAACATTGATGTCTTTTTGCAGCGATGATTATTAGGACTGTTTTATATGCATGATGAGTTTGTCAGCCCAATGCACAACCTCATTAGCTAGGTATGGTGCAGTAGTCATCTTTAGAGAGTCTCTGTACTCACTAAATTTTGAATTTTTTCTTGTGTTTTGATGTCATGTTTATTTACGTATTAGCATTCTAAGACATTATGTAGTAACCATTATATTGTGAAAAATAATTTTGGAAACATAGTTTGATTATATCAGAGTTAATTTTGTATTGCAAGTTGAGAACATATTCTGAAACATTGGTTTCTGAGGTTTTTCGAAACAATAACACCTGTGAGCTTAAAATAATGTGATTTTTTTTGTTCTTGCGATTTAGACATGTATCATTTTCCAGCAGATTGTTTTGATTTTGTGTCTGCTTAAGTATAATGATTTTTGTATGTCACACATTTTTGTTAAGCTAATTACATTTTGGTATGTTAATATTAGGTTAAACTAAAAAAATTTAAAATACCATTTTTATTTAACTTAGCGTTATGAAATATTTTTGTTTTACTTTTTGGAAAATGTTTTCTAAGATTGTAAAATTTTTTCGGTACCCTGCGCTTAACTGTGCGCTAGAGGGGGTAATGATGTTTTTTTTTTTATTACTTAACGCTTCATGGTGCGTTAGTTTGAGTTTATTTATAACGGCATTATTTTTTGTGTATAATGTCTGATGGTTCATTGTTACTTATGAATAAGTTGGATAACTGGGTTAAGGTTAGATTGTGCTTCGTTTATCTACAGGTTTCTTTTGTGGTTGTTAGATATACACATACATTGTCTTTGTGTCCTATACTTTCTTGTCATCATTATATGTATTTATATAATACGTTTTTGATCAAATGGTTATTACGATGTATTAATCCATCGTTCTCTACAGACATACCTGTGTTTTTTCTTTTGTCTTTCCTGATTATTCTTCATTTTAGTCCATTTCTTCTACTGACTATTCGGTAGCGGTTCGTATGTTGGTTATACTTTCATGTTGCATTTATATGTCACTTGATACTATTTGTATTCTTATTCATCCTACTATACTGATACTTGAATCATGTATATTGTTAGGTTAATTCTATACTGTATGGACTTAACTTTGTTGAAAGCAGATTATTTTGGTAGACTTAGCTAATTATTTTGTATGCTTTGTTTTCTGCTTTACTCATAATGCTGATATTTTTTGGATGATATATAGTATTTGGACTTAACAGGTTGATTAATTTTTCGGATTAGAGCTTTATCACCCACTTAATTTTTTGGCGGAGTAATGTTTTCAAAAAAAATGATGTTATCATTTTTTCCCCCGGGGGGTGGTGTAAACTGATAAGTCCAAATTTAAGCAAGGGCAGTAATCGTTATGAGTCTCGGATGTACCATAGATTATAGTGGTTATTCCACTTGAACAGCTGTTGTCTAGCTGTTAATTTATTTTAAAAAAATATGAGTATCGCATTCGAATCTTCGAGATTCAGAATGCTTGTCACGGTGGCGGAGTTCCACGTGAGTTAAGTGTTCTAAGCTATTTTTGAGCTGTGAGCGAAAGTTCTCGGAAAGTTAGCCTCAGGCTTTTGTGATTGGCTGGGGTGTTCTAGGGAAGAATGTTTTTGGTGTCAGTGTGTACTGGGCGAGTGCACTGGAGAGATGTAAAGTGTTTTTCAATGTGTACCAGTGTACATGCATTTATGCTGAGATATATTATGTGTGATTATCCCAGATGAGATGTATTAGCTAAGGAGATGTTTCTTAGGCCTTTGAGTATACAGGCCAGTGTTTAAAGATTATGTACATTTTTGAAGAGTTTGTGTCCTGGGCGTGACTGGAGAAATCAGCCCAGTGTTTTCGAGGGAAGCCTGTACACTGCTTGATGTGTCGACTTATATTATGAGGCCTACTATTATTTATCAGCAGTCTTCTAGATGGATTAAAGACACTGCTTGATATGTCGACTTATATTATGAGGCCTATTATTTATCAGCAGTCTTCTGGATGGATTAAACTGCGTTGAGACGTCATATATTGGTGAGGCCTATTATTTATCAGCAGTCTTCTGGATGGATTAAACTGCGTTGAGACGTCATATATTGGTGAGGCCTATTATTTATCAGCAGTCTTCTAGATGGATTAAAGACAGTGCTTGATATGTCGACTTATATTGTGAGGCCAAGGTTTGGACCGGCCGTATTATGATTAACTGCAGTACAGCGATTTGGTGGAGCTGTTAGGAAGCTGTTAAACTGCGCTGAGACGTCATATATATTGAAGGCCTATTATTTACTAGTACTGCGATTCCCCAGCAGTCTTATGGATGAATTAAAGAGCGCTGAGACGTCAAATATTACAGGCCTATTATTTACTAGTACTGCAATGGTCAGCAGTCGTATGTACATGAATTAAAGAGCGCTGAGACGTCATGTATATTTGAGGCCTATAACTATTGGCACTGCGTTTGCCAGTAGTTCTTCTTGATGGATTATTGTTATTATATAATGTGGACTCTTCCTTATGGTACACTATTTATGACTGGAACACCAGCTGTTACTGTATCAGTTTATTTATATCCATTATTTTACAACTTTCAACCCACTTAGAAAACACTTCAGGTCTGAATTAATGGTATGACTTAATTTAGCATTTTTTTATTTCTAAAGCAAAGTCTATTTTTTATCTAAGACTTAATCATTGGTCGTTATTAAACTTACAGCTCCAGTACTCCTTTTTAAAATTATGTTCTTTTCCTACACATTTTATTTAGATGACGTCTACTGACAAAGATTTTCGTTTCATGGCCACAAACGACTTGATGGCTGAGCTGCAGAAAGATTCAATCAAGCTCGATGATGATAGTGAAAGAAAGGTAATCCAACGAGTTTATTCGGTGCTAGCTTTGCTGGATGTGAGCGTGCGATTGGCAGAGTTGTTAGAGCACTTGCCTCTCATGGCAAAGGTACCGGGTTTGAAATACAGTGGCTCATGCTCCAATTTACCCAACTGTAAATGGGTACCTGACTATGCTCTTAAGTTAAGGAAGACAAAGGCAGCGAGGAAAGGAACCCCACCTTTCAAAGCTGGAACTAGTACATTGAAGTCTTTAACACTTCATTCCCCTATGGCAGTATTTGCAGTGGGACTACCTTTACATTTTGGGACTACCTTTTACATTATTGATTAATAAATAGTTGCCTTATAACAATAATTAACTTATTTAGTTGTTGTTCCTCTACCTTGGGGTGCAGAGATTTGCCACAGATAGTGCCATGCTTTCCTATCAGCTGTCTTCCTATTGGCTTGGTTCCAGTCCTTCAAGGATTGTCTGATAATTTCCTCCCAGCGCAACTGTGGGTCGTCCTTAGAGGTCCGGATCATTTGGTTCTTGGTTTCCCATATTTGTCATGGTAGCCGATCTGTTCCCCACTCTGCAGACATGGCCAAACCATCGTAACTGAGATTGTTCTACTCAGGCCTGCAGGGGCTGGGTTTTGACGCCATGATGTATCGTCAGGTTGTGAACTATGTCCCTTCTTGTTACTTTGACCACTTTCCAGAGAAACCTAATTTCTGAGGTTTGCAGCTGGCTTTTGTGAGTTGTAGTCACTGCCCATGACTCGGATCCGTAAATCAAGACTGGAACATAGGTAAAGCTGTATACAGCCATCTTGCCAATTTTTCTTTTGCTGAGGAATCATCGATTTATGGACTGAAAAAGTCTCCCTGTTGCTGCTGTTTGGGTAGCCAACTCTTCATTGATGCCTCCCTTCCAGTCTGTTACGGCTCCAAGGTATTTAAAATGTTTGGCCTGCTCTCCTAGCACAATCTGATGTCTTTTTTTCCTCTTCTGAGATAACCATGGTTTTTGTTTTGGAGCTGCTGTTGACCATCAATTCTCTTCTCTAGCTCTTCCTTCCTATAATTAGACGGGTAGTTAAATTTGTAAAAGTAGCAGTTAAAAAAATAGTAATTCAGTGGTACTTCGATGATATCTGCTCGCATTGTACATAAATTCTGAAGAAAAACAATGTAAATTTCAAATGTATTAATTAACTTCTCCCAAACTTTATACAGGTCAATATCCTTTTATCCGAACACTCGAAATCTGAAATATTCTGAAAATTGAAAGTTTTTTAGGGTGACTCGGATACTTTTGGGTGATTTTTGGACACACTTTGGGGGCTATTTTCAAACAAATTTTAGGCTACTTTTTAAACATGATATTTGCGACATCTGGAAACTAATTAAAAAAATCTGGTTTCTGAAACGGGTCCGTCCCAGATGATTTAGGATAAAAGCATACAAACATGCAATGCGTTCTCTTAACTCATTAATATTGCTCCTTCTTTTGAATTATAAGAGCCAGCAGATGTTCTTGCTTCTTCTACCTGTTAACTCAACTGTTTGTTTGTATATAGAATTTGTGTCATCTGTGCTGCACCTCTGGTTTGGCCAGGCAACTTTTGCTTGCTTGCATTTCTTTAATGTTTTTTAATGTAGTCTTTTATATTCTTCATTGTCTTGCTTCTTCGTTCTTCTTGTATCCATCAAATGTAACATTTCATTTGCTATCCATGTAATCTTTGCAGCCCTTTTGATTGCAGGAATTATTTCTTTTGATGTTTGAACTATTGATACCTTTAGTATTTCTCGCTGTTCACCTATACTCTGAATTGTTTCTGTGGCATGATATTTATTCTGTATTGTAAGATATCTTTTGCCTATTTCCTTACTGATTTACTCAAATGTAAGACTACATATAGGTTTATATCTTTTTTTTTTAAGGTCGTCTTGACTATGTTCAGTATTAGTTTAAGTTTTCAAGTTGTCTACGTTTTTACAGATACCTGGCTGTTTCTAAGGTGCCCACATATTAGCAAGAGTAACTTTGATTGTAAACACTTTTCCTGGGCTTTTCCTTGATGCATCTAAACTAAATGTTTCCTTATATCATATCGTGTGTTCTGGTCCACTGTATCAGTTTTTTGCATCTCTTGTTACTTTGTCCCAGGCCATAACTACCAGTTTAATCTTTCAACTTTTTCCATTACAATCTTTTGCATTGCAATCTCTCAAGTTCCGAAGTTGTCTCATGAGATTAGCATTGTACTATAGACATGTTGATTGTTTGAATGTGTCAGTTTCTTCTTCAGGGCTATTTACTGTGCGTACAATCATATAAACTTACTGTACAGTTGACTTCCATTCAGTTTTCCTATTAAGACTCATCTGATACTGCCTGAATTCTCTTTACTGTTGCTGTTTCTGCATCAACTAGTAGCTATAAGAACTACAGTGTGGAGCTGATAGAACCAGACAAATACCAATGGAACAAGAGTTGAGGAAAAGATGTTATCATAGGATAGGACACACTGAGAAAAACCAGTTGATAGCATCACGGCATTCCTTGTTCTGGAATCCCTAAGGTAAAATAAATAGGGGAAGAATTAAATAACACATGGAAATGGGAATTGGAGACAAAAGTCGTAAAAGGACCTTAAATGGGTAGGAAGGCTTGATGGGAACGATCTCATGTTGAATGATCTTGTGTAATTAAATTATGCTGATGTATCAGATTTCAAAAGTGCACACAAATCAGCAGAGACAGTTAAAGAAATAGATTCCAACCACATATGAGGGTTGTCACAGTCCGAATTCTTACCAGGGACATTAAAAAGTCACCAAGTCTGCAGCTGCTTCAAATTTATTTTCTGCATCTAAGTAAAAACAAACCTCCAAATTTGTCGAGAAACCTGCAGATATGCAGTACTGCAAGAAAACCACAAAAAACAAAGTGTGTCAAACACTGTCATGGAAGGGAACCCTAGAGGATGATAGAAGAGATAGGCCTGAGAAATGGAGAGAAGAGCCATGAGAGAAGTGGTAATCACATGGATGAATGTAGAAACATGAGTCCCACCTAGAAAGACTGACAATATTCATTAAGTTGTAACAATATTTTATGTACTTGGGGGGAATAGGAATTTGACTGATTATTTTATGCAGCTGTTGTTGTTCTGGCTATTATTAATCTTTTATGCAGTACAGATAAAATCTGCCATATTCTGAATGCATATTTTATCTTTGTTTTTCAATACTAATTGTATATTGTTGGTTTTCCTTTCAGGTAGTTAAAATGCTGCTGAAGCTACTTGAGGATAAAAATGGAGAAGTCCAAAACTTGGCTGTTAAATGGTAAGTATCTGTGTCTTTTATGTTAGAATTGGTTGGCAAAATTACAGCCAGCTCTTGATTTAACTGACCTTCATTTAATTTATTTAGGATTAGCAGATTGCCCAACCAGTATTTTGTTACACAAGTGTTGCAAGAGACCAGGGGTGGGTTTTGAAATTTAAGGCTTTTGTAAATCGGTGAATAAGGTTGGGTTCCTTGAAGATTTAATCTATCTGCTGCCACTTTATAGAGTTTGGCAAAGGCAGCCTCTGAACATGAATCTAAAGAAGACAGAGGTCATGACGCTCAATGTGAGCAACCCTGAGCCCATAACAGTAAGGAATCAGCATCTGGAACAGACAGACACCTTCACATACCTAGGATGCATAGTAACACCAGACGGCGGAGCAAGCAAAGACATGAACAAAGCAAGAACAGCCTTTTTTTAGTCTAAAACACATCTGGAAGTCCTCTCGGTACAGCACAAACACAAAATTAAGACTATATGAGAGCTGTGTACTTTCTGTGCTTCTCTATGATGCGGAATGCTGGCGAGTAACAGAAGGAAATGTTGAAATTGTCCTCTTTCCACACAATCTGCCTAAGAAAAATTTTCCGAATCTTTTGGCCGAATACCGTCACCAACCAAGAATTGCTTACTCAGAGCAGGCAAGAGGACATGCACACCATCATAACTGGCAGACGCTGGAATTGGGTTAGCCATGTCCTCAGAAGAGACCCCGATGCCATCGCAAGAACAGCTATGCTATGGACCCCTGAAGGAAAACGAAAGAGAGGCCGACCGAAAACAACTTGGTGGAGGACTGTGGAGGCTGAGATGCAAAGACTGAACCAGAGTTGGGGCACTGTACGAAGGATGGCCATCGACCGAGCAAAGTGGGATCAATTTGTTGCTGCCCTACAAGACACACCAGGCATAATTGCCACTGACTGCTTTGACGGTCAGCGGCTAAGGATAAAAGAAGAAGAAGAAAGGCAGCCTGGAACACAAAGGAGTCCTTTCTCATTTTATGTTATGTACATAGTCCCCCTGGAATCCATTCATGTACCCCCAAATGGGTCCGTGGACCACAAGTTAAGAAACCTTGGTCTATACCGTCCAGAATTTCTGAACAGTGTTAACTCCAATAGGCAAGCTACCACACAGACCTACACTCGAGGAACGAGCAGGAACTTGGAATCCCCAGCATATAATTTTTAATGGAACAAGATTGGCAGTTAGACAGCCACTTTCTTTATTGGTAGATGCTTAAGTTATTACAGGCAAATTAAGGAAGTAGAATATTTCTTGAATAACTCTCCCATCAGATGTAAATCTGCCTTTTCCCCAAAGAAGAACATTTCTAATTAAGCTGTCATACTAAAAGTGAGTCATAAGAATGGCACAAAATCTTTATGTATATCCCTACGCATGTCTTTACTTAACTTATGTGGCTTTTTTAAGAGTGAGAAGTTTTGGTGTTTTTGGTGACAAAAATAAAAACTTAGAAATCCTGTATTTAACAAGAATATGAGAAGGATTACAGTAAGACAATGATAAATGGTGGGTTAAACAAAAATAGGTGATGCGTCTTCCTGGGACAAAGAGAATTGCCTGAGTTACGGCCACAAGGCCTTCATCAGGGACATACAGACGAGAACAGAAGAGGAAAGAAGTGAGAACTAAGTTAAATACATAAACAGTAAATAAAAATGATATGACCCGAATTAAAAGTTGCTGGTGATGCTCCTGTGAATATCTGAATGAACAAAATGGTCACTAGAATAGATCAGGGTAATTATAGATGATATAGTTTTTGCTAGCCCAGCTGTATTTGAAAAGGTAATTTTACAGTAAAAGTATTCATTGACAACTGGTGTTCTGGTCTGTACTAGTATACAGCATATTTTGAATTCTGGCAGATCACATGATGCTAATATAGTTTTTGATGAACAGATCTGAAGCTGGAGTGTGCCACATAGGGCATGTCCAGCATATTTTTTATTGATTTTGATCTGTATTCTCAAGCTAAAACTAGGAACTACTGATGAGTGTAACTATGGCACTGACGAAATGACCACTGAAAGTCTGCCTCAAAAGTGCCCAACATATGAGGCACATTCCTGGACAAACTCTGTGAAGATATTAACAACCTGAGGTTGACCACTGCTATCTTTAAGCATATTCAAGTTGATTCCTGAAAGTGTGTGAAGAAGAAGTTCTGTGTTCTGATTTCTCATCTGTTTTATTTCAGCTTGGGCCCTCTAGTGAGCAAAGTAAAAGAGTTTCAGGTGGAGACAATTGTTGATACACTATGCAGTAACATGCTGTCTGACAAGGAACAGTTGAGAGATATCTCGAGCATAGGTAATTGGATTAATTTTTGTTTTCTTTTTGCTTATTGCAAATAATGTATAAATATTGAAGTGGACTGCTGTAAAAAAAAGTTTTGGGCTCATTTTTACGAATACGTACTCTACCGTTGTATTACTGGCATTTGTTAATCTCTCTCTTGAGTATACATCTATGTCAGATATTCTGTATCATACTTTTCTGTTAATTTATTTGATATTATTTGCTGTGCTAGTGTAGTTTGTGTCAATTTCTGACTTGCTTTATTTGTTATCTTCTTTCTTGATTTGTATTTGTATGTGTTAATTATTTTTTTCACATCTGTTGTGTCCTTTATCATTTTCTCATAGCCTTTCTGTATTTCTCACACAGCATCAAACCCGATGAGTCACATAAACAAGCCTTGTTTCCTGTTTTTATTCACCAGCATGACAATACAGTATGGTGAATAAAAATATTAGAAAGAAAATGAAACAGGCCAAAGAAAAATGGGTAGCTGATCAATGTGAGTCCATTAATACGGGGCTAATAAAAGGTAACAGCAAGGCAGTTTTTGACACATTAAGAAGACTATCAAAACCCCAACAGCCCAGGGTAACTGTCATAGAAGATAGCAATGGGGCTCTGCTCAATGAAAAAACAGCTGTAATGAGAAGGTGGACAGAATATTGTAAAGAATTATATAACTGTAAACTTGACACTGACTTAGGCATATTAAACAACATTAAGTGCGAAAACAGAGAACTCGGAAATGCAGCAATACTACGGGAAGAAGTGGAAGAGGCTATATGTTCGATGAAAGGAGGGAAGTCACCGGGTGTGGATAATATACCAGCAGAGCTCTTGAAATATGGAGGACCAGATATAGTAAAAATCATGACAACAATTTGCCAGAAGATATGGAGTACAAAAAAATGGCCAAAAGAATGGACGCAGTCATTAGTAATACCGCTTCCAAAGAAAGGAAATCTAAAAATGTGCAAGAACTACAGAACCATTAGCCTTATTAGTCATCCAAGTAAGGTGATGTTAAGGATACTTTTGAACAGAATAAAACAGAAATCAGAAGAAATCTTGTCAGAGGAACAGGCTGGCTTTAGACCAAAAAGAAGTACCTCAGAACAAATCTTCAATATTAGATTACTGATCGAAAAACATCTCCAGCATCAACATGATTTATACCATAACTTCATCGATTTCACAAAAGCCTTCGATCGAGTCTGGCATGAAGGTTTATGGCAAATAATGAGAAAATTCAATTTTGATACCAACATCATAGATATCATTGAAGCACTATACAAGGACGCAAGCAGTGCTGTTTTTGCAAGCAATGACATTGGAGAATTTTTCAAAACAACTGTAGGAGTTCGCCAGGGATGTATCCTGTCACCAGTGCTCTTTAACATTTATCTAGAACATATTATGCAGGAGGCTCTCTACGATTATAAATCAACCATATCGATTGGAGGCCGACCTCTGTGTAATCTACGTTTTGCTGATGATATTGATCTGATAGCTGGAACAGAATCAGAACTTCAAGACCTTACCTCTAGACTGGAGAAAGTAACAAGAACATATGGGATGGAAATTAATATAGAAAAAAGCAAGATATTGGTGAATAGCCATAAGAAACATGTTCCGACCAACATTACGTTAAATGGGCAAACGTTAGAAGAAGTTAACACCTTTAAATATCTAGGGTCCACTATATGTAGTGATGGAAGATCAAATAAAGAAATCAAGACAAGACTTGAGATGGCCTCAGCTGCCATGACAAGGTTGAATGTGATCTGGAAAAGTAACATCAGTTTTCCTGTGAAGATCAAATTATACAAATCACTTGTATTATCTATTCTCTTGTATGGGTGTGAGGGCTGGACACTCACTGCAGATACGGAGCGAAGGATTCAGGCTTTCGAGCATAAATGTTATAGAAGAATTTTGCGCATTTGCTATAAAGAGCACAAAACAAATGTCTATGTTAGAGAGAAGATAAACACCTATGCAGGCCATCAAGAACCACTTTTGTCAATAGTGAAACGTCGAAAGCTTGCCTGGTTTGGGCATGTAACTCGTCATGACTCCCTTTCGAAAACGATCCTCCAGGGAACAGTCGAAGGTAAACGGAGAAGAGGAAGGCAAAGAAAATCCTGGGCTGATAACATCAAAGAATGGGCAGGACACGGTTTCTCCACACTTGTACGCATTGCTGAGAATAGAGAGCAGTGGAGGACCCTGTCTGCTGATGCTTCCACCATGGCACCCCTACGACCCATGACGGGTTATGGGTTGAGATGAGATGAGATGATTCACCATAATGCCCATTGCTGTTTAGTTCAGCAGCAAAACCTCTCCATTTCTGCTTATTAGCGGTAACTGGCTATCAATGTCCAGACCATGCGTCTTTCATTTTGTTTTCTTCCACGCTTCTCTATAGTAAAGTGTGTGTTATAGTGGTGTTAACATTTTTGCTCAACTGTTTAAATATTATAATAAGTTACTTTGTCCCACAACTGATGTGAAATGTGTGAGAGAAATATTTAGTTAATCATATTCAGTGCACATATTCAAGTCTGTTGTCCAAGTATATATTTTGAACAATACAAATTACATTATCATTTAACTTTGTTAAACTTTCTTTAACTTGGTTGTTTGCTATAGTTTCTATTAATTATATCTGTGGATGAAAAAAAATTTTTACTATGAACGTATGTTGTTGTTGTTTAACTATGGCTGCTGAGCTTCTCTCTCTTTTGCAGCCAATACCAAGTTGAAGACTCCTTGGTATTATCTACACTGTAGATCTAGGCTTTTCCTGTGGCTTTTCTGCCATTCTAAAACGTGTTGAGTTGAAGTCATGAGCTCCAGTTTTTTCAGCTTGGCTTGCATTTAAAGGATTATCACATCTGGTCCAAGCTAAGAGGAAGAAGCACATAGCATACTATGCATTCCCTGCCATACAAGGGGGCTGTCCAAATATGCAGAGCTAAAATACTGTGCTCTGGTTCTGGGCTCTCCCAAAGAATCGTCACATCCTACACAGAGCCACATCTCAGCTCCCCCTGCCTATCATTGGGTCCGTAGTGAGATTCTCCTGCATGCAGCCAACCAGGCAAAAATCAGAGTTACATCTGGTCCTCACGTAACTCCTCCAAGCTTAGTGTGCAATGCTGGGTTCACAGACAGAGGTTTACATCCACATGTGTATTCTATAGCATTGTGCTTAGCTGATGGTCATATAAAGCTGACTCCAGATGAGCCTCCATGCATTTGAGTATGTATAGTTTATATATTACTTTTTGAGTTGGTGTCTGCCCATGCAGGTCTGAAGACTGTAATCAGTGAGTTGCCTCCATCATCCACTACTCTGGCAGCCAGCATCTGCAAGAAAATCACCACTCGGCTCACCAACGCCATCTCAAAGGTTAGTAAATATTCATGTCAGTCTCACTTCTTCTTTTTTCCCTTTTTGCTCCTTATGGAGCATGGAACAACCACTGTAGCCCTTGCTGGAAGCTTGCACCAAAGCAATCTTGTGCTCTTCCGGCAGTAGTTCCTGTAGCATTTTGTTTCACATGATGAGATTGACAGCTCCATGCTCAACCTCATATTAGTCACCTCTTACGACAGGCTTGAGGGGACGGTACTCCTATTCTTGAACTACCTGTAACTGTACAAGACTAAATATTAATACCTAAACCAATGTTAGGAAAATATATGTACTTCCTTATTGCAAAGTCCAGATTTAGAGTAGGTAGTTTTCTGACAGCATTTAATGCACTAAGACTATTTCCTCAAAGGCTTGAAATAATAATAATAAACAATTACTGTTACTGGACTGTTCATGCTGGCATTAAAAGTAATCATAACAAATACTAGAGTCCAAGATGATAAGTTTACATTAAAAAGCTGTTGGTGTCAGTATCAACTTGACATGTCTAATGAAAGTGAAATAACTCTCAGGTTTTACGAAGATGGAATCACAAAAAGTTGTGGGAGTTCATAGTTTAGTCTTGACATTTTTCTTTCATTATTAATCTGTGCTTTCCTATGGCTGTGTTATCTAGCCATTCGTAGAAATAGGCGTGTCTGTATGATGTCATTATAAACATTGTGTTGTAATCTCAATGCCAGATTACCGGAAGGGGTTAATATTCAAGTTGGCAACCATGTTGTTGCTAATAGACAATGCTTGTTTAAAAAAATAAAAAATAGACAATGCTTGTATACAAAAATAAATATGAAATAATGTATCCTATATATACTACACACAACGGGCTGATCACCCGTTTGCCAGTCACTTCGATTACGGAAACAACAGCAAATGGGTTGATTTGCCGTTGCCCTAAAGACGCCACTAGGCGTGATGGGAAACAATGGCAAAGAAAACCTATCTGCTGTTGCCCTAAGACGTCACTAGGCGTAATGGCCACTGACTGCTTTGACGGTCGGTGGCTAAGGACGGAAGAAGAAGAAGATATATACTACAGGGTATTGGTGACAAACTCAGTTGCCTCTATTCAACCCTAGTATTAGCAGCTCAGTTCTGCTAGTTGACTAGATTTGCAAGGTAGAGCACCATATGTAAAACCATATGTCAAATCAGTATCACAAATAAACCAGGTCCTTAACCAATAGGATGATTTGTGGCCCATTGATTGTATGATAGCATGTGAAACAAGCTCAAGCATTTCATTCATGATTTCAACATAAGTAAAGGAATGCACCCTTCGGTCCAACAGTTAGTGGACATAGTCTCTTACCTAGTATGATTTATAGTTTTTGGATGAGGTGGGACTAAATGGAGTTTAGGAATCCTGTATGAAATCATAAGCTAACCTCGACAAGCAGACTTATTCGCATATTTAGTTGTAAAACTGACATTGATAGTGCTATGTCATCGAATCATGAGATTGATATTTCATAAGGCAGACATTATAGTGAGTGGGCTACGATGATATAGGATGACATCATTTGGCAACCTTAAATATTTTACTCACTGAACATTATTTCTGTCACTTTGATTAAAAAAAGGAATTAAAAGAAATCTTGACTTTTCAACCAGTAAGGATACGCACGCCCATGTGTTGTCTTCAACGTTTTCGTCACCATAAATTCAAATCTACGTCCTTTCAAGACTGGACTGACTCCTGGCTGAGGTCGTCGTAACAGAGTGCTGTTGATCTATCACTGATGAGCTCCCACACCCCTTTTTCGTTCTGTGGATTTTCATGTCTCCCTGAGTAGAGAATTTCCTATCACAGGCACATGGAAATTCCAGCCATGGGTCAGAACATAAGAGGCGATCTGATCATCAGAAGTACCCCCCTTCCCCCATCGATCAAGTGTTTCAGCCCCTTAATCTCTTTTACACTCGAGGGGGCGGGCCCACTTCGGTCATGACTTCCAAGTGTCAGCCTCCTGTTGTCTAATGCAGAGAATTGAACCCACTCCACCTTGGTTGCAGCTTTCAAATTCACTCCTATTTTCTGCCAGCTGGAGGCAATTGTGAAAGTAACCCCTATGTTGAAAACATTTTATTGTCTCAAGTTTCATAGCCCGTTGCACGTGTTCCACAGCCAGCACGATGCCTTTTCCACAGTTTCGCTGAGCCTCTTAAGTGCCCTTGTTCGTGACTGTTTCAGTAGATCATACACTGAGGAAGCCACGAGACCTCATGCACCCACCTCATTAGCCATGACCCTTGCAGTGAACACATCGCATCTCAAGTCTGCAGCCAGATCATTATACTTGGCCCTCTGAATGAGTGTTGCTCGTCCAATCTGGATTCAGATAGCACGGTCAGCTCAATCATTATAATCTGGTGCGCTCATGAGGAATGCAGCGCTATATCTGGCCGTCTTTGAGATCTTCTGATACTCTCTGGATATGCCCCTAGCCCAGGTAGGTCTACTGCCATCTCCCAGTCATTTGCACGGTCAAGAAGAGATGGTAAACTGCTACTTGATTTACTTGGTTTGGGATGTGCTGACTTTCCTGCTCTCATAAAGTATGTATTTGCAGTGCTCGGTCTGACTTTGCTGTTCGCCTTCACCCTTGCCAGATCTATTGTAGCAGCCACCTCATTTAGTACTTTGTTGTGGCACCATGTGTATCGCCCTTGCCCTAATGACACGTTGCAAGCTCAGAGCACATGTTTAAGTGTTAAATATAATCTGCCCAAAATACAAACACAAACTAAAAAAAAATGCATCTGTATTGCAAGTAAAAATGAAGATACAGTGAAATAACTTACTGTTTTATGTCGCCTTTATATCTCTAAAGATCAGTTTTCAGACCAGTTGTCATCATTAACTGATCAGACACCATCCTAGTAACTGTTTTACCCGAGTCAGGTGAAAATGCATAATATAATGCAAGGTTATAGTTCATTTTGTGTAAAATGTGAACCAATTATCAAACAACTAATTTCCTAGAAAACAAATTGATGACCAAGGATGTGACATTGTTAAGATTATTTTGTCAATCAAATGTAAGCCATTTTTTGTGTGTTAACTAGATGTGAGTAAAGTCTGATTTATGATTTCAGCAAGAAGATGTCTCTGTGCAGCTTGAGGCTTTAGATATTCTTGGAGATCTACTCAGTCGCTTTGGAGGTAAGTAAACATACAGGAAGAGCCTGATAAGCAGCATTTGAAAAGAAGTAGACTTATAAATAAAGTTAAAACACAGTGAGGAATCAGCTGCAGGCACCAACATTAACTCCTTAACACATTAACTACCGCAAGCCAGTGGGACCGGCTTTTGAAATCCTATCATTTGGACCGCAAGCCGCTCAGAGCGTCAATCTAATTTTAGTAATAAAATGAATGAAAAATGTACTGAAACACTTTCTGATCTGGTTCGAGATTTTAAGTTGCCACCAGAAAACAAATTCCCAAAGCATGGTTGTTGTAGAACACTGGAAAATTGATATTATGTTCATATTTTTCAGTGTTTTGGATTAGTTACCAAATCGTGTAAAACTGTTTACCATGGCAACTAGTGATAGGACCACAAAAAATGCGTGTACATCTCGTCTAACGTCTGAATAGGCTAGAAACGTGTTTCAACAATTGACTGATAGATCTAGCGATGAGGAAAAGAGTGAAAACAGTGTGCACATTGTTTGAAATAGTGATTTTGATAGAGATGGGGCGCAAGCAGTTATAATTGTGAAAATATTGGAAGTCCTCGGACATCGGACAGCCGTTAAATAGCAACAACCTCTATTAGAGTTACAAATAGTGCTTATTGTAATAGTACATTCATTTATCTTTAAAATGATGTGTAATTCATAAAAATCTGCAGTTACGAAAACTACAGCTTACTTTGTGCAAACACCTACAGGATGAAAATGGGAAAAAAAATTTATAGGCTAGAAACGTGTTTCAACAATTGACTGATAGATCTAGCGACGAGGGCAAGAGTGAAAACGGTGTGCACATTGTTTGAAATAGTGATTTTGATAGAGATGGGGCGCAAGCAGTTATAATTGTGAAAATATTGGAAGTCCTCGGCCATCGGACAGCCGTTAAATAGCAACAACCTCTATTAGAGTTACAAATGGTGCTTATTGTAATAGTACATTCATTTATCTTTAAAATGACGTGTAATTCATAAAAATCTGCAAACAATTACGAAAACTACAGCTTACTTTGTGCAGACACCTACAGGATGAAAATGGGGGAAAAAATTCGGCCACAGTGTGTTGTTCAATTCGGTAGTTAATGTGTTAAGGGAAGTGAAAGAAGGATACACCAAGGAAAACGTAAAATAAGACACTGAGACAAAAAAAGAGTATTGTGAGATTCTGCAACACTCAAAGCAGTCAAATTTATTATCTTTAAAAAAAAATTAAAAGTACTCCAGAACTTTTGAAATGGGCAATTAAAAAAAAAAAAGGCGATTAAAAAAAATAATCAGACCTTGAGTAGCACTGAGAACCCTTGACTGCTTGTACATTTGTATGTGTTTAAACCAGTGAAAATATTTTTAGTCTCTCCTTGGATTTATTTTATGTGTTACTCTCTGTGAGTTTTCTAACTACTATGGTTCTTATGCATTTATTTTATAAAATGTCTCATTATTGTGCTTCTGCAGTTAACAATTTATTTGCTGACAAGAAGATATTCTTATCTTTAAGTTGTTTAATCCTACCATTGTACTCTCCCAGCATTTTTACTGTGTTTTCCATATCTTTGTTGCATTCATCTCGTAATGCCAGGGTATATTCACCCTTTTAATCTTCACCTGAAGCATTTATTTGTCACAACACTGCTGATTGTTGTGTGCAAAGAGCTGTGTGATTTTAATTTTGTCTGATGGCTTTCCATGACCACTTCCTTTTGGCAAATTTTACTTGAATTTGTGCTTGAATCATTCTTGACCAGTTATCAGTAGCTTATTTTTATCTGTCCACTGATTTTTAAGTAGATGGTCTTATCTTTGAGTCACATTAGAGATAATATATCATTTTTTGCAGTGGGGAAATATTAAAGTAGGGGAAATTAGGAACAAATTTTACCCCAGCAGGTCATTGATGTTTGTTCAATAGGCCGTGAAACTATTCTTTTCTATGTTCTGCAGGTCTGCTTATCAGCTTTCACATCACAATTAAACAAGCCCTACTTCCACAGCTGGCAAGCCCAAGGTTGGCTGTCAGGAAAAGGGCTATTATTGCTATAGGTAAAAATTTTTTAAGTTTAAGATGATTGCAGTTTACCAGATTTTTTGTCACAAATAATACACATTTCAGAATTTACTGCCACATGTAGTGTTTTCTGGATTTAGCATTTTCAGATTGTTCACCACATTTTTTGCAACATGCAGTATTTTTCAAATCAATAGCTTTAGTGATAATATTTATATATAAATTAAAAAATAATGTATGAAATCAGTTTTACAAGTAAACGGTACTCATGGAACAAGGGACGTTTTGGGTTTTACCCTTCATCAGCCACAGTTACGAACAGGTGACAAGGACAAGAACTACCTATAGGTACTACAAAGATCTATGATGATGAGGAAAACGTCAAATGAGCGATACAAGCAGATGAAACTACAGTGATGAGCGAAACGATAACAGTAATAATGCAAGAAAATCGTGAAACCAGAAAGACATATCGAAACAAGAAAGTAAATAATCAACGAAACGAAGACAGAAATGAACAACACTATTAAAATGAGTAAAAAAATCACTTAGCTGGATCCAAGAAAGAAACATTCAAAATGGCTGAAAAAACAAAGCGTCATGCGAAAGTGACGTAGGAGCTAGTGACGGCTAAGAACAGATAATTGAGGAAACGAAACGAACCAAAGCAAAAACAAGGATAGATAGGAAAATAACGACAGAAGCCACCAGAATTATGCAAAATGATGCTGGACATTAATGCCAGCAGGAGCTAAAATGCCCATTTGAAAAATGAGACAATTCTCCAACGAGAAGTGAGTTCGGTCGTCGCCGATACATGAACGGAGGGCAGTGACATGAATGTCATAGTTACCTGAATGGTCATGGCTGTCGAAGTGAAGGGCCACCGGTAAATGTTTGCCATGATGGATGTCATTCAAGTGCTCCCGAAACCTGTCTGCCAAACGTCTGCCAGCTTCACCAATATAGGTCATGTCACACCTCTTGCAGATGATAGCATAAATAAGGTTTCTGGATTCGCACGTGAAAGACTCCCCAATGGCAAATTTACTGTTCGAAAAGGAGACTGACTGCATATGGAGTACAAAAGGACAGGTCTTACATATGCGGCGTTTTCACAGTTTAGTACCAAAGTGAGAAGGACTAGTTTGTCTCAAGCGACTATGCACAAGAATATCCCTAAAATTCTTATCATTACGATATGCCAACAAAGGGGTATCACGAAACAACTCTCTGGTATCAGGATCGGAGTGAAGAATAGGCAGATGACGGAACAGAATTTTTTTCACCGCCAAACAGTGAGGGTGGAAAGTTAAGACAAGTTTGAGTCTGTCAGATGTAGTAGTAGGTTTAGCAGTAAGTGCAACCTGACGAGTAACGGGACTAATGTGATTAAGGGCATAAGATAAGACTCTTTCAGGATAGTGACGTCGGCGAAAAAACTCGAGCATTTCTTGAGCTCGTTCACGGAAATCATCTTCATCGTGGCATATCCAACGTAAGCGTAGAAGTTGAGAGTAGGGAATGGAATTTTTACAGCTGAGAGGGTGAGAAGAGGTGTAAAGAAGGAAACCATGAGCATCAGTAGGTTTATAAAAGACAGAGATAGTAAGGCCATTAGGAGTAATATTGACAGTAAGGTCAAGGAAGTTAACTGAAGTGGTAGAAATCTGAGAAGTGAATTTGATGGCAGGATGGAAATTGCCAGCATAGTCAATGAATCTACGGAGGTTAACTTCAGACATGTCTGTGACACCAATACCATTGTCGATATAGCGACGGTAAAACTCAGGTAATGGTCCATATGATTAAATGAAAATACTTAATAAGAAGTCACATCAAGTGGGTCAGAAGATACACAGGGAAAAGACAAAGATTATAAAGAATAAATGCTGGAAATGGTAAGATTGCTCTTAGTGAAAACCTCTACAAGATATAGAATCATACACATATCTTTGCAGCAATATGGACAGAGTTGGAGGGACGGACAGTGATATCAAAATAAGAATTCAAACGGCAGGATGAGCTTTCATTGCATTTGGAAATATATAGATATCAAATGCCACATCAGTCCTCTGAAACATGGAGAACAACAAAAACAACAATGAAGAAGATGCGTACTTTCATTAATGGGTGCTAGTGCAGAATAGAAGGATAGAAATGTTATGACAAGGTCACCTGATACGTACTTTCATTAATGGGTGCTAGTGCAGAATAGAAGGATAGAAATGTTATGACAAGGTCACCTGATACGTACTTTCATTAATGGGTGCTAGTGCAGAATAGAAGGATAGAAATGTTATGACAAGGTCACCTGATACGTACTTTCATTAATGGGTGCTAGTGCAGAATAGAAGGATAGAAATGTTATGACAAGGTCACCTGATACGTACTTTCATTAATGGGTGCTAGTGCAGAATAGAAGGATAGAAATGTTATGACAAGGTCACCTGATACGTACTTTCATTAATGGGTGCTAGTGCAGAATAGAAGGATAGAAATGTTATGACAAGGTCACCTGATACGTACTTTCATTAATGGGTGCTAGTGCAGAATAGAAGGATAGAAATGTTATGACAAGGTCACCTGATACGTACTTTCATTAATGGGTGCTAGTGCAGAATAGAAGGATAGAAATGTTATGACAAGGTCACCTGATACGTACTTTCATTAATGGGTGCTAGTGCAGAATAGAAGGATAGAAATGTTATGACAAGGTCACCTGATACGTACTTTCATTAATGGGTGCTAGTGCAGAATAGAAGGATAGAAATGTTATGACAAGGTCACCTGATACGTACTTTCATTAATGGGTGCTAGTGCAGAATAGAAGGATAGAAATGTTATGACAAGGTCACCTGATACGTACTTTCATTAATGGGTGCTAGTGCAGAATAGAAGGATAGAAATGTTATGACAAGGTCACCTGATACGTACTTTCATTAATGGGTGCTAGTGCAGAATAGAAGGATAGAAATGTTATGACAAGGTCACCTGATACGTACTTTCATTAATGGGTGCTAGTGCAGAATAGAAGGATAGAAATGTTATGGCAAGGTCACCTGATACGTACTTTCATTAATGGGTGCTAGTGCAGAATAGAAGGATAGAAATGTTATGACAAGGTCACCTGATACGTACTTTCATTAATGGGTGCTAGTGCAGAATAGAAGGATAGAAATGTTATGACAAGGTCACCTGATACGTACTTTCATTAATGGGTGCTAGTGCAGAATAGAAGGATAGAAATGTTATGACAAGGTCACCTGATACGTACTTTCATTAATGGGTGCTAGTGCAGAATAGAAGGATAGAAATGTTATGACAAGGTCACCTGATACGTACTTTCATTAATGGGTGCTAGTGCAGAATAGAAGGATAGAAATGTTATGACAAGGTCACCTGATACGTACTTTCATTAATGGGTGCTAGTGCAGAATAGAAGGATAGAAATGTTATGACAAGGTCACCAATGTAGAACTGATGACAAGAACCAAGCAAGTGCCAGTGGAACAAAAGATGAGAAAAAGGCGATGGCAATGGATAGAATACCCAGTGAAGAATCGTGTTGATAGCATTAGAAGGCGGTACTTCTGGAATCCACAGCGTAAGAGGGGTAGAGATAGAACAGAAGAAAAAAACATACACGAAGAAGAGAACTGGAGACAGAAATGAAAGGAATAAAGAAGACACAGAAATTCCTTGAGCTGCAGTTATGGAACTTGAGGACTTGGCATGAGTTTGTTGATGGTCTGTGCTCCTTGGGGAGCTGATGAGCAATGTTGATTATTGATTATTTACTCAATGATTACCTTGTTATTTCATGCAATGTTTCTTATTTCAAAACCCTGTCTCAATTACAGTGCTTCATTTCTTTGAATTAACAACATTGGCCGCACAGGTTAAAAATTACACTTGAGGTTTGGCACAGAGTTATTTTAAAAAAAACAACAATAACATTGATAATGCTATAGCCTGTTGTAATGTTAAAAGTAGTTTGTAGGGAAGATTTGTATTCTATTTTTGTATGCAACGTCGTATGTCTATAACAAGCTCTCATTTTCCCAGGTCATCTTGTAATGAGCTGCAGCACATCCTTGTTCCATGAACTTATTGAATTCCTACTGACTGAGCTGACAAAAAATTCTTCCACATCCACAACCCGCACCTATATTCAGTGTGTTGGTGCCATTAGGTATGTAGTACATTCCTTTTTAAAGGAGAAAATATCTTTTAAAATTAGCTGTTAAAAATCAAAATAATTAGTTGCCACTTTTGATGCTCCTGGGGTACCCCTTATTTTTGTCTCTCTCTAGACCCCCGAGGAATTACATGTGATACTGTTAAAAAATATCTCCTCCCTTTAGCTTTCTATGGAGCATAGGCTTCAAACAGGTGGCGCCAAGGTCTCCTATCTTGTTCCGTCTGGTTACACCTGCATGCGCAATTACACATTTATTCATATTGATTGACTGGCTAAGCTGTTAACGCGCTTACCTCTCACAGCAAAGTTTCCAGATTCATGAAGTGAAACCTGGTAGCTTTACACTCCAGTCTACCCAGCTGTAAATGGGTACCTGACTCAGCTTTTGAGTTGGGGACAGCAGTAGTGTCAAGGAAGGGAACTGGTCACCCTCACCTCATAATTTGAGACCTGCTATAGTGAAGTCTCCAACACTTCACTCCCCTACAGCAGTATCTGAAATGGGGCTACCTTGACCTTCTTTTATGCATCATGTGAAGTTGCATGTTTCTGCTGTTACATTAGATAGAAGTTCACATAAATGCAAAGTCTCTCATACATGGGTAGTTAAGCATACATGCGTAGTTAATTTAAACATACATGCAAAGTTACAAAAAGACAAAATTCCATTCCATATCTGCTGTTTTCTCAAGTCGTCAAGCTGGTGGTCGTTTTGGAGAATACTTGGACAAGATGGTGCCCTTGATTGTTCAGTTCTGTAAAACTGATGACGATGAGCTGACAGAGTTCTGTCTTCAGGCATTTGAGTCTTTTGTCAGACGATGCCCGAAGGAGGTCTCTAACTTTATTCCAGATGTAAGTAAGATATGACAGTGGCACTAGACATTGGGGTGTAAACTGTATGTGTGCATACATAGGCAGTAGAATGTTGTTAGTAAATTTATTAAATGGTTCTGGGATGTGGGAAAAAAATATATGTGTGTGTGTGTGTGTATATGAATGTATGAATACACACACAAATGCACACATAAGTTAGGAGAAGAAAAAAAAAATTGTGGTCAGAGTTCAGAAACAGCAATTTTGAAAATACCATATGGGAAAATATGCTTTGAGACCGTTGTTTTTAGTTATTAAATATAAACCCCACAATTAACCCATTTAATTCAGTCTATGTTTTAAATGCATAGATTGACTTTCATTACTATTTAAACAACCAATTTGAGTGTAGCATGTACATGTTTTGATGTTATTATTACAATCTGTGTGGCGATTTGCGTATTTGCATGTTTCTTTGTTAGTGCTACAGAAATATGTCAGGATTTATATATACAAATTCTAAGCCCCTAAAGCGAATAACTGTCAATCTTACTTGGAAACATTCACAATTGTTTAACAGTCATAGTTTGTTGTCAAATGATGGATTCGGTGCAGAAATGTTAGACATATTAGAATTAGCTGATGTGTTGGAGCGGCCCTAGCCTGGCCCATCAAAAAACAACAGAACTAGACCTACTGTTGCATCTTAAAGACTGGTTATAAAAAAAACAAGTTCATGGGGCTGGCATATTCATTATGCAAAACAAATTCTTACAGAAACCACCAACTGCTTGGTACAGGCTGCCTGCAAGAGGACCAGCTCCAGTGGTGGCTCCATGCTCTGTAAGGAGCACAAAGGATGATGATGGTGATGATAGTATACACGTTAATAGGGAAATACAAGCAATCAGTTGGACTCATCAAGGACAACAAAGGATGATGATGGTGATGATGATAGTATACACATTAATAGGGAAATACAAGCAATCAGTTGGACTCATCAAGGACAACAAAGGATGATGATGGTGATGATAGTTTACACGTTAATAGGGAAATACAAGCAATCAGTTGGACTCATCAAGGAGAACAAAAATTGAAAATTGCAATTAAAAAAAAAAAAAGCAAATGAACTGAACATTTCAAGAACCTAGTTTTATTTGGAGCAGTGGTTAGTGCACTGGCTTCCTAGCTCGGTGGTCCATGGTTCAATCCCCAGTTGAGGTGGGATTGTTTAGATCGCATGCGCCTCCGGGGTTGACCCAGTCTCAGGAATTGGGTACCAGAGTAACTCTGGGAAGGTTAATGCAGCTGGTGTGATGCTGACCACATCACCCTAGTGTGCCGATGGTCAAGAAAATATGGGCCTAACACCATATTCCTAATATGCCTCAGTGGGCGTGTACAGGATCCTTTACCTTACAGTTTTATTTTTATTCGTAAAACAAGCTATTGTTACCGAAACAGAACCAGGCTCGACAGTAAACATGACTCACTCTAATATCTTGGGGGCTAAGGAGATTTTTAAAATTGGATACTGGAATGTAAGAACTATGTATCAAGACGGAAAATTGGAAGAAGTAATTAAAGAAATGGATAATTATAAGTTGGACATATTGGGTGTCAGCGAGTGTAGATGGACGGGGAAGGGCATAAAATATATTTCAGAAGAAAAAAAGCAAATTATATACTCTGGTAGTAATGATAATCGTCACACAGAGGGAGTAGCCGTCTTAATGACACAGAAAGCAGCAGCATCACTTATCAGCTGGGTACCTATAATGAGAGGCTAATATTAGCTAGATTTCAGACACGATTTTTCAAGCTCTCAATTGTACAATGTTATGCACCAACTAACGACGCTCTTGATACCACAAAAGATGACTTCTATGAAGCACTTCTAAGTACCATCAACACAATACCCAAGCATGACATAATAGCAGTCATGGGTGATTTTAACGCCAAAGTAGGTGACAACAACGATGGAGTACAAAGATATCTCGGTACTCATGGCATAGGCTGTATGAATCAAAATGGCGAAAGACTTCTAGAACTTTGTGAAATATCAAACCTCGTTGTGGCAGACACCATCTTTCCACATAAGAATATACACAAGATAACATGGAATTCACCTGATGGCAGAACTAAGAACCAGATAGATCACTTCTGCATAAGCGCTAAATTTCGCTCATCAGTTCAAGACGTCAGAGCATACAGAGGTGCAGAGATTGGAAGCGATCATAACCTCTGCATAGCTAAACTGAGAATTAAACTGAAGAAGTTATACCAACAGAATAAAAATAGAAGAATAGATGTACACAGACTGCAATCAAATGATAAAAAGGAGGAATCTAATGTCAAAATGAACAACTATTTCGATGCTTTAGGCAAAATTGACAACGATATCACCACCAAGACAATCGATACTAAATGGGAACAACTGAGAACAGCAATGACAGAAGCAGCAGTAGCGACCACCGGATACCTAGTACATAAAAAGAAAAAATGGATGAGAGAAGATACTTGGGATAAAATACAAGAAAGGAAAACAGCAAAACTTAAACTACTAGCGGCAAGTACACATAATGCAGTTGAATCTTGCAAACTAACTTATAACTTGTTAAATAAAGAAGTGAAGACAAAAACTCGAAGAGATAAAAGACATTTCATCAATGAACTGGCCGTAGAAGCTGAAAATGCTGCAAGAACTGGTAATAGTAGGTGCCTTTATCAAATTACAAAACAACTATGTCACCAGCCTACTGCTATGGAAACACCTGTTAAAGGTAAATTAGGGAATTCAATCATCATCATCTCAACCCGTAACCCGTCATGGGTCGTAGGGGTGCCATGGTGGAAGCATTAGCAGACAGGGTCCTCCACTGCTCTCTATCCTCAGCAATGCGTACAAGTGTGGAAAAACCGTGTCCTGCCCATTCTTTGATGTTATCAGCCCAGGATTTTCTCTGCCTTCCTCTTCTCCGTTTACCTTCGACTGTTCCCTGGAGGATCGTTTTCGAAAGGGAGTCATGACGAGTTACATGCCCAAACCAGGCAAGCTTTCGACGTTTCACTATTGACAAAAGTGGTTCTTGGTGGCCTGCATAGGTGTTTATCTTCTCTCTAACATAGACATTTGTTTTGTGCTCTTTATAGCAAATGCGCAGAATTCTTCTATAACATTTATGCTCGAAAGCCTGAATCCTTCGCTCTGTATCTGCAGTGAGTGTCCAGCCCTCACACCCATACAAGAGAATAGATAATACAAGTGATTTGTATAATTTGATCTTCACAGGAAAACTGATGTTACTTTTCCAGATCACATTCAACCTTGTCATGGCAGCTGAGGCCATCTCAAGTCTTGTCTTGATTTCTTTACTTGATCTTCCATCACTACATATAGTGGACCCAAGTATTTAAAGGTGTTAACTTCTTCTAACGTTTGCCCATTTAACGTAATGTTGGTCGGAACATGTTTCTTATGGCTATTCACCAATATCTTGCTTTTTTCTATATTAATTTTCATCCCATACGTTCTTGTTACTTTCTCCAGTCTAGAGGTAAGGTCTTGAAGTTCTGATTCTGATCCAGCTATCAGATCAATATCATCAGCAAAACGTAGGTTGCACAGAGGTCGGCCTCCAATCGATATGGTTGATTTATAATCATAGAGAGCCTCCTGCATAATATGTTCCAGATATATATTAAAGAGCACTGGTGACAGGATACATCCTTGGCGAACTCCTACAGTTGTTTTGAAAAATTCTCCAATGTCGTTGCTTGCAAAAACAGCACTGCTTGCGTCCTTGTATAGTGCTTCAATGATATCTATGATGTTAGTATCAAAATTGAATTTTCTCATTACTTGCCATAAGCCTTCATGCCAGACTCGATCGAAGGCTTTTGTGAAATCGATGAAGTTATGGTATAAATCGTGTTGATGTTGGAGATGTTTTTCGATAAGTAATCTAATATTGAAGATTTGTTCTGAGGTACTTCTTTTTGGTCTAAAGCCAGCCTGTTCCTCTGACAAGATTTCTTCTGATTTCTGTTTTATTCTGTTCAAAAGTATCCTTAACATCACCTTACTTGGATGACTAATAAGGCTAATGGTTCTGTAGTTCTTGCACATTTTTAGATTTCCTTTCTTTGGAAGCGGTATTACTAATGACTGCGTCCATTCTTTTGGCCATTTTTTTTGTACTCCATATCTTCTGGCAAATTGTTGTCATGATTTTTACTATATCTGGTCCTCCATATTTCAAGAGCTCTGCTGGGATATTATCCACACCCGGTGACTTCCCTCCTTTCATCGAACATATAGCCTCTTCCACTTCTTCCCGTAATATTGCTGCATTTCCGAGTTCCCTGTTTTCGCACTTAATGTTGTTTAATATGCCTAAGTCAGTGTCAAGTTTATTACTTAGTTGACTTTCCATCATAGCATTTCAGTGGGCAAGAGGTTTGCTTGGCGGTGCCCATCTCCTCTCCAAGTATCCTTACAGGTACATACAAAAATGTACCTGGAGCAGTAACAATAGCCCTCAATAAATCTGTAATGTTTTGAAACACTGTCCGATCGACACATCACAAAACAGCCATCTTGGCTATTTGTATCAACACAAACAGCGAACTCACATGATAGGCAAACTTGATGTTTTCATCTTTACAATACTTAGCAACATAATCCAGAAAAAGCCAAACACACTACAAACTCATACAGCCTTAATAAGGGAATTCAATACCAACAGAAAAAGAACAAATGAAGAGATGGGCTGAGCACTTCATGGAGGTGCTAAACAGACCACCACCAACAGTAACACCTGATTTTAATAATGAAACACCCACAACCACCTTGCCAATAACTTGCGATGAATTCACGCTGGACGAGATCAAACAAGCCGTTAAAAGATTAAAAAATTTTAAAGCTGCTGGAGTTGACGAAATTTCAGGGGAAATGATTAAAGCAGTTAATGACAACAACCTCTTGAGAATTTTAGATATTATAAATGAAGTATGGAGAGAAGAACAACCACCACAACAATGGAAAGACAGTATTATTGTAAAGTTACCGAAGAAAGGTGATCTATCAGACTGTAATAACTGGCGTGGTATATCTCTATTATCAGTACCTGGAAAATTATTATGTTGCATGATGTTAGAGCACAATGGGCTAATCACCTGTTTGCCAAGTCACTTCGATTACATGTCCTACCCATGGGCCTTG
This sequence comes from Oreohelix idahoensis, assembly GCA_024509875.1. Classification (NCBI taxonomy): domain Eukaryota; kingdom Metazoa; phylum Mollusca; class Gastropoda; order Stylommatophora; family Oreohelicidae; genus Oreohelix; species Oreohelix idahoensis. Next base: position 637,952 of record JAMPIV010015425.1, read on the forward strand.
TGCACTTGGGTCCCCTCTACACCTCGTTTCACAGGGTAGAAGAGGTAACGATTATGAGATGAGATGAGATGTTAGAAAGACTTAAATTGCATGCTGACGAAAAGATCAGAGAAGAACAAGCGGGTTTCAGGCCGAAACGATCATGTATTGATCAAATATTCACACTAAGAACAATTATAGAAGAATCAGTGGAAAGGCAATCGCCACTTATTATCACCTTCGTCGATTTTCAAAAAGCCTTTGATAGTCTACACCGCCCATCATTGTGGAAGATACTTACAATCTATGGTTTTCCAACAAAATATGTGAATATAATCAAAGCGCTATATGACAATGCAAGATGTTGTGTTAGAACAAATAAAGGGAATACAGAATGGTTTACAGTAGAAACAGGGGTGAAACAAGGCTGTATTATGTCACCACTAATTTTTGGAATAGCTATTGATTGGGTTATGAGAAACTATACCCACAATGAACAATTAGGTATAAAATGGACAAATGGAAAATTCCTGGGGGACCTGGATTTCGCAGATGATGTAGCATTCTTAAGTTCAACACCAAGACAATCCCAAGAAGCAATAAATAATTTGTGTCATCTCTCGGTTAAAATAGGTCTCCAAATAAATGCCTCTAAAACTAAAGCTATGAACTTTTCTAACGAGACCTTTGATATCATCTTGAACGGGGGAAAACTACAGAAAGTTGAAAGTTTCAATTATTTAGGCAGTAAAATGACTCAGGATGGTGACACAACAAGAGAAATCCATACTAGAATTGCTTTGGCAGCTAGCGCCTTCAATAGATTATCTAACATTTGGAAATTACGATCGTTGAATATACATACCAAGCTTCGTCTGTTTAATTCAAATGTTATCTCAGTGTTAACTTACGGCTGTGAGAGTTGGAAAATAACAAAATCATTGGAGAACAAGCTGAATACATTCGAGAACAAATGTCTTAGAAAACTCATGAACATCAGTTGGAAAGAATTCAAGACTAATCGACAAATAAGAGAAGACTCTAGGCAGAAATATGTCTCCGACTATATAAGGAAAAGACGATGGTCATATATCGGTCATGTCCTACGAATGCAAAACAACAGAATACCACTACAGGCGCTCACTTGGGTTCCTGAGGGTAAGAGGAAAAAAGGAAGACCAAAAGAAACACTCAGAAGAACAATAATAAGAGAAGGAAGAACGTTGGGCCTAAATAATGTGCAAGAGCTAAGAGAAGTGGCGTCACAACGTACAACCTGGAGAGCACTGGTTTCTGCCTTATGCGCCGTGTTTGGTGCTTAAAGAATTTATTATTATTATTATTATTTATTTTTAAAAAGTTACATTTAAAAAATCTTTATGAAGGTGTTTTTAAGATTTGATTTGTATTAGTACATAACTTAAATATGTAGTCTTTTATTAAGTGATAGAGTTTGTTTGAAATCTCTTGCTTTGTTTGCATAGGGATGTCTTCTTTCTTTCTAGATTGTAAGTATTTGCCTGAAATACATCTGTCATGACCCCAACTACAATTATGACGATGATGAAGATGAACATATGGACACTGATACACAAGACGAAGATGATGATGAGTGAGTCGTGCTTTACGTTTTACGTTTGTCTCAAACTTAGCAACTCTTTGATTTTAGTTACACTATCCTGGTGGTCTGATTGGCAGAGTGTTTAAAGAGTGTGCCTCTCGTGGCAAACTTTGCTCTCTGGGTTCATAACCTGGCACCATCACACTCCAGTGTACCCAGCTGTAAATGGCTACCTGACTTTGCTTTTGAGTTAGGGAAAGTAAAGGCAGTATTGAAGGGAACTAGTCACCCTACGTTATAAAGTTTAGACTGATTATAGTGAAGTCTCTAACTCTTCACTCTCCTGCAGTAGTATGTGCTGTGGGACTACCTATACCGTTATCTTTTTCACCTGAGGGTCTCTAAGGAGGCAAGGAACAATTAGGACCAAACCACTTATACCACTCGGCAAGTCATGAGACACCTGTTAGTTGCTAGGAGACTACCACTACAGGGAGTATATGAAGTGCTTTGGCGTAGGCTTCCTTCATGGGAGCAACTACCACGGTTGTTGCATGTTCCATAGGGAGCAATAAAAGGACATTGATTCACCCTGTGTGGTCGCCAGGGGTCTCCTAGGAGACAGGAGAGATCCACAAGCTCGAAGTTGAGAGACATAACAATTTTACTGTTTCTCTGTGCGTTCTGTTTATTTGTTTATATTATGTGTTTTGAGGTTGTTTCCTGTTTATATTCAGCTGATTTCTATATATAGTGAGTAGTTTCACAGATGCAAGAAGCATTTGAGCATTTTTTTCATGAGTACATCTTTTTTGGGGAGGGGGGAGTAAAGATTCTCACGTGATTTTACTGAAATGGGGCAAGTTGTCTTACATGATCCAAACAGCAAGAAACAATTGGAAATAAACCCCAGTAAATGAAATGAACACAGAAACAAAACTACAATTCATGATAGGCAGAAGAGAATACAGAGCACCATAACGGGCACACAAAAATGTAAATGGCTCACAAACCACCAAATTAATGACTGACTGAAAGGATATGACTGAAGAGAAGCTGCTTTACACAAAAAGCAAAAGAACTTGCCCCCATTTTACCACACCTTGCACAAATACACAGTCCTAATGATGTGCTGCATATTTCACATCATGGAGAAGATTCCCAGAATTGATTGACAGTATTTCTAACCAGAAGTGATGAAAAAAGGCAGCTAAATGAAAGCAGATAGGAAACATATTACTATGGAATACATTAAAAATATGTTGTTAAAACATTTGCTTATCATATTTAATTAGCAAACTGAAGCTTAATCAACTGAAAATTTCATCATGTGAAATTAGGCTGAATTCTATAAAAACTGACTAATCTTAGCTGTGTTAAATTAAATTAATTTGTTGACTTGTTCCTCTTTTAATTGTTCAGAGAGTCTGAAAATGAGTACAGTGATGATGACGATATGAGCTGGAAGGTCCGAAGGTCAGCTGCTAAGTGCCTGGAGGCTGTTGTTAGTACCCGTCATGACATGTTGCCAGAGTTTTACAAGACTGTGTCTCCAGCCCTTATTACTAGATTCAAAGGTGAGAGTTTTTTGACTTTTTATGCAACCAACGGAGGCAGTTTAGACAATTTTTATACAGAACTGAAGTGCCATGGTTATGTTTATGAATTGAGTGCAAGATCAATAGAGGCCACATCTCATTGTGACATGAATTTTCACAGTCTACTCCCTCTTTATCATATCTTATCACTGTTCATTTAACTAAATATAATAAACTTTTTAGCTGAGTCTTTACCTTCTCAGTTTACAAATTTTTCCTTATCTGGTGTGCTCTTGATCACCAAGTTAACACAGGTGTTTGTTTTAATTATTCAGTATTTAACTATTTCATTGTATTGGGAAATATATAGGGATCAAGAGAAAACTCATCATCATCATCTCAACCCATAACCCGTCATGGGTCGTAGGGGTGCCATGGTGGAAGCATCAGCAGACAGGGTCCTCCACTGCTCTCTATTCTCAGCAATGCGTACAAGTGTGGAGAAACCGTGTCCTGCCCATTCTTTGATGTTATCAGCCCAGGATTTTCTTTGCCTTCCTCTTCTCCGTTTACCTTCGACTGTTCCCTGGAGGATCGTTTTCGAAAGGGAGTCATGACGAGTTACATGCCCAAACCAGGCAAGCTTTCGACGTTTCACTATTGACAAAAGTGGTTCTTGATGGCCTGCATAGGTGTTTATCTTCTCTCTAACATAGACATTTGTTTTGTGCTCTTTATAGCAAATGCGCAAAATTCTTCTGTAACATTTATGCTCGAAAGCCTGAATCCTTCGCTCCGTATCTGCAGTGAGTGTCCAGCCCTCACACCCATACAAGAGAATAGATAATACAAGTGATTTGTATAATTTGATCTTCACAGGAAAACTGATGTTACTTTTCCAGATCACATTCAACCTTGTCATGGCAACTGAGGCCATCTCCAGTCTTGTCTTGATTTCTTTATTTGATCTTCCATCACTACATATAGTGGACCCGAGATATTTAAAGGTGTTAACTTCTTCTAACGTTTGCCCATTTAACGTAATGTTGGTCGGAACATGTTTCTTATGGCTATTCACCAATATCTTGCTTTTTTCTATATTAATTTCCATCCCATATGTTCTTGTTACTTTCTCCAGTCTAGAGGTAAGGTCTTGAAGTTCTGATTCTGTTCCAGCTATCAGATCAATATCATCAGCAAAACGTAGATTACACAGAGGTCGGCCTCCAATCGATATGGTTGATTTATAATCGTAGAGAGCCTCCTGCATAATATGTTCTAGAGAAAACTAGTCCAATACAAAGATCAGAATCTTCAACTCAAAAGGCAAGAGAAGCTTTCAGTGCATTGGGGAATCTGTGGAAATCAAAAGAAATCAAGTCCAACACACACACAAAATTATCTTCAACTCAAATGTCAAGTCAGTCCTTTTGCATGGCCCTGAAGCACGGAGAACAACAAAAACAACAACCAAGAAATTATATAAATGAGTGCTTGAGTAGAAGAGAAGGATTGAAATGGTATAGCAAGATCGCTAATGTAGAACTGATGAGAAGAACTAGACAAGCGCCAGTAGAACAAGAGATGAGAAGATGATACTGGTGTTGGATAGGACACACACTGAGGAAACCTGTTGATAGTATTATAATTGTATAGTTGATAGTATTATAATTGTATAGTTGATAGTATTATAATTGTATAGTTGATAGTATTATAATTGTATAGTTGATAGTATTATAATTGTATAGTTGATAGTATTATAATTGTATAGTTGATAGTATTATAATTGTATAGTTGATAGTATTATAATTGTATAGTTGATATTATTATAAGGCTGATAGTATAAGTTTTTTGATGACTTGTGCTCATTGGGGAGTTGACAGATGATGATTTAACTATTTCTTTATAGATGCTATACCTTTAACCACATGTATTTGTATATTATGATCTCTTACCAACTCGGTTTAACTGTTTTATTTCTATCCTGTGCTTTTGACCACTGAATTTCAACAGAGAGGGAAGAGAATGTGAAGTCTGATATTTTCCATGCCTATATTGCTTTGCTGAAGCAAACGAGGCCTGTCGTCGTCATTGGAAGTGACAATATGGAGGAAGAAGAAGGGTGAGTTCAGCTCAGAAATGTAGATCACTGGAGATGTTTGAATGTAGCTGAGGCTGTTGGTTTTGCAAAACAAATTCTATTAAAATATGTAGTTCACGTTTATTTCTTTAGTGTTTTTTTTTTTTTTAATGTATACTTTTGAAATACTTTTGTTAATCAGTGTTTCTGAAATTTCCTGTTTCTGACATTTTGTTTTTGTAGGCTTTCAGTCAGTATATTTCTATGTGTATTTTGTTGATAATATTTCTACACTCTTTAGCTGTCACATTTATGTTGGTCTTTTATTTATATATTTCTGTTTGATTAACTGCCTATCAAGTAATCTAATATTTAGACTTCTTTAATACCTTTCTGTTCAAGGTCCTACAGTAGAACACTGCTGGTTAGTTTTTGTTGCATATTCCTAGCTGGTACCATATAATAATGGCTTTGCAGTGGCTGATCTATGTTTTTTCTTACTTGTATTGTGAAGACTCAAAACAGTTGCCATTCAGAATGTCTTCTTTCATTTACAGACCCCTAAAGATGCTCCAGATTCAGATTCCAGACATTGTAAGAGCCATTCACCGTCAGCTGAAGGAGAAGAGCATCAAGACTAGGCAAGGCTGCTTCAGTCTGCTGACAGAGTTGGTTTTGGTGCTACCTGGTGCCCTAGATCAGCATCTCAGCAGCTTGATGCCTGGGATTCAGTACTCACTTGGCGACAAGAACTCCAGCTCCAACATGAAGATTGACACTTTGGCTTTCCTCAGCACACTGCTGGCAAACCACAACCACCAAGTGTTTCATCCGCACATCAAAGTTTTGGTACCGGTAGGTTTATTTACGATTTCTTAAAGGTTACCACCATTTACATAATAAAGGGCAAGCCAGAAGTACAAAAAACCTGAAAAATTTTAAGAGATCAGCCATTTGAAAAGCATAGTGATGGTAGAAGGCAACCTGTTAGTGAAAGAAACAGAACAGCAATAGTGGAAAGCAGACGTGGCATTAAATAAACGTCATATAAAGATATCCAACATCTGCACTGAAAACAAAGGACAGCTGTATTGCATTTAGAAGAATAAACACAAAACAAATAAGAAAATAGAAGACACTCTTACAGAAGGATGGCAAATTAAGAATTTTGGGAGCAGCTTGTGAAGATGAACTCAAAAAAACTTACTGAAAACTCAGTTATGTTCTAACAGTTAGAAAAGAATGAGATACAGCCTGTCAAAATGTGTCACCAATATCTGTTAGAGTGTACCATGATAATACACATCACAGTGAAACACGTATATTATGCCTATAATAATGTTTTATAATGTATACAAAGACATGGGAACCACAAGACATGTCGCAAAGTACCACCTAATCATCTTCTTACCCGAAGAATGAAAGATATTATTATTACTTCCCATTTAGCTGAAATGGAGCCACCATAGCAGTAGGCTCCCCTGTGCAAGAAACTGCTGATAAACATTCCTGTGTTCTTGCAGCAGTGGTTTCTGCAGCAGTCTATTTGACATGATAAGGCTGCCAACCCCCCCCCCTTTCCCCATGTACAACCACTCACATACCTGTCAACCTCCTGAGACAAAAATCTGTACGCCGGACCAAAAAAATCATTACAAACACCCAAAAATCCTTACGCAAAAAATATATTAATAAATTATACACAATACAGTTTTAAAACGAGAAATGACATATACAAATCTATTAGCATTTGAATTATTGTGATATAAAACATGCTAATAGTCTCATGCTGTTCTTTACATATAAAAAACTTGGTGATCGTGAGGTACTATTCTTTCGATGCACAGTGTTTTGTATTATAATCAACACATGCACATTTAGCACTTTGCAGAATTGCATTTGTGGGCTTAAAGTCTGCACAGCATGTATCAATGTTAATCTTACACTGTAAAAAAGAAGTGAGTGTGTCTGCATTCATGGACCTCCTGCAGTCTGTGTGGACTTTTTTATTGAAAAATAAAGCAGCAAAGTTTACGCAAACAAACTTTTTTTTCTAGTTATGTAGGGCCGACACAGAATATTATGACATTAATTTATTGGAAATATTTAAATGATCAAAATATAACTGGAAAGATTAAGAGAACGACAAAAAAAAAAAACATACAACAAAGCAAAGCAAACAGCTAACAGCAACAACAACAAAAAATTTAACAAATTATGAACAGAATATCAAATCTAGAAAGAAAAACGTAGCACCAAAAATTTACAAAATTATTTAAGAGTTGGTAGCCTAGACCATTGATAATAGATTGCCACTTTATTAAAAAATAAAGCAGTGAATCTTGACCGCTGAAATAAAGTAGGTAGGCCTACTCAATGCAAATAAACTTTATTTTTCTACTTTTGTAGGGCGTACACAAACTTTTATGATATTAATTTATTGGAAATATTGAAATGGTCAAAATATAACTGGAAAGATTAAGAGAACGACAAAAATAAAATACAACAAAGCAAAGCAAAGCAACAGCAAAAAATAAAAACTAAATTGTGAACAGAATATTAATCTAGGAAGAAAAAATGTAGTACCAAAAATTTACAAAATTATTATTTAAAAATTGATAGCCTAGACCAGTGATAATAGATTGCCGCTTTATTAAAAATAAAGCAGTGAATCTTGATCGCCGGATTAAAGTAGGCCTACTCAACGCAAACAAACTTTTTTTTTTTTTAGTTATGCAGGGCCTACACAGAATATACTTACTTACTTACTTAGTCGTTCCCCTTCTACCGTGAGATGTAGAGGTTTGGAAGAGAGAGCGCCAGACTATCCTATCGGCTGTCTTCCTCCTGGCCTGGTTCCATTCTAGTCCTCGGTCCTTCAAAGATTGTCTAATGTTGTCCTCCCAGCGGACTCTGGGTCGTCCTGGGGGTCTGGATTCTTGGCTCTTTGTTTCCCATGCTTGTCGTGGTAGCCGATCTTCTCCCATTCTGCAGACATGTCCAAACCATCTTAATTGGGACTGTTCTACTTGGGTCTGCAGGGGGTAGGATTTAAGGCCTTGACGTATCGTCTGGTTGCGTACCATGTCTCTTCTTGTTACTTCAACCACCTTCCTCAGATATCTCATTTCTGAGGTTTGGATCTGGCTTTTGTGGGTTGTAGTCATTGCCCATGACTCGCATCCATATGTCAAGACTGGGACATAGGTGGAGCGGTATACAGCCATCTTCATTTTTTTACCAACCTCTCTCTTGCTGAGGAATCCTTGATTTATGGCCTGAAAAAGTCTCCCAGTTGCTGCTTTTCGAGTGGCCAACTCTTCTTTGATGCCTCCCTTTCGGTCTATAATAGCTCCGAGGTATTTAAAGTGGTCGACCTGCTCCAGGACCTGTTCTCCCAGCTTAATCTGATGTCTTCTTTCTTCTCGTGATATCACTATGGATTTTGTTTTAGAGCTGCTTATGACCATCCCTCTCTTCTCCAGCTCTTCCTTCAAGACTTGCAGGTTGGATTGGAGATGTGCCTCTGATTTAGCAATCAGGGCAGCATCATCAGCAAATGCCAGCTCCGAAATATAGACCTGTCTCATCTTCCAGTACCCCACTGAATACTTTCTTGTTCTCTCCTTACATGCCTTGATGACATCGTCCATGAGGAGTATGAAAAGGTAAGGTGATAGGATATCACCTTGTCTTATACCAGTGGTGGTCCTGAACTCTTCTGACTTATGGTTTGCTGTCCTCACATAATTTCTGCAAGACTTGTAGAAGCTCTGTATAGCATGAATCAGAGGTGCTGGAATATTCTTCTTTGCCAAACAGTCCCAAAGTTTGCTCCAGGGGACCCTGTCAAACGCCTTTTCCAGAATATTATGACATTAATTTATCGGAAATATACTGAAGGGCAAGATATAACTGGAAAGATTAAGACAGCGATTAAATTGCAACAAAGCAAAACAACAGCAATATTTAACCAAGTTATAGGTACTTAGCTTTTTTTAAACAAATTAGCGTCGAAGTGTTTTGGCAAGCGTGGCTGATAGATAACAGGTAACTTTAAAAATACGTCATGTCACGCTGAAAGCCGAAAGCGTTTGAGGCCGAATTCAAAGTTTTTGCCGGATTGTTGGGTATAAAAGGATTTGATTGGTTGCTGTGAGAGACTTCAGTTTAAAAACAGATGCCGAGATTCCCGGATAAAAAAAAATTGGTTTTAAAAAAAACCTGGGCTAGAAAATATTTTCTGAGTTAAAATTTTAAAAAACTTGGGTTGGAAAATATATTTAGAATTTAAAAAAAAAATTGTCGATTTTTTTTTTTTTTTTTTTTTGGGAGGGAGGAAAAATCCGTACAACGAGTCTGTACAGCCATACACTGCTAAAAGTATCAAAAATACGTACATTGTACGAAAAATTCGTACAGGTTTACAGGTATGCACTCATTAGCTGCCTCTTATGGCATTCCTAAGGAATCAGTAGCCATATTCTTTCTTTGTCTGCACAGAGACTCCCTGTACTAGATAGGGTAATCAAAAGTCTGGAGAGCATTAAAACATTCAGTGTAGAGGTCATGCCTGAAAATTAAAGTAACCAAATTGACACCAACAATTTTCACATGCATCACAACATTTAATTCTTATTATTTTGTTTCTGTTCAGCCAATTGTAAATGCCATTGGCGACCCATTCTACAAAATCACGTCTGAAGCTCTTTTGGTTACACAGCAGTTGGTCAAGGTACTCAGGCCTCTAGGTAAGGAAATAATTATTTTGTGTGTGGGGTGTAGGGCTTAGCAGACATTGTACAGCGAAAACTGTACTGTGTGGGACACGCAAGTTTTTCACGCTGGTGTTTTAAGAGGGGTCAGGAAGATTTGTTACAAGGAAGAGTCAGTAATAAATAACTTTGCGACAGCAAAATAAGAGTCTGGCATGGAATAATTAATAAAGTGATAGAATATCTATTCTCTTGTATGGGTGTGAGGGCTGGACACTCACTGCAGATACGGAGCGAAGGATTCAGGCTTTCGAGCATAAATGTTATAGAAGAATTTTGCGCATTTGCTATAAAGAGCACAAAACAAATGTCTGTGTTAGAGAGAAGATAAACACCTATGCAGGCCATCAAGAACCACTTTTGTCAATAGTGAAACGTCGAAAGCTTGCCTGGTTTGGGCATGTAACTCGTCATGACTCCCTTTCGAAAACGATCCTCCAGGGAACAGTCGAAGGTAAACGGAGAAGAGGAAGGCAAAGAAAATCCTGGGCTGATAACATCAAAGAATGGGCAGGACACAGTTTCTCCACACTTGTACACATTGCTGAGAATAGAGAGCAGTGGAGGACCCTGTCTGCTGATGCTTCCACCATGGCACCCCTACGACCCATGACGGGTTATGGGTTGAGATGATGAGATGATAGAATAAAGGCTGCATATGATATCAAGATTGGACTTGAAAAGACACCCTATCAGGAAGTCCTGACCCATGCCTCCACGTCTTCCTCAGTCCTTTAATCTCTGTCTGTAGCTCTCTTCTCCATGTGTTATTCAATCGCTCTCGCTACCTATCTTACCCTGGCCAGAACAAGGACTGTCTTGTAATGCTTTCAGCACGTTTCCTCAGTGTGTGTCCTATCCTTTGCCAGTATCGTCTTCTCATCTCTTGCTTCACTAGCACCTGTCTGGTTCTTGCCATCTGTTCCACATTGGTGATCATATCGTACCATTTCAATACTTCCATTGTACATAAACACCCATTTATGAAAGTAGATCTTTTTGGTTGTTTCTTTTGTTGTCTCCCTTTCCAGAGCTGTACAATAGGACTGACTTGAAATTTGAGTTGAAGATTCAGATTTCTTTGTTGCACTTGATTGTGTTTGGTCTTCACATATGTCCCAGTTCATTGAAAGCTTCTCTTGCCTTTTGTATTTTTTTGGTATTGATATCACTGTAAAGAATTGTGTTAGCTATATTAACCTTTAGCACGCTGCATTCTTTTCCCGAAAACTTGCCCTGCAGCTGCATTCTTTTTCACAACCCCCCGTTTTTATAGTGGGCGACTTGTAACGTCTATAGTTTTTGTGTTTCTTGGTCAATTGCTATCATTTTTGGAATTTATATAAATAAATGAATGATGAATCTGATGATATAAAATTTGTTTGTGTACATGTTAGATGTGATAGGAAGAGAGGAAAGGAAAGATGAAAAAAACGAAAAAAATATTTTAAAAAATAAAAAAAATTTTTTTTTAAATTTTAAAATTAAAAAAAAATAACCAAGAAACGAAGAGTCCATATCCCTTGCATCTCAATGAATGTCATTTGACCAATACAAATGAAATGACGATCTTTTCATTACACCCATCATCAGTAGCAAAGCAACAAATGCCCTTGTCAGCAGTGACATTCGGCCGTAACCCTAAACCTTTCCGATTAAACCTAATCCTAACCCCTAAAATTATACATACTAGCAATGCCATTCTACTTTCGTTTTCATCTCTGTCATCAAACATATTCTGAGAACCGATATCAGCGCTTATAAAAACAAAAATCGCATCGGCGTCAGAATCCAATAAAATTAGAGCGAAAATGGCCGCCTGTTCGATGCCGATTCATTTCGGTTAAAAAAATTCGCAGAAAATAAACGCGAATGCACCCATTACTAAGACCGATTGGAAACGGAAGTTAACTCTCTCTCAGATAAGTTTAAAACTTAACATCTGGGGGTGAAGTCACGTGTTCACACATCCTAATGCTAGAAAACAAAAATATCCGCTTGTCAACATATGTCGACAACAGCTGGGAGAGCATAGGTTACCTTCGCCAACATATGTCGACAGCAGCGTGCTAAAGGTTAAAAAAAGCTTAGCCGAAACAGTGCTAATAAAATTTGTTTCAAAAATAAGGCATTAGTTTATTATACATTTAAAGAAAACAACAAGAAGTAGGAGATAGAAGCTGTGCACAAATTGAAAAACAAGGGTAAATTGGTTTTATATTGTTGTATCAGTGTGCTCTGTTGTGAGTTGACTTACAGTCATCTATGTCATTTTTCTCAGATGTGACATCCAACTTTGATTACAAACCCTATGTGAAGAGTTTGTATGCCAGCACAGTCAAACGTTTGAAGGCTGCTGACATTGATCAAGAGGTCAAAGAGAGGGCCATAGCTTGCATGTAGGTATTGTGTTCGTTAATGGTGGTATGTGATTTCCAGGTGTATGCTAATTTAGCCTAACTCAAGAGTAGTCAAGTATTCATTTACAGCTGGGTAGACTGAAGCGTGATGCTACCAGGTTTTGAATCCAGAACCTGGCAACTTTGCCGTGATAGATTTTTAGATGAATAAATTCATTTTAAGAGGTGATAATGTTTTGATCAATTCAGTTTTGTGATGTGATGTGTGTGTACAATCTCATATTGCAGGTAGCTTCTTTTGATAATCTCATTTTGAGAGATGACTAGTTTTAATAATCCATATTGGAGAGTGGGGTATTTTGATACTCCAATTTTGGGATATGGCATATTTTAATAATCATAGTTGAGAATGGTGTGTTTTGATAATCAGTTTTTGGGAGATGATGTGTCTAGATATATCTGGAGTCATCCTTATATGACCAACAGCTATGCTCAATGCTATAGTATGTAGATTTGAATGTGAGCCTGTCTCTGAGACTAATTACACCCTCATTGACTCTTGAAATCATCCACACACTTCCAGGGATTCCCCCTGTGGTGAAACATGTTGAGAACCCAGCATTGAACACTAAGCTTGAAGGAGTCACTTGAGCCAAATACGTAACTCTGGCTTTTAGCTGGTTGCCTGCATGCTTGCGGATTTCACTATGGACCCCGTAATTGGGCAGGGGAGCTGAGGAGTGGCTCTGTGTAGGATGTGATGATTCCTTGGGAGAGCCCAGAACCAGAGCACAGTATTTTAGTTCTGTATATTTGGAGAGCACCCGTGGATGACAAGGAATGCACAGTATGCCACACACTTCTTCCTCCTAACTTGGGACCAGATGTGACGATCCTTTAAATGCAAGCCAAACTGGAGTAACTGGAGCTCATGCTTTCAACTCAACACGTTTTGGAATGGCAGAAAAGCAGCAGGAAAGCCTAGATCTACAGTGTTAGACTCTTCCAAAGACTCTTCAGCTTGGTATTGGCTGTAAAAGAGCAGAAAGCTCAGCAGTTCAATAACAAGAACAACTTGCAGAATAAGTGAGAACTTTACAGGAAATGTTCAAAAAATTATTTTAATTTTTTGAAAGAAGGTTCTGTGTGAGAATTGATAAGTATGCTACAGAGTGCTTGCAATCCTGTTTTGATCATTTGTTTGCTTAACAGTCTTACTTTTGGAGGTGGTGTGTTTTGACAATCTTTAGAGATGATGTGTTCTGACAATAACGTTTTTGGGGATGGTATAATTAGTCTTACTTACTTAGTCGTTCCCCTTCTACCGTGAGGTGTAGAGGTATATAATTAGTCATGTTTAGGGAAGTTGAATTTGCACAGTTTCTTTTAGAGAGATGTTTTAATTATACATTTTATGCAGTTAATAAAAAAGAAGAATAGTATGCAGCATGGACTTGAATGAAGCTGCTCTGTAGTCCCCCTCCCTAGAGCAATGCCATGTGTCATTAATGTAGTCAGATAAGTCATTAGTTTATATTGGTCATTTTTGCTTATTTTCAGGGGTCAGATTATTGCTAATTTGGGTGACAATCTGCAGGCTGAGCTGAAAGAGTGCCTGCCTATCTTCCTGGAGAGGTTGAAGAATGAGATCACTCGCCTGACAACAGTAAAAGCCTTGACCCTGATTGCACAGTGAGATAAAATGGAACAATTTGTACATATAATTGATTGAAATGATTCAAGATAGTTTGGTTGAACCAAAAAAAAAAAGAAGAAAACTTAAACCTGTAGTGACTCAAAATTAATTTGAAAAAAAAATGCAGACGTGATCTTTTTTTGATGGATAGTCTGATGGATATATTGGCTACACCAGTTATATTTAGCCTAGTATTTTTTGCAGTAGGCAGATGTGAGCAGCATCACTCTTGTCTAACTGAAGTTGTTTTGTGACAGGTGAATGTAGTTCATCGTGTAGTATTTTATATTTACTGTTACCAATTATATTTTAATCTAGTTTGGCTTATGCTTATAAGGTATAATCAGTCGCTGATGAGGTATTACAGCGTTCCCTTTATGTTCACTAACCTAATAAAAGGAAAACACAGTAAAACATGATGTATAGGATTCTCCATGAAGGACAGCTTACTGGGCTCTTTGAGTTAAGAACTAGCATTGTGGCAAGGATGACTCTTGTCACCATTTCTCTTCTTCCTGGCTATTGCCAGGATTGTGAAAGCAACGGCATTAACCAGCAGAAAGGGAATTCAGTGGACCCTGACAAAACATCCAGACTTTCCTGATGACCTGCTTGTTGTGCCCCATAACTGTAACAATATGCGAGACAAAATGACATTCGTTGAAGTGCGGTCATAGTGTTTGGGTTTGAAAATACAGACAAGTTGGAGAGTATGAGAATAAATGTGACTAATGATAGCCAGACCACCAACCAAGAACTGCTAACTCGGAGCCACGAAGAAGACATGTGTACCATCAATGCAGGTAGATGATGAAATTGGGTTAGCCACATCCTGAGATGACACTATCACTGGAGCTGCCATGCTATGGACTCCAGAAGGAAAGTGAAAGCAAGGCCAACTAAAAGCTACCTGGCAGAGAACTGTGGAGGCAGAGTTGCAAAGTATAAACCATAGCTGGGGCACCACGAAGGAGGACTGCTGATTGAGCAAGGTGGAGACATTTTGTGACTGCTCTACATGGCACCAGCAGGTGTGGTGATCACTGAATGCTTTATCAGTCAAAGACCAAGGAGGGAATGATGGCCAGATTACATTTGGAAAAACATCCCTACAAGATGTGGACTGAAGTAATGGTAGCAACATAGACAAAGTTGGAGGAGTAAACAGAGATATCAGAATAAGAATGCAGACGGCAAGACGAGCGTTTACTGCACAGAAAATATATACAGGTCTGTATCCTTATATATGAAATCCTCGGGACAGCTTTGTTTCGGAAACCAGATTTGTATGGTTTTCAGATGTTGCTCAAATCACATTAGAAAAATTGCCCAAATCATGATAAATAAGTAGCCCAAAGTCGACAAAAATGTGTATGAAAATCAAAGTCACCCAAAATGTGTTTGAAAAAAACCCAGTCACCCAAAATGTAATCAAAAATTGCCCACAGTCACCCAAAATGTGCACGAAAATAGCCCAAAGTCTGCCAAAGAAACTAGATTTTCAGAACATTTCGGTTTTTGGGTGTTTGAATAAAAGGGCAGAGAGCTATAGAATAAGAAGAAATTAAATCCCACAAATATAACTCAGATGTTAAGTCAGTCCTATTTTATGGCTTTGAAACAGGGAGAGTAACTGAAATAACAGCCATTGTTGATTTGAGGCACAGAAGTTTATTATTTCTCCATTTTCATTAATTGTCCCATGTTTTCCCACAATCACTTTGAAGCTTTTTTTGTCACTCAGGTCACCCATCAGGATTGAAATTTGTTTATTTCTGGTTTTGTACTATGTGATTGAAAAGTCATTTTTTATTTGAAATTATTTCTTTATTCCCATCCAACTAATTTGGTTTTACTAAAACAAATGCCAAAATAAAGAGATTATTCTTGACTTTTTAAGGTTTCTGTGTGTGTAGTTTCTAGGTGACATTTTTTTAAATAGCATGTGAAATATTGTTAAATATATTAAACCTATCAGTATTATATATCAATATGTTTGAAATTGAATGAAATTTAGTACAGTGGCAGTTATTTTGGAATTTTTGTTAACCTTGGTTGAGAAGCAATAAGTTAATTAACCTAATTAGATGCACAAAAAATAACAAAAATGTACATACACTGAAATATTCAAAGAAAGAAAAGACTAGCAAATGCAAAATGTACAAAACAGTGGCTTTTATTTAAAAGTACTTCCAATTTTGTATATATTTGAAAATATTAGACGTTTCTGATCATAAATTAATTAATAAAAAAATTAATAAAATTGTTAGGTAGAAAGGGCCAATAACTGTGCATTTGTACATGATTATGGTGACATTCCAAAATAACATGTCAAATCTTTAAAAATGCATGAAACCAATGTATATAATATATTCATAATGGATCAAAATGCTAGAATATGAATTAGGCCATCACCAGTACCATTCCTGAAGAAGATCTATGGAGATATATCAACAGCCTCAGGCTGACCACTGCTTTCTTTGAACTTATTCAAGTTGACATCTGAGGGTGAATGAAGAAGAATATGAATAAACTGTGTGTTTGTGATATTTATAGCAATAATCTATTACAATGTCAAAATCATTGCAGAATTATTCATAAAAATGTACATAAACCGAGATATTCAAGAATAAAAAAAACTAGCTCATTAAAATAATTCAACAAATGTACTTTTACTTAAAACGTTACCCACAAATGCAGATATTTTGAAAAAATTAAAAGATCCTGACAATAAATAAATTAATGAATAATTAAGATTGGTACTAAGAATGGGGAAAAAATGAAAAATTTTGAATTAAAAAAAAAAATTTTAAACTAAAATTTTTGAAGCAAAAAATTTGAAATTCATAATCATATCATATTAGTTGAATCAAGAAATAAAAGATACCAAGTTTGTTTTTGGGCTTATGGTATTCAATTTAGATAGTTTCTATTTTTCAGGAAGCAAAGAAAAGTTGCTTGTGCTACAGTTTCTTTGCCTTTTTTTCAATACCTAGAGTTGCCCAACAATGTTTACAATTTTGTCTTATAGTGGACATTCTAATATAACTGAGTGTGTGGTGTTGATTTTATTTTTGATGGCATTATGTGAAGAAGAAATATTCTAATGTTTTTCAAGTCCACCCAGTTTCTTAATTAGTTCCTCCGTAAAATTTATTTGAAGGTAACGATTTGTTCTTTTTAGTTCCTCAACATCAGGATGATCCTTTCTCCACTCTTGAAAAATAATATAGCTGTGAACCCTAGCCATGTCATGAAAATGATAAAATAAGGTTTTCCAAAATTTGTTTGTTTTCCTAAGAACATGATGTTTATGAAATAATTGGTCACTTTTATCTACCCCATACCTATATAAGTATTATATTGTTTCACTACATTAGACTGCTTAACTGTTAACTATTTAAATTCCCCACTAACTTTTGTTCTTCTAGTAACTTCTGAATATCCACTAGTTGTCATAAAATTAGACATGATAGAAACTGTTTTGTTATCCCTCCACTGTATTGTTAACATCTCCCTCACCAGGACACAACACATGTCACCGCAAGCTGATTTTGTTTTCAAATGATTTTATTTCTTTTAAAGATTTTGGAAAACCTTTTCTATTTTTCAGAATTTTCCACATGCACAAACACCTTTCTTTAAAAGATATTTTAAAAGTTGTACATTAGTGTAAAAATTATCAAAAAATAGGCGATAACCTTGATTAATATGAGAATTTATTAGTATCATAAGCCAAACCAAATGGGGAAGCTTGGGTATCCTTACCAAGGTAACTTTAAAATCATTGGTATATCCCGTTTCAGCCTCAACAGGGATCCCCAATTTCATTCCCCATTTAGTTGAATTATCTCTAATATACAGCCTAAATGTATACCTGCCTTTATTACGAACCATCCGTTCATCAGTGCAAAGATGTTGTCGAGGCCAATAAAGTTTCTGGCATTTCCTATGAATGAAATCAAACAGAAAGCATACTTTCCTCCTTTAGATGAACCCTAGGCTCTCGACAGGGTAGAAACTTCAGAACTGAAACAATAGCTCCATCCAAATCATTATAGTCTTTGGGCCTGTAATGAAAGAATTTAATATATTGTTAGTTACAGTTTGAGAAACTAAGTGTAATTTTTTTTTTAATCATGCATCTATATTATAATTTAATCTTTAAAATTAAAAAAATAACAAAAAATTACCAACATTAAATATTTTTAAACATCCCTTCAATAAAAATATATAACTTTCACCACTGTCTGTGTGTATCTGTTAGTTTTTGCAAATATAAATGTCCTTAGCAACTGTTGCTGTGGACGGATAACCTTTAAAAAAATGAAGTAAAGAAAATCTTGTTTATAATAAATGTTAAAATCATTACCGATTTAAATAGAAAATAAGTTATAGTAACTATTTAAATGGTAATTTTTAATACAATTAGGTGAGAAGGCTATGACATTCCATTATAATCACTGTGCTAGGTTTACTTGATCGTTCTCACACATTACCTCACCGTGTCTGCTTCATAAATTGGGTCATCAGGGATATTATGGTCAGTATCCATGTCTTAATCCAATTTTGTAGTCTCCCAGACATCATAATCTGCAGAATCAGTGATGAATATTCATCACTAAAATCATCGCTGAAGTTCATTATTTAAAAAAAAAATTTTTCCGCTACAGTGAAATCCGACTTTTTTGAAAAATTAAAAATGGCGGCGAGTGGTTTCGGTGCTCAGTCTTGTCTTCAACGTTGGTTATTTTCTTATAAAACTTGTTTTAAAATAAACTTTTTATGTATTAATAAATTTTATGTAATATTTTATTATAAAATAAAAAATTAATTTAATAAAGTACTCTCTGTGACTTAGAAGTTTACCCTCCATACACGTTTGATTTCTAAGGATAGAATTGAAGACGGTTAACTGAAATTTTTTTTTACATAAATTGCTATGTAACATTAACATTACAGCTTAACTGGAGATCTGATTCGTTCAACACACGATGTCATAGGGGCAGCAATTTTGACTGTCTGTTGTAACATTAGTTTATTTGACCGTTTTCCCATTATATTTTGTTTATCTAGTTTCTGAGAATAACAAATGAAAAAACATATTTAACTTTTTTGTCAAATGGCAGTTATTATTCATTGTTTTGGCAGTTTCATGTATATCCAATAGGATACAAGTGAGGGTATAAAAATGTAAAAAGTAGGAAGTGATTTAAATCACGCTGTATATAATATTTTGAAGTCTGGTGTGAAATTCTCCTTTCACAGATTCTTGTTGTGATCAGTTACATAAAATTGGTTGAAAGTCATCATTTTTTTCCCTTTGGCAGTTTTGGTGTTGCAGATAATCGTGGGTAGGGGGTTCCATTGCTTCCTGCTCTGAAATGCCTTCTTAGCAGCATTAGAATTTACACCTTTACTGTAATGTGCTCTTTCTTCCTTATGTCCTAAAGATAGCACTCAGTTTTAGTTTCTAGTCTTATAATCTTGTTTTGCACAGTCCCACGATGTTTTATAGTTTCATTTCTGCTGCAACATGTGCAGTTTTCCATTGTTTCTTTAGCATTCCAACATGTCAAGGGTCAAATGGAGAGATTTTCCTGGGTGAGTCAGCGGTCCAGACTTTGCTTTCTCTGAACTGTATCATCATTCTCTTTTATGAAAAACCCTCTCTCACTTTGAATGGTTGAGTTCAAATACTAGTTATTGATGAATTGGTTATGTTGTTGAAAGGTGTTGTGGCGTTTTGTGTCTACAGGATGGGGTGGGCGGCCCCCATGCCTAACCTTTGATGCCTCCTGTGTCATGTCTGAAAGGTTAGTGTTGCTATTCTATGCTCCCCTTTTGGGCCCCAGTATCACATGGATGTTCACTATGTATTGTTTCATATTTAAAGGAATCATTTACGTTTAGCATAAATTGTGTACACCTAACTTGTATGTTATATTCAGTGGGGAGCATCTGAACATCAATTTAAAGAAGTCAGAGGTCATGACGCTCAATGTGAGCAACCCTGAGCCCATATCAGTAAGGAATCAGCAACTGGTACAGACAGACACCTTCACATACCTAGGATGCATATTAACACCAGACGGCGGGGCAGGCAAAGACATCAACATCAGAATGAATAAGGCAAGAACAGCCTTTTTTAGCCTAAACAACATCTGGAAGTCCTCTCAATACAGCACAAGCACAAAATTAAGATTATATCAGAACTGTGTGCTTTCTGTGCTTCTCTATGGTGCAGAATGCTGGAGAGTTACAGAGAAGGAAATGTCGAAATTGTCCTCTTTTCACACAACATGCCTAAGAAAAATTCACCGAATCTTTTGGCCGAATACCATCACCAACCAAGATCTGCTTACTTGGAGCAAGGAAGAGGACATGCACACCATCAAAGCTGGCAGACGCTGGAGCTGGGTTGGCCATGTCCTCAGAAGAGACCCCGATGCCATCATAAGAACAGCTATGCTTTGGACCCCTGAAGGAACACCAAAAGAGAGGCCGACCAAAAACAACCTGGCGGAGGACTGTGGAGGCTGAGATGCAAAGAATGAACCAGAGTTGGGGCACTGTATGAAGGATGGCCGCCGACTGAGCAAAGTGGAATCAGTTTGTTGTTGCCCTACAAGACGCCACTAGGCGTGATGGCCACTGACTGCTTTGACGGTCGGCGGCTAAAAATCAAAGAAGAAGAAGTGGGGAGCATCAGCTAGTGTTTATGAGGGAGGGTAGGGATCCCGTTACACACCCATTGAGGCATATTGGGAATATAGTGTTAGGCCCAAATTTTCTTGACCATCGGCACACTAAGGGTGATGTGGTCAGCATCATGCCGGCCACCTTAACCTTCCCACAGTTGCTCTGGTACCCAATTCATGAGGCTGGGTCGACCCCGAAGACGTTTGCGGTCTAAAAAATCCCACCTCAACTGGGGATCGAACCATGGACCACCGAGCTAGGAAGCCAGTGCACTAACCACTGCGCTACCACGGCTCCCTAGTGTTTATGACCTTGACTTAAATTGTATGTTTTTTAAATAATTGTTGTTTGCAGGATTTTAAAATTGAATCACTAGGTTAAGAGTAGAATCCTGAAAAAACACACGGAGAAGAGACATGGATAAAGGGATGAGGAAGATGTGGAAAAACGAGCTGATGGCACAGGACAGTAAGACTTGTACTGAATTTGTTGAAGCCCTGTGCTCCATGAGGAGCTGAAGGGTAATGATGATGATGATGATGATGATTGACAATGAAGATTTTATCTTTGGTGTGGTACATAACATACTACATATGTGTTTATTTGTTTTCTTTCTCCTCCCCAGGTCTCCATTGAATATTGACATCAGATTTATATTGGTTAGTAGAAAAATGTGTGTCCCCTGCTGTCCTGAATGTTTTTTTGTTGTTGTGTGTAACAAAATGAACAACTCAAGAATTCTTCTCTTAAAGCTATTCTGCTTTGTCTATCAGCAGCTAGTGATACATAGACCTTGAATAATATTTCTTCAAGCCATCCTATCACGGGTAGTCTGTCCCATCTTGTTTTCCATGACCTCTTTGTCCTTAAATATAATCTTGTAGTTTTAATGTTTGTGTATTTGTGGAGATCAAAATTCGACAGCTGAATTATTTTGGCCATGTAAAATGACATAAAACTTTACTGAAGACCATAATAGAAGGCAGAGTTGAAAGCAAATGTGCAATAGAAAGACAGCGCTATAAGTGGGAAGATAACATCAAGAGATGGACAGGAAAGAGTCTATCAGAGTGCACCATCAAGATAAGAGACAGAAGACATTGGAGATCCATTGCAGCCGACCTTTGATATGAAGATGGCACCTGATGATGATGATGTATTGGTGGGGTTTTCTTCTGTTTCTTCTAGCCTGTAGATTCCAGAATATTTCTGTTGTTGACTTTTTCACTATACCATATTAGCAGACTGTCCATTATGTCCTATATCTACCTTCCTCTGCTTGTCTTCCCTTCCATTTATCCCCATTGTCGTGATATTTTTTAATGTGCCTCTTCTGATTACATATCCAGTGCAAAGGGAGAACTGATATTTCTAGATTTGGGGTGCCAGATAAGAGGTCCCAAGCCTGTGCTACAAACAGGCAAATTGTAATGCAGAATGAAGATTTAATACTGGCAGAAAATGTAAAATGGTGTTTTAAAAATTTTTTAAATATAAAACATTTTAAATTATTAAAAATAAAAATTTTCACATGATTGATTCTGTTAAATTCAGTACCAGCTATGGAACATGCGAGAGACTTCGGCTTAAATATGTAACTACAATAATGCACACATTACCCATTTTTGAATAGTTCAGAAGATCATAACATTTTCAGTTAGCATACAGTTGTAATTCTTTGGTCTGTCCTAATGTTTGTTGATATGTAAACCTGCTCTTTAACACAAACAGGAGGAAGGGTTTCCAATTTTGGCCTCATTCCTAAGGAAAAACCAGCGAGCTCTGAAACTCAGCACTCTACAGTGTCTGGATGTTGTTGTCAAGAATTATGGTGAGTGTCTGCACGTTAACTACAAGTGTTAGTGAAGCACTAATGAAGGATGTTTAACTTTGACCTGAGATTTTTATTTGTTTAAATTTTGCAAGGAACAATAAAAAACAAAAAAGTAATAAATTAATATTAGTCACTTTTTAAAGTATTCTTCCATCTTCAAAGTATATTTTTTCAATTATTGTGGAAGTTTTTTTTAATCGCAGTTTCAAAGAAATACTTCACTTGTTCTTGACATGGCACCATGTTTTTCCTACACCATCAATGGACCTGAATTTCATGTGTTCTCGTAGTTGTCCAAACAGATGGAAGTCATAGGGTGATAAATTAGGACTATCAAGAGCATGGGGGAAGATTATCCTTTATCCAAATTCAGTTAGCATTTTCACAACTACATAACATGTACATGGAGTGGTGTTGTTGTCGAGAAAACAGGCACCTTTGAACAGTAGACTTTGTCATGTCTTCCTAAATGCTGGTTTCAGAGAGTATTTTAACAGATAAATGTAATAAATAGCATTAATTGTTCTAGAAAGTCCATATAACTAACACTCTGAAAATCCCAAACTGTTGTGGCCATTACCTCATTGACTGATTGCTGATGTCTGTGATGGAGTTACTGTGATTTAGTCTTCAACAGGCCTCATTTCGTTTTCTCTTTGTTACTGTAAGAGTTGCAAGGGTCTTCGTCTCTTGTTAACTATATGAGTTTGCCATTTTTGTCTTCTCTCTAGCAAAGATTGGAATATATTCTTCTTCTTTTAAATAGTGGGCTTGTTTAGTATTGGGTTGTAGGTAAAGTAATTGCGGGTTTTTTCTATAGGGATTAATGTAAGTTAGTACTGAATGGCACCAGTCGGCCTTTTTCTAGAAAATCGCGATCTTGTAATTCCATTTTTCTTCGGTTAAAATTATCGCGGTCATTTTGTGTGGTAAGCTTGAGCGTGATTTAATTAACCCCTACCCACTAAATCGGGGGAAGGGGCGATGAACCACTACCCAGGTAACATCCAACTTACGGGAAAGCGAATCACATTTTGTTTCTGCTCACGCAAACAGATGACGTTAGGTAACGTTACGTAGCCGGAAAGACGCGCGGTTTAAAGTAAGCAGGTTACCCAGATTCTAAATTTAGAGATGAGCGCATGGAAAATTTTAGATTTATCTTTAATTCTATTGGCTACAATGGGACGCTAGGGTGACGCAGGGCTTTTGGGTCAGCGTGGGTAAAGTAAAGATATATACGAGCGCTTTTCAATTTAGCGGCCTCTTAGTCTGCAGAAATTCCTGGCCGTGCGCCATGCAGTAGTGTCTGCTTCTGGAAAACGGAAGAAAAGCAGTATTGCATATGGTCACGGCCTTTAGTTCGGGTTGCCAGTAAATCTTGTTCCTGACAGCTGGCAAAGGTAGCCAGTCTTCTCAAGGAGAGAAAAGTCGAGGAAACGCCAGAGGCCTAAGAGCTTGTACCGCGGTGGGTATCGGCTCTGAATATATTGGCCCCAGAGAGAGAGAGAGGGAATGAGACAGAGCAGGTCAAGACAGCGACGCAGTTTTCAGTGACAGGGTTTTCTTAAAACCTGGAGCTCTAAGCTCATATACACACCCATCGAACCCAAGCAAGCTGGTTGGTGTGTCGTTTATAGCCTCGGTCACAATAATACCGAAGGGCCTAAACCCAAATGAGGGGTCACATAGCAAGTGAAGATCAGTTTGTTTCGCCAACAGTGCAGCCTCTACCGTGAAGTCTAGCAACTAGTCAGTAGTTTTTCCAGAGGTCATCAGTGTAGGAGTCAGAACCAGGAGAGAGGGTATCATACCTGGTTGCTGAATGAAACGAGAGGAGTGAGATAGAGTGAAAATATATCAGGGACCTGTAGAGTCTCATATTGTTCTTAGAGGGTAGCCTCTGAGCCTTAGAGTTAAAGAAGTCTATTAAATAGCAGTGCAGAGTGTGACTTAGTGGCGTATATCGCTGACCAAGTTAGCAGCTGTGCAGATAGTCTTCATGCAGTGTCAGCGGCCATTGACAATAGAGATAGTAGTGTAATAGAGAGTGGTGGCTACAACTGATGCCCACTAAATTAGACGGTAGTAAGAATCCAATTAATCATTCTCATTTTTTTCCCCAGCAAGGTGAATGAATGAGTGAGAGTGGTTGGGTTCATATTTTTGATGTGTCTTATAAATTTTAATTGAGTCTTTTATTTCCAGGTCAGTGCAAACCTGGCACGATATACATTGTTGTTACTATGTTATGAACTTATGTGGATTTGTATAATAAACTTATTTAATGTTCACTGGATCATCTTCTTCACTGTATAGTCCTTAACTGTTGTCTGTACAGTGGTGTCTGTAGTGTTAGTTTAACCTTATCTCCTTTAGTTTGTTAAAGGTAGTCAGAGGGGGTGAGTTTATAGCATTTCTTGAAGTCACGATTTGGCGAGGAAGATTTAATTTCGGTTATCATCCTCGAGCCAATAGACTCACCTTACTACATTCACTGTCATTTGCTTTCAAGTGAAGTGAAAAATCTATCATCTTATGCATATTTAGCAGTTCTTGTACAACTAAAAATAAAAAAGTCCATGTCAGACTTGAACACAGTTGTATGTTGGTATCTCTTAAGTTAGTTGAAACATTTAATGAATACCTGCAGGCCTTCACTTATTGTGCTTTCTTTTAGTTTGAGTTTGTTTCATAGAAGGAGGATGTGTTCCTGTAAGTGTAAAGTATTTCATATTTGTGTCATGGAGGTAGGATGTGGTCTTTTAAGTGTAACAGATAATTTCAAGTTTGTTTCATAGATGGGGAAGATGTATTCCTGTTAGTGTAAAGTATTTCAGATTTGTGTCGTGGAGGTAGGATGGGGTCCGTTAAGTGTAATATATAATTCCAAGTTTGCTTCATAGATGCAGGACATATTCCTGTAAGCGTAAAGTATTTCAGATTTGTGTCGTGGAGGTAGGATGTGGTCCGCTAAGTGTAACATATAATTTCAAGTTTTTTTCATAGAAGGAGGATGTGATTCCTTAGACCTTTAGCACGCTGCGGGCGACACAAGTCGCCTGCAGAAACCTATGTTCTGAACGCTGGAGGCGACATGTGTCGCCTTACGGATTTCATCGTTTCTAGCATTAGGACTTGTGTACACGTGATTTCAGCCCCGGATGTTAAGTTGTAATGTTATTTGCAAGAGAGTTAGCTTCCGTTTCCGATCTTAAAAAAGTGATGGGTGTATCCGCATTTATTTTTTGTAAATTTTTTAAATCGAAATGAATCGGCATCGAACACGCGGCCATTTTCGCTCTAATTTTATTGGATTCTGACGCTATGCGGTGGGGATGAGATTTTTGTCTTTATAAGCGCTGATATCGGTTCTCAGTATATGTTTGATGGCTGAGATGGAAACGAAAGTAGAATGGCATTGCTAGTATGTATAATTTTAGGGGTTAGGACTAGGAATATCGGAAAGGTTTAGAATTATGGCCGAATGTCACTGCTGACGAGGGTGTTTGTTGCTTTGCTACTGATGATGGGTGTAACGAAAAGATCGTCATTTGATTTGTATTGGTCTGTTGGTCAAATGACTTTCATTGAGATGCAAAGGATATGGACTCCTCGTGTGTTGGTTATTTTTTTTAAATTTTAAAATAAAAAAAAAAATTTTTTTAAATTATTTTAATATTTTTTTTCGTTTTTTTCATCTTTCCTTTCCTCTCTTCCTATCACATCTAACATGTACACAAACAAATTTTATATCATCAGATTCACCATTCATTTATTTATATAAATTCCAAAAATGATAGCAATTGACCAAGAAACACAAAAACTATAGACATTGCAAGTCACCCACTATAAAAACGGGACGCTGTGAAAAAGAATGCAGCGGCAGGCGACTATTTTCGCCAAAAGAATGCCGCGTGCTAAAGGTTAATGGTAATATGCTGTCTCAGTTAAGTTTCATGTGGAGTGGGATTACATGTAAAATGTTATTTCACGTTTGTTTCATAGATGTAGGATGTGTTATATTTATTTCAGATTACTCTCATAGACATAGGATATGATTCCTTAAGTGTAAGATGTAATTTTAAGTTTGTTTCATAGATGTTGGGTATGATCCCTTAAATGTGAGATGTAATTCCAGGTTTGTTTCATAGATGTAGGGTGGGTGTAGGATTTATATGATTTGTTTCAGATTACTTTCATAGACATGGTATATGATTCCTTAAGTGTAATTTTAGGTTTGTTTTGTAGATATAGGATATGATTCCATAAGTGTAAGATGTAATTTTAGGTTTTGATTTGTAGATATGGGATGTAATTCCTTAAGTGTAAGATGTAATTTTAGGATTGTTTTGTAGATATGGGATGTAATTCTATAAGGTTATCTAAAGTTCATTTCATAGCTGTGGGATATGATTCCATAAGTGTAAGATGTTATTTCAGGTTTCTTGTATCTGACATTTTACAGGAAATGCTGTCACTGCAAATATGCTGGCTGATGTGATGAAAGAAATGCCTCCTCTTATCAATGAAAATGATCTCCATATTTCGCAAGTAAGATTTAAAATAAAATTAAAAAATGACTGATAGTTGTTGTCTTGTTTCACTGTATGTAAATACTTTGTGTTGAATATCTCATGCACAATGCTACAAAATATGTACATGGAAGTGAAGCTATGTCTGTGAGGCTAATTACATCCTCATTGACTCTTGAAATCATCCACACACTTCCAGGGATTGCCCCTGTGGTGAAACTTGTTGAGAATCCAGCTAAGCACACTAAGCTTGGAGATGTCACGAGCCACAGGCGTAATTCTGTGGCTTTGACTTGTTTGACTGCATGCAGAAGGATCTCACTATGGACCCAGTGATAGACAGGGGAAGCTGAGAAGTGGCTCTGTGCGACATCATTAGGAACCACTGGTTCTGGAATAATTTTCCATCTATTATATTTCCTGTAGTGGGATCGAACTCGGTGCCTTTAGAATTAGAAGTGAGCGCCATAATTCTTAGCCACTACGACCCCCAGAAAATTTAAAAATTAGGAAACCAACCCAGCACAAAAATATTTATAGAGTGTGTGATTCCTGTAAATACACATTGGGATCCTCGCTGGTGCTACAGAGTTTGTGCACTGTGCTGAGATCTTCTTGTGTGATCTAAGGGAGGTGATCTGAGCACTGATGGAGTTGTCCGTGTGCAGTGAAGGTGAAAACCAAAACCAAATCCATATGCATATTGCTTATCTTGGGTTATTTGTTCCATTGCAGTGTAAAATTATCAAGATGTCATTAGTCTTTTACAGTATTTTTTAACTGAAAAAGTAATTTAAAAAAAATATATATGTATATTATTTGCAGTTGACCTTGAATTTGCTGACAACCATCTCCAGAGGCCACAAGCAAGCCATCTCCAACATACATTCAGAAATACTGCCACAAATTCTGATTCTCGTGCAGTCTCCTTTGCTGCAAGGAGGTGCCCTGAATGCAGTGCTGGAGTTTTTCCGAGCTCTCATCGCTCTTTCTTTACCTAGACTGGGGTTCAGAGATCTGCTACAGGTAATTGATGTGACTTTTTCCATTTTTTTTTTTTTTTTTTTTTTTAGAGAAAACAATCAGGCAGTCTAAAATGAGGTCAAAGACATTATAAATGTGTATGTACAGAAAAATGAGATGTGTTTGGTGAATCATCATCATGTGACGTATTCTTTCCAGAACGTTGTCTCCATTACAGCTGCTCTGAACGCATCACGATTCTGGGCAAGTCGACCTGCATCAGCCAAAGACAAGTTCAGACTCTCTGTGATGNCCTGGGTCCACCGTCGTCTAGGTCGACCCCTTCCCCTTTTTCCAGGGACCATGCCTTCCATCACTGTTTTTTCCAGACTATTATGTCTTTTTATATGACCGAAAAATTTCAGCTTCCTTATTGCGATGGTATTTAGGAGCCAATGTTCCTGTACGTTTAGTGAGTGTTTGGTGAATACAAAAGAAATAAATGAGTTTCCGCAGTGTGGCAGTCTGAAACAAGGATGAAAGACAATGTGTATGTCAGAAGAGTGGGAGGTTACCTATTGGACACAGAAGAATGGAAACAGTCACATTGATACATAAGAATGGGAGAAATCTCTTGAACATAGAAGTATTGGAAAAATTTACTGAATACAAAAGAATGGGATGAATCACTGGATCACAGAAGGAAACAAAAGAGGGTGGTTCTAGAATAACTTGACGTGTGAAAGAAAAGACTTGCGTGAGGTAAGAATTAGAAACTTCAAGAGTTTGTAGCGGTATCAGAATATATCAGAATACTGAACGTTGACTTAAAATTATGCTGGAAGATAAATGAGAACAGACTGAAAAAAACTAAACTGGAAGGAGATGGCAGCATACTGAAGGGCTTACTGGAAAGTAATGACAGCATAATGAAAATCCTATGGGAGGTAACTGTAACGTAGAAAAGAAAACTGTAGTGGAATTCTGACTGGATTCGGAAACTGTACTTGGGAAGGAATATCGGCATTTAGAAAACTTTCACAGAGAATAAATGGTCTTGGTAGAGGAATAAGCTAAGGAACTTTGTAGAATCAACAAAAACAAAGATGAGAACATATTCTTTTTATGCCTTATCAACAGACAATATTAACACTGCACACAGGTTTCCTGTTTAGAGACAGAAGCGCTTCACTGGGATGATAGAAAACATTCCTGGTATTGAGAGAAAAAGAAGAGCCGTAACCACAGAATGCAAAGAGCAGCATTACCCAGGCACCACTTGGACCCATGCATACGCAGATGGCTCAGCAACAAGTGCAGCAGAAAATAGAGATGAAGAATTTTTCTGAGTCTGAGTAACAGTACACACAAAAAAAAGCTATCAGTGGTAAGATAGTGCAGTGCAGTGACAGAGGCCTTAAAAACTGCAGTAGAAGTCCTGATTACAGAGGAAAGCACAGAAAGACAAGTAGCTGTCTTCACAGATGCAATCAGTAGTTGCAGTACTGAAGAGCCAGAATAATCTACAAACTAACTCAGTGATTCAAAAGAGTTGTTATATAGTGTATCCCAAGAAGAAGATAGGATTAGAAGGCAATGTGGTAGAATAAAGTAGTTACAAGAAAATTGACAGTGATGAAAGAAGAAGAAACAATGTAAAGAATATGAGGGTGTTGAAGATGAGGATAAAGAAACAGAAGAATGGATGGAGGTAATGATGGGCTTCTAGAAGACAACGGCAGTTAATCTTCTTTATAAAAATTAAGTTGAAGGAGAATGAAAAGATGAGCATATATAGGAAGAAACAATGTGTCTGCTGGGAGATAAATACAAGGGGCTTGACATAAGTCTTGGGCCTGACCATGAAGGAGTCACAGGAGGAAGATGAAACGTGGCACATTTAAAGTTCATCATATTTGCACTAAATGTGTGAAGTACGCGTTTGTTTCTTCAATGGGTTTTCCCGCTATGGTGCACGGCGCAATGTACCCTATTGACCGGATCTGCTGCTCCAAAGATTTGACAAAACAATGGAAAAGAAGGAGGCCAGAGCTGTGATAAAATTACTGATGTTTCAGCGAAAAACACCTACAGAAATACACAGGGAGATGGAACCAGTGTTTCGTGATTCTTGTCCTTCATATACTTCCTTAAAAAACTGGTGTCAACAGTTAAGGTGCGGCCGCTCAAATGTTGCTGATCTGCCAAGATCTGGTGCTAGTAGAGTAAAACTGAATGAAAGAACAGTTTATAGAATTTTACACAACATACTGAACATGAAAAAAGTGTGTGCACGCTGGGTTCCGCGACTGCTGACACGCGAACAGAAGCAAACGAGGGTAAATTGCTGTCAACAGTTGCTCAAAAAGTGTCAGTCAAAAAACTTTTTGGAGACCATGGTGACAGTAGATGAGACTTGGGTACACCATTATGACCCCGAATCATGCCAGCATGCAATGGAAAACCCCGGGCTCCCCAACACCTGTCAAGCCGAGAGCACAGACATCTGCAGGAAAAGTGATGCTGACTGTTTTTTGGGACGCCAAAAGTGTCCTGTTGAAAGATTATCTGCCTCGTGGCAACACAGTTAATGGACAGTACTATGCAGATCTTCTCACCAAACTAAGAAAGGTTGTGACCAGGAAACGAGGGATAACGCGCACTCAAAATCTTCCTTTGCTTCAAGACAACGCGCCCTCTCACAAAGCACAGCTTGTGCAGCTAGCAGCCAACGATTTGAATATTGAAATTCTTCCACACCCACCATATTCTCCAGATTTGGCTCCATCAGACTTTTTTCTATTCCCAAATCTTAAAGAACAGCTAAAAGGAAATCATTTTGACAGTGATGAAGAAGTTATACTGGCATGTGATGACTGGTTTAGTTTGAAAAAATAGGGTGTTTTACTCCCAAGGTCTTTTCAAGGTCAAGCAGAGATGGCAGAAGTGTGTCAATTCAGACGGTGGCTATATTGAAAAGGAATAAACACTATACAAAATTTCAGCTCTCTGTGACATGTCCTTCATGGTCAGGCCCAAGACTTATGGCAAGCCCCTTGTAGTTGATGATGAAAATAAAGGGGGGAAACTTAGATTAGAAATGAAATAATGCATCTGCTAGTTAAAAATAGTAAGTAAATTTATTATGGAAGCAGTTCATGAAGAAGGTTATAAATAAGCATGTGATCATTGTCACGAAGTGGTTTTACTTTTATAGAGTTTGCCTGAATGAAAACAAGACCCTAGTATGAGAAAGTCTGAGAAGATAGAATTTAGATGAAAATGACATGCCTGTGGACAGATGAGACTATTAACTCAAGGGATAGAACCAGGAGTTGACCCTCCCCTTGCCGCTTCGTGACTTCAGAAAAAGTTATAATCTCACTCCCTCTAGCTACCTTTAAACACAAGGAGATAAGGTGTATAAAAATGACCACAGACACCACTATACAGACCACATGTAGGTATAGTATAGAATAGAAGCTGATCCAGTAAATATATTATATATATATATTTATTTACATACAAGAAAAACATAAAAATGGCATCATACGTCATCAAGTCAGTCGATAGCGTGCACTGTTGCACGGCCTGAAAACAACGTACGAATTAGATTAGATAGACACTAGAAAAAAACCTCAACTCACATTCACTCTTTCTGTCACCCTGCTGAGGAACAAAAAAATTGGTTAGTGAGTTACACAATCTAATTTGGTGGGGCTGTCAACTTAAGCCTCCACTCTCTACTACCACTAAGATTGCTACCGTCTCAGTCCTGTTGACTCTTCCTCAACGAACCGTCTACACCGCTTTCCTCTTGTTAGGCGATATGCGCCGCTAACTAACACCACTGGAAATGCTACAAATAATAGACTTGGGAGTAACACAATGGCTCAGTATCTATCCGTCAAGTGGATACTGAACAGACCCTACTGGTCCTGTCTATTTTCTCCCTCCTCCTCTCTCTCTCTCTCTCTCTCTATCTCTCTCTCTTGGTCTCAGTGTCTCTCTAACACTCGACGACTGATGATGCGGCGTCTCCGTTACACTCTTCTCTCGTTACTTTCAGGACCTAGGTATGGTAACCCTGTCACCTGTTCCTGAATTCTGCGATGATGATGATGAAGTTCTGGCGTCAAGCATGAGGTACTTGATGAACTGTCGACAAAACTTCTCTGCTGCTGAATAGCTTCCCTCTTTTAACCCGCTCCGGAGTTAGAGGAAAAAAACACAGCCTTGATTTCCGGCTGTACGCAATTGAAACCAGTCTCACGGCCACCTGCCGTTGCTAGAGACTATAATAGCGATGCTCTCGGCTGTATGATAAATAAACCACAGTCCAGCTGAAGCATAGGGACTTCACTGCCAGAGACCATAGGTCTGACCCTTAAGATAGGTCCTGTTACCGTGGGTAATTTTGCACATGGGCAAATTTACGCTCCCCACTATTCTTGCCGCGACTCGATGAAATTAAAAGAAGATGCGTCTATTGTATAACAATTCCAACCTAACGCATCTCTAACCTAACTCCCCTTCACTCGTCATTTACAACAATACATAAAATAATATTGCCCACGTGGCTCACTCGTCATGTACAACAATACAAAAATTAATATTACCCACGTGGCACTTAAATCTCTCTCCTCCTCTCTCCCCTTCTCTCGTTCTGAAAACGATACATAAAATATTTCTATTCCACGTGGCACTTAAATCTCCCTCCTCCTCTCTCTCTCTCAACTAAAATCCGCCAGCCAAATAAACAAACCCTGTCTGACGGGCCACTTGCCCGTCACACATGGCTACCCACGTGTCAACATTTTCAACTCGGGAACTTCGTTTGTCCAAAATTCCGGGGTCTCCCTTTTTTAACATTTACACATGAGGTTTCCTACTTAAACATTAGTAAATACACAGAAATAAATGGTGGTTTTACATAACATTCTACAAATATGGGCACACGTGTTTCTCACAACTTCCCACACTCCTAACTACTGCCAAAATCATAGAAAGAATAAGCACACTGTTGCACTTACGTCGTTCTTTAAAAAATGATAATGGATGGCACTATCGTTTATTTTAAAACTGAAAAGTTAATGTCCCCCGAAGAAATTAACTACGGGCGAAATTCTAAAAAACCCACTAATAAGTAAAACGATGAATAAAATAGTTACATACCGATTATCGCTGGTTTTTCCCACAGTGGAGAACGATAATTACGACGTCCTACGGCCAGGCAATTATTTCTTCAGAGACAATTGCCCGCGGTTTCCTCCCTCATTATATACAAGAGAAAACACCCACGCAAATTCCTCTCCCACGCATATCCCAAGCTGCGCGTGTCCGAAAATTGCGTCACATTACGTGATGGCCGCGTGTTTCTGACGCGTCATACAGGAGTGCCCGAAAATGACGATTTTCGTAAACAATGAAATCTACGGGAATCGCGAAAAATCAGAAGAAAGTAAAACTGATGCTAGAATAAAATAAACCTACCATCATAAACGAACCCATTTAATTTATCTACTCAAAAAAAATACCAAACACGATATATATTCAAATGAGAAGAAATAAAATGGTGAAAAAGCGTGCCCGAAAATAGCGATTTCCGTAAACAACGGAAAATCGCGTGATCAGAAGAAAATAAAACTGGTGAAAATTCAAAATAGAACCACAGAATCGGGCCTGTTAAAAGTCAGAATTACAGTGCAGCATCACAATCATGCATGGAGGCATATCTGGAGTCATCCTTATATGACAGCTAGCTATGCACAATGCAACAATGTATGTACCTGGAAGTGAACTGTGTCTATGAGGCTAATTACATCCTCATTTTGAAATCATCCACACACTTCCAGGGATTCCCCCTGTGGTGAAACTTGTTGAGAACCTAGCATTGCACACTAAGCTTGGAGAAGTCACTTGAGCCCCAGGTGTAATTTTTTGGCTTTCAATTGGTTGACTGCATGCAGTAGGATCTCACTATGGACCCAGTGATAGGCAGGGGAAGCTGAGAAGTGGTTCTGTGCAGGACGTGAGAATTCCTTGGGAGAGCCCAGAACCAGAGCACAGTATTTTAGCTCTGCATAGTTGGAGAGCCCCCTTGGATGGTGGAGAATTCACAGTATGCCACACACTTCTTACTCCTAGCTTAGGACTAGATGTGAGGATCCTTTAAATGCAAGCCAAGCTCTAGAAACTTGAGCTCATGACTTCAACTCAACACGTTTCGGAATGGCAGAAAAGCCACAGGAAAAGCCTAGATCTACAGTGTAGATAATACCAAGGAGTCTTAGTATTGGCTGCTAAAGAGTGAGAAGCATGAGATCAAAATAATCATGTGTCTGCTGACAGATGTGGCTGGGCAATATTTTTAATGAAAATTTAACTGATGATAATGGTTTAAAAAAAAAATAAAATCAGATGAAGGAAGAAATTCTGTGTCTAGTGGTAGTTAGGGTAAATAATCTTCTTTAAGCACTGAAGATGGGAGCCGCGCTGGTGTAATGGTTACCACGTTGCGCTAGCGACCAGGTTTTCAACCAGAATTTTCAAGCCATGGTCCGCGGGCATTTGTGGGAGTGTCGAAGCTTGACCAGGTTGGAAGGAAAGTCCACACTCCCCACACATTGAGGGAGCCTGTTGATCGCAGTACAAGACTGTCCTTTTTCTAGAATCCCAGGGTAAGAGTGATGGAGGGAGACTGGAAAATACATAAAGACAACTAGAGACAGAAGTGAAAGAAATGAGGAAGACATGGTCAAACTTTGAGCTGTTGACACAGTACCTGAGGACTTGGCAAGATTTTGTTGAAAGCCTGTGTTACTTGAGCCAAAGGGTTATTAAGGGGAGGTTAAACCCCCAAAATGAAAAACACAGAATTATAAGTTAATATCTATATCTGGTCATTTATACAAGCAAAATGACTGAAAAAAAAAACAAAACATTGAGGTATATACTAAAAACTTGCAATCTATGGCGGAAAAACAGTGAAAAAAAGGCAAATTTTCGCTTTTTTTTGGGTATTTTGTTGCCCAAGATATCTTAAATGTGAGTACAACTTGAGTTATGAAATTTGGCTGTTTCATTTGTTAATATATGATAATGATTGTATACTAAAATAATTTTGATTGGTTTGATATCTGAGTTTTTTTGGATTTTAACATACCAATCGAAAAATAGTTGAAATTTTTAAGGGGGGTATCTTAGCTATTTCTTAACAGTTTTGTAGTTTGTTAACATATATCCTTTATTTTAGTTTATTCTAATGAGCACTATGTGTACAGCATGTGGCCCAAAATTTACTGCTGTATCACTAATAGATTTTGAAAAATCATGGGCAACGTGCCCACATTTGTGTGAAAAATGAGGTTTTGAGAAAATTAAGAAAAAAGGGAAGAATTACACTTTTACACAAAATTTACTCACCTCAGTATCCCCCTGCTATGTAGGAATCATCTCTGGTATTTTCCTTTATTGATTCCATGTTCTGTGTCATACTTTGCAGCTTACTTTTCATTAAATTCTTCATTTCAGCAGACTGTGTGCGCTTTTCATCAGTTTCCGAAAAAATGCATCCTTTCTCTGGTAGACATGTACTATGTGGGGGGAAGCGATTGCTCTACCCTCAGCAGACTCAGTACATGTAGGAGAGGCTTTGCTCTCAATATTCACAAGATTAGGATACCCTTATCAGATATTAACTGACAATGGTTCACAGTTCAGAGGGAAACTGATGGAGGAAGCTTTTAGGATTTTTCAAAATATTCTCGTCTGCACATTTTATCATCTACAATCAATTGGACAAGTGGAAAGATATAACAGGACTCTACTTACAAATTTATGTAAGCTCGCACAGGAGAAACCAGAATCCTGCGATTCGTTCTTACCTGCAGCTTTATTTGCGTATAAGGAGGTACCCTACCACTCTACTGGAATACCTCCAGCCTCGTTATTATTTCGATGACCCATCAAAGGACCCCATGGTTAATAAAAATTAGCCAGTCAAAATTATTTTTGCACATGAAACTATTTTTGAAAAACTTGAATTCTGTTTGCTTCAGGGAAATGAATACGGTACCGAAAATTAAAATCCATGCATTAGAAGCAATATAGCATCACAAATATACCAATTAGTATATTTTACATATATAATTAGGTAAAAATACACTTACCTGACATACTTTAAAAATTTATATAAAATCATCCATAACAGTTTTAGTGAAAATAAACATACAGAAATGTGGGCAAATGAATGTACTTTCCAGTGCAATATGTATCTAAAATTTAATATTTTCAATGAAATTCTTCATTTTTGGGGGTTAAACCTCCATTAATGAATAAATGATAGTTGATGCGGCTAGTAGTGTTCTTAAGATAAATGGGGAATGTGAGGATTAAGAAAATATATGACGTAGATGAAAGGGATGATGTTTTTGCTACTAGATGTGATGATCAACTTGCCTCCTTTCACTTGACAGATGCTGATCATGCCAGTATATGACACTCGTCCTTCTAGTGGACCTATTCATAGACAGGTAACAAACTTTATATCATTTGAGCCTGACATAATGTCTCTTCTAATCTGTTCAGTCCTTTATATAAAGAAACTGTTTGTTTTCCAATATATCCCTTGAACCGTCAACCTACATCTGCCTCCCTCATCTTCTTATGCTGCCATCCTGTTTAATTTATCTAAACATTTGCTTATTCTTCAGTTATCACATTATGTGGTGACTGTTATGTTATATGATAAGAATCTTCAACTCAAGTGTCAAGTCAGTCCTGTTATATGGCTCTGAAACATAGAGAACAACAATGAAAACAACCAAGAAGTTACAGACTTTCATAAATGGATTTTTGCATAGAATAGAAGGATTGAAGTGGTATGACAGGATTACCATTGTGGAACTGATGATAAGAACCAGACAAGTGGCAGTGGAACAAAGAGATGAGAAGAAGACACTAGTGATGGATATGACACAATTGAGGAAACTTGATGGTAGCATTACAAGGCAGTCCTCGTTTTGAAATCCCCATGGTAAGAGTAGTAGAGGTAGACCAAAAAACATATGGAGAAGAGAACTGATGATAGAAATGAGAAAGATGTGGACAGACCTTGCGGTGATGTCACGGGATAGGATGACCTGACATGAGTTTGTTGAAGGCCTGTGCTCCTGTGGGAGCTGATGTGTAATGATGAAGATGATCACTTATGAAGATGATCACTTATGAAGATCTTGTTTCTTTGGATACTGTTTTTTTTTTAAGTCATAAGACTTAATATAGAGTGTAAATATTTGCTCTATTGTTGGGGGTAAATGGAGATCTGAGTACTTTTCTGTTTCCTTCCTAGGCTTATCACTCCATAGCAAGATGTGTTGCTGCCCTGACAGAAATGAGTCCCCTAGAAGCTTCCAGTATTGTGTCACAATTTGTGGGTGACATCAAGAACCCAAAATCCACAGAGCATATTGTGTTGTTTTCTCTCCTAGCACTTGGAGAGATAGGCAAAAACATGTGAGTAGTTTTCCTGAGTGAACAAAGATGTTTGTTTGTTACAGATTGTGGTATTTTGGTGTTTTTTTTAAAACCATTTTACCTATTGGCATGCTTTCTCTAATAATTGTACTTATTTCAGTACTAAATTCTTGAGGCAACTTTTTGTCTTATATAGCCAGTAAAGCCACTGGATCACAAAAAATATGGATAAAAAAAGCACATCATCACTAGACAAGGTAATATAGAAACACAAACATTAAAGTATTACAGATGAACCCCATCATGTAACATGAATTGCTACAGAAACCACCGCTGGAAGAGCAATTATTATTTTGGTGCAGGCTTCCTGCAAGGTGGCCAGTGACAGTGATGGCTTGAGATCCAGTGACAGTGATGGCTTGAGATCCAGTGACAGTGATGGCTTGAGATCCAGTGACAGTGATGGCTTGAGATCCAGTGACAGTGATGGCTTGAGATCCAGCTACAGTGATGGCTTGAGATCCAGTGACAGTGATGGCTTGAGATCCAGCTACAGTGATCGCTTGAGATCCAGTGACAGTGATGGCTTGAGATCCAGTGACAGTGATGGCTTGAGATCCAGTGACAGTGATGGCTTGAGATCCAGCTACAGTGATCGCTTGAGATTCAGTGACAGTGATGGCTTGAGATCCAGTGACAGTGATGGCTTGAGATCCAGTGACAGTGATGGCTTTGAGATCCAGTGACAGCAAAATGGGAAATAAATGAATGGCAGTATACATTTTATTAAACAGGGTTAGTTTTCAAGTACCATTGGTTCATATTGAAACCAGGTCAACTTTGTTATTGGTATCCTGAAGTGAGATTCAATCAGTACCCTTTAGCTCCCCAAGGAGCATAGGCCTTCAACAAACACATGCCAAGTCCTCCTGTCACATGCCAAGTCCTCCTGTCACATGCCAAGTCTTCCTGTCACATGCCAAGTCTTCCTGTCACATGACATCAGCTCAGGTTCTTTCCACGTCTTCCTCATCATTTTCACGTCTGCCTCCAGTTCTCTTCTTTTTTTGTTTTTTGTTTTGGTCTCTGCATCTCTTTCCCTGGGGATTCCAGAACAAGAACTGCCTTGTAATGCTTTCAACAAGTTTCCTCAATGTGTGCCCTATCCATCGCCAGCATCTTCTTCTCATCTCTTGTTTCACTGGCGCT
The DNA here is from genome assembly GCA_024509875.1 of Oreohelix idahoensis. Lineage (NCBI taxonomy): Eukaryota > Metazoa > Mollusca > Gastropoda > Stylommatophora > Oreohelicidae > Oreohelix > Oreohelix idahoensis. Next base: position 676,661 of record JAMPIV010015425.1, read on the forward strand.
TGTCTGGTTTTTGTCATCAGTTCCACAGTTGTCACCTTGTCATACCATTATCTTGGATAAAGTCAGATTATAAAGTTTTTAATATTTTATGTGAAGTTACAACGTAATGTCTGTTGCACTGGTACATGAAGACATGTCTGGAATTTTCTGTTACTCTTTTCTTGACAGTGACCTCAGTCCTCATGGAGATATCCAGAACGTGATCCTGGAATGTTTCTCCTCCCCTAATGAAGAAGTTAAGTCTGCAGCTTCCTATGCATTAGGTAAGTGCATTAATTAAGACAAATGTGTCAGATTAGGAAGTTTTTATTGTGGAGGCCCCAGTGCAGAGAAAAAAGAGGAGTACTTGGAGAAAGAATGTGACATAGAAATCAGAATGGAAAGAACTGGATCAGACCCAGGAGAGAAAGGCTTATGGAGATCTTGTTTAAGGTCTCTGCCATACAGACAGTTGAAAATGGAAAAGGGTCACCATACAGACAGTTGAAAATGGAAAAGGGTCACCATACAGACAGTTGAAAATGGAAAAGGGTCACCATACAGACAGTTGAAAATGGAAAAGGGTCACCATACAGACAGTTGAAAATGGAAAAGGGTCACCATACAGACAGTTGAAAATGGAAAAGGGGTCATTTTATGCCATCACCATCACCCTCATCAGGTGCAGTGCTGATGGTGTAGCAGTCGCGACTCTGGTCCCTGGTGTTTTCTTATCACTGTTATTTCCTGTTTCATTCTGTACCGAGCATGGCGCCACCACTGCAGCTGGCATCCTGTTGTAGACTCTGGAAGTGATAATTTCTGCAGCAGTTTCTTTCACATGAAGAGGTTTCCAGCGCACACACAACTTATCACTAGTTGTCTTATTTTTTTTCTTTGTCTTCGAAGAGACCTCTTTCCCCAGGAAGCACAAAAAGTAGATTTATCTTTATTGAGCATTTATTGTAATTGTCCAGCCCACGATTACGCCTGACCGGGCCAGAAGGTTCTGAGCTCAAGCAGAAACTGTGGGGCTGCCGCGCTGACCTGAAAAAGACTGGACTTCGTCCTGGCAATAGGCCTGCAGATTTAGCGTGACTACAAAATGAATGCAGAGGAAGAAGAATCATTTTAACATTTATTCTAACCATGTGGGTCACTGTTTGTCCTTTAAATTGCCATAATGGTCTGTCTGTCTTCTTCGTTGAGTGTTCTGCTCTTGACTGTTGGAAGGACTGACTGTATATTAGGTATGCTAGCAGCAAGATCATGTGTACACAGATATTTCTTTAGCCTTGGTACTCCGAGGAGGCTACTTCATGCCATCCTTATTATTGTTGCAGGTGTATGATATGACATGATTGCTGCCTTTCTATCATGTGAACAACATATTGAGGTGGTGCTGTTGGTGAATAACGACGTTTACAGATATACATGGTGTTTCAAAATTATGTATGCACACTTTGAATGCTGATAACTCAATTATCATTTGAGACAGTCACGAAAATTATAGAGACTGCATTTTCAAGACAATAGTAAGAAGAAAGACTGAAATGATAGACTCAGATAGAAATATAGTGCAAACTGTGAAAGTTGAGACCATTGGCTCCGAGGTTGAGAACCGAGGTTGATTCTTTCCTCGCCACTTCGGACGTTTAAATTGCTATGGCCTCGAACCACCTCTAACTACCCTATGGGGATAAGGTTCAATTAAGATTCACAAACACCAAGGTACAGACAACATATAGCTACTGTACTAAAGGAAATGACTGATGCCAGCTACAATTTATACAAGTTTATTATACACCTATAAACAACAAACATATGCATGTCCCATACATCAAGTGCGAGGATGCACTCCTGAAACAAAATCAAGCACAGTTAAAAAATGCATCAACCCCAACCCTTCTCCCACAATTGCAACCTGTATGGAGACAGAAGGTAAGGTTAACTGAAATGAACTACACTGCACTTGATGTCGCCTACACTCCAAACTAGCTGTTCTAAATTCTAACTCTAACTCTAAGTCCACTGATAGCTGGAACGACGGCGAAGTGACTACACAATCTCTGCACAGACTTCGGTTCTACACAGCCTATCCTGGAATCTCCTGAACACAACTAACTGCACCTCTAAACTTCAGCAGCTGTCCTCTGCTATGATTCACCAAAACTAACAGTTCTGCCTATCTGTGCTGACTTCAGTAGAGAGAATGTTTACCCTATCTCTCTCCACTAACTCTGGACTTGATGACTGAGGGTTAACAGAACCCCACTGGATTCTGGACTGGAACTGTAGCGGACTTCTACCACTCGGAAATTACCTGCCCGAGTACCTATAACTGGGCTGTCGGCTTTATTATGGCCGTGAAGAAACGAACACAAAATTACCACACCGCTGGCAGCCTGCCAAATCTGCGTGGGTAACGAGCGTCAGAGCTCAGGATTTATCCACAAAAATCCTATTCGCTGGAAAATGTCTTCCCCTGGTTGTGAAAACGTATTTTCTTCCTCTCCGTCCACTACTGGCAACTAACGTAAAACCCTTGCGGTTCTGCGAATGCCCCAACTTTGCCGTGGGAGAAATTTTGTGGTCTCAAAATTCCGCTCTCATTCCCACAAAAAGCCGGCACCTGCTGTTTAGACAAAAGCAAAAACAACAGCTAAACAAAACGTTAATACTCTATTACAAATAACAATTAACTTCCTGACAAACCCTTAAGTCTTTAACACTTAAGTCTCCCCCGTCTATAATCAATACAGCTCCCCTACTCTCTCCCGTTATGCACCACCATACAAAATCATGCAAACAAAGTCCGCTCCCCCCACTGAGCTCCCTTCTCTACCTGAGCCCACAAGGTAAACATTGGCTAACCCAGATCACTTGTTCTGCCTGACTAACTCTGAGCAACAACAATATTTTCAATGGCCCGTCTGGGCAGACGTACTGTGGCCTACTTCTTACGCTGACACTAATGCCGTAATGTTTAACACAACTAAAACTAGCCTTCTCTAGGAATTCCTAAAATTCCCGTCAATAATAGTAATCACATTCAAAATGTAATACAAAATAATTCCCTTTAAAATTACTTCTCCCATCTTCTGAATTCACAGAACAATAATGCACAATCAATAACATATAATCCTGTTTACGCTAGCATCTACATGCCGTCAAAAGGTATACATAATGGTTATCATTAAATCTCAGTAGTTACAACACGTGGTTACAATTTTATGACCACGTGCTTCTCTCCCCCTCGTCCCTCTGAACATCGTATCAATAAAGATACCGTAACCACGCGCTCACGTGCTTCAATTAATACCTCTATCACTTCCGTCCACAGATATATGCGTAACTATATAAATAGCGAGCATCAATACTCTCACTAAAATCACAAATAAAAATACACATTACACACGCTCCCGACTATTCTGTAAATACATATGATTCGCAGATGCGAGTTTCTCTCCCGACCGACTTTGCAATAATACAAAGCGGTGATATCTCAACTTTTAAACCATGCCGCTATTCTTTCAACAAGGAATTAATTGGACCTATAAATTTTCAAGTCTATCACTAAGATCGTATTTGATGGCTCTGGCGATGAGAATTAAATTAAACTAAAACTTCCCAAGAAACTCAAATGATCGGCTAGGACTAGAAAAATTAAATAAAGTCCTCACGCAAAAATGATGCTTACCAAATCTCGAATGTCCTACTGAAGGCAATCGACTTGACTGGCAACCGGCTTTGGCAATTTATTTTTAGAGACCGAACTTATGAAGTTCGGGCGTATTTATTCTCAAGCCCCCACGCGCCGACTTCATGACGTCATATGCGCGGCGTGGTTTTAAAGCCAATGAGAGCTCTGCATTTCAACTGCAGTTACCTCTCAGCCAATCAGAACCTAGATCTTTCTGATGCAACCAGTTTCGGCTAGACAAAGAACCGGGAATTGGTCCTAGCCCTATACTGCGGAAATGAAGCAAAAATGGCCGCAAATAATTTAACTCCCGAAAAAGGCGTATATGGCCACGCAATATCTTTAAAAAAAGACAATCTGGTGCCAGTCCTGATCTAGCATCTATAATCTTTCTTCTAGAAAAATGCTGTCTAATTCCCTACACCCCCATTCTAAACACATAAAGAAGAACCATAAAGCAGATGAGATCAAACTCCCTCGTGATCTCATCTTGAAAAAAACGTAAATAATAGAAGGAGAAGAAACATGGAGAAGGATTTTTCTGTAATCCCTCCAAATATAGTGAACAAAATGCAAGGAGAAAAAGACATGGGCCATTTGAAAGACAGAATCTCAGTACTTTCGTCACATCACTCCCACCTTCGAAGATTGAGCATCGATCTCATTACTGAAATCTCTGTGTTTCACACTGGCCCTTAACTCTGTCTACAAGGCTGTCTGTCCTTACCCCTCCTATTCAGTGTTCTTCGACCTTCCTCTTTTGCGTTTCCTCCTTCCTCCTCTCCTAGAATGAGCTCCTATGCTCCGTTGGGAGAGTTGATCTCTCTTCAGACCTGTGCCGTCTAATGGCGGGTCTGAACTTTCCCTTGCTATGACCGTCAAAAGGCTGTTCTGGTCAGCTGATGTGACGGGCGGGCGCTGTGGCGTCCTGGCGATGGCGACTTCCTCGCTGCGCTCGTCGGCGGGTTTGTGACTGCTGGTACCGTGCGAGAACGATGCACTGTCTCGGGTTCCTCTGGTGTAGAGCCTCCGATTTCTTGCTGGGTGTCTATTGGATTCTCACTGATCTCAATAGCTTCTACCTTTGGAGAAAGGTAGGTAAGATCTGCCCCTGGCAGTGGTTCTGGACTCGCTCTTCCCCTACCAATCTGAAGCGGGACAGAGCTCTCCAAAATAGCTCCTTGCAAATGCGTAAGGTCGCTTTTCTCACTCTTTTCTGGCCTGAAAAGTTGGTGAGATGAAAACTGTAGACCACGGGAGCTCTCCGTCTAACACCCTGGTTCTACCTTCAACCTTGCCCTCCCCTGTAAGAGTTACTGGCGTCAGTTGGGATGTGTCCTGCAGTGACACTTTACGGTTTAAGATCCCGTTAGATCGCGGAGAATCTGAGTTAAAGCTCTCAGTAACTGGTTCCAATGTTCCGTGAAACGAATTGGAAAAGATAGCCAATTTTTCAGGCTGCTCGTTACAAGAGTCGTTTCCTGTAAACGAGATACGAGAGTTGTGGGGCCCATCTCCGTCTATAGGCAAACGGATACTCAGATCACTGTCCTCCTCCGTTTGAGTAAAGTGCTGGTCGGATGGGGCTCCAGGGCTGGTTGGAACTATATGCTCGCTCAGACCGCTATCTTGTGCCCTATGAAGATGGCGCTGGTCGTTTACATATGTAATACCACTCTTGTCAGTATGTCCCTCACTTGAAGGAGCTAATACCATCGGGGGCCTAATTCCCGACAACAAAGAGTGTACTTCCGGAATCAGAGGCGTCGTCACCACTGTTTGGCCGGTTGGCTGAACAGGGCTGGCGGGCGAATTTGCCTCTGCAAATAACATATCACTGTCGTCAGAGGCGTTGCACCCCTCCTTGGCACGACAGCTATGTTTGAGCTCGCTCGGGGCTCCGTGAATTAGGGGTTGTCCTTTTTCACTTATCTGGCCTGCAGTAGGTCCCCTTGCATCAGCAAGGATCGGTGTGGGCGGGTTCCCCAAAACTAAATATGGGTTACCGAGAATGAAGTCGTAAGCCGGCTGAGCCGTTACAGCTGCCTTGATGGTGCCAGACACGAACCTACATTTCACCTCAATATTGGCTACCGGAAAGCACTGTGAAGTCCCTTTCCTTAAAACTCCACCAATATTCACTTTTTCTTTCGTCATCTGCCAGGGCTTCACCAGATGTCGGGCGACTATGCTGGGGTATGTAAGCCCGCTGTCAAATAAGCATGTAGTCTCAGTCCCGTTCACGTTGGCTGGTCCACTGTTGGAGAACAACTTCTCTGACGGGAAGGGTTTCCACTTCTTCCCTTGTTTCACCCTCACAGGCCTTAAACAAGCCACCTGATGAGCGGGTTGTTTGTTTGGGCACCGTGTTGTCCAATGAGAAGTAGTCCGACAGAACCTACAATATCTCTCATTATCTCCCCGGTTCCTGACGGGTTCATGAGACGTCGGCCCCTGTGTTCTGTTAGGCGGCTGGGAGCGCATGTTATGACTGGGAGGGGGCTCCTTGCGAGACGGCCCTTGCGGTTGGTGAGCTGAAGAGGAAGGCGAATGCGATGATGCTCCTTTGTCCGGGGCTGGCAGGTCAGGGTGTTTTCTTTTCTGGCCGAGTACTTCGGCCTGTGCCGACTGGAACTGTTCTGCAAATAGAATTATCTGGTCCAGTTGCTGGGCGCCATGCTCTGCCAGGTACTTCCTTAAGTCCGGAGACATGTTGGCCTTTATCTGTTCGCACATGACTAATTCTTCCAATCCTTCAAAAGATTTAGCCAAACCCGACAACTCTCTCCAGCGAGTGAGGTAATTCCTCAGCCTCTCTGCGAACTGGGGAAAACCTTCTCCTTTCTCCAGTCGACTTTCCCTAAACATCGTTTGGCACTTCCGGGGAGTCCATTGGAATCGCTGTAACAGGGCGTTCCGCAGAGCCTCAAAGTTACCTTGGTCATCTACCAGCATCTTGCTATAGACCTCATACGCATGTCCTCTTAGAGATTGAGATAATTTGAGACACCAAAGACTATTATCCAGCCCGTATGCCTTTGCCATCCGTTCAAATTTTTCTAAAAATACCTCAATTTTCTCATTCCCGTTAGGAAAAGAGTCCATCGGAAAATTCATGGCTGCCATCCGGGGCCCTCCGTTTCCTGAGGTGTCTGTTGCCCCTGCTCCGGGAGAATCTCCATTAGCCGAACTGCCTTCCGAAGATCGGTACTGCAGTTCCAGTGAACGCAGGGCAAGTTCATGCTGTCTCTCTGCTGCCTTCTCCCTCTCTTGGGCTTCCCTCTGTGCTAACTTCTCCTGGGCTTCCCTCTGTGCTATCTTCTCCTGGGCTTCCCTCTCTGTTTTTCTCTCCTCTGCCAGTCGGGCCCTCTCTTCTTTCTCCGCTTCCCAATTTACGCAGGTCCATCTCTGCCAGTCGGGCCCTCTCTTCTTTCTCTGCTTCCAATTTACGCAGGTCTTTCTCCGCTTCCCTTTTCTCCCTCTCCGTCTGCCGGTCCTGTTCCCTCATAATGTAAGCCCTAGTCTCGGCCTCATTCCTCCCCATGCTTTTAGCTGCGTCCTTCCATGCAGTAAGTAGCTTGACCAATTCAGCCATCTTACCTGACAAATCAGCAGTACTCACAACGAGGGGAAATGACAAAAAAAGGAACAAGAAAAATTTACTGTTACCTACTAGGAATATGCTGTCGCAAAAACCCGCACTCAGACTAGCACCAAGTCTGACTAATAACTACCTGAAAAAAATTCAAGTTATCCAGCTACCCAAAACCCGAATTTACTTTCCTGTCAAGAAAAAAAATTCCATTAGCCATCAATTACTTCTAAGTCATAAACAACCTTACAACCACTATCATCTATACTAACTGGAACCTGTGGAAAAAAACTTATAGCTGGATCAGTCTTAATATAGCTCAAGTCTAGGGGATATTATAAAGAAAATCTATTTTTCAGAACTTCCTACAGAGACAATCTATGAATCTAGAATTGATCCCAACAAAGATGATCCCAAGGACGACGCCACCCACTTTGTCAAGATCACAGAATTGAACGTAACAAAGATGATTCACCGGACGATAGCACCCACTTTGTCACGAAATGGATTTAGGACTAGAGACTGTCTACGTATAGTGACAAGACAATAGTAAGAAGAAAGACTGAAATGATAGACTCAGATAGAAATATAGTGCAAACTGTGAAAGTTGAGACCATTGGCTCCGAGGTTGAGAACCGAGGTTGATTCTTTCCTCGCCACTTCGGACGTTTAACCTTTAGCACGCTGCATTCTTTGGCGAAAATTGTCGCCTACAGCTGCATTCTTTTTCACAGCGTCCCGTTTTTATAGTGGGTGACTTGTAATGTCTATAGTTTTTGTGTTTCTTGGTCAATTGCTATAATTTTTGGAATTTTTATAAATAAATGAATGATGAATCTGATGATATAAAATTTGTTTGTGTACATGTTAGATGTGATAGGAAGAGAGGAAAGGAAAGATGAAAAAAACGAAAAAAAATGTAAAAAAAATATATAAATTTTTTTTTTTAATTTTAAAATTAAAAAAAAAATTTTTAAAAAATAACCAACACACGAAGAGTCCATTTCCCTTGCATCTCAATGAAAGTCATTTGGGCAAAGGACCAATACAAATCAAATGACGACTCTTTTCGTTACACCCATCATCAGTAGCAAAGGAATAAACGCTCTCGTCAGCCGTGATATTCGATCGTAACCCTAAACCTTTCCGACACACTTAATCCTAACCCCTAAAAAAATACATACCAGGAAAGCCATTCTACTTTCATTTCCATCTCAGCCATCAAACATATTCTGAGAACCGATATCAGCGCTTATAAAGACAAAAATTTCATCCTTACCTCATGGCGTCAGAATCCAATAAAATTATAACGAAAATGGCAGCTTGTTCGATGCTGATTCATTTCGATTTTAAAAATTTACAAAAAATAAACGCGGATACACCCATCACTTTTGTAAGATCAGAAATGGAAGCTAACTCTTTTGCAAATAACATTACAACTTAACATCCGGGGCTGAAAATCACGTGTACACAAGTCATGTGCTAGAAAACGATGATAAACGCTGTCGACATATGTTGACAACAGCTGGGAGAACATAGGTTGCCTTCGTCGACATATGTCGACGGCAGCGTGCTAAAGGTTAAATTGCTATGGCCTCGAACCACCTCTAACTACCCTATGGGGATAAGGTTCAATTAAGATTCACAAACACCAAGGTACAGACAACATATAGCTACTGTACTAAAGGAAATGACTGATGCCAGCTACAATTTATACAAGTTTATTATACACCTATAAACAACAACATATGCATGTCCCATACATCAAGTGCGAGGATGCACTCCTGAAACAAAATCAAGCACAGTTAAAAATGCATCAACCCCAACCCTTCTCCCACAATTGCAACCTGTATGGAGACAGAAGGTAAGGTTAACTGAAATGAACTACACTGCACTTGATGTCGCCTACCCTCCAAACTAGCTGTTCTAAATTCTAACTCTAACTCTAAGTCCACTGATAGCTGGAACGACGGCGAAGTGACTACACAATCTCTGCACAGACTTCGGTTCTACACAGCCTATCCTGGAATCTCCTGAACACAACTAACTGCACCTCTAAACTTCAGCAGCTGTCCTCTGCTATGATTCACCAAAACTAACAGTTCTGCCTATCTGTGCTGACTTCAGTAGAGAGAATGTTTACCCTATCTCTCTCCACTAACTCTGGACTTGATGACTGAGGGTTAACAGAACCCCACTGGATTCTGGACTGGAACTGTAGCGGACTTCTACCACTCGGAAATTACCTGCCCGAGTACCTATAACTGGGCTGTCGGCTTTATTATGGCCGTGAAGAAACGAACACAAAATTACCACACCGCTGGCAGCCTGCCAAATCTGCGTGGGTGTAATGAGCGTCAGAGCTCAGGATTTATCCACAAAAATCCTATTCGCTGGAAAATGTCTTCCCCTGGGTGAAAAGGGGAAAACGTATTTTCTTCCTCTCCGTCCACTACTGGCAACTAACGTAAAACCCTTGCGGTTCTGCGAATGCCCCAACTTTGCCGTGGGAGAAATTTTGTGGTCTCAAAATTCCGCTCTCATTCCCACAAAAAGCCGGCACCTGCTGTTTAGACAAAAGCAAAAACAACAGCTAAACAAAACGTTAATACTCTATTACAAATAACAATTAACTTCCTGACAAACCCTTAAGTCTTTAACACTTAAGTCTCCCCCGTCTATAATCAATACAGCTCCCCTACTCTCTCCCGTTATGCACCACCATACAAAATCATGCAAACAAAGTCCGCTCCCCCCACTGAGCTCCCTTCTCTACCTGAGCCCACAAGGTAAACATTGGCTAACCCAGATCACTTGTTCTGCCTGACTAACTCTGAGCAACAACAATATTTTCAATGGCCCGTCTGGGCAGACGTACTGTGGCCTACTTCTTACGCTGACACTAATGCCGTAATGTTTAACACAACTAAAACTAGCCTTCTCTAGGAATTCCTAAAATTCCCGTCAATAATAGTAATCACATTCAAAATGTAATACAAAATAATTCCCTTTAAAATTACTTCTCCCATCTTCTGAATTCACAGAACAATAATGCACAATCAATAACATATAATCCTGTTTACGCTAGCATCTACATGCCGTCAAAAGGTATACACAATGGTTATCATTAAATCTCAGTAGTTACAACACGTGGTTACAATTTTATGACCACGTGCTTCTCTCCCCCTCGTCCCTCTGATCATCGTATCAATAAAGATACCGTAACCACGCGCTCACGTGTTTCAATTAATACCTCTATCACTTCCGTCCACAGATATATGCGTAACTATATAAATAGCGAGCATCAATACTCTCACTAAAATCACAAATAAAAATACACATTACACACGCTCCCGACTATTCTGTAAATACATATGATTCGCAGATGCGAGTTTCTCTCCCGACCGACTTTGCAATAATACAAAGCGGTGATATCTCAACTTTTAAACCATGCCGCTATTCTTTCAACAAGGAATTAATTGGACCTATAAATTTTCAAGTCTATCACTAAGATCGTATTTGATGGCTCTGGCGATGAGAATTAAATTAAACTAAAACTTCCCAAGAAACTCAAATGATCGGCTAGGACTAGAAAAATTAAATAAAGTCCTCACGCAAAAATGATGCTTACCAAATCTCGAATGTCCTACTGAAGGCAATCGACTTGACTGGCAACCGGCTTTGGCAATTTATTTTTTTAGAGACCGAACTTATGAAGTTCGGGCGTATTTATTCTCAAGCCCCCCCGCGCCGACTTCATGACGTCATATGCGCGGCGTGGTTTTAAAGCCAATGAGAGCTCTGCATTTCAACTGCAGTTACCTCTCAGCCAATCAGAACCTAGATCTTTCTGATGCAACCAGTTTCGGCTAGACAAAGAACCGGGAATTGGTCCTAGCCCTATACTGCGGAAATGAAGCAAAAATGGCCGCAAATAATTTAACTCCCGAAAAAGGCGTATATGGCCACGCAATATCTTTAAAAAAAGACAATCTGGTGCCAATCCTGATCTAGCATCTATAATCTTTCTTCTAGAAAAATGCTGTCTAATTCCCTACACCCCCATTCTAAACACATAAAGAAGAACCATAAAGCAGATGAGATCAAACTCCCTCGTGATCTCATCTTGAAAAAACGTAAATAATGGAAGGAGAAGAAACATGGAGAAGGATTTTTCTGTAATCCCTCCAAATATAGTGAACAAAATGCAAGGAGAAAAAGACATGGGCCATTTGGAAGACAGAATCTCAGTACTTTCGTCACAACGACCTGCAACAATCCATTGTTCACAACGATGAACAACTGACTGACATTCTGTATTATTACTAAATGAATAGTGAAACATGCAATTTTAATTTTGTCTCAGGTCCCTCATTGTGCGCGTTTTGAGATGAGCACAACCTTCTTAAAAATCAAAACTTCACGAGTAATAATCTAAGGGCATTATTCATTTGTATCTAGCATTATTCAGCTCTGTTATAACAAAATAACAAAATTGTATGTTATGTATAAGTTATATGCATTTGATGTACGTATACATAATTTTGAAACACCCTATAGTTGTTCTATTGAGAACACTGACAGCATCCACCCATTCACATGTAATGCTGTGATCAAGATGACTGCAAAATTTAATGGCACTTGACACATGTGACTGAAGCTGCAGTAGATGAACTACAAGTATGAAAAATGTAAAAATGGCTACCAAATGTGTTTGAATCATCCCCCATCCCTCACAGAAAGGAAGAAACACATGTGCATATCCATACATGCCTGGTGTAGTTCCCAAGGGATCACCAAGGACATGAAGAAAGAACAGGACTGAGGCTACCTCTGACATGTCATTAGAGGTGAGAGGTGATTAATATGATATCAAGCATGGGGCTGACAATCTTGTCATATAAACAAATTGTTACAGGATCCACTACTGTGAGAGCACATGATTGCTCTAGTATAGGCTTCTTGCAAGAGCACCAGCTGCAGTGGTGGCTCGGTGCTCCATTGGGAATGAAAAGGAAAGTACATACATGCATACGTGTTGGACGCCACTGTATGCTGGCATGAGCTAAAGCTGGGTACTGTGAATACTGCAAGAATATAACGTTACATTGCCTTAAGAACCGTATGCAGATTAATATGGTGTTATGTGACTGATGTCATGAGTATAGTAATTATTATTTTTCTTCCAGGTAATGTTAGTGTTGGCAACCTGCCAAAGTTTTTGCCATTTGTTCTTCAGGAGATTGAGAATCAGCCCAAACGACAGTATCTTCTGCTACATTCTCTTAAGGAGGTACTTTTCACCATATCTATGTATCTTTTAATGTTGTAATGTAAATGAACCATAAAAGGCTGTATTGTTTTTCATGTTTCATTGTTTACGTGTTTGTGAAATATCTCCTCCCCCTTCATCAGTAATAATTTCTGGGTTTCTGCCTTAGTCATCCCAGCTAGTAAGAGTTTCTGTCTTTGTCATTCCAACAAGTAAGAGTTTCTGTCTTAGTCATCCCAGCTAGTAAGAGTTTCTCTCTCAGCCATCCCAGCTAGTAAGAGTTTCTGTCTTAGTCATCCCAGCTAGTAAGAGTTTCTCTCTCAGCCATCTCAGCTAGTAAGAGTTTCTGTCTCAGTCATCCCATCTAGTATGAGTTTCAGTCTTAGTTATCCCAGCTAGTATGATTTTCTGTCTCAGTCATCCCAGCTAGTAAGATTTTCTTTCTAAGTCATCCCAGCTAGTAAGAGTTTCTGTCTTTGTCATTCCAACAAATAAGAGTTTCTGTCTTAGTCATCCCAGCTAGTAAGAGTTTCTCTCTCAGAGCCATCCCAGCTAGTAAGAGTTTCTCTCTCAGCCATCCCAGCTAGTAAGAGTTTCTGTCTTAGTCATCCCAGCTAGTAAGAGTTTCTCTCTCAGCCATCCCAGCTAGTAAGAGTTTCTGTCTCAGTTATCCCATCTAGTATGAGTTTCAGTCTTAGTTATCCCAGCTAGTATGATTTTCTGTCTCAGTCATCCCAGCTAGTAAGATTTTCTGTCTTAGTCATCCCAGCTAGTAAGATTTTCTTTCTAAGTCATCCCAGCTGGTAAGATTTTCAGTTTTGGTGTTCATTTTGTTTACTTCTACACTCTGATTTCTTTGCTGCAAGAAAAGTTCTTCTCCAAATCTGTTTCTGATAATGTTCCTTACTTTTAATATTTTCATATCTCATATTGCAGTAAAGTAACACACATTCAATTGTTTATGGTACTTAACATTGGGGGACCCAAGTAGAACAGTCCCAATTAAGATGGTTTGGCCATGTCTGCAGAATGGGAGAAGATCGGCTACCACGACAAGCATGGGAAACAAAGAGCCAGGGATCCAGGACGACCCAGAGTTCGCTGGGAGGACAACATTAGACAATCTTTGAAGGACCGAGGACTAGAATGGAACCAGGCCAGGAGGAAGACAGCCGATAGGATAGTCTGGCGCTCTCTCTTCCAAACCTCTACACCTCACGGTAGAAGGGGAACGACTAAGTAAGTACTTAACATTGGGAAAACAAATAATTATAAGCTGGTTATCTTTTTGTTTTCAAACTCACCAGATCATCAGTTGTGAATCCAGCTCACAGTCTGGCTTGGAGATATTGAAGTCATATGTCAAAACTATCTGGTAAGCAGTCATGCCTGAGTACTGTCTAAAATTAGTTCTCAGAACCATTCATCCATGCTTTGATGCTGCCCAAACAATGAAACAAATAGATTACATAATTTTAACTAAATCCTCCAGGATGTCAGATGAGCACAATTTTGCAGAATTTGAGAAGCAGAGATGCAGTGTGCATAATAACCACTGCATTTCATATATTTTAAAAAAAACATATTAAGGAAGAGTTCCATGGGTTTAGTATTGTTGTAATACAGATGTGTGGTAACTAAAATGTTTGTATTGTATGTTTTTTCTTTTAAAGAACAGGAGAGGTTTTCCTAGGATTTGAATTAAAAAAAATAATTTTCTGTGTAGAATTTTTGGGAACTTCTTATTTAATTCATTATTTTCATTTTTAATCTCTGTTTTCTTTTTTCCATGCCAATTCTCATACACGTGAAACAGTTACATAATCATATTTCCAAACTTGTGTAAATCTTTATTAATTATAATGAGAAAAGTGTTTTTTTAAGAGATATTTCTGTCTTTGTCATTCCAACCAGTAAGAGTTTGTGTCTCAGTCATCCCAACTAGTAAGATTTTCAGTTTTGGTGTTTTTAAATGTTCATATCTCTTATCACAGTAAAGTAACACACATTGAATTGTTTATGGGATTTAACATCAGGAAAACAAATAATTATAAGCTGGTTATCCTTTTGTTTTCAAACTCACCAGATCATCATCAGTTGAAAGCGTGAAATTGAGAGTTTTATTTTTGCCTTTTCTTAACTCTTAGTATACGAGCGGCCTTTCATGACTACCATTACAGATTTTGCAATAAATAATTTATTTATAAAGATAACATAAGTGTTATATATCAAAATGTGAAGAAATGAAACCCCTATATCATGCACGTAACTAAATTGTTCAGTGGTTTTAAACATGCATTCAGCTATAAATTTTCGCTATTGACGGGGATCGATCATTGGCCTCTCTAGAAGGCCGCTCGTATACTAAGAGTAATAAAATCAACACCTAACATTATAGTCATAGCTGAATTGTAGTTTTCTTCGATTATCTTTATTTGTGCAAAATCTTATTGTCTCCATACAGGACTATGCTGTTCCACAACTGTGAGTGTCCTGAGGAAGGAACGCGTAATGTTGTCTCAGAGTGTATGGGCAAGCTGACTCTGGTCGACCCCCATAACCTTATTGGCAGTTTGCGGCAGCACCTGAATGACCCATCTCCTTTGGCTCGAAGTACGGTGGTAACTGCTATCAAGTTTACCATATCTGACCAGGTATGGATATTAGAAGAGCTGGTACTGCAATTATCATCAAGTTAAAGCAGTGGTAGGCAACCCAGGAATTGTGGGGATCTGCTTTAGAAACATTAAGAAACTACCTTGATAAAAATCATGTCTGTTTTCAGGTTTCCCAGTAATTTGAATTTTGAGTAAGTGCAACTTAAATACAACTTGCATCTCTGCCAGATGATCTGTCTCCTGCTGCTCCATCAACAGAGCAGTGGAAAAATCAAACTAAATGATATTTTATCACGTTAACTCTACTTCAAAGAAAAGCTGGCTCCAGTCTCCTGCTGCTCCATCAACAGAGCGGTGGAAAAATCAAACTAAATGATATGTTATCACATGTTAACTCTACTTCAAAGAAAAGCTGGCTTTCCTGTCTCCTGAAGTTTATGGTTAAAGTGAATTTTTGTAATTGAGATTTTAAAAATCAGTTCTATACATGAGGCTCTGATTGCTTTGGCATCCTCCTCTCTATGTTTTTCTTCCCTGTCTGGTTACACTTGTTGGTTGTTGCCTGTGGATGTGTTTAGTCTGTTACCTCTGTCTCACTTTTATCTTCAGATTTATTGGTTGTTGGCCTCCACTAGTCAATTTTTGGCTACTTCTGGCCATCTGAAATAACCCATGTAATGGAGAGATCTCTTGGTGAAAGTTTGAAGTTTGGATATGATATTCATGTTAACATGCCATAACGTAGGACACATTTTTCATTATGTTTAATAGCCTAATTTTATATTCTGGGTAGAAAGCTGCAGAGTTCCATATTGGGTGGAGGCATTTGATTGCTGGCTTTGTTAACCCTGGCATCGATATCCTCATTTGATCTACCTTCTTTTCCAGTGTTCCTTCTGAAATAGCTAAATCTCTGCAGTTTGATCATGTGGAATTTTTAGGTCCATTCTTTATTCTTATTTTATTCACATAGATGTGTGGTCCAGTTTTTGCTATTTCCATTATTAATGTGTTAGGTTTATCCTGCATGTATCTTCTTCTTCGATCCTTAACCACCGACCGTCAAAGCAGTCAGTGGCCATCACGCCTAGTGGCGTCTTGTAGGGCAACAACAAATTGATTCCACTTTGCACGGTCGGTGGCCATCCTTCGTACAGTGCCCCAACTCTGGTTCATTCTTTGCATCTCAGCCTCCACAGTCCTCCGCCAAGTTGTTTTTGGTCGGCCTCTTTTTCGCTTTCCTTCAGGGGTCCAAAACATAGCTGTTCTTGTGATGGCATTGGGGTCTCTTCTGAGGACATGACCAACCCAGCTCCAGCGTCTGCCAGCTATGATGGTATGCATGTCCTCTTGCTTGCTACGAGTAAGCAGATCTTGGTTGGTGATGGTATTCGGCCAAAAGATGCGGTGAATTTTTCTTAGGCATGTTGTGTGAAAAGAGGACAATTTTGACATTTCCTTCTCTGTGACTCTCCAGCGTTCCGCACCATAGAGAAGCACAGAAAGCACGCAACTCTGGTATAATCTTAATTTTGTGCTTGTGCTGTATTGGGAGGACTTCCAGATGTTATTTAGGCTAAAGAAGGCTGTTCTTGCCTTATTCATTCTGATGTTGATGTCTTTACCTGCCCCACCGTCTGGTGTTACTATGCTTCCTAGGTATGTGAAGGTATCTGTCTGTACCAGTTGCTGATTCCTTACTGATATGGGCTCAGGGTTGCTCACATTGAGCGTCATGACCTCAGACTTCTTTAAATTGATGTTCAAGCCCACCTGCTGGCTAATTTTATTAAGTCTATCCGTTTTTTCCTGGATGTGTTGATGTGAATGTGCCAGCAGTGCAATGTCATCTGCATATTCCAGATCTTCCAATGTAGAGAATGTAGTCCATCTTATTCCTCTTGGACTGCCCTCTGCCTGCATGTATATGTGGACTATTTTGCTGGTGGCTTCTCGATAGTAATCATAACAATTTTTGTGAATGTTTCTTTGATTCTATGTTTTAATATTTTCCATGTAACTGTGGAGTCTGCATTATCAAATGCTTTCTGAGAGCTCACAAGATGTCGGCCATTCATTAAATTGTATTTTATGACATTGTTGCTGTTTGATCTGTGCATGATAGATGATCGATGGACGTGAATACACAGGTGGAACCGCAGGAGAATGACTAGAATTAATAGAAGGCAATAATCAGGAAGAATCGCCAATATTTAAGGGCAAACTTTAAAGATTCTATTAAAACAAGGGGAAAGGCACCAGAGTCTGACCTTGTCACAGTAGAAGAATTAGAATTTGGAATAGAAATAAATGACAGAAATACTAAATGATATTTATGGAAGTCGATACATACCAGATGACCTACTAAAATCCTCTTTTATTACTTCATCAAAGAAACCAGGAGCCAGTGAATGTTAAGATCACCAGATGATTGCATGATGATTTTTCTTGACCCACATTCATTAGTTAAGAGGTTTTTGTGGTAATGTATTCTTATCAAGATTTAAAATGAGAGATATTTGTAGCAGAAGAATTTACATCTCTTTCACTACGTCCAGCCTTTACAATTCTTCTCTGTTTCTCTCCCTCTAGCTATGAAAAGTGGTCCATCTGTTATTCTCTCTTTTTTTTTTTTCTGTATGTGTCACAGGTCATTCAGAACCATCCTATTTAGTCTGTCCATATTCTTTATAGACATTCTCTAGGAGCCTCAGGTGCTAGTTGTTCAGACATTTTTCTTTTTTGGACCTTTGCCTGTTTTAGTTGTCCAAGCCCTTTGAGTCTCATTTTGAATATTGTCAGTGAGAAAGTATGTCCTCCTTCTGTACTTTTATCACTTTAATGGTTGTTGTTGCCCACACATTACACCTTCATTTCTGTTTCTGTCCCTGATTTATCTCCAGTAATCTGTTCACACTTATAAGTACATTACTGTGTTATGCAACCTTCTTCAGCACACTTTTTTGCACTTTGATAACGATAACATGTTCCTATTCTCTACTTTATGGTCATGTATCTATAAAAGTTCCATGAATCCTCTTCATTCTGTTTTTACAATACTCTAGATGTGCTCATGTCATTCAGCCCTTTAGACTTAAGATCACTTTAAAAATTTACTCTGCTACTTCTTCAGCGTCAGGAGATTTTGGGGTTCTTTATTGCTGGCAGGAGCCGCAATAGCACAGTGGTTAGTGCACTGGCTTCCTAACTCGGTGGTCCATGGAACTTTTTAGACCGCAGACGGCCCCGGGGTCGACCCAGCCTCATGAATTGGGTACCAGATCAACTCTGGGAAGGTTAAGGCGGCTAGCAGGATGCTGACCACATCACCCCTAGTGTGCCGATGGTCAAGAAAATATGTGCCTAACACCATATTCCCAATATGCCTCAATGGGCATGTAACGGGATCCTTTCCTTTACCTTTTTATTGCAGGTGCATTCTTTGTTCAATATCAACACCTTAACTGTTTCTCAAACCTCTGTTCTTAAATCTTGTAGATCCATCCATTTGCTGTCTGCCCGTCTAAGATGTTTTTATTTTCTTGTATAGTCTGTTATGTTCATACTGTTTGTACTGATATTTTTCCATTCCACATGACCAACCTATCTCAGCCTGTTTGCTTTAATGCAGTGCTTCCCAGCCTGGGTTATGCGTAAATCTAGGGTGAAGAGAAGCTTGTCTGGGGGTACAGGGAATATTTTGTAAATAGTTATTTTACCCTATTGAAACATTTTTAAAAATTCCGTTTATAACAGCTTATCCCTGTGAATCAGGATTCTCAGTCATGTTCTCAATCAAATTCAAAGCAGGAAACAAACTGGAAGTTGAAAATGATATGTGGGTATCGCTTAAAAAAAATCTGTACCAAGGATAAAACTGTTGGTTGACAAGAAACAGAATCAAGGATCTCATTACTTTATTTAATTGTATTCTGATAAGCATTTCACAACTTTATTTTATGTTACTAAAAAACATTGATATATACCAAATAAAAGTTTTTTAAATGAAAAATTAATTAATCTGTTTATTTATTTTCTTGTGTATATGCATGGTAAACTATAGAATTTATTTACTTTCATACTGAATAGGGGATATCCGAAGGTTTATTAAAAGCAAGGGGAAATGTGGACCACATGAGGTCGGGAACTCCTGCTTTAATGGTAATTTTAAGTGGGAACGTGTTATCTGATGTTGTGTTGAATCATACCAGATATACACATCTACATTAATTATGAGCATCCCACAATTGAACAGGCTGAATTGAAAGATTTATGTTGAATGAGAGAAGGCTATCAGAGACATGGGCAGTTTATATGAAACAAAGTCAGGATATAAGATCAAGAGAGCACTGAAAAGAATATGGATGGAGGGTGCAGAAGTTGATGTGAAATGATTAGAAATTTAAATTGGAGAGAGACATAGGGATAGAAAGGAATGAAGTAGAATTATGTTATAGCAACAAAAAAGATGTGGAACATGGAAGAGCTGGTGATTGGCACTCCTATATTTCTACATTGTATTGTGTGTTTGTTTCAGCCCCAGCCAATTGATCCACTACTTAAGATGTGTATTGGTGACTTCCTAAGCACGCTGCAGGATGAAGATCTTACAGTGCGACGTGTAGCATTGGTCACATTTAACTCTGCAGCACACAATAAGCCATCACTTATCAGAGACTTGCTGGAAACAGTTCTACCACATTTGTATAACGAAACCAAAGTTAGGGTAAGTGTTGGACAATTTAACATATTGTATAATCTATGTAATTTCCCTTTTCCCCATTTCCCTTTTTGCTCCTTATTGAGCATGGAGCCGCCATTGAAGCAGGCTCCCTCTTAGGAAACTCACACCAAAGCTGTTTTTGTAGTGATCCTTTCTGTAGGTTTGTTTTACGTGATGAGATTGTCAGTCAGTGCACAGTCTCATATTAGTCCCCTCTTGTGACATGACTGAGGAAGCTCTAGGCCTATACTTTGTCTTGGTCTTCTCAGAGACCCCAGGGAGGAACATAACCTGTTTTATACAAGATAACATTTTAAATGAGAGGCAACAGCAACTGGGTTTGATAATCTGTAGATATAAGATGAAGATTATAGAATAAATGTGACATATAAAAACGAGACTGCTTTTCGAGAAATACTCTGACAAGATGTAAACTCATATTCTGGCAGCATCCTAGACGTGTGGGGAATGGACAACAATATCAGAATAAGAATACATGATATCAAAATAAGAATACAGAATACATGAACACACCAAAAAAAAAAATACAGAATTCATGATATTAAAATAAGAATACATGATATCAATGTAAGAATACAGAATACATGATATCACGTAAGAATACAGAATACAAGACATCAACATAAGAATACAGAATACATGATATCAACATAAGAATACAGAATACAAGATATCAACAGAAGAATACAGAATACATGATATCACGTAAGAATACAGAATACATGATATCACGTCAGAATACAAGATATCAACATCAGAATACATGATATCAACATAAGAATACAGAATACAAGATATCAACATAAGAATACAGAATACATGATATCACGTAAGAATACAGAATACAAGATATCAACATAAGAATACAGAATACATGATATCAAAATAAGAGTACAGAATACATGATATAAAATAACAAAACAGAATACATGATATCAAAATAAGAGTACAGAATACATGATATCAAAATAACAAAACAGAATACATTATATCAGAATAAGAGTACAGAATACATGATATCAAAATAACAAAACAGAATACATTATATCAAAATAAGAGTACAGAATACATGATATCAAAATAACAAAACAGAATACATGATATTAAAATAAGAATACATGATATCAACATAAGAATACAGAATACATGATATTAAAATAAGAATACACATTACATGAACACAAAAAAGAATACAGAATACATGATATTAAAGTAATACATGATATCAACATAAGAGTACAGAATACATGATATTAAAATAAGAATACAGAATACATGATATCAAAATAAGAATGCAGAATACATGATAATCAGAATAAAAATACAGAATACATGATATCAAAATAGGAATAAAGAATACATGATATAAAATAACAAAACAGAATACATGATATCAAAATAAGAGTACAGAATACATGATATCAGTGTAAGATTACAGAATACATGATATCAGTGTAAGATTACAGAATACATGATATCAGTGTAAGATTACAGAATACATGATATCAGTGTAAGATTACAGAATACATGATATCAGTGTAAGATTACAGAATACATGATATCAGTGTAAGATTACAGAATACATGGTATCAAAATAAGAATACAAAATGCAAAAGAGGCTTTCATAGCATGGAGGAAAAATATGGATATTACAAGAAATCCAAAACAAAATGTTAAACCTAGATGTCAGGTTGGTCCAAATGTGTGGCTCTGAAACATGGAGAACAGCAAAAACAACTACCAGGAAGTTGCAGGCGTGCAGGAGAACAATAAAAACTACACCCAAGAAGTTGCAGACTATGAGTTCTAGTGCAGAATAGAAGGATTATTAATTAATTTGCATGGGACAGGAATGTGTTAGTGAGATTCCATTTCAACAATATGTGACTTCACAAAAAAATTTATATAAATTACAATTTTCATTTGTTTTTTTATCAAACTTCTTGAATTAGTTGTCAACTGGATATACGTTTTAATTCCTGGTGTTTTACTACCAAGGGATTAAGTACAGCTGAAATATTTACATGTATGTGCATAATTTTTATTCATTTTTGTTTTGATTTTTTACTGTTTCTACACTTCACAAGGTATAACAAACAATTGTAACATCACTTAAGAACTCAACAGTATTTCAAAACATTCTGCAGCCAATTTCCTAAAGTTTGATGCATAATACATGTATCTGCTAAATTAATATATGTGTCTACTGCCTGTTTTTAAAACATCACTTGTAGAAAAAAATGTCTTCATATTGGGTCCTGGGTAAAACCAAAAAAATGCCTGGGTTAGAATGAGTTAATGAGTTGAAGACCTATGCTTCTCATGGAGCTGAAAGGTGATGGTGATTTGTTTTATGTTTGCAATAGTCAACTTTGTTTTATGTTTGCTATAGTTCTACCCAAGGTTGTTTTTTTAAGGGGAGGAGGGCTCTGAGGAGGCAAAGAAAGAATAGTACCACTACTCTCTTAGGCATGCCATAAAAGATGACCGTGTGAGGTTGTACACAGTATGTGTAATCTTATGTGAAACAAGTTGATGCAGAAACACCCACTGCAAGATCATATAAAGTGTTTTGTCCCCGGGATTCAGGCCAGAGGGCCAACTGTAGTGGTTGTTCATGCCAGAGGGTCAACTGTAGTGGTGGTTTGTGCCAGAGGGCCAACTGTAGTGGTGGTTTGTGCCAGAGGGTCAACTATATAGGTGGTTCATGCCAGAGGGTCAACTATAGTGGTGGTTTGTGCCAGAGGGCCAACTGTAGTGGTGGTTTGTGCCAGAGGGCCAACTATAGTGGTGGTTCATGCCAGAGGGTCAACTATAGTGGTGGTTTGTGCCAGAGGGTCAACTATAGTGGTGGTTTGTGCCAGAGGGCCAACTACAGTGGTGGTTTGTGCCAGAGGGTCAACTATAGTGGTGGTTCATGCCAGAGGGTCAACTATAGTGGGGGTTTGTGCCAGAGGGCCAACTGTAGTGGTGGTTCATGCCAGAGGGCCAACTGTAGTGGTGGCTTGTGCCAGAGGGTCAACTGTAGTGGTGGTTTGTGCCAGAGGGTCAACTGTAGTGGTGGTTTGTGCCAGAGGGTCAACTATAGTGGTGGTTTGTGCCAGAGGGTCAACTGTAGTGGTGGTTTGTGCCAGAGGGTCAACTATAGTGGTGGTTTGTGCCAGAGGGCCAACTGTAGTGGTGGTTCGTGCCAGAGGGTCAACTATAGTGGTGGTTTGTGCCAGAGGGCCAACTACAGTGGTGGTTCATGCGAGAGGGCCAACTACAGTGGTGGTTTGTGCCAGAGGGTCAACTACAGTGGTGGTTTGTGCCAGAGGGTCAACTATAGTGGTGGTTTGTGCCAGAGGGTCAACTATAGTGGTGGTTTGTGCCAGAGGGTCAACTATAGTGGTGGTTTGTGCCAGAGGGTCAACTACAGTGGTGGTTTGTGCCAGAGGGTCAACTATAGTGGTGGTTTGTGCCAGAGGGTCAACTATAGTGGTGGTTTGTGCCAGAGGGTCAACTATAGTGGTGGTTTGTGCCAGAGGGTCAACTATAGTGGTGGTTTGTGCCAGAGGGTCAACTACAGTGGTGGTTTGTGCCAGAGGGTCAACTATAGTGGTGGTTTGTGCCAGAGGGTCAACTACAGTGGTGGTTTGTGCCAGAGGGTCAACTATAGTGGTGGTTTGTGCCAGAGGGTCAACTATAGTGGTGGTTTGTGCCAGAGGGTCAACTATAGTGGTGGTTTGTGCCAGAGGGTCAACTATAGTGGTGGTTTGTGCCAGAGGGTCAACTATAGTGGTGGTTTGTGCCAGTTTTGGTGCCAGCGGGCCAACTATAGTGGTGGTTTGTGCCAGAGGGTCAACTATAGTGGTGGTTTGTGCCAGAGGGTCAACTATAGTGGTGGTTTGTTCCAGAGGGCCAACTATAGTGGTGGTTTGTGCCAGAGGGTCAACTATAGTGGTGGTTTGTTCCAGAGGGCCAACTATAGTGGTGGTTTGTTCCAGAGGGCCAACTATAGTGGTGGTTTGTGCCAGAGGGTCAACTACAGTGGTGGTTTGTGCCAGAGGGTCAACTATAGTGGTGGTTTGTGCCAGAGGGTCAACTATAGTGGTGGTTTGTGCCAGAGGGTCAACTATAGTGGTGGTTTGTGCCAGAGGGTCAACTATAGTGGTGGTTTGTGCCAGAGGGTCAACTATAGTGGTGGTTTGTGCCAGAGGGTCAACTATAGTGGTGGTTTGTGCCAGAGGGTCAACTATAGTGGTGGTTTGTGCCAGAGGGTCAACTATAGTGGTGGTTTGTTCCAGAGGGCCAACTATAGTGGTGGTTTGTGCCAGAGGGTCAACTATAGTGGTGGTTTGTTCCAGAGGGCCAACTATAGTGGTGGTTTGTGCCAGAGGGTCAACTATAGTGGTGGTTTGTTCCAGAGGGCCAACTATAGTGGTGGTTTGTGCCAGAGGGTCAACTATAGTGGTGGCTCATGCTCCCATAAGGACTATAAAAGGAGAATGATGAATACTTATTTCCATGTGATTTGTCCTTGTGTAAACTTTGGTCAGCCCAGTGCAGTTCGGGGGGTGGGGGGGGGGGGGGGTGAGAGGAGACAAAGAAAGAAAGGACTACTGCTCCATCAGACATGTCATAAATGGCAACTAGTACGATGTTATTCATGGGGATGGCAACCTCATCATGTAAAACTAATTGCTACAGATATCATTGCTGCAAGAGTGTAGTAATGTTTTTGGTGCAGGCTTCATACATTGGGGGGGGGGGAGGAGGCTGCAATGGTGGCTCTATTCTCCACAGGGAGCTGAAAAAGAAATGGATGAAAATTTAATCAGAGGCCATCGCAAAGTCATGAAGAGTGACGTGTTTTTCCAATTGAACCGTGTATAGGTTTATAGAAGCCAGTACGGAGACCAAAATGTGACAGTGGTGTGTGTTTTGTCCTTGTATACAGGTTTATCGATATGTCTTAGTGTAAAGGTTGACATTAAATAAACAAAGCATGATTAGTCTGTGTGATTTATTTTTTACTGTTATTTTCTTTACACAGAGAGAATTAATTCGAGAGGTGGAGATGGGGCCATTTAAACACACCTTGGATGATGGTCTTGATATCCGGAAGGTAGAGTTATTATTTTAGAAAGATTTTCTCGCGTAAAATCAGAGAAGCTGGATCTTGTATATTTAATCCTAAAAAAATAAAAAATTTGAAAAGCTTTGTGTCGAAACTTGAGGTAATAAATTTATTTGGGTAGTTTATAAAAGAGAAGTATACAATACTTGATCATGCATATTCACTTAAAAATATAGATTTTAGACTTAAGGAAGGAGTGGTGGTTTGTTTGAAGTCATAATGGGGGAAAAGTGAAAATTAGGATGTCTATTTTCTTATAATTTATAATCCCAGAATCAAAATATATCAAAAGCAGTTGTCAGACAGCAATCTAAGCATGTGTATTTTGACTTTGGAAAATTGTATTTTCTTCAGAAGTTGTGCTTTTCCTATGGGAAAAAAAAACATGAATTTCTCACAGTTTTGTTTTACATTACTAAGTTCTTTTATAACTTTCTTATTTTGCCAGCTTTTCTTCTCATCTCTTGTTCCACTGGTTCTTGACTTCAATCAAGATGAGATTTGCCACATATATTTTCCATTGCATGATAAACCTTTTTTCAGATCGAATTTCCTTTAAATCTTTTCAACATGTTGATTTATTGCGCATAATGTTGTACAATCTTGCAAAATTTGTTACTATTATTAGATGCTGATTGTCAAGTTCTGTAGCTGTGGATCTGCTCATGTTAACAAAAATCAAATTTAGACAAAAGTTTTAAAACGATGAGCTTCCAGTCAAGTCAGTCCTATTGTATGGCTCTGAGACATGGAGAGCAACAAAACAACAACCAGAAAGCTACAGACTTGTATAAACGGGTGCTTGCGTAGAATAGAAGGACTGAAATGGTATGAAAAAGTCACTAATGTGGAATTGATGACAAGAACCAGACAAGTGCCAGTGGAACAAGAGTTGAGAAGAAGACGCTGGCGATGGATAGGACACACATTGAGGAAACCTGTTGATAGCATTACAAGGCTCTCCACATGTAAGCCTACCTTGCCGTGGTTGGAGAGCTTGAGCGCCTCAATGATCCCGGGAGCTATGCCGGCGGGAGTTTTACTCCTGGCAGGGTCACCCAAGCCGGACAGGTCCTGGGTGAGGGGCCAGACTAAATGGGCTGAGGAGTGGGTGGAACCCTATAGGTGTAGATGCAGAACCCACCGGCGAGTGATACATGCTCTGGTCTGCACCAATCCACCCCCACTTCATGGGTTAAATGCTTTCTTGCCTCATTCTTCACTGTTTGTCGTCTATCACGCCCATGGCGACCGTTGCCTCAATTGGCTGTGTGTGGTGTACCCGGAAACGGGGCCTCCCAGTACTGAGGCAAAGTTAAGTCCCCGATGTCACTTATCGGTGCAGAATTGAGAGAGATGGCTGAGCATCACAATCCCTCCTGTGTTGCAGCATGATGAGAACCCAGCATTGCACACTGAGCTTGGGGGGATCACTTGGGCACCAGACTTAATACTGGCTCTTGACTGGATGGCCGCATGCAGGAGATTTCTACAATGGAGGGTTGGCAGGTGGTGGGTATCGGGAAGTGGCTCTGTGCAGGACGTGAGGATTCCTTGGGAGAGCCCCGAACCAGAGCACAGCATTGTGCAAGCTCTGCATAGTTGGAGAGCCCCCTGGATGACGGGGAATGCACAGTGTGCTACCCCACCTATCCCCAACTGCTAACTTAGAACCAGAAGTGGGGTCCTCTGTATGCGTGCCAGGCCAGGATAAAATGCCTGGGAAAGAGACTGGAGCTCAGAACTCCCTAACTCAAAGTTGCAGGATGGCAGAAAAGCCACGGGAAAGACAGGGCTATTTTGAAGATAACGCAACCATATTTTCACCATACGAGCTCGGACGCCGCCTCGGTAAACAAGGTCCGCGCAGAGCAGTGACACCCCCAGGCTGCTTGCGAATAGTCTACTACTGGGAACATAAACAGATTAGGGATGAGCCCACTCTCCCGTTGAACAGGTGCTAAAGTCGTAGATACTGGGCCAGAAGGCGCACCGGAAACCACAGTATCATGCAACTCGCTTTTTTTTTTTCTATGGAGAGTACACCGTCAAATAAATCTCGTTCTGGTGCTCGCCCTGTGGAGCTCCACCAGGCAGGTGCAGTGCCGGGCTCTGAGCCTCGACAGAGCCCACCCTCAGCTACTGGAGGACCCTCTAGACCGTCTTGTGGAGTCAACAGACGGCGGAGGAGAACTACTGACCAAAACAAAACAGAAAAAGAGAAACCCAGAGTGCCACTTGTCATGATGCACTGGAATGCAGAGGGAGTGAACAGCAAGCAGGCTGGATACAGCAAAAAGACAGAGCTGGAAAACATCTTGTATGAGAAGCAAGTCAGTGTTTGCTGTATCCAAGAGACTCACTTGAAAGCAGATCAAACCTTTAAAATAAGGGGATATCAATGCTTCAGACCCGACAGACAAGATAGACGAAAAGGAGGAGTACTTACTCTTGTAAGGAATAACATTCCTGCACACGAAAGGAAAACCTTCATGGATGGAGCAGAATATCAGCTGCTACAGATAAAGGTAGACAAGATGGAAATAGAACTCCTGAACTATTACTGTCCGAACAACAAACCCCTGAGTCTCAGCTCTATACAGGTACCAGCCACCAACTTTATAGCAGTTGGAGACTTTAATAGCCACTCCCAGAGCTGGGGCTATAACCATCTGGATCACAGAGGTGAAGAGGTTGAAACTTGGCAAGATGATCACTCCCTAATCCTAGTCAATAATGCCACAGATACTCCTACCTTCTACTCCAGAGGATGGCACACAACCTCAACACCAGATCTTGCCTTCTCCACACCAGATATAGCTGGATCTATTAGTAGAGAAGTAGGAGACCAACTAGGGGGAAGCGACCATCGCCCAATCTTTCTTACTGTCCAGAGTGCAACTCTCAGTACAGGCCCAGCCATTACAAGATGGAACTACAAAAAAGCCAACTGGGGTTTATTCAGGCATCAGGTGAACACGCTGCTGTCTACCCTCAAGGAACAGAACAGAGACATTAATGAAGTGGTAAAAGACTTCAACAGATGCATACTACAAGCTGCAAAAGAAACCATTCCCAAAGGATGCCGGCGTAACTACATACCATACTGGTCCAGCACACTCCAAGAACGTCAGGACGCTATGGACAAGGCTAGAAAGGACGCAGAGTCTCAGCCTTCACTTGAAACTCACAACAAATGGAAAAAGGCTGTAGCAGAGTTTCAGAGAACAAAGCTAGAAGAAAAGCGGAAAAGCTGGAGAACTAAAACGGCATCGCTGAACCTTGAGAAAGACGGCAGGAAACTTTGGAGATT
The DNA here is from genome assembly GCA_024509875.1 of Oreohelix idahoensis. Lineage (NCBI taxonomy): Eukaryota > Metazoa > Mollusca > Gastropoda > Stylommatophora > Oreohelicidae > Oreohelix > Oreohelix idahoensis. The sequence goes on from JAMPIV010015425.1 coordinate 705,001, forward strand.
AGTCAAGTCTCTAAATGAAGAGCATTCCTCACCAAGGCAGACTATCACATTGGATGAAGGTGGCAAACTTTTCAGAGGAAAACAAGCTGCAGACTTGTTTGCTAGAAGATACAGTTCAGAAAGCAACTTACCCATTAACATAGACCATCAGAGAGAGATAAGAAAAGAAATACTGGCAACCATGGGACAGACAGATACTCCTGCCCCAATGAGGGAACCCATCACACTAGGAGAACTACAGAAGGCTATTTCCAAGCTTAAGTTTCAAAAGTCACCCGGCCCAGACAAAATCAGCAACGAAATGCTAGTAAATCTGAGCTCAGCAGCAAAGACAAAACTGCTTGAGATATTCAACCACAGCTGGTTGAAAGGAACGGTACCCCAAGTATGGAGAGAAGCCATCACAATACCCATACTAAAGAAAGGGAAATGTAAGACCGAGGCTGCAAGTTACCGGCCAATCATCATCCTCACAAGCTGTGGTTGGAAGACTATGGAGCGAATAGTCAACCACAGATTGAAATGGTAAATTGTAGAGTCTGAGCAGGTATCCTGGTGCCGGAACAAGCTGGATTTAGAGAATCCTACAGTATAGAAGACCAAGTTACTTACTTGTCTCAAGCAATAGAAGATGCCTTCCAGGAGAAGAAAAAGGTCCTAACGATCTGGGTCGACTTCAAGCAGGCCTTTGACAAGGTGTGGAAAGATGGCCTCATTGCAAAACTTAGGAGAAGTGGAATCCAAGGCAACATGATGAAATGGATCCAGTCATACTTGCATAACAGGAGAACTAGAGTCACTCTTGACGGTCTGCAGAGCAGAAAAGTGTTGCTCCATCAGGGGGTACCTCAAGGAGGAGTAATTTCCCCAACACTCTTCCTTGTTTACATCAATGACCTGGTGAAAGATCTCCCTGCAGGAGTTAAAGCTGCCTTATATGCAGATGACCTAGTACTCTGGTGCGCTGATGAAAATGTCACCACAGCAAATTATAGAATGCAGCGGGCAGCAGACATGCTAGTGTCATGGGCAGAGAAATGGCTTATCACAATAAACACAGACAAAACCTCCACAACACTGTTCTCCCTCGCCCCCAAGTACAAATCAGCTAACATACACCTAGGGACAACCGTGATCAAGGAAGAAAGCTACCCCACCTATCTTGGGGTGACATTTGACCAAAGGCTTACATGGAATAAGCATATTGAAAATGCAGAAGGAAAGGCCCGAAGACGACTAGGCATACTCAGAAAATTAGCAGGTACCAACGGGGAGCAAATGAACGAAATCTAAAGAAGATTTATAATGGAGTAATAAGACCACACTTAGAGTTTAGCTCAGCAGCATGGTCATCAGCTGCTAACTCACATCTGCAGTCTTTGGACAAGGTGCAAAATCAAGCTCTCAGGCTCATTACAGGAGCCATGAAAACTACACCAATAACAGAGATGCAGAAGGTTTGCTGGATTACAGACATTGTCCCATAGAAGAGACACAAAAAACCATGATCCAGATGGAAAAGTACAACAGTATGCCAATGCACCCAATGAAGGCAAGACTAGATGATCTGGCATTGGGACGTCTAAAGCGTAGCAGCTTTGTGCATCGGGGGAAAAGACTTATCAGACAGCATCAAGAAGACCTATCCATGAAGACAACACCACTGAAGCCCACCCTATACCCTGTACCATGGGAGCAGGCCAGCAGTGCCCTCCAAATTAATACAACAGTCAGTGGTCTCACAAGTGGATGTGAGTATAATGATCTGCAAAAACGAACTGCTACATTGAGTATGATCCAAGAAAGCTATCCCGATCAATCATGGCTACATGCCTATACAGATGGATCAGCAACTAATGCTGTTAGGAATGGAGGTGCCGGTATCTTTATCTCATATCCTGACAACCACTATGAGACTAGGCACATTCCCACTGGTAAATTCTGTTCCAACAATACAGCTGAGGTTCAAGCTCTAGAGCAAGCTGCAAATATGATTTATAACACCAACTCTGACTGCCACCAGGTAGTCATCCTCACAGATGCACTGTCTGTCCTGCAAGCTCTCAAGGGTGGTAAACTCCCGCATCTGAGAAATGAACTAAACAAGGTAGCTGCCAAAAAGAGAACCAACTTCAGTGGGTACCATCTCATTGTGGTGTACCCGGAAATGAAAAGGCAGATAAACTTGCAAAAAAGGGAGGAGAATGTGAACAAGAAGATAATGAAGTCACATACTTTGAGAAAAAGAGAGCTATCCAGACTATCAGAAGAGAACAGAACCAACCCAAAGACGACTATCACACTCTCGACCGGCAGGGACAGACAACTATTTTTCGACTCAGGACAGGGCATAACAAACTGAATAAACACATGCACAAGCTACGATTGTCTGCTTCACCACTGTGCACATGTGGATTAAACGAACAAACTGCTGAGCATGTTCTACAGGACTGTCCTCTGTATGACCAGTTAAGAAAGATATACTGGCCCAATGACTCAACGCTAAACTCGGGGCTATATGGAGTTAAAGAGGAACTTCAAACAACAGTCGAATTCATCATGAGAACTCGTCTGACGGTGTAATCATCAAAGATGCGATCGCAAGAAGAAGAAGAAGAAAGCAAAACACAAGGCAAGTTCCCTTGTATCTGGAATCCACAGGAAAGAGTAGTCAGAGGTAGACCAACAATACACGATGGAGAAGAGAAACTGGATACAGAAGTTTGAAAAATGATGAGGAAAACATGGAAAGAACTTGGAGTGGTGATGGCACAGTACAGGAAGACTTGGCATGTGTTTGTTGAAGGCCTCTATGACTCCTCGGGGAAGCAAAAAGGGTAATGATGATTGAAAATGTAATTGGTTAAATGATTTAACAACAATTGGATGATTCCTATACGTGTTATTCTGAGTAAAATAATCAGTGCTTATGTTAAATGCTACAGTTATATTTATTTGTGTTGAGCTGTGGTATATTAATAAGCTAATGCTGATATTTGCAGGCTGCCCTTTGAAATGCATACTTACATAACCCTTTCTTGACTCATCGCCTTGATCTGGGTTTGGGACATCAACTTGCCGCTTTTGAATCATGTGGAGCGATGGGTTTAAAAGACCATTATGAAATCAAAATGTTTGACCTACCTAATGCTGGTTAGGCCTGTCAAATGTTTGTGTCCTCTAAGGGCTGCTGCTCGCAAACTGATAATTATGCTCGTTGTATTGTTTGACATTCATTGCAGCCTTTTGGTATGTACTGTTTGTCACTTGTTACCAAACTAGTTATGCCTTTGTGGCTTACATGACTTCAGTGTTTAACTCATTATGCTCTGCCAATTATTCACCAATCTCTGACACCAGAAGGTAACATCCATCCCAGTGGTGTTGGGGTGACCCTTACATCATTCAACCACACTTTCAACTCCCCAAGGAGCAAAGGCCTATCAGCAGATTTGAGTGCCAAGTCTACTGTCTCCTGTATGCCCATTAGGCACCAGGTCCTTTCTATTACTTTGCTGGACCATCATGATTTCATTTTGTCCTCCATTTCTCACTCCCTCCATGAAGTTATTTTTCAATATACCTCGCTCTGCTTTTTTTTTACCTCTCAGTGATTTCTGAGAACAAGGACAAGCTTTGTAATGGCTACTTCAGCAGGTATTCTTCTTCATTGTGTAGATCCATCATCAGACATGTTTAATTACTTCCAGCCACTTTAATGAAACAAATACCTCGTAACCTAGCGGATTGTAGTGAAAATCTGTCAAAGTCAGATACATCACCAGCGCCTACTTCTCTATCTCCTTGTACCACTGACACTTGGGTCTGGTTTCCCTTGATGTATGTGCTGCATAATTTGACACTGGCTCTTATAATCTATCCTTTAGTTGAGCTAATCCATTGTTGTTGTAGAGTACTAATTTTGTGGGTCCAAAGATTTTCTATACAGTCCATGAATGCATTCGTAAGCATCCCCATGCCCAACCCTCACAATCGTGTCCACTTTTTACAACTATGCATGTTAGGTTCAAAGTGTTACTATTCTTTAATGCTCCATATTTTGGACCTCAGTAACACAGTTCAAGGCAGTCCACCTTGTTATTGGAATCCCCAGGGTAAGAGGTAGCAGGGGTACCAAAAAAACCAGGTGAAAACAGCTGGAGACAGAAAGTGAAAATGATGAGGAAAGACAATAGAAAGATCTGGAAACTGATGGCACAAGATCGGAGTGACTTGGCATGCTTTTATTAGAAAGTCTATGCTCTTGGTGGTGGAGCTGAAAGGCAATAAGGGTAAATGATTATCTTCTTTGCGTTAGATGGGGGATCTTCGTTGAAGCTACTGTTTTTTATTCAGTCTGATGTGATATTGTGAATGAGTGCATTTTTAATCTACACAAATCCATGGTGAATATCACGGAAGAAAGAAAACATCAGAATTGAGTTGAGAGAACAGGTCTGGAGCAGGTCAGAGCCACATTTAAATATCATCGAGAGCTTAATTTGATCTTCTTAATGCGTTATATTTTTTTATTTTAATTTTATTATTATTTTATTTTTTATATCGCTGATTATTATAATATTTATTTATTTATTTTTATATATATTTTTTTTTATTAATTTTTTATTTTATTTATGTTATTGATGTTTATTTTTATATTTTATTTTATTAATATTTATTTTATTTATTTTTTATTTTTTAATTTTTTATTTTTATATTTTTTTTTATTTTTTATATATTAATTTTTTATTTTTATATTCTTTTATTTTTTTATATTTTTTTTTTTTATTATATTTATTATTTATATTATTTTTTTATTTTTATTTATTTAATGTAATTTTTATTGTTTTTATTTTAATTATTTAAATTCCGGCTTTATTTTTTTTTTATATTTTTATTTTTTATTTTTATATATTATTTTATTATTATTATTTTTTTTTTTATTTTTTATTTTTTTTTTTTTATTTTTTTAAATAAGGGGGGGGGGGGGGGGGGGGGGGGGGGGGGGGGGGGGGAGGTATATTTTTTTATTTTTATATTTTTTATATTTTTTTTTATTTTTATTTTATTTTTTATATTTTTTTTATATTTTTTCTTTTATTATTATTTTTTATTTTTTTTTTTTATATTTATATTTTTTTTTTTATTTTATTTTTTTATATTTTATTTTAATGTTATTATCTTTACTATTAGACCGAAGGCAAGGCATCAAAGAAGATTTGGCCACTCCGAAAAGCAGCGGCTGGGGACCTTTTTTTTTTTTTTTCCTTAACCATCGGCACTTGGGTTTTCAGCCCTTCGTCCCAATGACATGTCATTGGCGAGGGCTTTGGTGTGGAAACCATGAGTGACTTTCCCTTCCAACCCGTCAGCGAGCTTCGCTCCTATCCCATCCACAGAGGGTTTATCATCACAGGTAGCCGTTCAGGCCTATACAGCATCCAAATTTCTCCGGCCGTAAACATTTCTTCATACGCGGCACATGCCCAGGGTTTTGAACCACCATGAACCCAGCCTTGTCGCCAGTAACAAAACTGCCGAAGCCATTTACACCAGCGTCGGGGGCGCGGCTACCCTAGGGAAGAACTTTTCTGCTTTTTTCAGGCCATACATCGTGGATGTCCTCAGCAAGAAGAGAGGTTGGTAAGAAAACGAAGAGCTGATCTAATTACCGCTCCACCTATGTCCCAGTCATGAACAATATGGTGTTTGCCGAAAGTCGTGGTCAATGATACCTACAACCCACAAAAGCCAGATCTACAAACCTTCAGAAATGAGGGTATCTGATAAAGTGAGTTATAAGTAACAATGAAGATACAATGGATCCGCGAACCAGACGATTCGTCAAGCGCCTAAAAATACCATCCGCCTGCAGACCCAAGATAGAAACAGCTCCCAACGTAAGATGGTTATGGCCATGTTCCTGCAGAAATTGGATGAAGATCGAGTCTAACCCACGACAAGCATGGTGAAACAAAGATCCCATGGAGTCCAGAAACCTCCAGGTACGACCCCAGAGATCGCTGTGGAGGACAACATTAGACACAATCTTTGAAGGAACCCGAGTACTTAGAATGGGACACCAGGCCATGGAAAATGACGACAGCAGAATAGGAATGGTCTGGCCGCTCTCCTCTTCCCAACCCTCTACACCTCACGGTTAGAATGGGGAACGACTAAGTTAAAAGTAAGTAAGTAAGCAATTTTGAAATCTAATCACTTATTCCGTAATATTTTAATAGGAACATAGGCTGTACGGTACCACGGCGTTGCACCATATTTTTTTCCTAGTAACTGTATTAGGAAACTTAGGAAATGGAAAACTCAAACAATCCAAACTATAATATTTTAATATTTAAGTTGGAAAATGAAAATTTCGTTTAAATAAATTAATGACTACTGCTTTAAGTTGACTACCGTCGTCCCTTGTTTACAGTAATTGCAAAATTGCTTTTTTAGTAACAGTTTAGGAAACTTATGATAATGTCAAAATCAAACTATAATATTGTTTGATATTACAAGTGAAAATGAATTTTTCGTTTAAGTTAATGACTACTGGTTTAAGTGAATATCCTCATTAGCCTTGTTTACAGTAATTGCAAATGCAAGCCGCACAAAATAACTGTTGTTCCTTATAGAAATCCACCGGAAGAGTGATTTCACTTTGCTTCCGAGTTTTAACCAAAATACTTTTTATTTCTTATGATAGAATCGCAAAAGCAATTTTATTCTGCTCCCGAGTTTTAGCACGAAGCAAATTAATAAGACATACATTTTAACCTTTCTGAACCTGGCGACATCCAAGAAAGAATAGTCCCCAACTCATCCTTTTTTAATGTTCTTATTACTGTTTTTTGTAGCACGTTCTTTTCAAACATATATATACTGTTTTCAAAAAAAGAAATGCATAGCTATCCGAGCGGCATTTTTATGAGTTTTGTAAGTAAAATTTGGTGCTAGGGAACATAAAAACCAGCCTCAAATGTTTCTTTGCAGTGTCAAATGGCATGTGTTGACCTGAATTGCGTTCAGTTTTTGTAATCGTTACAACGCAGTGGTCAATAGTGTTATTATGATGCAATGTTTTTTGACCACAGCTCATGTTTTGCGCGCAGTGAAAGCAAACAAAATTTGGGTGAGAACACTATTCACAATGACTACGCAACTGAAACCCTATAAAAGGATAAATGCAACACAAAAAAAATTCAGTTCATTGTCGAAGCAGACATATTAATGGCGCGTCTCTAATCGATAAATTTTTAAGGAACATTGCTATTGGCTGACTGCATGCAGGCGAAAGTCAAAGTCATGTTGCTTAGGCATCTAAACGTGCATCAGAGTACCATCTCAATCCCCCCCCCAGTCGACTTTTGCACCAGGTTCCAAGCCACTGGCTCAGTTGAAGACCGGCATCGCAAGTCAGTGGACGACCCAGAGTTTGACAACAGCAGCGGAGGATCGACTTTTATTCGGCTTCGTCACCTCAGAGACAGGTTTACAACAGCTTCCTCAACTGCCCAGTCATTGCCTGCAGGACGTCATGTGTCTGATCAAACTGTCTGAAATAGACTGCATGACGCTGGACTTTGGGCACAACGACCTCACCGAGGACCTGTCCTTACCTGCACGCATCCAAAATTGACTTCTTTGGGCCAACCAGCATCGTCCCTGGGCAGCTGACAATCAATGGAGACGTGTCCCCCCTGGTTTTAGTGACGAATCTTTCTTTTTGTTGCAGCGTCATGATAGACGGCGTAGGGTCTACCGTAGGCGAAATGAACGTATTTTTGCCCCAAATATTTGCGTTGATGAAGCTCCGCCGCACGGTGGTGGAGGTGCAATGGTGTGGGGAATGATCAGTTACAACGGAAGGATCAATTGGTGCACATTGAAGGAGGCTTTAATGCGCAACGTGATACGTCAATGAAATTCTTCGACCCCATGTCCTTCCACTTTTGGCTGCCCAAAGGTCTGTGTTTTTCAACAGGACAACGCCAGACACCCCATTGTGCACAGGTTTGACCACGCAGTTCCTGACTGCAAACAACATTCTCACCCTTCACCCTGGCCATCCCTGTCTCCAGACATGAGTCCGATTGAGCACCTGTGGGATGAGCTGCATAGACGTGTTTTTTGTCGCCGAGATGTTGCTCCAGCCAATCGTCGTGACTATTCCAGGCACTCCAGGAAGAGTGTGGCAGCCATCCCACAGGCCCACATCAGACGTCTGATCGCATCCATGCCCAGGAGATGCCAGTCGCTGATCGATGCAGAGACGGGAGTGCCACACACCATACTAACGGGAAAGCCCTGTAACGCCCAAAAACCCTCAACCATGATGAAGTTAGAAACTGGAATAATGAATCATACTGTGGGATCAAGTATTACAAAACCGTTTTCAAATGACCAGTGCTTCTTTGCAAATCTTCTATCCAAGATTTGAATACAGCTTGTGCACTCTATGAAAATCCCTGCGGGGGTATATTTCAAGCTATGCAGTCTACTTTTGCAGACATAGAGCAAAAGGCCAAGGATGTGGCTGAGTGTGAACATTATCAAGAACAAACTCGAAGAAACACAACCTACTGCCACCTCCAAGTGGTGGTCCTGGAAACAGGCTACATCACTGCAGTCTGGCTGAGAGAGTAGGGATCGAAGTAGGGGAAGGCAAATAAACACGGTCACCCCAAAAAATTCCGTGCTGAAGTCGGATGTGTCGGCCGAAAGGTGCAGATATCGCAGCTTCGCTGTAAACGGACACAACGCAAAACCAACGTCCTTTTCCAGGACGAACGAGGAAGAAGAAGAAGAAACCATGTTTAGATTTTCATTAAGATTAAAACATGCACAGTGGATATTGATCGTCACAGAACATCCGTTGGTTTTATAATCTATGTATCGATACAGCTTCTTGGATCAAATTTGAAACCGCTTGGCCAAATGAGTGCCATTAAAATATACATAGTTTAAAAAAAAGGAAGTGCTACAGCAAAAAACTGTTTTTTTTTTCTATTTCCTATTAAAGTAAAAAATGTGTAGTTTAACATTGTTAATTATCTTGTAAAATAAGCAAACATATGGTCATTAATAACAAAAACATAAAATAATAGTTTAAACATGTGTGTTAATGTCCCTTGATATTTATTGGATATGTTTATTTTATTTGAGTTACGGCCCCTTAGAAATATGGATGTGCTTCTTTACATTTCTTACAAAGAACTTTAAATTACTGATAATGTCAAGATTACAATATTAAATTTATAAAATAACGGCAGTAACTAAAGAGAGACTGTGCCAAAATTCATCAAGAAAATAATGGATTTGTATTAGGAACAAAGAAACAACTTTTGCCTTTATATTTATATAGATAAAAGTGATATGTGTGTGGAACTGTGTATTACCATTTGAACTAAAAAGCTCATTTTTTAAAAAGGAAAGTATAATTTTGGTGATGGGACAAGGGATATCCAACAATTGTAATAATGTTTATAAAACTCTATCCAGGTCTTGATAGGTGGTGGAACCCATTAGAGCTACCTGCCACCACCAAAGTCAAAGCCCATTCAGTTAAACCAGGAGTATGAAGAAACAGGAGGAGTCTGAAAAGGTCTGCGCTCAGAGCAGTTAATAGCATTACTGGAATATTGCAGAATGCAGGTATGTTCAGAGAATGTTTTTTTTTCTATCTAGTTTTCTATCTTTGTGTGATGTTAGTCTGAGAGTATTTCTTTCTTTATGGCCTTCTGTCCTGACTGAAAGACTTAACTGCACTCTTAATGTGTTTGATCATGGCAGTAACTGCAGCTCTTCATGAGTTTGTCATTGGTAACCTCTGGGGGTTATTTACTTTTTTGGTAACTTTTACGCATTTGTGTGTCTTAAAATAATGACTATTGTAGATTTTCCTACATAAGTTTCTTTCCTTGTATCAGAAGGGATTATTATGAGGTTTGCTTTGCTAACCCAAGACCCAGCTTTCTGTTATTACTATATCCAGGCTTGCAGCATGGCAAGGTATGGGTGAAGTTGTTATGAATATGTTCTCTACGCCTGTCTCGTACCTCTGGAACATTGCACAAGAACCAAATAGTAATTATTTATTGGTTTACTACTTGATGCCTTTATGTAGAGAACAAGTACCATTGCAGCATGCTATCTAGCATATTTAAGTCTTCTTTGTTGTATTCTTCATCCCCTTGAGTTCAAGATGTATCCATTGTTCATCTCCTCTTCTGTTGATTTGTTCCATGTTATCCTTGATGACCCCCACTTTATTTTCCTTAAGGATTTCACATCTGGCTTGTGAGGCTATATTTTCATGATTTTCTGAAGAAAGTAAAGTTTTATTCAGCTCCACTTTCTTTAGGACGCATTGTTTTCTACTAGCACAGGCCTTCTAATTCATGCTTAGTCCTCCTATCCTGTGCTATCAGCTCAAGATATATTCATCCATTTCAATCTTGTCTCCAGTTTCTCTTCTCTGTGTGTTTTTTCTATACTCTCTCTATTTCTCGTACTGTGGGAACTCCAGAACATGCATCCCACCGATCGCCAGCATCCCCCTTTCCACCAGGACCTGTCTGGCTTCGACCACCAGTGATCAAGTTCACAGCACCTTCATCCTTCCATTCCTTGCATGGGTGCCTATTTATGAAAGTCTGCAGTCCTCTTGGCCATTATCCTTCTGCTCTCCATGCCCCAGAGTCATCCTCATAACCCTCCACTCCCAAAGGAGCATAGGCCTTCAACAAACACATGCCAAGTCCTGTCACGTGCCATCATCTCAAGTTCTTTTCCATGTTCTCATCAGTTTTTCCAGCTCTCTTTCTCCATGAGTGCTTCTTGGTCTACCTCTGCCTCTCTTGCCCTGGGGGTTCCAGAACAAGGACTGCCTTGTAATGCTATCAACAGGTTTTTCTTCTTCCTCGTTCGTCCTGAAAAGGACGTTGTGTCTGTTTACACCGGAGCTGCGATATCTGCGCCTTTCGGCCAACACATCTGACTTCAGCACGGCATTTTTTAGAGACCGGGTTTAGCCTTCCCTCTACAATCCCTACTCACTCAGCCAGACTGCAGTGATGCAGCCTGTTTCTAGGACCACCACTTGAAGGTGGAGTAGGGTGTTGACTGGACTGTGTTGTACAGAAAAACATCAACAGATTTCCTCAGTGTGTGTCCTATCCATCGCCATCTTCTCATCTCTTGTTCACTGGCACTTGTCTGGTTCTTGTCATCAGTTCCACGTTGGTAACCTTGTCATACCATTTTAATCCCTCTATTCTACGCAAGCACCCATTTATTCTTCTTCTTCATCTTGCGATCGCATTCTTTGATGATTACATACACCGTCAGACGAGTTCTCATGATGAATTCGACTGTTTGTTTGAAGTTCCCTCTTTAACTCCATATAGCTTGAGTTTAGTGTTTGAGTCCATTTGGTGCCAGTATAATCTTTCTTAACTGGTCATACAGAGGACAGTCCTGTAGAACATGCTCAGCAGTTTGTTCGTTTAATCCACATGTGCACAGTGGTGAAGCAGACAATCGTAGCTTGTGCATGTGTTTATTCAGTTTGTTATGCCCTGTCCTGAGTCGAAAAAATAGTTATCTGTCCCTGCCGGTTGAGAGTGTGATAGTCGTCTTTGGGTTGGTTCTGTTCTCTTCTGATAGTCTGGATAGCTCTCCTTTTCTCAAAGTATGTGACTTCATTATCTTCTTGTTCACATTCTCCTCCCTTTTTTGCAAGTTTATCTGCCTTTTCATTTCCGGGTACACCACAATGAGATGGTACCCACTGAAGTATGGTTCTCTTTTTGGCAGCTACCTTGTTTAGTTCATTTCTCAGATGCGGGAGTTTACCACCCTTGAGAGCTTGCAGGACAGACAGTGCATCTGTGAGGATGACTGCCTGGTGGCAGTCAGAGTTGGTGTTATAAATCATATTTGCAGCTTGCTCTAGAGCTTGAACCTCAGCTGTATAGTTGGAACAGAATTTACCAGTGGGAATGTGCCTAGTCTCATAGTGGTTGTCAGGATATGAGATAAAGATACCGGCACCTCCATTCCTAACAGCATTAGTTGCTGATCCATCTGTATAGCATGTATCCATGATTGATCGGGATAGCTTTCTTGGATCATACTCAACGTAGCAGTTCGTTTTTGCAGATCATTATACTCACATCCACTTGTGAGACCACTGACTGATGTATTAATTTGGAGGGCACTGCTGGCCTGCTCCCATGGTACAGGGTATAGGGTGGGCTTCAGTGGTGTTGTCTTCATGGATAGGTCTTCTTGATGCTGTCTTATAAGTCTTTTTCCCCTGATGCACAAAGCTGCTACGCTTTAGACGTCCCAATGCCAGATCATCTAGTCTTGCCTTCATTGGGTGCATTGGCATACTGTTGTACTTTTCCATCTGGATCATGGTTTTTGTGTCTCTTCTATGGGACAATGTCTGTAATCCAGCAACCTTCTGCATCTCTGTTATTGGTGTAGTTTTCATGGCTCCTGTAATGAGCCTGAGAGCTTGATTTTGCACCTTGTCCAAAGACTGCAGATGTGAGTTAGCAGCTGATGACCATGCTGCTGAGCTAAACTCTAAGTGTGGTCTTATTACTCCATTATAAATCTTCTTTAGATTTCGTTCATTTGCTCCCCATTTGGTACCTGCTAATTTTCTGAGTATGCCTAGTCGTCTTCGGGCCTTTCCTTCTGCATTTTCAATATGCTTATTCCATGTAAGCCTTTGGTCAAATGTCACCCCAAGATAGGTGGGGTAGCTTTCTTCCTTGATCACGGTTGTCCCTAGGTGTATGTTAGCTGATTTGTCCTTGGGGGGCGAGGGAGAACAGTGTTGTGGAGGTTTTGTCTGCGTTTATTGTGATAAGCCATTTCTCTGCCCATGACACTAGCATGTCTGCTGCCCGCTGCATTCTATAATTTGCTGTGGTGACATTTTCATCAGCGCACCAGAGTACTAGGTCATCTGCATATAAGGCAGCTTTAACTCCTGCAGGGAGATCTTTCACCAGGTCATTGATGTAAACAAGGAAGAGTGTTGGGGAAATTACTCCTCCTTGAGGTACCCCCCTGATGGAGCAACACTTTTCTGCTCTGCAGACCGTCAAGAGTGACTCTAGTTCTCCTGTTATGCAAGTATGACTGGATCCATTTCATCATGTTGCCTTGGATTCCACTTCTCCTAAGTTTTGCAATGAGGCCATCTTTCCACACCTTGTCAAAGGCCTGCTTGAAGTCGACCCAGATCGTTAGGACCTTTTTTCTTCTCCTGGAAGGCATCTTCTATTGCTTGAGACAAGTAAGTAACTTGGTCTTCTATACTGTAGCATTCTCTAAATCCAGCTTGTTCCGGCACCAGGATCTGCTCAGACTCTAAATACCATTTCAATCTGTGGTTGACTATTCGCTCCATAGTCTTCCCAACACAGCTTGTGAGACTGATTGGCCGGTAAACTTGCAGCCTCGGTCTTACATTTCCCTTTCTTTAGTATGGGTATTGTGATGGCTTCTCTCCATACTTGGGGTACCGTTCCTTTCAACCAGCTGTGGTTGAATATCTCAAGCAGTTTTGTCTTTGCTGCTGAGCTCAGATTTACTAGCATTCCGTTGCTGATTTTGTCTGGGCCGGGTGACTTTTGAAACTTAAGCTTGGAAATAGCCTTCTGTAGTTCTCCTAGTGTGATGGGTTCCCTCATTGGGGCAGGAGTATCTGTCTGTCCCATGGTTGCCAGTATTTCTTTTCTTATCTCTCTCTGATGATCTATGTTAATGGGTAAGTTGCTTTCTGAACTGTATCTTCTAGCAAACAAGTCTGCAGCTTGTTTTCCTCTGAAAAGTTTGCCACCTTCATCCAATGTGATAGTCTGCCTAGGTGAGGAACGCTCTTCATTTAGAGACTTGACTAATCTCCAAAGTTTCCTGCCGTCTTTCTCAAGGTTCAGCGATGCCGTTTTAGTTCTCCAGCTTTTCCGTTTTTCTTCTAGCTTTGTTCTCTGAAACTCTGCTACAGCCTTTTTCCATTTGTTGTGAGTTTCAAGTGAAGGCTGAGACTCTGCGTCCTTTCTAGCCCTGTCCATAGCTTCCTGACGTTCTTGGAGTGTGCTGGACCAGTATGGTATGTAGTTACGCCGGCATCCTTTGGGAATGGTTTCTTTTGCAGCTTGTAGTATGCATCTGTTGAAGTCTTTTACCACTTCATTAATGTCTCTGTTCTGTACCTTGAGGGTAGACAGCAGCGTGTTCACCTGATGCCTGAATAAACCCCAGTTGGCTTTTTTGTAGTTCCATCTTGTAATGGCGGGGCCTGTACTGAGAGTTGCACTCTGGACAGTAAGAAAGATTGGGCGATGGTCGCTTCCCCCTAGTTGGTCTCCTACTTCTCTACTAATAGATCCAGCTATATCTGGTGTGGAGAAGGCAAGATCTGGTGTTGAAGTTGTGTGCCATCCTCTGGAGTAGAAGGTAGGAGTATCTGTGGCATTATTGACTAGGATTAGGGAGGGATCATCTTGCCAAGTTTCAACCTCTTCACCTCTGTGATCCAGATGGTTATAGCCCCAGCTCTGGGAGTGGCTATTAAAGTCTCCAACTGCTATAAAGTTGGTGGCTGGTACCTGTATAGAGCTGAGACTCAGGGGTTTGTTGTTCGGACAGTAATAGTTCAGGAGTTCTATTTCCATCTTGTCTACCTTTATCTGCAACAGCTGATATTCTGCTCCATCCATGAAGGTTTTCCTTTCGTGTGCAGGAATGTTATTCCTTACAAGAGTAAGTACTCCTCCTTTTTTCGTCTATCTTTTCTGTCGGATCTGAAGCATTGATATCCCCTTATTTTAAAGGTTTGATCTGCTTTCAAGTGAGTCTCTTGGATACAGCAAACACTGACTTGCTTCTCATACAAGATGTTTTCCAGCTCTGTCTTTTTGCTGTATCCAGTCTGCTTGCTGTTTCACAGCTTCCCTCTGCATTCCAGTGCATCATGACAAGTGGCACTCTGGGTTTCTCTTTTTCTGTTTTGTTTTTGGTCAGGTAGTTCTCCTCTCGCCGTCTGCTGACTCCACAAGACGGTCTAGAGGGTCCTCCAGTAGCTGAGGGTGGGCTCTGTCGAGGCTCAGAGCCCGGCACTGCACCTGCCTGGTGGAGCTCCACAGGGCGAGCACCAGTACGAGATTTATTTGACGGTGTACTCTCCATAGAAAAAAAAAAGCGAGTTGCGTGATACTGTGGTTTCCGGTGCGCCTTCTGGCCCAGTATCTATGACTTTAGCACCTGTTCAACGGGAGATTGGGCTCATCCCTAATCTGTTTATGTTCCCAGTAGTAGACTATTCGCAAGCAGCCTGGGGGTGTCACTGCTCTGCGCGGACCTTGTTTACCGAGGCGGCGTCCGAGCTCGTATGGTGAAAATATGGTTGCATTATCTTCAAAATAGCCCTGTCTTTCCTGCCATCCTGCAACTTTGAGTTAGGGAGTTCTGAGCTCCAGTCTCTTTCCCAGGCATTTTATCCTGGCCTGGCACACATACAGAGGACCCCACTTCTGGTTCTAAGTTAGCAGTTGGGGATAGGTGGGGTAGCACACTGTGCATTCCCCGTCATCCAGGGGGCTCTCCAACTATGCAGAGCTTGCACAATGCTGTGCTCTGGTTCTGGGCTCACCCAAGGAATCCTCACGTCCTGCACAGAGCCACTTCCAGATACCCACCACCTGCCAACCCCCCATTGTAGAAATCTCCTGCATGCGGCCATCCAGTCAAGAGCCAGTATTAAGTCTGGTGCCCAAGTGATCCCCCCAAGCTCAGTGTGCAATTCTGGGTTCTCATCATGCTGCAACACAGGGGGATTGTGATGCTCAGCCATCTCTCTCAACTCTGCACCGATAAGTGACATCGGGGACTTAACTGTGTCTCAGTACTGGGAGGCCCCGTTTCCGGGTACACCACACACAGCCAATTGAGGCAACGGTCGCCGTGGGCGTGTCTTCAGTGGGGAAGTTGTGGAGTCTTCCTGTCCATGTTCTTGCACACCCTAACACTGCCCGCAAGACATCGGAGGTTTGGAGAGTGGCCTTCTCTGCTTTTTTTGAGCCGGGGTGGGCTCCCCGGGCAAGTCTCGATGGGGATCGGGACGTGTCCACGCGCCAGTGGGCCCAGCATCGGCCGCATCTGTTGGAGGACTTGCTCTGCCAGGTTTGAGTTAGTAAGTGCCGAGTTGGTCATCTTCTTGGCATTGTGATGCTGGGGTGCCAGTAGATTTCCTAATGCCCCGGGTAGAAGCCAGAAGTGTACTGTGCCAGCTCTGGGGGAGATAAAGGGGGGTGTTTCTGCTGCGTCTCCTTGTGTTGATACGTAGCCAAGGTAGGGCTCACACAGTGCTCTTTCCCCCGCCACCAAATTGCCTGCTGGTTACGCCGAGTTCTCCGAGGCTCTAGGCATGTGACCAAGAGTTCAAGGCAATAGGATCGTCACGTCCTGAGTCTCTGTGCCTGTACGATGGGTTCCGATCTTCAGGGAGCAGTCCACACTCGTTCCCACTCCCAAGACTTGTTCAGTATCCATCTGGCTCCTTCCCACCCACAGAGGGCGTGTACGGTGTAGTGCACCGGTTTTATTATCGAGGTTTGCTCCTCTAGATCCGTTGTTGTTTAGCCTGAGGATTCGCACCCTCAGTTACCAGGACTACCTCGAGGAGGGTGTGGCTCTTCACCACGCACAACGATCTTGGGGTATGAGAGGTTTTTGCTAGGCCCAAGAGACTAACACCGCAATGGTCGCGGTACGCTCCTTTCATGAACAAGAATTCACTAGGCCTAGGGTGAAGCAAGGGGGGAAACCCACTCAAAACCCCCTACCCACAACACCAGCACATCATACCCCCTGTCTGTAGACTTTTTTGCCCCCACCCATTTTATGAAAGTCTAGCTTTTTGGTTGTTGTCTTTGTTGTTCTCCATGTCTCAGAGCCATACAATAGGACTGACTTCACATTTGAGTTGAAGATTCTTATTTTCGTGTTGGATCCAATTTCTCTTGATCTCCACATATTTCCCAATGCAATGAAAGCTCCTCTTGCTTTTGGATTCTTATTTTAATATCACTGTCTGTCCGTCCAAATTTGTCTATATTGCTGCCAAGATATGTGTACGATTCTACATCTTGTAGTGGTGTTTCTTCAAGTTCAACCCTGTTATCATTACCTGCATTTATTCTCATTATTTTTGTCTTTTCCCTGTGTATTTTCAGACCCAATTGCTGTGACCTCTCATCGAGTGTTTTCAATTTGTCCTGCATCTGATTACGGATATGGTACAGAAGAGCCAAGTCATCAGCAAAATCCAGATCATCCAACTGCTTAGTCAGAGTCCACTGGATTCCATTTCTGTATGTTGTGTGTTTTGTCGATGTTCTCAAAACCCAACCTATTGCTAATAAGAACAGAAATGGAGACAAGAGGCATCCCTGTCGCACTCCAATTCTTATCTCAAACGGTTCTTAAGTTGTTCTTCGTGAAGAACTGCGTATGTCATGTCTTCATATGTTTTTCTTTATTAAATTAATGATCTTCATGGGAACTCCATAATGCCTCATCAATTTCACCAAAGTGATTCTCTGTCTACGCTGTCAAATGCCTTTTTTGTAGTCCACAAATCCAATGTATAGTGGTGAATTCCATTCCAGACTTTGTGTTTCAACTATTATTCCTCAAAGTGGCTATCTGGTCTGTACAGGGATCTGTTTTGTCGCAAAAAAACCTGCTTGTTCATCTCAGGTTTTTTCTTGTCTATGGACTCTTTTAATCTCTCAAGAATAATCTTGTTTAATACTTTTCCTGGCACTGATAGTAACATTATTCCTCTATAATTTGTGCACTCTTGTAAATTTCCCTTCTTAGGCAACTTAACCAGATATCCTTCCTTCCATTCTGCTGGTATCTCCTTTTCCCAGACTTTACCAAGTAATTTATATAACATCTCTGTAGCCGTGTCGATATATGACATCTGCTTTGATGGCCTCTGCTGGAATGCCATCAGGTCCAGACGCTTTTTCCCATCTCTTAGAAGCTTTAAGGCTTTCTTTTATTTCTTCCTTCGTTGATTGTTTTTCACCGTTAATTTTGTAGCTCTTTCTTCTGCTGGCTGGATGTCCAGGGGTGGGGTTTTGACAGTGGAGCTGGTCTATTGAGAAGGTCCTCAAAATATATCTGTCCACCTCTTCATTTGCTCTTGTTATATATTGCTGAGCAGCATGTTTTCCATTCTTTGTCTTTTATGAGGCAACTTTGTTTGCTTGTATATTTCCCTGTTAGCTTCTTTGTGCTGTTATACCATTCTCTCATATTTCCTTTGGCTGCAGCATCTCTGCCATCTCTCTTGCCAAATCTCCTCAATATACTTCCTCTGGGGTCTCCTTTTGATACTTCTTTGTTTGCAATCTGAGTACACTTATGAGAACTCCATTAGTGAACTGTGTTACTTGTCAAAACTTCTTCAATACATTCTTTGTTTGCTAAACTGTGTACACTTCTTGGAGCAAGCCTTGGCTTTGTGAACTCTTCTGGTTTTGCTTGTGTTTAAATCTGCTTTCTTGTTTTAGTTCTGTCTTTTATCTTATTGATGGTTTCTGTTGTTATCCATGCTTTTTTGGTTGTCGTTTCCCTTTTCCCCAGTATTATCTTTCATGTAGTTCATTCCATACAGTTTTTGATATGCTGCTTGCCAATAGTCTTCTGTATTCTCTACATCTTCCAGCTGTTGGAGCACTGTGGAATTTGTTGGATATTGTGACCGCAAATTTGTCTCTTGTTTCTTATGATTTCTTAGATGTTCTAACATTAAATTATTGTCTATAACTTTGCATTGTTGCATATCTTTTGAGTTTCCATTTTTACTTTGGCCTACCAGAAATAGGTGTGATCTGATGCCACATCTGCTTCTCTACCAATACCTTTACAATCCCTGCAATGATGGATGAATCTAAACTTCTTGTTTATAATAATAATCAATACTGATTTTTCTGTTTTCTATGGTCCTGGTGATATCCATGTTGCCTTGTGTATCTCTTTTAATGTGGAAACATGCTATCCTCCTATAAGCCAGTTGATTTGAAGCACATAAGCTTTGAGAATACCCCCCCCTTTTCCCCATTTTTTCATTCTTGATTATCCTACCCATGTTTGTTCCCATTTTACCAACATACTGATCACCCGATTTGCCAGTTTACTTCGATTACCAGATCATTCCAACAAGCAAATGGATTGATTATTTTGCCGTTTGCCCTAAAGACGCCCCTCCAATAGGCAGTGATTTGAAACAATGGCAAAGAAAACCTACTGCTCCCCCCTAAATTCACTTAGTGCTCCTGGTGGCCACTGACTGCTTTTGACGTTCGATGGCTAAGACGGAAGAAGAAAGAAGAAAGATGTTTTCCCATGACTTCTTCAAAAGCCATGTGTGACTTTTACCTACTCTTTGCATTCAGGTCACCCATCAAAAAATTGTGAATGTCTCTTCTTTTACTTTCTCCATAATTTTCCTGCAGTTAGTATAAAATGCTTCTTAAGCAGACTCTATTTGTCTTTGTCATTAGTTTGTGCAATAACATTGGATGACATTTACATTTATATTTCTTTTAGCTGTTTTAAAAGTAGCTGTTATTATTCTGGGTCCCAACGGCTTCCCATTCAATGAGTGCTTTCTGTGCTTCTTTAGATAACATAAGAGCTAATCCATTCACTGTGGTGTGAACTTTCGTCTTCATTCCCGAGGACAGCACCAATTCACCTGTGATGAGTTTTCTTCTTGTCTACCTCCTTCCACATTGTTTTTCACACAGTCCCCCAGATCCTCGATTTTATATTCCCTCATTTTCTGCTGCTACTTGTGCCCGCTTTCCCTTGTTCGTTTCAATGTCCGATAACATTCCCAGGTACCAAATCTGGAGGTTCTCCTAGAAGAAAAAGAAGGTTAGTCAGTAACACAGACTCCTTTCAGCTTTTCTCTGTGATTGCATCATATCCTCCCAGCGAGAGGACCTTCCCCTGTTCTTTGGATGGCTGTGTTTTTTTATTTTCCTTAATTGACTTGTCCATGTTTTGTTTTTTATTGAAAATAAAAAAATAAATTTTTTTACAGGATTGGGGTAACCAGCTCCCCATACCCAACCCTCCGTAGTCATCTTCTATGACATGCATGGTAGGGTACAGTGTCACTATTCTTTGCTCCTCTTTCAGGCCCCGGTAACACACGGGTGTTATGGCTAACTCATGCTGCCTTTCTTTTTCTCTCTCCTCAGCCGCCCTGATCCTTTCCTTCTCCTTGCCCCAGAGTAAGATGGACCTTACATCTGAGGCTGACTCCAATTTCCATGCCAGACCAAACTCTCCAGTGCAGTAAAAAAGCCACGCCAACCCCCACCCCTTTTCTACTTTGACATCACTGTCCATTTCCCTCCTAACCCTAATCTGCACTGCAGCCAGGACACATCCATGATTCCACATTCAGCAGGTTTTCTACCCCAATTGCAGTAACCAGGATCACCTGTCGCATTTCACTCTCCACAATCCTTGTCCTTTTCTAGCACATTATTCAATACCACTGCTGTAGTGTCCTCACAGTGTCCATGACTAGTGTTTTTTGTTTTATGTATTAGTAACATGAGCACCTTTCAGACACGTACACTACTTAGTGTGTGAGTTGTGCAGGCATGCATGCTCATGTGCCATGAGTAAAACAAAAAACACTTTCTTATGAGTGCTGTGGTTATGCAGTACTCCAATTTGTTGTGCTTGTTTATAAATCCTATTTTTTCTGGTGACCTTTTAAATTTGTCAAGTTGTTTAATATCATTGCTGTGGGGGGGTGTGCAGATATTATTTCTTATACATGACAAGTCAGCATTTTCAGTTCCATTCTTGTATGAATTGCAATAATGGGCCTTTTCTAATTAACAAAAAAAAAAAAAAAAGAAGAGTATAAGGATTGTGTTACATCACATTTTCTTGTGTTCACCAGAGAAGAGCCCACAGATGAATGAGTTCATGGGTCCACATCAAGGCAACACCAGAACTAGCTGCCATGTATGATAGTATTCAGAAGGACGCGATGTCTACAGGAACAGGAAAATCATATAGCCATGGACACTAGTTTTAAATGAGCCATAATTTTTTCTCTGTTGAAACGTGCATCTGTGTAATCATAGAGCATTACATTAATTCATATAATAGATGCAGTGAGTCAGTCTGAGGGAGTTAGTTTTATATATTAATTTACTTTAATGTTTATTTTTTTTTTTTGCACCGACCTTCTTTCTTAGTTTTGTTTTGCTTTATTGACTTTGATTCTGAGAAAGTTTGTAACCACTGTACCATACTTGAAGAGACAGGAAGTTGGACATTCATCTGTGTTTTTGCTGGGTCCTGCTCTTAAATTTTATGTGATCTTGTGTGAAATTGCATGAGTTTACTTTTTCTGTTCTTGTAATTGTGTAACCTGTAAATGTGGACTTGTTTCCCCAGGGAAGTATTTTTATATTTGGGATTAATAAAGTGAATAAACAGTAGAGTGACAGACAATCCAACTGTTGGTATTACCATTTTTAAAATGGTAATTTATATAGGAGTTGACATGGGACCAGGCTGAAATGAGAGACCAAATGTGAGTTGGTAAAGCTGGCCATATTTTATAATATATAATAAGGAGTATGCATGCATTCAAGGTCAAACCCCCCCAAAAAAAAAACCATTTACAAGGAGCTATTTCACAGACGTAACATAACAGTAAATGTGGGGGTCAATGGTTAGAGACCACCGTACTAGATCCAGCTTTTATTTAATGAGGTGGGGTGTACCAGTTTTTCTACATCGCTGACTTTTTACCTTCCCTAACTCAAGAGCAAGTCGGTACCCATTATTTACGCAACCTGAGTAGAACTGAAGCGTTGATGCTAACAAGGTTTCAATCCCAGAACTCGGTAACTTCACTGTGAAAGGAAAGCCCTTCTTCTAACCACTTAGTCAATCGGGCCCAAGATGTTATCAACAGAGAGATGCTAGTTATTGTCAAATTAACCTACATCAAGACATATATAAACAAACATTGAATGCTAACAGAAGTTAACAAAAAGACGAGTAAAATGTAAAAACAATTAATAGTACTTTGTAAAATCCAATAAATAAACAAAGGAAGAAAATGAGCTTTTTACACTTCCAGTGAAAGTGATCAGACACTGAAACACAACAGTTGTAACATTGTCAGTGAAAAACCAGCGTAAAAAAACCCAATTGTGAAAAGCTAATAGTATGTAATATATAATATATACACATTAGCCCAATGGGCTTATTCACGGCCGTTGGTGTGTCTTGTCACATCCTGATTTACGGAAACAAACTGGCAGATGGATCTAATTATGTTTGATTGCCCTAAAGAACGCCCACTAAGGCGTGATGTGGAAACGTACAACAGAGTAAAATCAATACCTGCTTTGGCCACTTAAAGAACGCCACAGCATGTCGTGGTTGTGTGCCTCTGACTGCTTTAGGTGTCGGTCTTATGGGCTAATTGACGTGAAAGAAGAAGAAGAATATATATACACAAAAAATGATTTTTGACTAGTAGAATAAAACCAACCACATTTGACCCCACAGTGTGACGACATCTGGTTATGTTGCATGTATAATTATCCAAATTGTTAGAATAGATCAAAATTTATAAGAGACAATATTTTCAACATTGCTTTCTGTTATTGAATTAGGGCCCCAAATTTTTAGAGAAGGAAACAGATTGTCCATTAGAACACAATTTAAAAAGCGGCTTTTGTTTTTGTGTTTTTTAAAATTGAATTATGAATCAGTTATATTTCAAGCTTCAGAATTTTTTCTGTTTTATAATTGTAAAGTTTGATCTGTCAGTGTACCGTACTTCCTTATTTACTGATCTGAGTTTCAAAAAAACAACAAAAAACTGTTTTTCCTGTTAGTCAGGATGATCGGTGCACTAACACCATGTGTGGAAATAAAATATGAAAATATATTTACACTTTAAACTTTAACAAACAAAATTAAAACTGGTGACATCTTCTGGACAGTTTGAGCAGCTTTTCATGTCTAATGGTTTGTATGTTTTTTTTTTTTAGTCTTGCTGTGGTGTTGTACTCTGTTTTATCATACTCTTAATTAACTACAGGTCTGTATCCCAGAATCCCGATAATCAAAAGTATTTTTGGCTGACTTTTGGGTGATTTTTTCAATCACATCTTCAGGAAACTTAGGGATTTTCAATCACATCTTCAGAAACTTAGGGGATTTTCAATCACATCTTCAGGAAACTTAGGGATTATTCAATCACATCTTCAGGAAACTTAGGGATTTTCAAATCACATCTTCATGAAACTTAGGGATTTCAATCACATCTTCAGGAAACTTATGGATTTTCAATCACATCTTCAGGAAACTTATGGATTTTTCAATCACATCTTCAGGAAACTTAGGGATTTTTCAATCACATCCATCAGGAAACTTAGGATTTTCAATCACATCTTCAGGAAACTTAGGGATTTTTCAATCACATCTTCAGGAAACTTAGGGATTTTCAATCACATCTTCCAGGAAACTTAGGAAACTTAGGGGATTTTCAATCACATCTTCAGGAAACTTAGGGATATTTCAATCACATCTTCAGAAACTTAGGGATTTTTTTCAATCAACATCTTCAGGAAACTTAGGGATTTTCAATCACATCTTCAGGAAACTTAGGATTTTCAATCACATCTTCAGTGTAAACGGTAGTAGGGATTTTCAATCACAATCTTTCAGGAAACTTAGGGATTTTTCAATCACATCGTCAGAAAACTTAGGCTAAACTTTTTGGAAAAACCCAAAAAAATCAGATTCCCGAAACAACAGCTTTCCCCGAGTGCATTTCTGATATCTAGGAAACGGCCCCTGATAGTTCCAAAGCATTTAACAGCAAAAAATAAAAAATCTGAACTCTGTTAATTAACAGATGCTGTAATGTCTTCATATATTTTGCCAGTCTATCTAAGTCCTCAAAAAAATGAGATTTTTAAGCAACAATATTTTTATGTACAGATTTTATAGTGTGGACCCATACATAAAATGAATAAACAAAAATTATAATTGCATAAAAATATAACCCCTAAACCATCTCAGTTAGGCCCCATAAAATCTTGACCCACAGCACACTAGGGGTGATTGTGGTTATCATCACGCCAAGCCTCAAAATAATGGGCCTAACCACCCATATTCCCAATATGATCGCACATTGGGAGTGTAAACGGGAATCCTTTAATACCTTAACCATTCAGTGCATTAGCATTAATCTCGTCCCTATTAATGAAAACTTACTATTAAAAATATATCTGTAATGTGCAAAAATGGAACGAAGTCATTAATCTGTTTTTATGCAATCCGCTCTTTCAGTAATGAGAAGAACTCCATTTTCAGAGAGTGGAAGTATTTTATTCATTTAAACCATTTAATATTATGCACTTCCTGAATTCTTGTTGGGCCAGCTCTGGATGAGTTAATTTCGTTTATACCTGTCAAACTTATTAACTTAATGATTCATTCCCATGTGGAAATTATATCAAAAATAAAGCAATTATCTGATTACTGTGAAATCTATCATTACTATACTTCATTCGCTCTTTGTACCCTCATAAGTGTAAGTGGTGTTAGACCGGATCGAGCACACATGCAATGCTATCAGGCTGTAATTCTTTTATTTTTGCCTGGTTTACCAGTCCAGTCCCTTCAGGTGACTATCGATTGTTGTCCTCCCTAGCAAACTCTGGGTCCCATCCAAGAGATCTTGGCTTATCAGTCTCTATGTTTTTCCATGTTTTGTTATTGGTAGCCTGTTCTTCTCCTATTCTGCAGACATAGGCCAAATAGTAGCAATTGGGACTGTTTCCACCCAGGTTCTGCATGAGCTGGTATTCAAGGCTGTGATGTAATGTCTGGTGCAGACCTGTCCCACCTTGAACCACTCTTCCTCAATATCAATCTTTCCTGAAGTTTTGAAGCTGGCTCTTTGTGGGTTGAAGTCCATTGCCCACGACCTCAACAACCGATAAGTGTCAAAACTGGGGCATAGGTGGAAGCTGTTACACAGCCAACTTACGTGAAGTCCGCTTTTAAAACTATTTTTATTACAGCATACACACTGCAAATGCAGAAACGAATCTTTTATTATAGCAATTGCTGATCATATAAAACGTTTTATTAGCTGTGACTATTCATGTGTAAATTATTTAATTTTTTTTTTTTTTTTTAAATATTTAGAAATTGTGCCACCATTCAAAACAGTTCTCTAAAGCTTTTTTAAGCAGTCACTGCCCATGCATTTACTGATGATTTGACTCCCGCTGTTTCTAACCAAGTTGAACATTGCCCACATTTTGTGTGCAGGAATCAGAAAAAAAAAAATACACCTGACCCGAAGTGACTATTTCCTTTTCCCTATCACTAATTCTGCGCCAACAACACAGGTCACCTAACAAGACCATCATGATGTGTGTACACAAATTGTACTGAACTTATGCAATTACAATTATAATTGGTGACAATAAACTGTAAATAATAATATTAAGTTTCTTATTTTCAGTTTATAAGTGTATTTTTTTTCCAATTTAAATTAAAATTTATGAATAGAAACGACCTCACCCTATTACTGCAGTGCACTGAATATTGTGTTAAACAGGCTTGACAGACATGTTAATTTTAATAAGATAGCCCATACAGTTTTGAATTTAGTGTTTCAGCTGTTATAAATCTGTTGCCAGTTATGCATTTAATTAGTTTTGTTGTCCTTAGCTTTCTATTATTAAGTAAAACATGTAATGCTTCTCATTATCAACATGTACACATATAACCAACCATCCAGTGGTAATACGCTTGTTTACATTTTAAGCTCACATTTTAAATTCCCATGCATTCAGGATCCTGTTTTAAAGGAGCAAAGATTAGACTACACCAAACCAGTACACTGTAAAAAGTGACTTGGACCTTTTTGTATGCGGTTATCAACCTTATAATATATAAACAATTGCTACAGAACAAACTATCATTGCAAGATCGCAATGTAGAGAATTTAGTGCAGGCTTAAAGAGGGCAAGATGGTGATTGCATGTGGTATCATACTGGGTACAATAGTTGAAAACAAGAAGCATGTAGAGTTACTATATATATATAGATCATTTAGTGTCCTATTTTTTGTATCCTTAAAGGACCACCATAGCACTTGGTGCCCCCATTATGAAAATCTTTAGCCAACACACTTTTTATCTCTTGCAGGTGTGGGGGGGGGGGGGGGGGGTGGGTGGGGGGGGGGGGAGGAGGGTGGTGGGGGGGGGGGGGGGGGGGGGAAAAAAATATATTAGATATTTATTTGAGGGGAAAGAAATATATATAATACTGGGAAGGGGGGGGCGGGGGGGGGGGGGGGGGGGGTGGAAAATGTTTAATAAATAATTATATTAATAGGTAAAGAATAGTTTATTAATTGAATAATAAATAAAGAATAAAATTATTTGGTAGATAGGTTAGTATAAGTAGATAA